>CM060978.1:64145920-64770920 GCA_030765065.1 Deroplatys truncata | reverse complement strand
CAGCCACGTTTATCCCTAAAGTACCTAAACCTTTTTCACTATAAGCTGAAAGGAGAAGTAAACAAAACCACGTGACAAGAGAGCACCTCATTGGCTGGTGGGCAAACTACAACCTTTCCCGCTTAGCATGTCGTGTCTTCCTCTACAAAAAACAGCTCGGTTCAGATCGTAACATTTTGTGGTTATTCTCGTGCAGGGAAATTTAAAAAATCCACTATTGTAAACAGTTCAATTTATGAAACTAAATGTGTTTGTTAGGATTTAACTATAACTAAATGAACCATTATAACAGAGTGTTTAAGAGGCTATGTGCAGGCGTTGCAGTTTGTTTCCAGTTTCCGTATGAGCCGACAGTGTACTTTTGCAATGTGTTGAGAAAATCACTACGTTTCCATGGGGAATCAAAATCAGTTTGAGTCCAATTCCATACTAAATGCAATCTGCATTTCCCTGTTAATTTCAATATGTATTAACATCAATTGGATACGCAAAGTTCGAGAATAAAATAATTCAAGCTTTTATGTTGGTCAACTTGGATTTAGGTTGCCAAAACCTGTTAAACATATGTTAATTTGTTTTTCTGTATATTTTAAATGGGTTTTGAGGTTAATGAATGTTTTTGAGAAGAATAAGCTGCAAATTATGGAAGCAATAAAAGTGGATTTGCTGTGTGTTATATTAACGATTTCTGCTAATAAAAACAAAATGACGAGCATGTTACAAGTATAGTATAGTATCTTTGGCATATTCAAAATTATTTGAATACGGTGTTTCCATGCAACAAATTTCGATCCGATCTTATTTTCTAAGAGTTGGCCATTGTTTAGCAATATTTGAACTTCTTTGTTAGTGATGCAGAATTGTTGTTCGGACAGCTTGAGTCGCATTTGTTTTCTGTTGTGTTTTAGCCTATAGTGCTATTCGTTTTTTTTTAACTCGACTCACAAAAGCTTAAAGCAAAAGTGGTATATTGATATTAGTCATTAAATGAATGATTTCTAAAGCCTGAAGTTAAGAACCATTTAATCCAGTACCTTTTATCACAGATGCCGAACTGTTCAGGTACAACTTTTATTTGTCTACTTTTAGTATTGTGTGTTAGAAGTTTAGGATGTAAGGCAAAATATAGGAATAAGACATACACCGTTTAAAAGCGAATGATCCCCAAACTGCGCAATATACTGTATACACAGTCTGTGTGAAGCGATTTCCTCTCACGGGTACGTCATTCTCCACGTGGTGCTGCCATGTACTCGGTGGAGTGATACATTTAAGTTTTGTTTACTTCTCCTTTCAGCTTATACTGAAAGAGGTATAGCTGCACTAAATACTAACACCTTAACGTAAATATTCTTAGCCTAAACTTTAGCAATCTAATTACAAGGGATACAGGACAGAATTGCACCCAAAACAGAACATCCTGTTTTCAGCAGATCCTCACAAAGCAATAATTGAAGGCATATCTACATCACTGCTGTAAATGGCAAGATTGATTTTATTAATGGGACAAATCAGTTCTGTAAATCTTTTAATACTGCAAAAAAACACAACCTTAGCATCCCACTCTATAATTAATTCTGCTCGACTGCAAGCCCATTTGTATAAAGCAATAAAAGCTGAAAGGAAAAGGGGTAGGAGTTTCTGAAAATGACCGGCTGCTAATTACTTCTACAATCCACATTTTTCTCCATAATTATTGTTGCACACAAGTCTGGGAAATTTTTTTAGTTACAAATATTGCACATGCTCACTGCAATATGGTTGGTATTCATATCCCACTTAAGTCTGCTTGCACATGTGCATAGCTGAACCTTCAGGCTTACAAGGTACCTACCATTATGCTCTATCGAAAAGTGCATCAAACATTTTACTGTGTCATCTATGTGCTATAAGAAGTCCATGTGCCAAAAATTAGCTGCTGTCTTCAACTGCAAGCAACCGAGATCGAAGCTGGAAAATGTCAGGTCGAAGCAGTGGAAAACTAGGAGTTGGACATCGCTTAGCTGCAGTCCAGCATTCTGGATGCGCATAGAGTAGACTATTGACCATCCCTGTTAGTGTCTTGCATGCATGAAAGAAAAACAAAAGTGGTTGGTGTTGATGCAGTGATTAAAACACAGTTCTTTTGGCACAGCAAATAATTGCAACATTTTCACTTGCTTCTCCACATAGCACTTGTTTGTAGACAGAATTTAACAGGTAAAATGAACTTGGGGGGTCACTCTGTTGTATATTTGGTTTCGAACCGTAATATTTATAGTGTTCTGGAACCGCAATTGTCCCACTGAAAAAACCTCGGAATGAACGTTCTCATTAGCTGTAATAATTTCAGTCAAAGATGAAATAATTTCCATTGCCAGGAGAAAAACGAATTCAAAGGCTGAAGTTGCCCCATGGTTCCAGGAGGAATCTGCAGGACTTATAGTACTTTCCAGGAGGAATATCTTGAAGACATGTAGTATTGTTATAACGCATCTACGATTCTAACAGTAGAGCACAGTTATTTTCAGAGCACGGGAAAAGGCTTCATTAAAATAGGATCTCAACTTTTCCCTCCATTTTCCCTGATTTCGTTGCTTTCTTAATTAGATTTTCCACCTTAAACATCTGCTTTGAAACTTTGGAGCCGAAAGTGCCGGTATTCTCCAGCAGTACAACAAATAATTTAGGGAAAATTGACTCATCCATACTAATAGTGGGCATAATGGTATATGAATGGGTTAGCACACTAAAAGATTGTGCAACAGTTTGTACATGTTTCTCCCCAATAAAACAAAGACCTTTTTACTCTCATTTCATGCTCAAAACCACTCTGGTGAGTTATAAATACAGGAAGGGGATAATTTGAGTCACACTCCAGCCGTTTCCAAAAAACCTTCTGCCGCTGTCTTTTTCTTCTTCTTCCTTTGCGAATGGTGTAAAACAAATGTTGTTATCTTTCTGCTTTTTAATTTTATGAATACGTTTGAAACAACAGACCCAAGCAGAAGATGTACTAAAATCCATTCTTTCACAAAGGTTTTCATGAAATTTACAAAGCTCAGAGCTTCAAAGCTTTGTTACATTTTTCTTTGCTCTTCTTGCTTCTATAAACAAATAATTTACCACACATATATTTTTTATGCTCAATGGGATTTAAGAGCGCAGTTTTCACATGCTTTTTCCAAGCAAATAATTGCCTCAGTGACATCACCAAACGAAATCTGCTGTGAACATTGGACAATAAAAGATGCTTCTTCCCACCATTGTTTAACCAGAAAGATACAGCATTTCTCTTATATTCATTACATGACGTGAACAGGATTCATGTCAGATTCTTTAAAGAAACAAACACAAGCCAACAAAACCTACTGTGGCAGAAGGAGCGCACATACACAAGTCTTTCTCAGGCTGAAACTTCCATGCACATACGATCAATCCCAAACTCTCACAATAGAGCCAGTAATGCATGTGGACAATAGTGTCTGTGAGTCGGGTTGTCCAATTCATTCCTTGCAGTGCCATGTTATTTTCCCTGTGTGTTCCAAGATATTCTCAATTCATTTTGGGGTCCTTAAAATCAGCAGCTAATTTTTGGAACATGAGCTTCTTATAGCACAGAGATGACACAGTAAAATGTTTGAGGTATTTTTCAATATGAGCATTGTGATAGTTTGTTAGAACAAATCTCATGTCTCGCTTTCAGAAGTCTTCCCAAACTAAGGTTTATTGTTTAAAACAGAGATTAATTATCATCCAAGATAAACCCATAATATTGTGTAACAATTTTTTAACACAATTATATAGAAATGCTGGTGGTTATTGACAAATCATAAAGCAAATATAATCAGCAAAAAACAACTGCAGAAAATCTGAGGTTATATCTACGAGGGTGGTCTGAAAAGTTTCTGACCTAATAAAGATACAAGACATTTTTTCAGAATTTTTTTTTTATTTTTCAACATAGTCTCCTTGTAACTCTACATACTTCTCCCAGCGATGCTCCCATCTCTGTAACCCGTCCAAATAGTACTCAGCGTTTTCTCTGCAAAATAATTGTTCACGAAGGTGATTGCCTCTTCACTTGATGAAAATCTCTGCCCTCCGAGCGCAATTTTCAGATGAGGGAACAAAAAGAAGTTGCTTGGGGCTAGATCTGGTGAGTAAGGCGGATGGTCAAGCAGTTCAAAACCGTAATTCGTGGATTTTCGCTGAGGTGTCTTGGTGAAACAAGATTTTCTTTTTCTGCAAGTTCTGCCTTCAGCTTGTCAAGTAATGATGCGTAGTATGCTCCTGTAATGGTTTTTCCTTTTTGAAAATAATCGATTAGAATAACTCCATGACTATCCCAAAAAAACAGCCATCACTTTCCCAGCCGAAAAAACAGTTTTTGCTTTTTTGGGAGCCGGTTCCCCCTTTGCAGTCCACTGTTGGACTGTATTTTTGCTTCGGGTGTATAACGGTGTATCCAAGTTTCATATACAGTAATTAATCGGCACCAAAACTATGATTTATTGCACCTAAACTGCGCCAACAGAGCATTGGAAATGTTGACTAATTTTGAAGATTTAGAAGCTAGTAACAGTGATGTGTCATAATTTAAAATAAAGAGAGTTGAGGGTTGTTACACTACATCACTATAATATTCTTACTTGAACGCGTTTCGGGAGACGGTTTGTTCCCATTTGTTTGATGGGAACAAACCGTCTCCCGAAACGCGTTCAAGTAAGAATATTATAGTGATGTAGTGTAACAACCCTCAACTCTCTTTATTTTAAATTGGAAATGTTCATTCGAACAAGTTTTTTGTCAAACGTGAGCAAACGCAGCACCCAATGCACGGACAGCTTTCTTATGTCTAAATGTTGATTTAATATGTGACAAACACATTCTTTTGACATGTTCATAGCCTCTGCTATCTCTCTCACTTTAATTCTCTCTCACTTTAATTTGGCGGTCGTCTAGCACCATTTGGTGAACTTTGGCAATGTCTTCGTCAGTAGTCACAGGGTGTTAAGTTAGGGGACCAAGGGGGCCACAAATCTCTACTAATAATTCTGTCTTCAAACACACTTTGTTTTTTTCGAGTCAACAGTTGAAGCCCGTACATATGTGAATACAATTTCCCCCCCCCCCCCCAGCTTTTAAGAGAATTAACAGACAGGGAGCGTGATTTTGCCTTTTTTCAACAAGACTCTGCAACAGCTTATACAGCCAATATTTCGATGAGAACAACTGAAGGTGAGTTTGAGGACAGAATTATTAGTAAAGATTTGTGGCCCATTCGGTCCCCCGACAGAATCCTCTGAAATTTCTATCTCTGGGGTAACTTAAAACGAAGTGTACAAGACAAATCCCACACCCTGGAAGAATTGAAACAAAATATCCGACAGGAAATTGCCAGCATTTCTCAATGTGAACTACGGCGAGTGATGGATAGTTTCCTAAAAAAGGTGCAAAAAATGTAAGGACAACGGCTGTGGCCAGTTTCAGCATCTCCTTTCATGAAGCTGGTAAGCAAAGCCTTCAAAAGTAGTTTTAAAAATGTTGTATGGTTTCATCTGTGCTTTTCTGTGATAGTGGCAGATGGCAATGAGCGCTGAGGATGCAGACAGGAAAAACACAGCGCAGCCGGTTCGTAGTTTTTTGGCTCTCTGTATAATTACTATTGTTTTCACTTATCTGCACTATAAAATAAACTGTCTAAACTAAAACACAATTACGCTACACCACTACAAACGACCTCAATCAGCTCTTGAATTAGATTTGCTGATCTGTTTTTGCAGTCTTGGCACCACAAGTATTCTGCCAAATGCACATTCATTTGGTCATGTCTGATGCCACCCCTGGATAGGTCATGCTGGAGAGATCGCCAGTATAACTCAATATTGTTTGTGTGGCATTAGTCACTGGGTCCACAAAGTGCTGGCTTACCCCCAGCCATTAATGCAGTGTAATCACCTAGCAGTATGGATTGTGCTGGCAAACTCCACATGCTCCTCAATTAAGACAGAGGTTGCACCATCTCTACTGTTTTGACATACTGTCATCCTCACCTCAATGGTGACATCATTCCAATTCCATTTGTTTTCACAATGGTATTTTCATCTAATTTTAGATTTGTCAATCTGAATGACATGGCCGGCACTGCCTATATTGTCCCTATTGGTTCATTTGGTGTCCATTGAAGACATGCACACCTAACAATAGCTGAACCAGTCAATTACTGTTCTGTTGCTTGTGCTGCTGTCTCCAAAAAAACTCTGGATAACGGTTTGTTCATAGGATAATTTCTGGACAAAGCTATGGATAATTGGGAGTATTTGAGCAAGTGGTAATTTCTCCAACCAAGCGCACTTTGCAACCAACTGCAAAAACTATCATGCCCACTCCTACAACAAAACAACTGATATCTATGATCTTGTTTTATAACAGAGTGAAGGGCAGCATTGCACTCCCACCATATCATCAGCATTCTTAATAAGCTTTCATCATATACGAATTGCATGCATTGATCATTACGCAGTAGTGAGATATCAAATTTAGGAACCTAGGCATTGCAGTCAACACAACTTGCACATACAATTTTCCTTAATGAAAGGCAGAGCCCCAAAATATTATTTTTCAAAATAAGAGTAAAGCTAGTTTGATTCTAACAATGGTACATATGGTGAACCTCTGTTGAGTTTCAACACCATTTGTAAGACATGACTGGGGTGTTGGTGTATGGGATAGCAGTAAATGCCCATATAGCTATCAAAGGTAATGTTGCTGCCATCTTCTCCCTGTCCTACGTCACTGTATACTGCCAAATTACATACTTAAAACATTTGCGAGTAGTAGTACCAGAATACGAGTGTTGGCAGTAGGTAAATTTACAATTGTGTGGTTTCTTTAACCAAACCAATGCAAAAACAGCCTCTTTTAAGGCATTTGCATCATAAGAGAGTAAGTAAATCTGGTTGGACTGACAATTATTCTTTAACTTTTAATTATTTGTTTACTATTACTACTAATAGGTATTATTTGCTTTCGTTTATCTCCGCATTTTAATTGGCTGCTTAATCACGTGAAGATCTGGTTGGACTGACAATTATTCTTAAAGTTACGATTACTATTTACTTTAATTAGGACTTTTACTGCCATATGTATTAACTGTTAGCAACACACCAGCTATTATATTATAGTGGCATGTTGCCTATGCATTACATTCCTTAATTAAACCAAAAATGTAATTTACCCAATGTAACACTGAGCAGTACAGTTGCAGAATAAATGATGATTGTGATGAAATAACCTTTGGCTAAGTTATGTATCACATAACCTCAAATAACTATTAAATCATAACCTCACACAATTCCCCAATAGGTAAATAAATGCCTTTTGTGAAGGGATTACAATATTTCTAATGAAATAAGCTTAAGCTAATGCATAAGTAATGGGTGTGTTCCACATCGTACACCCCGTTTTATCTGCACATTCATATTTGCATTTTCTACGATCCGCTTCAATTCCACTTCCAGTCCTTTCTGCAAACACTACCTCCTTCATACATCACTTCCATTCCTCTATGGAACTCCGACACTCACCTTCCTGCCAACCAACACATACCTCTCGCATTTTTCAACTTTGCAAAGTTGGTATGCTTTAGTGATGTGATGTAGACAGCGAGAGGCTGGTAGCAACATTACCCTATCAATGTTACCTGCACTACAATTATCATTGGTGTATTTTGAGAGGTTCTGCCAGCGTTCATGCATGCTGGTCCAGTTTTGGACTTAGAAAATAATCTTGTAGGACATAAAGGGAGAAGTATCCAGTGTCCTAAACATGGGTGATAGGTGGGTTACATTGCATCTCCTCTTAAAACCACCATTATACGCATTTTCTTTTACCACATTAATCAAGTATGGAATGCAATTTTATTTGTAAATATACATTAAGTGCATAACTCCCTGAAAACTTGCATATTCGATTACTATCTGCATTTACTGAGGTTAAAACTTGACCTCATAATGAAACTATGTTGCATTGTAAATTTCGTAACTATGTAAAGTGAGTGATCTCAAGACAATGCTTAAAATAGGTTTGTTCCTATCAGTATTAAACTCAAGTATAACAAAAATGAGTATTATAATCTGGATTTTAACATGTCTTAAAATGTATTTCCCTAAGATAACTGTTAAACACATTCAAAATTGGGTAAAAGAAAAGTAAAACTATATACATGAGGTACATTATATATTTCTGTAACCTGTTATAGGGTATGGCAATACTAGCAGCAAGATATGACTTCATTACAATGATATGCTATTTTATATATTTCTTGATTATTACTGTACAATACATACTGCGTCTATATCGTTTAAGACAATTCTGGCCATCAATGCTTTCGCTAGGATGTCCCGTTACTAGCGCAAAATTTAGGCCGACTCTAAATGACCTAAACCTAAGTTCCAACGTTTTAACTACGGAAAAACGCATAATTTACACATACCTTGGCATAAACTTCGTATATCACTTCATCCACCAGTTTCATTTTGTAGCTGTCCGAAAACATTTCATCTCCTGCAAAATAGACATGACAAGTAAAGCTAGTGACAGCATGAACGTTCATTAACCTCAAATGTTAATGCATTCTCTTTCAAATGTACTCTTAATTGTGTAATCAATACCATATTTTCTATTGGGCTGCAAATATGTAATAATATGAACCCAAATACACTCTCTTAACACAGTTTCTAATATATTTCTTCCTTAACAAAAATACTTGACTGTTTTCGAAGTTGGACAATCTGCTGACGTTTGCTACCTAAAAACCCTATATTTTATAAATTAAGGTTTCAGAGTAATAAATGGCCGATAAATAACAATTCTTACCTGTAAAAATATCCTTGTAAATCCTCATTTTGGACGATGGAGAGAGATTTAATACCTAACAAATCTAGAATCGGTCCGACACCTTGTTGAGCGGACAGCAGAGGGGATGCGTACAGGAAGGAGCTAAGTACAGCCACTGCATACGATATTGCCAACAGCTTCTGAAATCTTGAATTTCCCTCTCGGAAATATAAAGCGGTCGTTAGCTCTCCAGATGGAATACAGTAAAATTTACTTAAGCTGAATATAATTAAACCTTCCAGAACTTCTAACCTTATTTTCCTTCATAACTTCCAACTTTAATTAACCCCAATATCTCCAAAATGTTCTTTGGCAATAAATATACCATTTCCGTCTCAGCATTGTATACCTGTTGTATATAATCACTGCTATTAATGGCGTAAGGTCAATGACAAGAAGTTGTAAAATTACCATAATTATATTGCGAAGTCAAAGTTTTGGGCAGAATTTAAATTTAGTTGTGAATTATACCGTCTTTTGTTATGCATTATAATGATTTTAAATGAAAAGTCAAGAAATTATTTTTTTTTATTTTTTTTTCCTCTTCTTCAGCTAATACATTTGTAATGATTATGCATGTTTAGCAGTTTATTAAAATGGGTATAATTTGTTTACCTGACTTAAAATTAAATTTTATATTATTGTGTTTCATAAAGTATGTATTGAAACAAACTACACAAACATTTATAATAACATTAAAGCACATTACAAAATATGTTGTAAAATACTTAAAAGAGTAATTAATGAAGCTAACAGAAAGCATTACTCACTAGCAATTGATTCCAATAATACAACTAAAACAATGTGGAATATAATAAAAACTGAAACAGGGAGAATTAACTAAAATAGTAATATACTCACATAACTACTGAAAACAAAGAAGTCAGTAATTGCTGTGCCATTGCTAATGCCTTTAACACATATTTCCTTAATGTAGTAAACAGCAAAATAAACAGATTTGATCCAAACCCAACTGTACTTAAAATGCTAAAAAAAAGGCACATCTCAAAATTAATTGTGAATTTAAGATGGACTCCATAACACCAAGATAGAGAGGGAGAAAATATTATTAGCTCATTGAAAAGCAAAACCTCTCATGGATGGGATAGATAAGTACCAAATTGTTAAAATATTGCATAGAAGAGTTAAGCAAGCCACTTAGTTATATATGCAGTCATTCCCTTATGTCAGGGATATTTCCGGAAAAAATGAAACATACAATTGTTAAGCCTCTATTCAAGAAAGGAGACAAAAGCCTGGCTTCCAATTTTAGGTCCATCTCTCTTTTGACAGCCTTTTCTAAAGTAATGGAAAAAGCTGTATATAATTGGGTTATAAAATACCTACTTGGAGTTCAACAACATTCTCTCAACATCACAGTTCGAATTTAGGAAAAAAAATGTCAACAGAAAATGCAACATACATGCTCACTTCTAAAGTATTAACAGCCTTGGCTAAAAAGGAACTACCATTAGCAATATTTTATGACTTAACTAAGGCATTTGACAACACAGATCACAATCTCTTGCAAAAGTTAAAAGTTTAAGGCTTCAGTGATATCACTATAAAATGATTCAGATCTTACTTAACAAATAGGATCCAGAAAACCAGAATCAATGGTTGTGATTCAGAATCAGGTGTTATTAATAGAGGTGTCCCACAAGGTTCTATACCTGCCCCTTTGTTATTTTTAATATTTATAAACAACCTGCCATATTAACTTAGCAAAGATTCAATAGCTGTGTTTCTTTGCAGATGATACCAGTGTACTTATATCTGAAAAGTCATATAAAAACTTTAGAAATTCTGTCAAAGTGTTTGAACAGCTCAACTTTTGGTTTGAAGCTAATAAGCTTTCATTAAACTATGATAAAACCAATTTTATTCAATTTCAAATAAAGCATAAACAAGTGAGTGAATTAACAATCAGGTACAACAATTACACCATAAATAAGGTATCTGATACAAAATTTCTTGGTTTTCAAATAGATGTGAGCTCAACTGGAGAGAACAAATAAAAATCATACTGCCAAAACTCAGCTCGGCTTGCTTTGCCTTAAGAAACTTAAAAAATTTGTTCCAACAAAATGCCTTAAGAACAGTATATTTTGCCTACTTTCACTCCCTGTTGTGATATGGAATAATGTTCTGGGGAATTCAGCACATAGCAAGCAAGATTTATATTACAAAAAAAGACCATGTGTATTATTTGTGGTGTTGAGTCCCATCTTCCTATAGATCCTTGTTCAAAACCCAAAAGATTCTTACTCTCACTGGTGAATATGTGTATTCTCTCTTGAGCTACCTTACAGATAATTATGATAACTTCACAAAAAACCTTTCTGTGCATGACCACAATATATGGCATTCAGGTGACTTGCATAGACCAGCAAATAGCTTAAAACTGTTCCAAAAAGCATGTTACTATTCTGCAATAACAATTTATAATAAATAACCTTCCATGCTACTTAAAACTGTTATGCAAGCTTAATCAACATAAAATCTTTAAGAAAGAGTTAAAGTCTTATATACTCGCTCCCCATATACTATGGAGGAATTTTTTAATATGTCGTGCAACATATAAATATTCAATACATAGGGCAAATGGCATATGATGGTGACTTACACTTATTTGTTATTGTCCTACTGTAATGCATGTTGAAGTGTTTACGCTTGAAATGGTGATGGTTTACAAATTTTCATTTCTTAGACATGGTGTGGAGAGAGAGAGAGGAGAGGGTATTAGTTAAAAAAAAAAAACCAAGTTCTTGGTGCTGAGTATGTTTATTAGTTATGCTGCACATTTCAGCTAATTGTATGACGCGTTCAATGTCTCTGAGCATTGCTCACAGTGGGACCAAATGAACAAACAATTATTACAAGTGCTTCATCATTAATTACCTACATCATGTCATTCCTTTTGACTTCCTTTATCATGGTCGTTATGCTGTTTGGTGATTTCCTGTAAGTTTGGAATGTTGAATGGTTCTTTAAAAAGAATAGGGCTACATTACATGGACAAGTGAGGGGCTGGCAGCAACGTTACTCTGCTTTTTACTTTTTTGTGTAAAATTGTGAAAATTTTCTATCAGTTGCCGTTTAAATGATATAGCAAAATCAATTGTAATTTTAATACATTATCATCATAATCTTTCCTTTGTAATGGAATTAATTGATCTTCAAGTAATAATGATGGTTTTATGGAAAACCATCTTAGAAAAACATGAAATTTTAAGCATACTTTAAGAAGCTTTGAAGGGTGAGATACCAGGTGCAGCAGCTCTTTGGATGCAGAGGAACACTACATTGTGATTGAAGAAATCTGATTTCTCTACAGATGTTTCTCGTTTCCATGTGTCCTTCTTCACTGAAGTAATTTGTACAAGTGCAAACTTACAATTTCTCATTTTACCATTGAGTCTGCTAGGTGGATCAATATAAAGGGTATGGTTTGATGACTGAAAGGGTGGTGGTAGTGATGCATACAAGTTCCTGGGTAGTATTAGAACCATTCAAAAAGTAATTCCTCCATTTTACTTACACTTACATAACTATGGTAGATAGAGGAAGTACTGTATTTTGTCAAAAAATTTCATAATGAAGGTTCACCAGAAATACACATTTAGATGTCCCCGGAATCCAAAAAAACAAGTTATAGAAAGAGATCTGCGTGTGTGCACAGCATAACTCAAAACCAAATATTTGGAGGAATACCAAGCTTCACATTTAAATCCCATCATCTTTCAAGGATGCAACATAATTTTCACCAAATTCCTGCACTCCAAACTACACTTTACATAGAAAAGTTTTATGTTTTTTTTTTCTTCTTAAAAACTGCTCTTACAAGTTTGGTTAAAATACCATATATTTAAGATATTTGCATGACTTGAATTTTTTTCCAAATAGCCTAATAAAGTCCTGTTCATTCTATATGAATTTTATATAACTGGAAAACTAGGATATAGACAAAAAGCAACTACATTATATTAATTTATAATGAATAAGTCTCTTTCTCTCTTTCTTTTTCATACAAAGACAGAATTTCTGCTAATTATTTATTTATTTCCAAGGGAGCTCAATATTGAATTTCAGGTGAAATGCAATACTTCCTCTAGCTAGTATAAATAGGTGGTGGAAAAAGTAAAAGGAGGAGTAGATGGTATAAGGCCATACAAGTTCATACCTTGGAGTAACATCTCTGAAAAATATGTCTGCACAGTTAATATTCAGGTATCCCTGAACTTTTGATCTGCATTATTTAGCGAAACACTAAGACATTACATATATTACAAACTATAGTGGAAGTTAAAGATTGCTTATTCCATACCACAAAAAATAATTTTTCAGAAATGTCTCATTATTGCACTGTGTCAATATACAGAAAAACATTAGTTTATCCTAACACCAAATTTCAACCACTTTGATTAAATATATCCGAGAGTAATGTCAGATATTACTTTTTGAATGACCCAAATATAGATTTTACTGACATTCCAAATGTAATTCTGGAATGTTCTGTTGGAATCATAGTTGGATTTTGAACAGGCAAAATAATTGTTATAAAGTGGACATAGGGAAGTCAGAAATTTAAAAAATCAAAGAAATCTAATGTTACCTTCACATGACTTTATCTACCACCTCTGCTACAAACTATTCTTACAAAAGCTTATTCTTTTATCTACTTCATGTTAATCGGGATAAACTTGCAAAAATAATTTCATTACACATTTCATTGTTGGAACCAGCAAGCTGAAGAAATAGTTAAATCTTTAAAACATGTGTTGTCGTATGCTGGTTCTGAAATCCCACTCTTTGCATGACCACGAAAAATAAATGAATGACAACTTTTGCACTTCAAAAAATATAAATGTATTTTAAAATTTAAACCAATAACAATGAATATCTCAGGAATGCTTAATACCACTAAAATTTATTAAACATAAATTGGTATGTTAATGAGATCTAAATTTTTTGTGTGATAAGTTTTGGTCTAACTCTTATGGTTCACAAGTTATACAAAATGATATAAAATTCATCAGAATGAAGAGGATTTAGCATGCTATTCACAGAAAATTCAAAATACACACTTTATTTATCATACAAATATCTTAAACATTTGATGCTTTAATCAAATTTATTTATTTACATTTATATTCACCTTTAACATCTAAAGTCATATCGGTGGCTTTGCCCTTGGATAGTTACTCATTGGCAATGATGTTCACTCATTTACTATTGTGTATCTTTAGATTTCTTTACGTTGGGTTTTCTTTATAAACATTAAATTCACACATACACATTTACTCTGACTCATACTTCCAGATTCTAGGGAGAATGGGGCATAATTCCGGCTAAAGAAACATTCCACCTTTCAGCCAGGAATCAAACCCAGGACCTCTGGCTTTGGGAGCTAAAATCAAAATTGTTCGTCATATTTGCACAAATCAAAAAATAAGGAAAAATTTTCCAGGTAAAGGATAGTTTACTTAGGGTGGGAGATTTTCTTGAAATTCAAGTTGTAATCTTTGCTGAACTTAACACTAATTTGGTACTTATCCAACTTTTGTTTATAATAATGCGTTCATACATGGACCATTTTCTAAAATACTTTTATTTATTATTCAGAGGGGCCTCAAAAAATGTATTTCTGGTGATGTTCCAAAATGATGGTCTCTTGAGCAGTTCAATTTTTTCAGTCTCTTCGAGTGAGTCCCTTGTGCAGTTCGCAACCATCAACTTCTGTGTGGTGCTTTGGTTAATTATATTACAAGCCACAAGGCACTGATTTGGGTTACCTCCACACCATGCTTCGCGTGGTTCAGTAGTAAGCTACTAACTTCTATGCAAGCAGCTCGTTTGATTCTCTGTAGTGGATTGTTATCTTTCATTTTTTACAACTCGTTTTACTGTAATATAGTTAAATAACAAAGCTTGTGTTACTTCATTTTACTTGCAAATATAATTACATAATGGGAAAATTTGTAGTTATACGAGGGCTGTAAAGAAAGTAGTGGCAACATGGTCCCCACATTCACAGGAGAGCGGGTATGAGCCAATAGGATATGGGAGTGATCAGGTGACTAGTGTCAATGTGTGGTGTGCATTGGTCGGGCTGCCAGTTGAGAGTGTGTTGTTGCTGTGTAGCGTTGAAGTGAACAGTGTCAAGTGCACCGCTCTAAAGCATGTTTACCAAAGGCGATCAGCGTTCGTGGATTAAAATCGAGGTTGCCCGTGGCAAAAATGCATCAGCATGTTATCGAGGATTACGTGAAGCCTGTGGCGGGAATGCATTGCCATACAGGACAGTTGCACGATGGGTCAAGGCGTTTCGTGCAGGTCGGACTGAGACTGCGGATTTGCACCGCACAGGTCGGCCGTCCATTCCGCAAGATCAGATTGACATCGTGAGTGGTCTTGTTGCCATGGACCATCGATGGACTGTCCGGGAGTTATCCATAGAGGTTGGTCTCAGTCATCAAACTGTGTGGCATATCCTGACGAAATGTCTTCACCTGAGGAAAATTGCGTCCCGTTGGGTTTCACATCGACTCACTGAGGTACAGAAATGGCCCCGGTATGCACTGGACACCTGGCATCCACCTGGACAGATACCGCAACGAAGGAGACACATTTCTGCAGTGTATTGTCGCCATTGATGAGACGTGGGCACGAGCCTTGAGCCGGAATTGAAGCGTCAGTCGAATGAATGGCGTCACCCAGAAATGTCGACAGGAACCCAGTCGGATGAAGCTGATGCTGATTGTGGCATACGACTACGAGGGGGTTATTCTTATGCATGCTGTGTTCTGAGGGACAAACAGTCAACAGTGACTACTATTGCCGATTTCTGGAGTGACATTTTGTCCGGCTATGCGGCACAAACGTCCACGTTTATTGCGAGATGATCACCCCATAGTGTTGCATGACAATGCACGTTGTCATGTCGCAAACGATGTCCAGCTCTTATTGCAACGGTGGCATTGGGAGATTTTGGAACATCCTCCGTACTAACCAGACATGAGTCCTTGTGACTTTGACCTGTTTCCGAAGTTGAAGGAACCCCTCCGAGGCCGCCGATTTCCTGACGTGGCATCAGTAGTGCGCGCAGTAGGGCACTCCGTCGCAGTCATCAACAGAGATCGCCTTGCCAACGGTCCCCAACGGCTGCCCTACATTTGGCAAAAGGTCAGGGACGTTGCAGGTGACTACACTGAAGGAATGTAATGCAATTGTACTTGTGAGTTCAATAAATATTGTGTTCTATCAATGTTGCCACTACTTTATTTACAGTCCTCGTAAAATTAAATTGACTGAGTATGAAACCTCCTCCTGGCTGATAAATTGTCATGGTTGATGTCTACCGGTAAGATGGGCTACTAAATAAGCACCACATACATAAAAAATGGAAAAAACCTGTTGATTTTTACTCATGTATTTAAAATGAAAAAAGAAATATAAAAAATAGTTTAGCTCCACAGAGATTTAAACTTTCAACCTCAGGAACAGTAAGCATAGTCATTGAAACAAGCTTTAGTCCTACTCCATTTGAGAACCATAAATCAATAAAGTGTGTTTGGTTACCAATATTCAGTGTTGAAATGCTCTGAAACATCTGTCTGCTTGAAATCTGTATATGAATTATTTTCTCTAAAACTTTTGCGATTACCTACTACAAGAAAATACAGTCTTGTGAACAAAGCCTGGTTGTCCCAAACGTTCACAGAAGTACCCAATTTCGGATGCCTGCCAGTTTTAAATTCACTGAGTGTACATTATGTGTACATGATGCACTTAGGCTTCTTCCTTACAGAGGATGGCAACATGAAACACAAAAATTGTGCACATGCCACATAAGCAAAGAAATTTTCGCAAGAAAACTTTGATGACAACAGGTGGAGCATGTACGCAAAGCTGAGCCCTGAGTAAGTAGTTTCCATGACAAGCTTACACCACAGTCTCTTATGATATGCTCAGAAAGCTTGAGGTGTGTTTTTGGCAGCTGGTGTGATTACAGTGCTCCTAGTGGCCAGCTATTAGCAGAATCATTTTAACCAACAAAACAGCTGTGTTAATCTGTTATTCAAGAGAAAAAAATATGTTAGATATGTGAAATGTTCATTAAGACTAATAACATGAGACAAGGAGATTTTTGTACTGTTATAAATTGTACTAACAGTAAGAAAAAGAGGCCTGATTTATCCTCTTTCAGATTTCTGAAGATCTAGTAAAATGAGTTCATAAGGCATTTTACCCAGATTAAAATCTAAAAATATTAAGTATTAATGATCCAGTTGTAGTTGCCACAATTTACGAATGAAAACTGTTCAGTTACAGTAAATCATAATTGCTATCATTTCTCGTGTCTTCGTGTTTGTGGTGGAATTTCTAATGCTTCATTAAAGTATTAAATTAAAGATGCTGTATAATGTGAAAATAATGAGAGGAATATGTTTATTTTTACAAAACAACACAATAACGGAAGTATATTTTGTCTACTGGGATGATCCTTGTACGAGGGCTGATCAACAAAGACCGAGACTGATTTTTTTTCACAGATGTTTATTACTCCAATTTAATGTTTACATGATCTTTTTCAAAGTAGTCCCCTCCTACTTCAATGCACATTTTATAGCGTCTCTGCCAGTCCTTGAACACGTGCTGCAGACCATTCTTTGTCAGGTCCTTGAGAATTGCCTCACTTTTCTTGAGCACTGCTTCAGAGTTCTCAAATCGAAAACCCCTAAGCTTTGCCTTTAGTGATGGGAATAAAAAAAAGTCACAGGGTGCAAGATCGGGGCTATAAGGTGGACGTGGTACACAGGTAATGTTGAATCGAGCCAGAAACTGCATGACTTGATTTGCGACGTGAGGCCGTGCATTGTCATGATGAAGTCGCCACCCAGTCCAAGAAAGCTCTGGTCGTTTCTTTGCAATGTGCTTCCTCAGTGTAGCCAATACTGACGTGTAGTATGTTGCTGTAACAGTAGTGTGAGGAGGAACTGCATGCTGGTAAATCATTCCATTACAGTAAAAAAATGTGATTGCCATCACTTTCCCTGTAGATGGAACAACTTTTGCCTTTTATGGTGTTGGAGAACCTGGCAATTTCCACACTGTGCTGGCTTATTTTCCTTCAGGATCATAATGATGCAGATATGACTCATCACTGGTGATAATTGATTTAAAAAATGCATCACCTCCATTGTTTGGTATGCGAAATGCACGTAGGGTCTACAAAATAGAACATTACTACCAACCTACCAATACGAGAGTGCTGCCGCCTACCAACATTATACATAAAAACCCGCTCTTTTCAAATATTTATGTTACAGATACGAAACTATCACAGAAGCTACAGGAAAAAAATCAGTTGTCTTTGTTGATCAGCCCTCGTAGCTAGCCAGCAGCAGCACTAGTACTCCCTGTCAAAACCAATCACATTCCCTACATACTGTGCTTATACTGACTTACGGAATTGCAGTAGCTGAGAGTATGAGGATAACACGCTTTGAAAGTGTCATCTCCACTCTTTCGCTCAGCAGAAGTGGCTAAGCTGGTTTTGTCAACCCAGAGTTCAAGATCAACCAACAAACCTCTGCAATGCCTCTATACGGCAATTCTTTCAAGTATTCAATACCATTTTACAGCCATTCATACAAGGTCGTGTGTATATTTTGCGAGGAAAAGGGAGGAGATAACAGGATGAGCAGAATACTTCATACATTCAATGCCACATATTGCAATCCTTGTGTATTGCTTGTTTTCATATTTCTAAAGAAGCTGATGTAATAGTGTACTGTCATGGCCAAGTAGAAAACCAGTTACTGCAAGTGATTACAAGTAAATGTTAGCAAGATTTTCAGCTTACCACTTACTCAGGTAAATGTTCATAATTACCACTTATCTTTGGTAAAAGTTGAAAATATAGCATCATGCTAGTTTACATGGGAGCTGTGACATTATCAACCAAACAGTCTGGATACTATGAGTAAGATAATTTTAAGTCCACCTGTGTGGTGCGGTGGTAGCATGTATGCCTCACATTCAAGAGATCCCGAGTTTGAATCTCGGTTAGGTGAGTAACCTGAATAAGGTTTTTTCCAGGGTTTTCCCTTATCTCGAGAAGATGAATGTTGGGTAACTTTAAGCTCTAGGGACTTCAGGCCTATTTGAGCATCATTTCAACTATCTCGTTCAACCACTGCCTGACTTGACATACCCAGTAAAAATGAAAGAAAAGAAAGAAAAAAAAAGGATGATTTCATTATTGTAAGATCAATTATCTGAACTTTAAGATCCTTAATCTTTTGAAATGCAATTCCATATTTCTTAAAAATAAAATAGATATATTTTTACAGTTTTCTGTTTCATTAACATTTTCTTTAAATTTCATAATTATTTAATGTGTATGTATCAATAGGTATCATATAGTTTTGAAAACCTACATATGAAATACCATCATATCACTGTTCATTTATAGTTTCAATGCTTGCAAGTACATCTAATCGAACTTAAGAGGTTGGCAATGCTGTTCTCACTCTTACAAGGGAAGAACTGTTCAGAATTCAAGTCTATGCTAATGCTGTTAGTTTCTATTTGTGAGATTTAGACTGATGTAGTTTACCAAATATTTTATTCTATAATAACTTTTCATCACTAAAGTTAAGAATTTACTGCTGCATCTTTACCTACAGGTTGTGAACGTTTGCTTGCAAAAGTTGAACGAGAAAACAAATGTTATTCTTGATGAAAGCAATTAAGCTTCACGAATATTTTATAATTAAGCTTTATTTTGTTTATATTCTTTGTATTTTAACATACATTTTAGTAGTGGCACTGATGAAAAATTTACGAAAAATATAAGGTCATAAATTTGTATCATACCACAGTTGTGCTAGGTTGCAACCCTGAAATCAGAGCAAAAGCTGATTCAACTGATTTGGTTGATGTGCACACTTGCCAGTAACTTTGAACGATTTACGGTAAAGATGGGGAATGTAAAATGGTTTTTCTGTTACTTACATTTACCAAAACTGCTAGTAATTGTGAATATTTATTGCATTTTTCACTGTTACTCAAACAACCACCAAATGCTGATTTTTATTTCTTTCTGTAGTTTTTTAATGGTGTTTAACACTCGCTCTTACCACATATGGCACCACAAATGGTGACATTAGTGATACATGAAATATAACTGGGAAAGGAAATGTGGGTACCTCCCCAGCATTTGCCAGTTATGAGGGCTGAGGAAAACCAGGAAAAAATCTGCCAGGGATGGTCCTAGCAGGATTTAAACTGCAGACCTTCCAATCACAAGTTTGTGCCTTAACGACCTCAACTACCCATGGTGGTTAACCATCCTTAATCAGTCAGATTGTATTGGATAGCAAATTTATATTTTGGTTTGTAATACACCAGGGACAAGAACAGATGAGTATATCATTATGAAAGTGCAAAGCGACTTTAAACATTGGGATGTCATTTGTAATTGACCAATGACATTTTTTCACTTTCCAATTCAGTAGTTGTGGTCTATTGGTACCATGTAGCCTCTAGTTTCCGAGGTCACGGGTTCAAACCCAGCAGAGGGCAATAAATTTTTTCGGGCATAAAAATCCTTATCATGGCTTTCTTTGGAAGGGAAGTAAAGCTAATGGTCCTGTATCATAGATTTACAGCACATAAAACAACCTCAAGCTTGATAAAGAGTCCTCTGAGCAAAATTTCCGGTCTTTCATGCCCCATATTGTATGGGACACTAAAGGACTTACTACTTGTCCAAAAATGTTATATGGAGCAGAGATTTGGGGCCTGGAAGAAGGGTGGGTAAATATAGACATGATCCATAGGAGCTTTTGTATATTGGGCTTACCAAGATCATCACCCAATGGAGTGGCACAAGCCGAATTAGGAAGAATAGGAATTAAAGGAAAAATTGTGGAAAGAGTGTTAAAATATTGGAATAGAATTAGAAATCTTGATGATCAGAACATTTTACATCAATGTTTGATAGTGCAGGAAAGGCTTAATCATAGAGTCTTGGCTAGGTAAGATAAAGGAAACCTTGATGAAGATAGGTTTTGGGGAGATTTGGAGAGCTAAAGAATTACTACAAATATGTTTCTGGAATGAAATTAGGACAAGAATAGAGGATATAGAAAAACAAGATTTATTAGCGAGTTTTACTTTTAAGAGCTCAATGAGATTATATAGAGAAATGAAAGTAATATGGAGTAGGGAACAGTATGTTGATATATGTGATAAAACAGCGGTGGACAGGGGTGGTGAATTTGAAAGGTTTGAGAAAAGAGATTGATCTGGAGAAATACCCACTATGCCACCGGAAAGTTAAAGAGTGGCACATAGTTTTAGAGTGTGAAGAAACGAAGTTACTTACAAAGAGGATAGAGAAGAGAGAGTGGTTAAATTTACCAATAGAAATTCAAGCTAAAAAGATAGTAAATGTAAAATCTAGGAAAAATATAATAGAAGTAGGTAACTTTTTGGGCAGAGTAAGAGCAAAATGGATGAGGAAAATTAGCAAGGAAGAGCCAAATGAGTATTAAATTAAATTACAGTAGTGTTTATTTGATATGCTGTAAGTAGGACCCAACAACTCGACAACCTCAAGGTTTGAGTTTGTTGTGGTCCAAGGAAAGCAACTCAAGGTAGAGTTAGATTAGAGATTAAATAAATTTATAATTGTACTGTTAGATTAGGAGGAATGCTGACTACCAGTAGTTATGAGGTTGGTTTTCTTTATATTTTATTGTTATTTTTAGAAACTGGGTTAAGAATAAATTTGTAAAACTGTTGTAAATTTGTACAATTAATTGGGTTAATAAAATTACTTACTGCTTGTCCTTCTGTCACTGGGTTGTAAGAATTTGATGAGAGTTTGATTCATTGGGACCTCAGGATGGCCATAGCTTACTACTTGTCCCTCTGTCAGTGATTTTAAAAATTAAATGATGAGATTTTGGTCCATTGAGACCTCATGATGATCACATCTCACTACATGTCTTTCTGTCAGTGGTTGTAAGAATTTGTTGATGTATTTTGGTCCATTTGGAAGTGAAAGTTCATTAACCTTAGCCAATTTTTCCATACAAATAATCTTTCTTAAAAAAATCGGTTAAATAGAGTTTTGTGCATGCTTAATTAATGTCATTGAGCCAACAATTTCATATCCTTTGTCCGAAAATCAGCAATTGCAGCATATTTCTGAACAAAAATTTGGAAAAAATTATTTTAACGAAAAAAAAGGTTAATGAACTCTGAGATCCCAATAGACCAAAATCTCATCACCAAATTCTTACAACCACCAAAAGAGGGAAAAGTAGTGAGCCATGATCATCAGGGGCATGCTAACCAGATGCAGTCAGCTGACAATGAGAAAGACATTCCTCAAAACAAATTCTGAGATAAATACCTATTTTATGAAATTTGTAAATGTGCGACCACATCTAACACTTTTAAGGTTGTCTTTGTCAATACAAATGTTAATCCTTCCTCAAAATTTACTAAGCAATCTACAGGTGTTAAATGAATGTACTACAATGATTCTGTGTAGATTATAAATTTATTTTGCATTTCTTTACATATATTTATTGTATACATAGCTTATATTTACACAGTTCAATGATGTAACATCACTGGTGGCCCCATATTATATATGTACATTAAGACAGATACAATATAGGCTTCTCATTTTCTTTGTTTAACCTCTGAAGGACTTTAATTCAATGTGCAGAATAATGAATCAGTTGACTAAACTGTGGCACAAGTTTGACTACAGAGGTGATGATGCAGCAAAGGGAAAAACAAAGGTGTGGCATCAGTGCCACGTAAACAACTATGTGCCATTTTTGAATGGTAAAAGAGATACCCCTTCCCTTCATAAAAATAATGCTTTCTCCCTAAAAAATATAGTAAATACATTCTTATAATGCATAGTTTTAAAACATTTCCTTCTGAAAGCACACCAATGTTGGAACTATGAAGAAAAGCTCCTTTTTTAATATCTACAACTCTTTGGCTATGAACATAACTTTATATACATTACATCATTATAAACAATTTGCATAAGTATTTATAAAAGTTGAAGCAAATGTAATTCCATTAGCCCATAATGTATGCGACCTAAATAAATGTAAACTGGATAATTTATTATTTTTCTATGTGTTTAAATATTGTCTTATAGCCAATGGGAGCCACAGGTGGTTTTGCAAACATGATCTCAGAAGTATATACACATCTAAAAAACAAGTTCCACTTTGTATAAATAATTACAATTTTAAATACATGCCTGTAGCACCGTGGGTTGCTCAGGTACTATTCCATTCTCTCTCCTTCTCGCTTGTAACTTTGGCATTAAAGCTGACATTACCAGTTATACCTCATTCCTGACCAAAGCCTTCCGTCTCCTCTATTGCATAGTTCAGTTTCTCTACCATTTGGTCATAACTTTTGTACGGAGGCAGGTCTAATCTGTTGAAGCAAGTGTGGGAGCGTGGAAGCCAAGTGTCTTTGCCAACTTTCTCTATACAGAACCTCTGTGGACCATTGCTGCCTGCAGTGGAACAAAACAAATCACATATGTCAGAAACATGATAAATGTGATTAATAGAATAGAACTTAGTGGTTCAGTGCCAGAATACCTAAACATCTTGTGAAAATGAGATACTGAAGCCCAAACTTGAACACCATATAAAAAGCAGGTGCAAATCAGATAGACATAGTTTTAATTCCCTTTAGAGGTGGGAAAAATGGCTACTTTTTCAGTTCCAAACAAATACTGTTTCAAAATAAGTCAAGTACTTGTATTTTTTCGACAATAGTTTTTTATCCACTTCTGCTTTATGCACTCAGTACTGGTAACCTAACTTACCTGCATGCTTTATCTGTTTTACTGCAAGTATGTGCATGAACTATATTAAATCCTCATAACTTTTGATATATTTATTATTGCAGACATAGAATATATCATATTTGATAACTGAATTTTAGCAATTAAATCTTAGCTGGGTCTTGCTATCCTTATATATGTTAATATTTACTTAAAATTTAATTTATACAGCAGCTAATGTTGGTGACCTTGCTACTGGAATCAATGCTCAACTGCTGGTAGTAATTTTATTTTCCTGTAAGTACTATTTCTGTTATTTACCATCATAAAAATAAAAAAAATAAATAAATATAAAGAAAAACAGTATGCAATTCATATGCATTAAGTGCACTGGAGAATCTCAGGAGTAGAAAATACTAAACTTCATTCATCTTGTATTTTTTAATTCTTCCTCATTCTCCAATGATACACTTATCGCACTTGTATCATCACAATATACTAATGTATAACCGTATGCAAGACACTCTTGGTCCACTGTACTTGCCTAACTTGGATTCTGTCGTATCAGTCATGATTCTACGTTTTGTATTGGAGGACTAAATTCCCACCCCCCTCCACCATGAACACACAAATTTGTAATGCACTGTTAATAACAATACATCTATATACTTATTATAATTACAGCTCATTTAACCCATGCTATGGAAAGTCATGTTCATTATCATAGTAACCACCTTGCATTAGATTTCATGTTAATGATTTTAAGTTCCAAAATTACATTTCAGATAATTGTCTTTCACATGCAAACGCAAGTGCTCATAGCATAATTAAATATGACTGGCTGGAACATTTCTTTTGGAACCAGTTATAAAAATACTCAAATTGTTATGCTAATGCAAAGTTGGAGGTCTGTTATTGTAGAACTGGACCTATGGTCATTTTTGGAGTGGTTCCATTCTCAGAATTATTCCAAAATAACAGTTACATCAATAGTAATTGTAATTTTATTTCATCCTCAAGTCATATTTGTTTACAACATGAGAAACATCAAAACATATTTACGTAGTATTTACAAATGTTTTCCTATCTCTAATATTGTAGCGGACCAGGTTGAGTGACGAGGATTACATCATATGAGGTAACCAAGCATAGTGTCGAAACGAGGTTACCTCAACACGACCGCGCTAAGGAACGCGGAGTCAGCTCTTCTGTATGTATTTATACTACGGGGGTTTGGATAGAAGGGAGCAATTGTCGGGATCATTGTCTGAATGATTGTCTGAATCATTGTGGGAATCGACATAGTAATCAGTTGAAGGGAGAGATGTATCATCGACGACCTGAGGTCCGCTTACCTTACACGAGTCGCCAACACAACACCAGGTGAACAGGTAAAGATGTATCTCCTTTAAGTTCTGCTTGCTTGCCGGGCTTCACCCCAATCTGAGTGGCCCACCTACAGGCCCTATGTACTCACACTAACACAATAATGCAATTTATTGGCTCAATGCATCCCCTGAGCATTATTTAAATACCCCCATCCTGGAACACCACCCTGGCCTACCTACCACCCCTGTAGCGACGCATTCCCTACCTCTGAGCTATCACCCCCCCCCCCTAGTTAACCACCCCCGGTGCAATATAAATAAAACACTAAGGTGAACATCCATACTTTGTTTTTAAAGGTACAACAAAGCTATAAAAAGGAAATGATCAATAGTGATGTTCATAAAGCACAAATAATGCAAAGTTATAAGCAGGTATGGGACTATACCTCAATACTCGGTGATATCGAAATATGTCTAATAACCTTTGATACTTTTAATTTTTTAAGTTTTACATTATTGGAAGTTGCTAATTAATGCTATATAAAGAATGAAAGGAGTCAAGACTTCTTCACGTTATTGCCTCGCAACTGTTCCCAAAGAGTTGCTGGACTACAGTTCTTGAAGATCTTGACTGCATTGCATGCAATTGACCATATACTCTTGTGTCTAAATGAAAACATGCAAAACAATGGGGGAAGGAGTAGAGGTATTCATATAACATGCAGCATCAAGTCATATCTTAGTGCATCAACTGATTTAACTGGCACACTAAATCACATTTCTGCAATAGTCTGGCTTGGTGACTCAGCCATTACATTTACCTACTCTGGAGAACAAAATTTGTGAATTCAGCAGAAACAAATCAGAACTTAAGCCGTGAGATAATATGCACATGGAAACATTTCTTGTTTCCTGTTAGATTGTGTTTACGCAAGTCAAACTCGGGTCACGAACTTAGCTTACAGGTATACCTTATGACTAATTTCTGTAATATGGATAGAATATTCTTCTAAAGAAAGTTTTCAGCACAAAATATAGTTACATAAAACGGGAAGCAAAAAATGTATGATTATTACTGTTATGATTAGCCTTGACTAACAATAGGGGATATATTATAACCCAGACAGACTCAACTGTAGCCCGTGCAAGTTAGTGAACTGTGGGACTCACCTCCACCTCTTGACATGAGGGGAAAGGTCCAACGAACATGCTTAGCCTGCTAGCTGTTCAATGTCATATTTATGATACCATTCACAAAGTTCAATCTCAGTAGCGGTGGCCTTGTGAGTTCGTGGTTTTCATTGACCTATTCAAAGGAGTCCAGATATTTATTTCGCCAATCATGGGAAGTAAAATGCTTAATTTGTGCAAAATATTTGAAGTTAAAAGTCTCAATACAATATCAAACAACATTTTGACAGTATTGAAATAGCACTGGAAACAATGATTTTGTTTAATTAGTTTTGCATTTGTATAATTCTATATTTGTTTCATTTGTAGGTGAAGCTAGATTACAAAAATTAAAGATTGTGAAAGAATCTACTGGTCAAGTTCCAAACACCGGAAATATCCTAAGGGCTTCATATTGAATTGCAGAACAAATTGGAAGAAAATATGAAACCTTTAAATGAAGGGGAGTTCATAAAAGAATGTGCAATTTTGACGGCTGAAAAAAATCTGCCTTAATTTCAAAAACACGTTTCAGTCATTAAGCCTTTCTCAAAATACTGTCACAAGGAGAATCAAGGAACTGGGATGTGATATAGAAAATAAACTGCAGGAGAAAATAAAATTGCTAATTTGTTTTACATTCCACCACTCTAACACCTCTCTCAAACACAAATTAGAAATACAAGAAATTCACATACCACCCTTGGGCCTTTAGAAAATTTGAATGAATCTTCAACAAATTTAACATTAGACTAGTTGCACAGAACAAATTCAGCTTGAAGAACTTACTAAACACACCTCTCAAAAATACCATCCCAAACACATTAAAATCCGAAATTTACCAGATTAGTTGTGATGAATGTAAGAAATAGTACATAGGAAAAACTAAAAGAAACTTGGAAACCAGACTTAAGGAACATCAAAGAAACATAAAACTAAAACAAATAGAGAAATCTGCTGTATCACACCATTTTTGGACAGAAAACCACAACATTGGCCAAAGTATACAGTTGTTAAAACCCCTCACCACACCAATAGAATTGAACATCTGGGAAAAAATACAATCATCAAAAACAGCGTCATTAATTTTGAAATCCCGCCTGTAAGCAATGTGTTAAAACTTTGTGCCCCCAACACCAGATGGCAACAGGGTCAGAATCTGCAGGATGAGGAAGATGAGGACACGGGAGAAAGCGACCCTTAGTCACCCAGTCGCTGACGATGAGGACGAATGCCCTCGAAAACGTTTCCTGTTATATATAACTTTTAATTAGTGAAGGTGAGTGTAAAAAAGAGTGACTCAATCTACATCAAGATGCAATGAAGCTCAACTAGCAATATTTTTGAGAGGGATTGATACTGACTTAAATGTTTCTGAAGAGCTTTTAGGTGTAGTTTCTCTTCAGAATAAAACATGCAGCAAAGATATATTCACTGCTGTTCATAATGTTGGGTGCAAATATGGGCTTCCCTAGACTATACTTGTCAGTGTTGCAACTGATGAAGCATCATCTATGAAAAGGCAAGGAAATGGCATTATTGGTAGGCCGAGTCATTTTACAGAGTATTGGTGTAACTTCGGAACTGTTATGTATTCACTGTATAATTCATTGGGAAGCTTTATGCGTTAAGTCAATTACTGAATAATGTTATGCCCATTGTAGTGAAGTGTGTGAATTTCATTTATTCTAGTCCCCTCCACCATACACAATTCAAAGAATTATTAGAAGAACTGGGATCTGAATATTCACAAGTACCATATTATTGTTATATAAGATGGTTGAGTAGAGGTGCCACGTTAACACGTTTTTTCCAATTATATAGCGAGATTGTTAGCTTCATGAAAGAACAGGTAAGCATTAATTATTCTTAATACTCATGTACATATTTCTGATTATTATTTATGAAGTAATTATTGCATTTATTTCTTGCAGGGAAATGAACTATTGGAACTGACTCAATCAGAATGGCTATGTGACCTTGCATTTCTAACAGATTTATTTCAACACTTGAATATTTTGAATATACAACTTTGCAGACTAAAGATAAAACAATAGTGCATTTAGTTGGTGCTGTTAACACGTTCATGGCGAAACTCTCTTTTTGGCGGGATCAGCTGGAAGTTGGAGATTGTACCATTTTCCTTGTTTGGATTTGGTCTTCACTATACAAGCTACCCTTCTAAACAAATATATTGATATTATACAGCAATTATATGTCAATTTTGAATCACAATTTGCCAACCTGAAAATGCTGAACTGGAAAATTTAAGGTTTTTTTTTTTTTTTTTTTTTTTTTTTTTTTTTTTTTTTTTTTTTTTTTTTTTAAATTTCCCTTGCAGTGGGAAATGGTACTGCTCCAAATGGAACTACTTGAATTATAGAATTCTACAACAATTAAATATTCTGATAAAGAAGGATGGGAACTCTTTAAATCACCGCCCTGTGATACATTTCCACGGTTACGTACGTTTGCAATAAATGTAATGGCAATCTTCAGATCCACATACATTTGCGAGCAAGCTTTTTCCAAAATGAATTACATTAAATGTCAATATCATAATAGGATAAGTCACGATCATTTGGTAAGTCTACCGAGACTTTGTACGTCATCATTGCTGGCAAATATTGATAACCTTGTTAAAAATAAGATGTGCCAGAAAAATCACTAAGAGAAATGTGACGTACAAACTGCATGATATCTATGATGTACTGTATTAAATATATTCAAAGAACACCACACAGTGGATTCAAGCTGCCATGAAACTTGGCAAACATAGCCCATCTTTTGCAATGTAAAGTAGGCTTACATGCTCACAATAACATGTCGAAGGGGGTAGACGGAATTCACCCACCCTCCCTTCTTGTGACTGCATTGGACATCCCTGTTATAACCTGTGGCATTATCAAGATAAAATAAAATTGTTGCCAATTGGAAAATGTCAAACAGGAACATGCATTTATACACAGAAAACTACTAATAAAAACATAATTTAGTTAAACTATCGCCTTTACAGTTTTTTCTTTATTAAGGAGTATCGAGTATTGGTGTTCAAAAATCAGTATCGATATTGAGTATTGAAAAATAGTGGTATTGCCCCATCACTAGTTATAAGCAAGCATAATATTTTGCATTCATTTCATAGAACAGCTCTTCTTTTCAAGAAATTTTTAACTAATGCTTGCTTCTATGTGTGTGTGTGTTTGTGAACAACATAACTCAAAAACTAAATGTCAAATAAATACCAAACTTGGTATTTTGGTTCAGTAGATGCGAAACAAAGATTTTAAAGAAAAATCCCCCACCCCAAATTACTCTCTACATGGAACATTTTTTTGAAATTTTTTATTTTCTAAAAAATGTCTCTAATAATTTTGATGAAAATACCACACACTAAATATATTTGCATGACAAATAAAATGTGTATCTTAAATTTTCTGGGAATAGCCTGTGAAGTCCTCTTCATTTGGAAGGAATTTGAATAATCTTATATAACTGGTAAACTTTAAGTGATAGATGAAAATGTACTACACAAAAAATGTAGATCTCACACAATTTCTTTCAAATTACTTTTTTTTTGTGGCATCAGCCATTTCCCAAATATCCATCATTAATGATTCAAATTGTTCACTACTTAGCCATTCTTTTAAAGTCTTGTCGATTTTCAGTGGCTTGAGCTTAGGTTCTTGCCCAGGTAGACCTTCGAAGGAACCTGTTTCTCACAATGTCATGGAAAGAGTATGAAATTTTAAGGCCAGCGTATAGCTTCCACTCTAAACACTTGACTCTCGCTCTTCCCTTCATATCCATAATGAAATGTGTAATGCAGTATTTCTGGAAAGGTTTATCTCAATTAGAATTAAGTAGATAGAAAAATAAACTTTCACAAGAATAATTTGTATACCCACTAATAAGCGATAGAGGGTACAGAAAGCCAAGTGAATGTAACGCATCAGATTTTTAATCAAAGTATCAAACTTTTCTTTAAAATGTTCTGCTGCTTGCTTCCATCACAGTTGTGTGCAGAGACAAATAATCACTGTTAGTCTCGTAAGTTCTCAATATTTCCGTAAACATCTGCAGTGCTTTGGCCGTTGGATCATCTTTCCCCACATCACACACATTTGCTACAGCTGCCACCCATACTACATTTCAAACACTTTTCGCTTCATCTGTAAAGATGACCTTATCCATAGCTATGTGTGCTCTGAAAGCAAAACCACTGAATACAATTGAAAATAATGGTATCTCCAATTTTTGCACAATTATAATGTAATGTAATATTTATTTCATCATTATTACAATAATACAAATAAAACTTACATCTAAAACTTATGTCTAGTGCACCAGTTTTCTAGCTCCCCCATATTTAGCCCCTAGGCTGTATATATGGGATAAAGCTACTATACCATCTCTCCACTTTCCAAACTATGCTCGTTCTGCTGTACCTTTCTTAAGCTCCTTATCCACTTATCCCTTGTGTTGCCTAAAAATGTCCCCATCATTTTAATTGTTTCTACTTTTGTGCTTCCCAACATTCTTAATGCTACTGCTTCTTTGTTTAGCTTGTCCCATTTTTTATTCCATATAACCTCTCTCCACCTTTTAACCTTATCACATTCTATTAGCCAATGAAAAGTACTACCCAATTCATCACACATAATACATCTCCCCGAACAATTATATCCATTCCTTTTTAAAAATATTACTCCTGTGCGCATCCACGCAAGACCTATTCTACCAAATTGTTTGCATATATCTACATACTTCTCCCTTCCTCAATTTCTTTTAACTGATTTATACAAGATCAATGACCTTTTATCCTCAAAACTAGCCCATATCTCTTGTTTCTCAATATCTTGCACCCTCAATCTAACTTCTTTCCAAAACCCACTGTTATTATATTTATCTAATAGGAAAATATTCCTCATGCCAATTTCTTTTAGCACATTTCCCATTTCCCCAATCCAACACTCTTCTCCTAAGACAGCTTTTTGAAACTGTATATTCTTTTAATATATTACTATCTTCTAAATTTAAACATCTATACCAATACTTCAAAATTCTTTCCACTATTATACCTTTTCTCCGTACCCTTCCTAACTCTGCCAGTGCCACGCCCACAATTATAATATCTATAATCATTTATCATTTTGATAAGGATCAAACCACACAACTAAATTTTGATATAGTATTCAGAAGTTGGAGACAGTGAAGTGAAACAATAATTAGCTTGTTTCTTGAGCTGGTCGATATACTATAACTTCACTTACTTGAAATTTAATTGAACACATTTAGAAAGGGATTGCTTTGATCTTCAGCTTTTTTCAGACTAAGGACGTTGGAGTTAAGAGCTTCTGGATGTACTGGGTGTGGAGGTCTTTGGTGTCTCCAAAGACATTTCAAAGTTCATTATTTGTTCCTTGCATTTAATTATGTGTATATTTTCCAAACTTTTAAGTTCTGTAGGTCTGGTGATGCTTTTTTATGATTCTAACTGGAGTTGATACCATGGTTTGTTGTCCAGAAATGGTTTACTACAGCAGATTTTTCCACTTGATTGTTGGCTATGCATGTAATATTTTTTCCTTTTGGTTTCAAATTTTTAGACATCAATTTCCTACAGAAATTCGAAAGCAGGAGAATTAAAAACTCATTTGAGCTGGTAAATATAGACATAATAAAACACAAGGAACAAATAATGAACTGAAATCCTACCTTTGGACAAGTTGAGCATATTCAAAACAATGATACCAGAGGACTCCACCTCTGCACCCAGTGCATTTTGGAACACTAACCTATAATCCCTCAGACCCCCTCCAAAGAAAAAGCTGAATATGAAAGCAAATACTTTCAAAACTTGTTTGGTTAAATTTCAAGTAAGTGAAGTTATAAATTATTCACCCATTCAAGATATAATTAAATTACAGCTGACTTTGTTTGCATTGTAGGTACCATTGTGGTTCACAGCATGAAAGTTAAATGAATGATGCTAATGAAATTAAATTGAGTTTTATTTATGGACGCTCTTTAACTACGATGGTCCTTAGCATCCCATTCTATATTGGGCGTGAAAGATCGGTAATTTTGCTCAGAGGCCTCTTTATCAGGCTTAGGTTCTTTTACGTGCCGTAAATCTATGACATGGGACCACCGGCTTTATTTCCCTTCCGAAGGAAGCCATGCTAAGGATTTTTATGCCTGAAAAAATCCATCACCCTCCGCCAGGTTTGAACCCACGACCTTGGGAACTAAAGATTAGCACGTTACCACTAGTCCACGGAGGGCGACGAATGATGTTAATGGAACATGTAGTAAGGACTATTACTCCTTCCTGCATTTCTGTCCATCTTTGATAGCCAATAACAAACATTCACGTCCTAATTCTATGAAAAGATGAACTTTAGTGTGACTAGCTAAAGTATCATACTTATGAAATATGATCCAGCTTTAGTCCAATTTAAAAATAATCATACTAGGTTAGTGTTCTGTTGGCACTGAAATTTCCAATAATGGAAAAGCAGTACATCAAAGGACAATGTCAATTTAGTTAACACACTAAAAACTGTTTTGGAACCATTTACTGGAAAGAAAAATACAGGAACAAATAGACCCAGGTTCTTTGATTTGAAATGTGACAACGTATTTGTGATAGTAACTCAAGTTAATGCACTTACCCATTAATTCTGCAAAGCCCCCAACAGGAACTCTGCAAGTGCCAGTCACAAACTGTAACAGTCGGGCTCGCTTCTCACTATCCATGGAACGCACAAACTAAAACATACATCAAGAATACTATAGTAGCTAGCCAGTAATGTTAGTCATGCAGCACCAAAAATTAATACTGGGTTGTAAGAACACATGTTTTTGTTAAATACTATAGATTTTGTAAACATTTATGGCATCAATTAGCATAACAGACATAAGTGGAGAGAACAGAGTGTTAAAAAAAATCTGATGTGTTACATTCACAAGACTTTTCATTCATTAGTGGGTGTACAAGGTATACAAACTATTCTTACGAAAGTTTATTTTTCCATCTACTTCATTTGAGATAAAGCTTTGCAGAAATAGCTTCTTACTCATTTCATTATAAATAGAAAGAGAAATGTGATAGTCAAATGTTTAAGAACTGGATGCTATGAGATATACTGGCCTTAAAGTACATATTGTTTCCTTGCAATATATCCAAAGGACATTAAAAGTATAACAAAGTACTAAATATTTTGAACTATTAATAATGAATATCTCCAAAATGGGTTACAGTACAAAAAGGTTATTTGGAGTAAATTGTGCGCTTTCAAGAGATCTACATTTTTTGTGTAGTGCAGTTTCATCTATCACCTACCAGTTATACAAGATTATACAAAATTTCTTCCAAATGAAGAGGACTTCACAGACTATTCCCAAAAAATTCAAGTTATACATTTATTTATCATATAATATCTGTAATCAATATTTTAATCAATATTGTTTGAGCCATTTTTGAGAAAATTGAAAAATCTTTAATCTATAGAGTAGGCTGGGGTGGGGGATTTTCTTGAAAATCTTTGTGTTCCTCTTTGGAAGATACTGAATTTGAACAGCAAGTTTGATATTTAACTGACTTTTCGTTTTTGAGTTATGCTGTTCTCTCTTACCCATCCACACCCACCCCCACCGCTTATGCACACAGACCCTTTTTTATAAAAATTCTCTTTTTGTATTAAGGGAGTCTCAAAACTCATTTCCAGTGATATCTTAAGTATTGAATTTTTGGATGGAATGCAATACTTCCTTTACTTACTATAGGTAAGTATTAGAGAAAGTAAAAATTTGTTGACTCATTCCAACTTAAGCTATTATGACACTCCAATGTATACACTACTTCTTGTTTATTTACATAATCTTATTCCTTAAGTTTTCAAATAATTTTGATACCAGTCGACCACACTATGGTATATGTTTATAAATATATTATCTAACTACCGAATAGAAATTTACAGAACGCTCTTCTTGCAACCCAGCATACAGTTGTTCTACTTTGTCATGACATACCTGCCAAAACCAGACGACCTGTTTGCTGTTCCGAGTGTAATGCCTATAGATTGTATTACGCTGCCAATCATCCACATCTATCTCTTGCATACCACACAGCATCAACTCCAGTTCTCGCTCATCAAAGTACTTGAGCCATTCTAAAGGAACAACTTCATTAAATCCATCCAGAAATGCCTTGGTCTGGTCTTCGATGCCTCGCGTCATTCGCCATTCTGTCATTAACCTGCAAACATACATTGTGTTTAATATACTGCCCCAACAAGAACACAACTAATGCTAGTTTAAAACTATGTCTCATGTCTGATCTATTTCCTTTCTCCCCATAATAATTTGCCTTATAGTCAATATGTTCAAGAGAACCTATATGAAGCTGCATGCAGTAAAACACTTTTGGACGGGGGGAATAGGTTTAAAAAAAAAAAGTAAGAAAGAAAGAAAGCAGGAAGATGAATATGGAATATTTTCATACCTTACATATTCATTTTAAAGAATACTTCTCTCGCATTCTTTGGAAAACATCTTTAATTTATGTATAAAAAAAAAAAACCTCACACAGATACTAAATGCAAAATTCCTTGAATGCTGGCTTTATGGGGAAGTGCCAGTAGGGACAGGAGGAGTGTGCCATCCAGACATTTATTTTAGCATTATTGGCAACTTAAGGCAATGCAACAGTGAAATTTGGCCAAAAATGTCAACAATTTAGATTTTTTGTCTTTTGTATATTTTCCTATCATTATGCTTTGTACTTTCATGCTACATTGTTGCTTTCTTAATACTATCCACACAGCCATTTAAATTGCTCTTTGCCATTTAGGTAAAGCACAATATTAAACATAAGTCCATTTTCCTCAGCTCTTTGAAATGTTCAGCATACTATGGTTTTTAACTTAAATGCTTATAATTTTCAGAAGAGATTCGGATAATAAGGATGATTTAAAAATTGTTATGCACTACTTAAAAATATTAAACAGTTCATTTGCAATTAAATGTCTTCCTTTTTGGTAAAACTGCATTTTTATATCAAAAAAGATTAATCATAAATAAAAAAATACCTCTAAAATAATTTGACAAAATTAATTAATATTCCGCATTTTAAATTTTTTTTTTTTTTTTTTTTTTTTATGTTCTGCATATGTGGTAATTTAAGTTTAGCAAAAGAAAATTGTGGATTTTTAGCTTTTCAAATTTCCTTATCTTAACGAGTGAAACACATTAAAAACAAACTCTGTTGGGACAATATTTACTTCATGGCTTGATTTCATGCATATAAATCAATGAAATATTTTTAGCAGTTCTGAGAAACTTTTATGGCAATGTGAGGAGAATCAATGAACCAACATTTACCCCAAACAAGACTGACACTGTCACAAGAATTCTTATGTGTACTCCCATTTTTTTTGCCTTCCCTTTCTAAAGAACATAATGCTTAACACTAACCTCATGTATTCTTCCTTATTGTCCTCAGTCACCCTAATCTTATCACCACTATCTTTCAGCTCATGGTGAATAACCTGCCCAAGGATCTCAAAGTCCACACTGAAATAAAGTTCAAGGCCACATTCATCAATGTTGTTATCCTTGATCCAGACGAGCGAGTTGTAGAACTCCGGGTCTATCGATTCTATATCCTTCATCGTAAGTTTCTTGTTCAGCATACGCTTATAGAATGGCATTGTGAAACCGGAATAGATGAAACGTCCATGGTACAGAGCCTGGCAACAGAAAACATCACACTTGTGAAGGTCTGTACTGTGCTAATATCTCCCCTAGTTGGGTGCAGTTTTGTAATGAGTAGGGATGGAAAAAAATGGTTCAGTTTCATTTCGAAAAAAATACTGGGTTTCAAATAATTGTTCCAAAATAACAGTTGAGTGGATCCACAAGTATTTACACATCATGTAAATTTGACCGACTCTTCTTGGTGTTCACACAGTATCAGAAGATAATGTTCTCCTCCATTCTTAATATACTGTTAACTAAATGTAATAAAATATGTAATATTTATTTTCATCATTATTACAATAATACAAATAAAACTTACATCTAAAGCTTAAATCTAGTGCTTCGGTTCTCTAGCTCTCCCATATTTAGCCCCTAGGCTGTATATATGGGATAAAGCTACTATACCATCTCGCCACTTTCCAAACTGTGCCCATTCTGCTGTACCTTTTTTAAGCTCCTTATCCACTTATTCCTTGTGTTGCCTAAAAATGTCCCCATCATTTTAACTGTTTCTGCTTTTGTGCTTCCTAACATTCTTAATGCTACTGCTTCTTTATTTAGCTTGTCCCACTTTTTATTCCATATAACCTCTCTCCACCTTTTAACCATATCACATTCTATTAGCCAATGAAATGTACTACCCAATTCATCACACATAATACATCTCCCCAAACAATTATATCCATTCCTTTTTAAAAATATTACTCCTGTGCGCATCCACGCAAGACCTATTCTACCAAATTGATTGCATATATCTACATACTTCTCCCTTCCCCAATTTCTTTTAACTGATTTATACAAGTTCAATGACCTTTTATCCTCAAAACTAGCCCATATCTCTTGTTTCTCAATGTCTTCCACCCTCAATCTCACTTCTTTCCAAAACCCACTATTATTATCTTTATCTAATAGGAAAATATTCCTCATGCCAATTTCTTTTAGCACATTTCCCATCTCCCCAACCCAACTCTCTTCTCCTAAGACAGCTTTTTGAAACTGTATACATTCTTTTATTATATTACTATCTTCTAAATAATTAAATGTGTATTATAATTAGTGCTCATTTAACTCATATTAAAGGAATTCATGTTCATCATCATTGTGTTTCATAATCAGTCTACATGATGCTAAAGATTGTATGTTCGTAAGTATAATTCACTGTTTCATTTCACTACACAATTCTTCTTCAGCATTTTATAAATACTAAATGATTTACTTTCGATGGATCTAACACATAAACATCACTACTTTTTGGTGAATTACCTTTGAACATATGTTTCGGAGGCTGCTGCCCATATTGTCCATGTGCATTCAAAGGCAATTTGCCAAAAAATATTGAAGTTTGAATATTAGATCCATTCATTGTTTTCTTAACTATTATTACACTTAACTGTGCTGTTCCCAACAAGTAGTATGTGAAGTAAATGATTTACTGTATTCATCTGAATACAAGATGCCTTTTTTCCAAAGCTTTAGTTTTGAAAACAAAGCTTGTTTTGCATTTGCAATATACATTTTCTGATTGGCATGTGAGAAAAAGTAAGTTTCACATTTTGCAGATATGGGATGGGTGTTGACAGTGGAGAGGCATGCGGGAGATGCAGAATGTTTGCTGTAAAGTCATGGTAAATCAGCTGGATTTTGTGCATTTCATTTTGTGTTATAAAGTTAGTGATTTACCATCAAAGATATACAGATTATAAGGTTTCCTGTTGGCAAAAAGCTTTCTTTTCAGGCTAAAATGGAAATTGGAAGACTTTCTTCCCACATCTGTGGTTGTAATATTGTATTGATAAATAATTTCAAAATAGAAAACATAAATGTTTGGATCTATATGTAAACAATAATCTGACATGGTCATGACATATTGCTCACATATGCAAAAGAATTAGTAAATCCATTTTTATAATGAGACACTTTAAGCCAATAGGTGACCCTAACCTACTAAAAATGCTCTATTATGGGATTATATTTCCATATTTGTCATATGAAATAGAAATATGGGGAAGCTGCCCAAGGGACATCTGGACAGAGTATTCATCCTGCATAAAAAGTGCATTAGGTTAATTTTTAATTTAAAAAATTCTGACTCTTGCGTAAATATATTTAAAGAAAATAAAATGTTCACACTTTAGTCACTTTATGTATATAAGGCAATTCTCTTTGTTATAAACAAGTTGAACATGAAGAATAATGATGTACATACCTACTACACTAGACACAACAATGACTATTTTCGGAAACAGATTACCAAAACATCAACTGACAAAGATGTTTCTGTGATGGGACAAATGTTATATAACAAACTGCCAATAACAATTAAGGCATTAAATGGTACAAAACAATTTCAGAATAAATTAAAATACTTCCTAATACAAAAATGTTTGTATAAAACTATTGACTTTGTAAATATGTGAAATATGACTATATTCTACTGTTCCTACATTGTATCCTCTTGTTATATAATTCTCTTTGTATGTTATATAAATAGTTTACCTTTGACAATGTCAGAAATATGTAGAAGTATATTGACAGCAAATAAAGGAATGGAATTTAATTGAATTGGCCACATGGTTGTGTGCTAAAAGACACGTGTACATTTCTGTGCTACCCTCCCTGCCAGCCTTCTCCACCCACCATGCGCATTTGCACACAAAGTTGAATCAACTGTTTACTTTCTCTACTACGTATAGTAAGTAGGGGAAGTATTGTATTCCACCCAAAAATTCGATACCGAGATTTCACCGCAAATATATGTTTTGAGACCCCCCTGAATCCAAAAAAAGCATGTTTGAAAACATGTCCACGTGTGTGTCTGTGAACACCATAACTCAGAAACGAACAGTCGGATAAACACCAAACTTGGTATTTAGGTTCAGTATCTTCCAGAGATGCGACACAAAGGTTTTCAAGAAAATCCCCCACCCCAGATTACCCTTCACATGGAACATTTTCCGAAAATTTTAATTTTCTCAAAAATGGCTCTAAAGATTTTGATTAAAATATCATATGTTTAAGATATTTTCATGACAAATGAAATGTATATCTCAAATTTTCTGGGAATGTCTCCAAAGTATTCTTCATTGTGAACGACTTTTGCATAACTGGTAAACCATAAGAGATAGACAAAATTTTACTACACAAAAAATGTAGATCGCATTAAAATACACAATTTATGTCATATACATTTTTTTTGTTGAGTGAACCATTTTTGAAATATTGCTTGTTATTCCCTTAAATTTTCCAATACTTATACTTTTTCTCAAATGGAAATTCGTTATTCATTTTTTTTTCCTGGTAATACAAAGAGAATGGAATACTCCACATAGCAACCAGCTCTTAAAATATTTGACTAACGCTTAAAGCCTACCAATTCCCCTTGCATCTACACAAAAATTAGCAATAAGATTAACATCTCGATTAACATGAAGTGTATGGAGAATAAGCGTTTGTAAAAATAGTTTGTACAAGAGTAGAGAAAATCATGTGAGTGTAACACATCAGAGTTTTTAAGTAGCACTAAGTCAAAATTATAATTAGCTGTGCTGCAATGATTAGATGTGTTCCTTCTGGAATCTTGAGATTCTCCTACTAAACATCTGATTTATCTATGTAGTGGGTTGTCTTAGGCGGGAGTTTCAAAATTCATTAGAGTTGGCTCATAATTTTTCAAGAAAATTTTCTCCCAAGTTTCAAAAGAATGGTGCTATTTTTAATGTTGTGGCTGGAATTCCAAAAATGGTATGCTACTGATGATTTTTCTGTGTGTTTATACTTTGTTTGCCTAAGGTGCAGTAAGTGTTAATTTCGACTCAATGCTGCTTAAAAATTTATCATTTTGTTTCACTGTGTACCACTTCCAGTTTGTTTATTTACCATATTGTATCATAATTGCTTACAGCAATGAATTAGATGTTGTCTAAATAGAAAATCACATCTATCAGCATTGTCAGAGCTGTTGCCATCAACACAGTATATGATCTGATAATTAAGAAACATTTAGTAAAATGATGAAACAGTCACAATTAATAAACTCCAAAATAAGGTTCTGGAAAATGGGGTTCATCTTGCTTATGAGGTCATATTGTATTTGGACACACACAATAATTGCAGGATAAGAGCAAAAACCTATAACTTAAGGATATGTTTCCAGTTGGCAAATGAGGAATTATACCCACTAATTCCTGATCCACAATCAGTACTAAATGTTTTAATACCTACTATGTAGTGTAATTCTAATTAGCAACTACAAATGTTTAAGCCTTACCATTGCAATAAACCGACCAATGAACTTGAAGTACAACAAGTGGTCAGGATTGACGTAGGAAGCTGGATTAATCTGCAGACTGTAGTTGTTTTTGTTTGCATACTCAAAAAGGCAATACATGGGGTTGAGCACTTCATGTGACAACAGAAAGAACCACTCCCTGAAACACACAAATATTGAAGAGCAAATAAACTTGACATTATAGCACATTTATTTAAAGGTGAGTCGGAATTGTTACACTAACATCACTTAAGTTTACTCACTTAACATGTTTCGGGAAACAGTTGTTCCCATCCTCAGAAGGTTAATTCGACTGGCCCGTGTTGTTGGTGTTTCCGTTTTTTGGACTGGATCCTGTGGTGGCATCTTGTGGTGGAGAAATGTACTTCCAGAGAGGATTTGGTGGCGGCAAATCAAAATTCATTAGATTTGTGTTGTGTTTTAGAATGGTGATCTTCTCCCATGCATCTAATTCGGCTGCAAATTTGGCTGGTTTGACTAATGTAATATTGGGTTTGATGTTGTGATTAGTGATCCAAAAATGGTGTGAAACTGCAGATTTGTCCATTTGTTTGTATTTAATACATCTCATGTGCTCCTTTAGCCTAGTTTCTAAGTTTCTTTTTGTCTTACCTATGTATACTTTATTGCAATCTGAACAATTGATTTTATAGATTCCAGCTTTTTTGTCTTGTGGAATGGGGTCTTTTAACTTGTTACAAAGTAATTTCTCTATGTTAAATTTGTTCTGTGGAGCTAGGCCGATGTTATGTTTCATGAAAATCTTCTTAAATTTGTGAAATGTTCCTGGGTGGTATGTGAATTTCTTGAACTTTAGCTCTTTATCTTGCTGGCTGAGATTTGTTGTGTTTCTGATGTGCATCTGTCGTTTGAATTTTGCAATTTTTTTGTCAATAGTTGCTTTGTTGTACCCATTATGTATTGCTGTGTCTACTATATGCTGGTATTCTAACTGGTATTCTTTTTTATTTAAGGGGGTATATACCAGTCTATGTGTTAGGCTGTTTAGTACTGCATGTTTGTGTGTGGTTGGATTGAAACTCTTATTTTTTATGTAATTAGTAGAGTGTGTTGGCTTCCTGTATATGCCAAAGGTTAGGTTCTTTTGTTCTCTGATGATTTTTAGGTCTAAAAATGGTAGCATGCCTTCTTTTTCTATTTCTATGGTGAATTTTATTGATTGGTTCTGTAGGTTTAGTAAGGCTAAGGAGTCTTGTATGAACCTATTAGGGACAACAGCGAAGATGTCGTCAACATATCTGTGCCAAACTTTAAACATGTATGGAAAGGAAGTTGTTATGTGTATTTCTAAGTAGCTCATAAATAAATCTGCCAAGAAGGGTGAAAGTGGGTTGCCCAAGGTTAGACCAGTTGGTTGTTGATAGAACTTCTTATTGAAACTAAAACAATTTTGTGCAATGCATAAATTGGTAAGTTGTATGAGGTCTTCTACTTCCTTTCCATACATGTTTAAAGTTTGGCACAGATATGTTGACGACATCTTCGCTGTTGTCCCTAATAGGTTCATACAAGACTCCTTAGCCTTACTAAACCTACAGAACCAATCAATAAAATTCACCATAGAAATAGAAAAAGAAGGCATGCTACCATTTTTAGACCTAAAAATCATCAGAGAACAAAAGTACCTAACCTTTGGCATATACAGGAAGCCAACACACTCTACTAATTACATAAAAAATAAGAGTTTCAATCCAACCACACACAAACATGCAGTACTAAACAGCCTAACACATAGACTGGTATATACCCCCTTAAATAAAAAAGAATACCAGTTAGAATACCAGCATATAGTAGACACAGCAATACATAATGGGTACAACAAAGCAACTATTGACAAAAAAATTGCAAAATTCAAACGACAGATGCACATCAGAAACACAACAAATCTCAGCCAGCAAGATAAAGAGCTAAAGTTCAAGAAATTCACATACCACCCAGGAACATTTCACAAATTTAAGAAGATTTTCATGAAACATAACATCAGCCTAGCTCCACAGAACAAATTTAACATAGAGAAATTACTTTGTAACAAGTTAAAAGACCCCATTCCACAAGACAAAAAAGCTGGAATCTATAAAATCAATTGTTCAGATTGCAATAAAGTATACATAGGTAAGACAAAAAGAAACTTAGAAACTAGGCTAAAGGAGCACATGAGATGTATTAAATACAAACAAATGGACAAATCCGCAGTTTCACACCATTTTTGGATCACTAATCACAACATCAAACCCAATATTACATTAGTCAAACCAGCCAAATTTGCAGCCGAATTAGATGCATGGGAGAAGATCACCATTCTAAAACACAACACAAATCTAATGAATTTTGATTTGCCGCCACCAAATCCTCTCTGGAAGTACATTTCTCCACCACAAGATGCCACCACAGGATCCAGTCCAAAAAACGGAAACACCAACAACACGGGCCAGTCGAATTAACCTTCTGAGGATGGGAACAACTGTTTCCCGAAACATGTTAAGTGAGTAAACTTAAGTGATGTTAGTGTAACAATTCCGACTCACCTTTAAATAAATTCAATACACATCACTGTTTCTAGCTTCTTTTCATTACAATATATACGTAATTATAGCACATGTTTCTTTGGTCGTTTTGAAAGCAGAACTGGTGCTGCTGATGGTGCAATGGTTTACTGGGATTCCAGATTTATGCTGATTCTAAGTAGATAGATAGACACTTTATTTGTCCATTTTCTACATATTCTTTTTTACAATATTCCTCTTACAAACTAACTTAACCTATGTACAAATTTTTTCTTGCCAGCTATGGTGCTCTTTTTGCCTGGCACCCTGACCTTCTGGCTCATCTAATCATCCCTTGCTATCTTTAATCCTATTGCCCATCTTCTCCTTCCTCCATTTGCCTTTCTACTTTTCTTATATCTCTTACTTTTCTAATCCATTTCTCTTTTACTTTCTTTAGGAACTCCCCCATATTCTTATTTTGCTTTTCTTCTTTTCTCGTTAGCATTTTAATTGCTACTATTTTCCTATCCATTTTTTCCCATTTTTTTTCCCATACTTCTTTTCTCCATTCTGCTAATTCTTTGCATTCTGTCATATAATGCTCTGTGCTTTCGCTTCCTCCGCATAATTCCCAAATTCCGTTTTTGTTACCCCTTATCCCTCTCAAGTACATTGATCCTGTTCTCATCCATGCAAACGCTTCTTTTTCTGCCCTATTACAATAATCTACATACCCTTCCCTTTCCCAATTTCTTTTTACTAATCTGTAGAACCCTAACGACTTTTTGTTTTCTAAGCTCCCCCAAATCTCTTGTCTTTCTATGTCATCCACTCTGTTTCTTACTGTTATCCAGAAGCCGTTGCTATTTCTTTCTCCTGCTCTTCAAATATCTCCCATTCCTATCTTCTCCATAATGTTTTCTATCCCTGTCCACCAGCTATTTTTATTTTTTATACTCTTTTGTTGTTCCATGCATATCTTTAAAATTTCCTCTTTATCTTTTCTCAGGCATCTATACCAAAATTTTAATATCCTTTCCAGTATCACTCCCTGATTCTAAGTATGACATCTCTCCTTTTGTGACATCTAGTAACATGTCAATCTGGAAGCCATTACAAGGAACCCCTTGAGTGTAAGATCACAAGTTCAATTCTATAGTTAGCCTCATTTGAAACTATAATGTTAACAATTAAGATAGGAAAAATATTAGCTGCCAATGACTCACCTTGTGCATCAGAAGGGTGGCAGAAAATTAGTGACCAGGAAGCGCAAAAATCAATCTTTTATGAGATGTATGTATTATACTTCACAAAATGGATGTAGACATTCAAGAAACATTCAAAACAAGCCATTATCTTGCACCATGTACACAGAATGAAAAATGGCGCTCCACAGTGATCACAAAAGCCTGCACCATCAAGATCAAAAGGCAAACTCCCTGCGAGTAATAAACTGTTCAGGATGTTCAGTAGGTAGCCACTCTTAAAGAATGCATATTTAATCATTGGTGTAACGTGGTGACAAGAACTGAGGGAATGTGATGGCATGCAACCGAATGCAAAACTATCTGCCAAGGAGTTTATCGTGGAATTGGCTATCCTTTAAGGCGTAGCTGCAGATGGTGCATAATATGTTTTATACATACGAAAAAAACAAACATCCAGAGGCTGAATTTGTCCAGTGGTTCCAGGTGGTATGAATTGCAATGTCACATACTTTTCAGGAGGGATAGTCTGCTCTAAAGGAGAATGATTTTTATATGCAGACCAGGAATCAAGCAAAACAATTAATTTCACCAGCTATTGGCCAAAAGCAATGCTCATAGCATAGCTGTAGTTATGCTAATCCCATTTTCTCGCCCTTACTTGTTGTGACGTAAATATTCTCTATTGTCCTTGCAAGATCATTGATACAAGAAAGAATTGTAGGAGGCCCTTTAGATACCTACAGTTCCGCCCCCTCTTGCCATTAGCAGCCAATATTGTGGTGGCATGTTGGACAGTATGTGGGGTTTCAAATGCTATAAATACCATTGGCCAATTGTGACTTCCACTCAAGGTATTCCTTGTCAGATGGGGTATGCCAATAAAATTCATTCTTTTGAAAACTCATTTAAGGGTCATTTTCTCCAAAATGGATTAAACTTAGAGTAGAGAGCAAAGGCAAATGGGTACTGGATGTGCAGAGAAAAGCATGTGATATGTTCAAATAATAGACATCAGTCAATCGTCTCTCACTACGGAGTGCAGTTTGTGGTGCTTGTGCAAGTATTTTGCAAGTTACAATCTGGTGTCAATGTTCATTAAATTGCTGGTGTTTCTGGTAAGTCATTATGGGAGATGAGAAGAACAATCATCATTAGGTGCTACATAAACAGGCTAGAGAAATAGTGTTCACTGTGTATCAGTTCTTTAAATGAAAGGCAGAAGCAGCAGCTTTTAAGCAGTGGTTTGAGCAATACTTATTGCAACACCTCCCTCCAAGTTCCATTATTAGAATGAATGAACTTTATTTGTACATTTTTTTTACACAATCTTTTTTACAATATTCCACTTGTAAACTAACTTAACCTATGTACAAATTTTCTTGCCAGCTATATTCTACCTTATACTACTCATTTTGCCTGGCACCCTAGCCTTATAGCTCAGCTGAGCAGCCCTTACTACCCTTAATCACCTATGCTCCAACCTATCCCTCCTCCGTTTGCCCTTCTACCTTCCTTATCTCTCTTACTTTTCTAATTGGTTTCTCCTTTACTTTCCTTAAGAACTCCCCCATATTCTTATTTTTCTTTTTTTCTTGTTAACATTTTAATTGTTACTATTTTTCCATCCATTTTTTCCCATCTTTCCTCCCATACTTTCTGTCTCCATTCTGCTAATTCTTTGCATTCTGTCATATAATGTCCTGTGCTTTCACTACCTCCGCATAATTCACAAATTCTGCTTTTTCTGCCTCTTAGCCCTCTCAGGTACATTGATCCTGTTCTCATCCGTGCAAATGCTTCTTTTTCAGCTCTATTACAATTATCTACATACCCTTCTCTTCCCCATTTCCATTATTAGAATGGAAATGCCAGTATTCACTTTGTGGAAATCATTGAAGACCTGCATTCCAACAGCATAATTTCACGAAGATTTCATGCACAGCAATACATTTTAATTATATGCAAAATAATATATTAGCTGGCTGTACAACATTGCTTACTTAGCTTTATAAACTCGAATGACTAATTTATTTCTTTTACCTCTCACCTTCTTTATGAAATTATCGTGCAATGATCTAAAAGATTTTTATGGTTAATACTCCCCTGTATGTGTTATAGTTGCAATTTCCTACAGCCACAACTATTACTAATAACAGATGAAAGCTCCCCTCATATTCACACAAAATAACTTCTCTCTGACAGTCTTCCTAAGTTCCAGAAATTACCTGTATGTAACCTTTGGCTGTGGAACAACCATCAGTTGCAATGGTCAAGTAACTTGTTAGATAATTACAGTAGGTGAAATTTTAAACCTTTGTGCCATCACTTTGGTCCTGTAGTATTAAATAACTTAAAAGGTACACAGTTTTTTTACACAGTACAGATATCCTTAACATATACAACAAAATAGAGGTGAAGCTGGTGAATATGTAGGTTCCACACTCCCAAGTTAACCTGTTTGGAAAAGACATATGGTCTGTGACCATCAAGAAAAGCAATCTTCTCAGTTGTTAATTAAAATCAGTTCACTGATTTCTAATGTTAGAAATTTTCACTCTACATATAATTATTTAGCATTCCCAGTTAATGAAGTTGATTACACCATAAATACAAAGGAAATAAACCAAAACTTCCAAAATGTTGTGGAATCACACACAGTGAAGCAAGTGGTAAAAGACATTAATGAAAGTGGAGTCAACCTAACCACTCTTACTAGCTTCATTCACTTATTTATTTTGCAGAACATGTATCGCGAGTATAAGCTAGTAAGACTAGTAAGCTAGTTTAGGTTGACTCCATTTTCATTAAGTGTCTAAAGCAAAAGTTTCATACATATGAGTTACAAAAATATTTTGGCACTGGTATGGCATTCGTATCATAGTGTTATAAGTAGATTTGGTTCTCTTTTGTTTTGCTGTCTCTTATTTAATAAATTGTGACCATTTACATAATATGGTGCCATTAGATAAAGCAGCAACGCTGTTAGCAGCACTGGGTCATGGTCACAGTCACGCTCTGCTTCCCTCCTGAGACTCCAGGTCCCCATATGACAGTTCATGTGGGGATGAGCGTCAGTAGGCGAGTGGCGCACGCCCACGACCCAAGTGCCACTAGCAGCATTGCTGCTTAATCTGATAACCCTGTATATATTGCTTGGAATGAAATATGGCCGGCATTTGTTTCATTTTACATGCACATTCTGTGGAGTAACAACAACTATTTTTGACTACATGATATTCTCAACTAAAAGTCACAAGCCTTCTTCACAAGCATGTCTTTTTATAACTCTGTGTTTGTATTCAAGTACAAGGGCTCTGTAAATCCTTTTTAATCTTTTAGTAATTTACGAAATGAAAGGTGTTTTATAGATCATGTCTGTCAAAAAGAACTGGATTTTTCAAAGGTGAAAGAAATATTAAAATTGGTTCAGTGACTTTTGAGATGACCCTACATACATATGTATTTTCTCTCTTTATAATATTAATTTAGATTAACAGTGATCCACATATAAGTTATATGCAGTTACCAGAGATAATTAGTTAACAATAATTATATTTGGAAAACTGTTTGGAAAATGTAACATGGAGGGATGCAAAGTGAATTAGCTGTTTAAATGTCAAGTTTTTTCACCTTAATTTAAAGGATGCTTCAGCAAACCAGTAATCTTAGATTCTGTTCTTCTTGCAACCCACTCTTTCTGAAGCAGTAAGGACAACTAAGGAAATATGCCAGTTTCTATCTAGAAATAAGTCAGTATTTACTCACCGTGATACTCCTCCATAGTCTAGCCCTTCCTCCCCTCGGAATATGATGTATAATCTTCTACGTAGCTCGTAAGCCGGCAACCTCATTATCTGATGGTAGGAGTCCTCAAACAGCGTCTGTCTGGTAACAGTTATTTTAATATGGCTAGGAAGTGCATTACTTTGGCACAAGTAACGGAATTGACTCAGTTTCCATCGAAATGAACGTTCATATGCCCTTGGTACACCATATACACCTTTAGGCCTGTAACAGAGACATTAGTTTTATATTCCATCATTTACTTTTGGGACTAATCACATCAGTACAAAAAAAAGTAGCAAAATTAGTATTAGAAAGAACAGGGAGGAAAAGAATAATTATGGAATCTTGAGATATTGATACAGTGTCCTCAAAGAGAAGATGGGAGATACATTAAAGATTTGTGTGAATCAACAGAAGATGACTTCAAACAAAAATAGCTGGTGGGCAGGGATAGGAAGTGCTTTGGAGAAGATAGGAATGTGAAATATATGGCTACTAGAGGGGAAAAAATGACCATAGATTTTGAAAAGTAATGAGAAATAGGATAGTAGATACAGAGAAACAAAAAATCTGGGGAAGTCTTGAAAATAAAAAGTCCTCAAGTTTATATTAAATAATAGAGAGAGATTGGGGTAGAGAAGGTTATATTGACATACCTAGTAAGACAGGAGAGGAAGAAAAAAAATCTGATGTGTTACACTCACATGACTTTCTCTACTCTTGTACAATCTAATTTTACAAACGCCTATTCTCCATATGCTTCATGTTAATCGAGATATCGAGATGTCAATCTTATTGGTAATTTTCTTGTAGATGCAAGGGGAATATGGTAGCTTTTAAGCGATAGTCAAATATTTTAACGCTGGTTGCTATGTGGCGCATTTCATTCTCTTTGCATGTCCAGGACATAAAAAAAATGAATAACGAATTTGAGAAAAAGTATAAGTATTGAAAAATTTAAGGAAATCACAAGCAATATCTCGAAAACGGTTCACTCAACAAAAAAAATGTATATGACATAAGTTGTGTATTTTAACGCGATCTACATTTTTTGTGAAGTAAAATTCTGTCTATCTCTTACGGTTTACCAGCTATGCAAAAGTCGTTCACAATAAAGAATACTTTTGGAGACATTCCCAGAAAATTCGAGATATACATTTCATTTCTCATGACATTATCTTAAACATATGATATTTTCATCAAAATCGTTAGAGCCATTTTTGAGAAAATTAAAATTTTCGAAAAATGTTCCATGTAAAGGGTAGTCTGGGGTGGGGGGATTTTCTTGAAAACCTTCGTGTCGCATCTCTGGAAGATACTGAACCTAAATATCAAGTTTGGTGTTTATCCGACTGTTCGTTTTTGAGTTATGCTGTTCACAGACACACACACACACAGACACACACACACACACACACACACAGACACACACACGGACATGTTTCCAAAAATGCTTTTTTTGGATTCAGTGGGTCTCAAAACATGTATTTCCAGTGAAATCTCGGTATCGAATTTTTGGGTGGAATGCAATACTTCCCCTACTTACTATACGTAGTAGAGAAAGTAAAAATTAAAACTGAGTTTTATTTATGGACGCTCTTTAACTACTATGGTCCTTAGTGTCCCATTCTATATTGGGTGTGAAAGACTGGTAATTTTGCTGAGGCCTCTATCAGGCTTGAGGCTGTCGTAAATCTATGACACGGGACCACCGGCTTCCCTTCCCTTCCGAAGAAGCCATGTTAAGGATTTTTACGCACAAAAAAATTCATCGCCTTTCACCGGGTTTGAACCTGCAACCTTGGGAACTAGAGGCTAGCACGGAGGATGACAGGGGAGGAAGGAGAGAAAGGATTATAGTGGATGAGTACAGAGGCAATGTTCCCAGGAGGGTTAAGAGGGAGAAAACCAGGAACATGCAGAGAAAAGGAAAGTAAAATACATTACTTAGTAGAATGCAGAGTTACAAAAGTGAAGACACAATGTTTGGGATTTGAAGAGGGGTAAAATGGGCAAGGAAATAGTAGCCTAAAAATGTTGACAATTAGCGCAGAAAAAAGAAGCAAGAACATGAGAGATTTTTCTAGCAAGACCAAGAAAAATAGTTAAGGAGAGTAAAAATATGCAAGAGAATTGGAGCAGCATAGACAAGAGGAAGGAGAACAAGGAATAGTAAGAATAAGAGAAACGAGAGAGGAAGAGAAAGAATAAGGACTAGCCAAAAGTTAAGAGAAATAACCACACTGGAATTGTACTTAGAATGTAACTAACTTTGAGTATTAATAATTAATGTATTTAAATTTCTGTATACTGTTATGTACAAATAAATATTCTATTTAGGGATGAGACCTTGATACTGTCGACACCTTGATACTCGGTGGTATTTAAGTATGTCTATACTACAAGATAAACCTTCAATACTCTTTTGATACTTTAAAATGTTTAAGTTTTGCATGACTGAAAGTTGTTGCATTCAACTATAGGCTAGATAAGGAATGAATGACATCGAAACTACACATTATTGCCTTGCATGCATACCCAAAGAGTTGCTGAAATATAGTACTTGATAGACCTTGACTGCTTTTCCTGTGGGTGAATGAATGCAACATTCCATAAACACTTGTGTCTAAATGAAAACATGCATAAGAATGGGGCAAGGAGTAGAGGTACTCATGTAACATGTAGTATTACTTGAGTTATGAACGAAGCTGATTTAGTTAAACTAAATCAATAGTGCCTCCAATACCTCCTTGGTGACTCACTCTCAGTCATTACATTTACCTACTCCAGTGACCAAAATCTTTGAATCCAGCATAAACAAATCAGAACTTAAGACGTGAGATAATACAGTACATGGAAATATCTGTTAGTTTCTGTTTGCGCAAGTCAAATTCAGGTCACGAGCATAGCTTACAGGAATACAATATGACTAATTTCTGTAAATATTTTGTTTTACAAATGTACAACGGTGATATTGAATAAAACATGAGTGAAGTGTGGAACTATTTTGAAGTAGACAATAACAACAGAGCAATGTGTGGAATATGCAGAAAAACATTTTCTTGCAGTGGTAAGTCACACAATACAACAAATTTAAAGCATATTAAATTCGTACACCGAGAGAAGTTTACAGAACCTCTGTTGAAAAAGCAATGTACGAGTTTCCTGTCACTGTCAGAACATGATGCTACTACATCTGAAAATGATGAGCAAAGCCACACAGAAGCAAATAAATAAATAAATAAATAAATAAATAAATAAATAATAATAATAATAATAATAATACTTTAATAACAATAGGGGAAATATAACCTGTGGCATTATCAAGATAAAAAAATTGCTGCCAATTGGAGAATGTTGAAAAGCAACAATTGAGGTGTTGATTTGCCCCATGTATGGGAGCCAAACTTGAGAGGGTTATTGCTGCCTTTGTGTGTTGTTGTTGCACCACATATTGTGGGAGATATGTTTCTTGGAGTGTGCGCCCCATGTACGAAGCAAACTTTCTGGTGGCCTTTGCCCCACGTTCAAAAAATCAACTTTGTATTTTAATGTTTATTTAAATATTATATATGTATGCCTTGACTGCGTCAGTAGTCATTTTCAGAACGCATATCTCTTAGCAGGGCTGATGTGGCTAAAGAACAAGGCTTATACAAATTACAATTGTATTGTACTTTGTTTATTAATCCTTCACATGAATAAATAACACTTCACTGATGTATCCTACTGTAGAGCTGCGAGAGTTTTGTTAATTACAGTTTTAACACATAAACTTTATATTATTCTCACTGCAATGAATTTTTATGTCTCACATTGAACATGTACCGTACGATACGCAATCTTGTAGCATCTGCCTGGGTACGCTATCTTGTATGCTATCTTATAGTGTATGCCGCCTGAATTTGTATATTTCTTCTATTTTAAGTCTCTGATTGGCTAATCCTACTCCAATAGAATACTTTTATTTAACTTAAAGCTTTTCTAGTTGTTGATTGGCTATTTATAAACTGTTTTAAATATTACATCATTATTCCAAGAATTATTAGTAGCATTATTGAACTTTCTAATTTATTGTTGTCTTAAGGTTACCTCATTGTTAGCAACTTTCGGCTTCTACTTTATAATTCTGTTTGCTACGGAAGGTAGTTTGCTTCTATTCTCACAGCTCCTACATTGTTAAATTATGTAATACATTCACATCACATTATTATATATGTACATAATAAAAATAAACATAATACAATGACCGTTACATACATTTTATATATTATATTATACATATTGCTTTAAGGCGGGCTGTTATTATATTTTATATTATATAATCAGATTGATATCATTTAAGTGTTAAAATGAACGAGGAGTAGGAAAACTCATTTACACTCTTAAGTAAAATTACCTGGACAGTTTCGAGAGTCCTTTGCTCTCGTCATCAGCTGCTGACTACTTCATTTTCATTGAAATACTTCACTATCAACCGCTTCTACATTATTACTTATAATTGGTTACATGTGTTTATACACAGTAAACTACTAATAAGAATACAGTTCAGTGAACAAGCTTATCACCTTTAGAGTGTTTTATAAGGTGAGTGTCAGTGCTCAAAAATCAGTATCAGTATTGAGAAATAGTGGTATCATCCCATCACCAATTACAGTGGAATCTCGTTAGCACGTTCCTCATTAACACGTTTTCCCGTGTATTGCGTTGAATTATAAAAGTCCCGGCACAAAATGCATCAAATGCATTAATAACGTTCGTTTAGTACGTTTTCTCGCTCCCGCTTACTACGTTCGAAGTTTGATGCCCTCATTCGCTATTTTGGCCAATACCAATGCTTGGTCGGTCGGTATTAATAGTCATTTTTGAGAACATAAAAGTAACGGTCCAGCGGGAGTAGATTTACTACATTCAAAGTTAGACGTTCTCATTCGCTACTTTGGTCAAACCAGGCGGGGTGGAACCGGCAGCCAATACCATGCATGTACATATTTGTGGGACGCGTTTTGTGTGTGTGTGGGGGGGGGGATGCTTTAGTGACGCTCTTTAGTGTTCTGCGGTGACGCTTTAGTTTAACAGTGGCTTGGTGTGGTTAGTTTATGCTGTTGAGTGTTGACAAAACGTAAAAGTATTTTAACTTTTTGTTCGCAATGGAGAAAAAGAAAGTGCGGCAAATTGCACTGTTTATTGATCATAGTGCTGCTCATCCACCAACTGTTTCAAATTTAAGAAACATAAAGATCATTTTCTTCCCAGCAAACCGCACGAGTAAGCTACAACCTTTAGATCAAGGCATAATTCGGTGCATGAAACATGCGTATCATAAGAGGCTGGTACAGAGAAGGTTGGCTGCACTGAAATCGACAACAAGAAAAATCACCGTCTTAGATGCCACGCATTTTATTAGAACTGCTTGGGATTGTGTGACGCAAGATACCATTAGGAACTGCTTTAATAAAGCCGGTTTTTGCCGAGTTCTTGGTGATGAAATTACACAGGAAGACGAGTTTTCCGAGAGTGAAGAATGGCGCCAAATAGCAGACGATGCCGGCGTGTCTTTCGAAAACTATGTAAACATTGACAATGAAATTCCAGTGTGTGAAACAGCAACGATAGATGAAATACTTGAAGAACAAGTGAAAGCTGAAGCATTAGTGGGAGACGAAAGTGACGATGAACCAGATCCTGAGCCAGTACCTACAGTGTCAGAAGCCATGCAGGCAATGGACATAGTGAAGCGATATGTGTGCAGTTTCGAAGTTGATGATGATGTAATGACTTTACTAAACAAGATGGACAGTAAAATTTTGGCATTAAAACCAACAAAGCAATCAACTATCGATATGTATTTCAAACCAATGTAAATAGTATATATTTCACATCCGTTTTTGAGGTAAGATGTATTATTAGATTTTATTACATAAATATGTTCTTAAGTTGCAGATTATGTATTTTCGTTAACACGTTTTCCCGTCTATGACGTCCAAATCCTTGGGTCCCCGCAAAAACGTACTAACGAGATTTTACTGTATATTCTATATTCCATCATTTGCAAGGCAACAAGAAGGGAATGAACTTGTTTGATAAGCTTACCCTTTAGGAGCTCCTGGTCGTGGATCCTGGAAGGTAGTAGTACGAGTATTGTGATCCACAAAGTATCGCACTCCATCCTCTGTGAGCCGTATCTCCCATCCTGGAGGGAGAGGAGCCTCATCAGCACCAACTTCTTGCCTGAAAAATATTTTGTGCAACTCGGTAACAGTGTCAATCGGAAGGCACACAGGTGGGGCATTCCAAAAGAAATCATTCTTCTGAGAACTCACTTAAATACTTAAAATACTTTGCATGCATTTAGAAGCTATGAATATTATAAAATTCTTGCTCCGGCATATACTTTCTCTTAAACAATGCTGCATGGCTAACAAAATGCAGTCAAATAATACAGCATAAACTACACAAATCCATATAAAAATTATGGCTTTATACTTTTACTTATAATTTAGTTGAGCTATTACATTATAAAACAATTTTTAAAACTTCTGGACAATTTTTTATTTACTTTTATTGGGCAAGGGGCATTTCAGGTGCTTTGACTTTGGAAACAACTGATGATAGGCTTTTAATGTTCATTAATTACATTTCATCATGAATCACACATCCAACCCCCCATTCATATTTTGCAGACCTTCAGATTCCATGGAGAGGTTACAGGTTCAAACCTGGTGGAAGGCGATGGATTTTTTCAGGTATAAAAATCCTTAGCATGGCTTCCTTCAGAAGGGAAGTAAAGCCAGTGGTCCCGTGTCGTAGATTTATGGCATGTAAAAGAACTTTAAGCCTGAAAAAGAGACCTCTGAGCAAAATCTCCGGTCTTTCATGCCTGATATAGAATGGGACGCTAAGAACCATAACAGTTACAGCTTCCATAAATAAAACTCAATTTTTTTGTGGAGGACAGGGAAGAATTCCTATTAAAAAAAATCAGCCCTTTCCAGCTGAGAATCCAACTCAGCTCACTGGATTGAGAAACCAATTGCTCAACCACAGAGTAATTGGTTCTGGACAATGTGAAGGTGCACATTATGGAAATTTAAAGTATCTGCAATGAAAAAGTTGCCTTAAGATATGATATTGAGCCTTGAAAATTTACTGGTACACATTAATCATACATGAAAATTTAATCAACATTTCAGCTTAATTTCTTAGACAGCCTCCATAGTTAGCATGCTAACTTCCAAATCCGGAGGTTCTGGGTTCGATGCCTGACTGGAGAAGGGAATTTCTTTAGCCAGGATTATTTTCAATCCTCCTTAGAGTCAAGTATGAAAGAGAGTGTGAACGTGTGTGTTAATTTAAAGATAACCCAAAATGAAGCCCAATGTAACACAACAAAAAAAGTGTGAACTGTATTATCAATGAGCAATTGTTCCAAAGCCAAAAGCTGCCAATATAACCTAAGATTTTATTTAAAGGTGAGTCGGAATTGTTACACTAACATCACTTAAGTTTACTCACTTAACATGTTTCGGGAAACCGTTGTTCCCATCCTCAGAAGGTTAATTCGACACAGTCATTCTTCCTTCTGAGGATGGGAACAACGGTTTCCCGAAACATGTTAAGTGAGTAAACTTAAGTGATGTTAGTGTAACAATTCCAACTCACCTTTAAATAAATTCAATACACATCACTGTTTCTAGCTTCTTTTCATTACAATATCAACATAACCTAAGATGTTAAATGTGGCATATAAGTGAAACAAACAAACTACCATGGTAGCTCAAAGGAAGAGCAGCAACACGCAAAGTTGATCTGTAGTTTAAAAATTTACAAAGGGTTTTTTTTCCCAGCTAATTAGCCATTCTAAGGACACATCCTCATAATAAAACTAATATAGATTGTATACTTATTTCTGCAGGCAACCAGATAGTGTGACGGAAAGTAAGAAAGACATACAGAGACAGTGTTCAAGCTGAATGAAATAAAAAAATATATTAATAAATTTCTGGGGATAAAATAAAGGTAATTGCCAAGATCAGAGAAGAACAATTTTGACTAAAAATGTTTATAGAAGGATAAATAATTAAATCAGTGCTTTTAAATCGGAAGACATAGTGAAAAGATTAAATATAATATATAGAAGTGGTTGCAAATATTTAGGTTAAAAAATACTAATGGAAACAAATGCAGTAATAAATGAAAGCATAAGCACATATAATAAACTGGTAGCTGCAGGAGTTGAATTGGATGTTTGGTATCTTCAGTTACTTTGAAATCAATGGGCATAAAGAAGACATTTTCCTAGGAATATAAAACATGAAAATGAACAAAAATACAAAATGGTAGCTAAATTGGCATTAAAATATATGAGACTTGGGTAACAGGAAACAAAGAAACATCAAGGCTAGAGGCATCCCAAAGAAGATTTTTAGTATCCTCACTGGGTAAAACAAAAAGAGATTTACTTCAGAATGTAAACATAAGGGGAGAACTACAATCTCCATTACGAATGAAGGCAGTTATGCAGTGGCAAAAACTCTTTTAACATACTAGACACATTCTTCCTACGCAATCGGCAGGGTTTGTTTCAATGTGTTTTATGTGAACTTGCTGTTTAACAGTGAATTTTGATAATTTTGAGCCTAAAATTGACTCCATTGTGCATATCCTTTAGAGATTTAGATCCTGAAGGAGAATCCTGCAACAAAGAATAACTCATGTAATTATGTAGTACATTGACATTTAACAAAACAATGCACTGCCCAGCTGGCACCAACTTCCATGTGCTTGTGACCACTCCCCTTCCCTCTTCTCACAGTTGTCTACACAGCAACTATCATCCACCATCTTCATTAGTAAAGAAGACTATAGAGGAGGAATTCTGGATTCCCTAGACGAGCATTATTTTACAAACCTTAGGGATGCAATGATATTGGACAATCCTGTAGGAGGTGAAGTGAGTAATCTGAAGATAGGCTTCAAAATAGGTGCAGTAGTTCTAATACTTGTCAAGGAAGCAGCATTTACGACTGGCAGCTATAGAAACAATGTGTTGCATTATGCTTACCCCTGAGTTCTGGGGTCTTCCCATTGAGTAGTGCGGTTCTTATGGTTCACAAAGTAAACTCTACCATCAGGTTGAACTCGCTTCTCCCAACCAGCAGGAAGTGTACCCAGGGAATCTTCCTCCTGTTCTGCCACAGTCATAGTCGCAGAGTGCTGCAAAAATTCAAATGCACCTAATTATTTCTCCACTATTGCTTTAAGACTTCTCTGAAACAAATATCATATAGACTGACCAGAAGGGATGACCAAAGCAAAGGTTTAAATTGTTCTCTTAAGACAATCAGAGATGAGGAAACCTTTCACGCAGCATCTTTCAAACGTCACTTCAAACTTTTAAAGCATTTTAAATACATATTATAGTATTTGAGTCAGAAAAAATAAAAACGTCACTGTGTTGGGCACACTCCTTCCACCCTCTCTTCTCCCTACATTTTCATTTCTCTTCCTCTACCACTCTTCCCTTCATTATTCCCCCCCCCCCACCATTGCCATCATCCTTTTCTCTTCTGTCACAGCAGTTTACATATTGTGTGATACTTCAAAAACTGTTTTTCTTGAGGTGCAATGAAAATTAAAACATAAAAAAAGGGTTTAACACTACAAAAACTTCTGCTCCTTCCTCATGCTTGCACTGTGACTGGAACTACACCGTTAGTCAAACAGATTATATAACTCATTAAACATGAATGTCTCAAGTTTTTGTAAATAAACCGTTGTTAAAAACATGATGCTTACAAACTTTATATAGCACTTTTCAAAAAAAAAATTAATGAACTATTTTATTTTTTTATTTTATATCAATTAGAACCCTATCTTGGGGGGGGGGGGAAGAAATTAAGATGGCATATAGCGTATTTTTTAATTAGGACCTGAGGTATGTTGTATACCAAGTTGTTGAGCCAATCTTGCATGAAAAGCTGATTAAAAAATTAAAAATAAAATTTATAGCTTTTATAAGTTAGTGTCCTTTATCCATTCAAAACTGAGAATTACCAGAATACTTTTGGTATCATGTATTAAAATGTTATACCAGTGAAACTAAGTCATGTAAATAAGTAATTTATTAATCCAGTAAATTGTTAGGTACAGAAAGTACAATCAATGTTGGACACTCAAAATAAAATTAACAAAATACAGTAGAATCTCGTTAGTACGTTTTTGCAGGGACCTAAGGATTTGGACATCATAGGCGGGAAAACGTGTTAACGAAAATGCAAAATTTGCAATTTAAGAACATAGGTAATAAAAATCTAATAATTACTACGTCTCCATGGGCAATTTAAATCGAGTACAATTTCATACTGAATACGATCCGCGTTTCCATGTTAAATTCAATATGTTTAAATGGATTTGGATACACAAAGCCTGAGAATAAATAATTCAAGCTTTTATTTTGGTCAACTTGGATTTTTTAGGTTATGAATGTTTTTGAGAAAATAAATTGCGAATTGTGGAAGTGGCAATAGTGGTTTTGCTGTGTGTTTTATTACACACGTGATAACAATTTCTCTAAAAAAGAAAAAATTATGAGCGTGCATCGTGTTACGAATACAATAGACGACATTATCTTTGGTGTATACAAGACGATTTGAATACGGCGGTGTTTTCATGCAACAAATTTCGTTCTGGTCCTCTTCTGATCCTATTTCCCAAGAGAAAAGTTTTGTTTTAGTATTTTTCCCTTCTTTAAAAGCAGTTTCAATCAATTTAGGTTTGCTAACAATCGTGTTTAAGGTTGACGGAGGAATGTTTAACTTCCGCACTATATCGACATGTTTTATATTTGGATTGTGATTACATCAAGGATTTTCAGTTTTTCACTGTTGGTTATTTACCTACTACACTTTCTTTTTTTCATTGTAAATGAAAAGTTAAAATACAATCTACGGTTGTTTGGTCATCACTCAACATTAGAAACTATCGTTAGCGTTTACCACGCCAAGGTAAAGCATTCTCTATCCCACCCACAGAAATCGTGTCACACAAATATTTAAATGCATGTATGTGATTGGCCGCCGATATCCACCCCGTGACCAAGGATTGACCAAAGTAGCAAATGAGAACGTCAAACTATGAACGTGTTAAACGCCTACTCCCACTGTACCGATCAAGGATTGGCCAAAACAGCGAATGAGGACATCAAACTTCAAACGTAGTAAGCGGGACCGGGAAAACGCACTAAGCAAAAATTCTTTATTACATTTGGTGATTTGGTACCGGGAAACGTAATACACGGGAAAACGTGTTAATGAGGAACGTGCTAACAAGATTCCACTGTATTTACAAAATTATCACTAAAATATGTATAATACAAAGAATACAAATTAAAGGTATAATTTACAAAGATTGGATATATATGAATGAAATTATTTATTTTTGTTAGTTAGGAAATCTTGGATTGAGCAGAAGCAGCGGTTAATTAGATATGCCTTTAAAAAGTATTTGAATTTTTTTTTTTTTGCTGTATTCTTTTAAAACATTCTGGTAGGCTGTTGTATATCTTTATTCCAGAGTGCAATCTAATTTTTACTTTCTCTACTACGTATAGTAAGTAGGGGAAGTATTGCATTCCACCCAAAATTTCGATACCGAGATTTCACCGGAAATACATGTTTTGAGACCTCCTGAATCCAAAAAAAGCATTTTTGGAAACATGTCCGTGTGTGTGTGTCTGTGTGTGTGTGTGTGTGTGTGTGTGTGTGTGTCTGTGAACAGCATAACTCAAAAACGAACAGTCGGATAAGCACCAAACTTGGTATTTAGGTTCAGTATCTTCCAGAGATGCGACATGAAGGTTTTCAAGAAAATCCCCCCACCCCAGACTACCCTTTACATGGAAGATTTTTCGAAAATTTTAATTTTCTCAAAAATGGCTCTAACGATTTTGATGAAAATATCATATGTTTAAGATAATGTCATGAGAAATGAAATGTATATCTCGAATTTTCTAGGAATGTCTCCAAAAGTATTCTTCATTGTGAACGACTTTTGCATAACTGGTAAACCGTAAGAGATAGACAAAATTTTACTACACAAAAAATTTAGATCGCGTTAAAATACACAACTTATGTCATATACATTTCTTTTGTTGAGTGAACCGTTTTCGAGATATTGCTTGTTATTTCCTTAAATTTTCCAATACTTATACTTTTTCTCAAATTCGTTATTCATTTTTTTTATGTCCTGGACATGCAAAGAGAATGGAATGCGCCACATAGCAACCAGCGTTAAAATATTTGACTATCGCTTAAAAGCTACGATATTTCCCTTGCATCTACAAGAAAATTACCAATAAGATTGACATCTCGATATCTCGATTAACTTGAAGCATATGGAGAATAGGCGTTTGTAAAATTAGATTGTACAAGAGTAGAGAAAGTCATGTGAGTGTAACACATCAGATTTTTTGATACAAAGATGTATTATGCTGATAGATATGTAAATTATTAATTTGCCTTGTGTTATACTAGTCTATTTGTTCCTTTTTTATGAAGGGGGAATTAGTATTGACATTGGTTTTATGGATAAACATTATTATTTCAAATATATAGATACAAGAGAGGGGAAGTATTTCTAGTTTTTTAAAGGGTTTGCATGATGATTTTGAACTAGCCCCAATCATGGCTCAAACTATCTTCTCTTGCATTATGAAACAAGTTTTACTTGCAGCTGACTCCCCCCAAAATATTACACCGTATCTTAGCAGAGAATGAATATGTGCAAAATAAGCTGTTCTAACAGTCTCTCCCCTCGTACATCTTGTTAGTATTCTTATCAAATAGCAGGCTGTACTTACTTCTTGTTTATATAATTTATATGGTTTTCCCATTTTAAATTACTTTGAACCCAAAGGCCGAAAAATTTTGCAATTTCTACTTCTCAATGATTTGATTAAAGAATTGAATTTGTGGAGCTAGGTATTCACTATTTCTTTTTATATGAATGTCATTACAACAGTCTTATAATGGAAAGGTAGAATCAGGTGACTGAAAAATTCAATGCCATAGCCGGGATTTGAACCATGGATCTCCCGGTCTCCGGCTGGTTGCTCTAACCACTGAGCTTCCATGGCAACATGTCGGCACAACACTAAATTCTCCAGCTGATTCATGTTTTTTCCCGGTAAACCACAAGGAGATCTCAAATTGTATTGAGATGACATACCCCAATGGCAACTTATAATATTGTAAGTACTTTAAGTCCCAGGCTTCATAGTTTCAACTACTATTAGGTCAATTAATGGAATTAATTGTTCTTCCACACAAGCTGTGTGTTGGACAGGGTTGGAAAGGTAGAATCATGTTGCCATGGTAGCTCAGTGGTTAGAGCAACCGGCCAGAGACCGGGAGATCCGGGGTTCAAATCCTGGCTATGGCATTGAATTTTTCAGTCTCCTGATTCTACCTTTCCAACGCTGCCCAACATACGAATTGTGTGGAAGAACAATTAATTCCAGTCTTATTAATATTTATAATAAGGTTATTGTCAATAAAATAATTTGTTATTTTTATCTGATATATGGCAGATTGATTTCAAAAAAATTTCCTTGTTGTTTGCCCTCACAAGGATGTTTGTATCGTCAGCAAAGAGAAAATATTTAGCATAAGGATCATTTAAAGTAAAATCATTAATGAAAAGCAAAAATCATGATATCAATGAATACCCATAAAATTATAAGTGAATACAATCAGAATAATGGTGTGAACTACCAACTGCATCTTCTATATTTATCTCCATAAATCACAGCAATTAGCTTAACATGCACTCTGTAAAAGACTGTTACTTTGAATTACCTGAGGATAGAGGAAACGTTGATTTCCTTGCTGCATTACATGTGCTCTTTCACCCTGCCAATGTTGGTAATGCTGTAGTCGCTCTGAGTTGGGTCTCTGCCAGGTTGTGGTACGTGTATTATGATCTACGTAGTATATCCTACCACGAGGATCACGTCGTATTTCCCATCCCGGAGGTAATGGTTGTGGTCTCTCCCAGGAAGTGCTGCGTGTGTTATGGTCTACATAGTATCTTCTACCATACATATCGTATCTCATCTCCCACCTGGTGACAAAGACGCCTATCTTAGCCAAGAACAAGAGACCATGATATAACACTTAAGTTCGAGCTTTGCAAGTTGTCTTACCCAGCAGGAAGAGGTTCTTCTGATGACCCTGAAGCAGCAGACTGATTCCTCTGTGGTGGTATGCTTTCTGCTGAGGCACCAGCAGATGGTGGTGCTGCACCATTAGTTAAGGGAGATGATGTGCCAGTTAACTGTGCACCTGGCACCCCGTTGCTGACAGCACCTAACTGCGAAGCTGTTGCACCCACTGCATTACCTGGCATCATAACATGGTGGCATTTACTCAATTCCAATGTTCACATCTGCCATAAAATGTCATATTAAATGCCATCTTCGAAGATGGGGTTGTGATAGTGATGAAATTTGATATAGGAACCGTCATGGTGGTATGATTAGTTCTGGAGATGATAAAATTATAGCCAGGAGTTTTTTGGGATAATAGTTACAGTTCACTGATCAACAGAATACTACTACAGGATGGGGGTCCAGGAGAGTGTATATGCTCACATTGACGCATTCTGAATGCAGAGTTGCCAAACCAGAATTCTACTACAAATGGAACTGAAATTTGCATTTTGTTTACTACTGTATATATGCAGTTCCCCTTTAGAACTCAGATTTATTTGGTTGACAATACTGGCTGTGTGTATATGCTTGCATGAAATGAGTAGGAAAATTTACATAGAATATTCCATAGCTGGTTTGTATTTTAAATTCTCTGTGTTGAGTTGCAGTTCAAACTGATGTCAGAATATGTATCCATTTTGAAATGTGAAGTAATGTAAGCAGGTGATGTTTAGACCATGTTATGTCAAGCAAATGCTGGTTTGAAAGCGTACTGCATGACTTATCCATTGTCCAGCGTTGGAACAATAAACCTTACAAACTTGCATGAGTATGGTGCTTGCAGTGGTAAAAGAGCAATTTGGAAGTGTGGGATCAAGACTGCCAATTTAGCCCTTTCCTCACCAGATCTTGAGCTTTCAGCTACTAGTCTTGCAGGGAAGAATATTTTATTGCACCTAGCAGAAATTCTAGTGACTTTTAAACTAATAATTAGTAATAAATCTTTCTTTTGTTTTTCATCACAGCAGCGCAGTACATTATGAGGATATTAAAATGTAAAAAATCTGAGAGTCCAGGTTTATTTAAAAAATCTGATGTGTTACACTCACATGACTTTCCCTACTCTTGTACAACCTATTTTTACAAACGCTTATTCTCCATATGCTTCATGTTAATCGAGATATCAAGATGTTAATTTTATTGCGTTTAAGAGCTCGTTGCTATGTGGAGTATTCCATTCTCTTTGAATTACCAGGACAAAAAAAATGAATAACGAATTTGAGAAAAAGTATAAGTATTGGAAAATTTAAGGCAATAACACGCAATATCTCGAAAATGGTTCACTCAACAACAAAAATGTATATGACATAAATTGTGTATTTTAACGTGATTTACATTTTTTGTGTAGTAAAATTTTGTCTATCTCTTATGGTTTACCAGTTATGCGAAAGTCGTTCACAATGAAGAACACTTTTGGAGACATTCCCAGAAAATTCGAGATATACATTTTGTTATAAAAATATCTTAAACATATGATATTTTAATCAAAATCGTTAGAGCCATTTTTGAGAAAATTAAAATTTTCGAAAAATGTTCCATGTGAAGGGTAGTCTGGGGTGCGGGGATTTTCTTGAAAACCTTCGTGTCGCATCCTTGGAAGATACTGAACCTAAATACCAAGTTTGGTGTTTATCCGACTGTTCGTTTCTGAGTTATGCTGTTCACAGACACACACGGACATGTTTCCAAAAATGCTTTTTTTGGATTCAGGGGGTCTCAAAACATGTATTTCCGGTGAAATCTCGGTATCAAATTTTTGGGTGGAATGCAATACTTCCCCTACTTACTATATGTAGTAGAGAAAGTAAAAAGTAACCTGTCCAGGTTAGATTGTAATCTGTATAGAGGAGAAATTCTGCTTTACAAAATTAAATACACATTTGCATTGTTTAAATGTTTTGGGTAATCACCACTACGATTCTGTGTAGCTGGTAGCTGAAAGGATCTGGTTTTGAAGTCCAGTGATAATATTTGGGTACTAAAATCTGGAGAGTTTACTTGGAAAACTATAGGTTTCTGAAGGCCACCTAATGGGTTTTAATACCATGTTTTGGATATCCTGTGTGAGATGTTCAATGAGGACATGTGGGAGCTAGTGTGAGCTTAAATCAATACACACAAAGTGGTGGTGGTAACAGTGGTGTTTGATGCCATTCTTACTAACACAGCGCCACAGTGACATTGGTGATACAAGAAATGAAATAATTGGGAAAGGAAATTCAGGAACAAAATGTTTCAGGCCTAAGTTTAGGATACCTCCCTGCCAGTTATGAGGACTGAAGAAAATCTGGAAAAAAAACCTTAGTCAGGGAGGATGATACTGGCAAGATCTGAATCGCAGACCTCCCAATCACGAATCTGTGCCTTAATGACATCAGCTACCCATGTTGGTAATGTATACAAAGACATTACACATTAATATACTACTTACTCCACTTGACAGGTGGGAAAAATGGTAAGATATGCATATTTTGATATATATGTGCTGATCTTGAAGATGGCATTTAGTACCTGTCCAGTGAACATAATCAAAGAGATGAATATACAGTTCAACAAGAAGTACCTGCAGCATCAGGGAGAGCTGTATGTGAACCATTTCTGTGTGACATAGCTTGCATCATAGGTGCTGTATTTTCACTGCCATGTAGTCTCATCCTAGCTCGTACACCTCCATTCAGAATACTGCGGTTCATTATGCCATCATTGTTAGCTTGTCCTGTGTGGATGTAACAACACAACTATTTCAAAAAAATGCTTACAATTCAGAAAAGAAATTAAGTCCTCTTAGACCAACAAAAACTAGCATACATGTAATCAAGGTAAACAAACTAACATGAGAAAACTACCTAAACATAAAAGTAGTAACCTCATGAACTAGAGCAGACTTGGATAATTTTTGGTATAATAATCTGATGCCACACTCAAGTGCTTTTTTCTACCCATTACAGCTGCACATAATCCCTTATAAGTTATAGTATTCATAGTGAGTCTTCTATTCATTTTACGTTATTCATGATAAATTTTGGCTAGAAAATATAATCTCATTAAGCAACATCGACTGGTTGCATGCATAATATGGAACACAAAACATATCATAAGTCAGTTTTTATTACTAATGGACCCTTCTGGAAAAAAATAGGAATCATGTAAGATTACAATAAAATTAAAATTAAATTTTAAAATGAAAATAACTTCACAGCTAACAGCGCTCCAGTGTTTAGTATTTATAATATTCACCGTGTAAGATGCTTTAGAGATGAGACATGACAGTTCAACCTGGGGAAATTTTAAGATGTAGCAACAAATATTTTGAAAGTGACTAATGCTACCAAATTGTATGACATGAACTGTACATTTCAATGAGCTGTATATAGTTATAGGATCCTGAGAAGTTCTGATGTGTTGCATTCACATTCTTTCTCTACTCATTGTTAATCAAGATAAACTTTTATTGCACATTAACATACTTTGTTGCAGATGTAAGATGAATGCAGCAGGCTAAAGCGATACTCAAAGAGTTTTAAAAAGCAAATCACTATGTGATGGGTTTGAAATTCCATGCACGTTGCATGATGAGGAAAAACAAATAGGGACTTACTGCATGAAAAAAGTAAAAGTATTTGAAAATCAAACCAACAACAAAGAATATCTCACAAATGCTTAACACCACAAACATTTTTGACATAAATTGTGTATTTTAACAAGATCTACATTTTTTTGTGTAGTAAGATTTTGTTTCTCTCTTACAGTTTCCCAATTATACAAGTCATTCAGAATGAAGAAGACTTCACAGGCTATTCCTTGAAAATTCAAAATATACATTTCATTTGCCATCAAAATGTCTTAAACATATGTATTCTAATCAAAATCCCTAGAGCCATTTTTTAAAAAATAATTAAAATTTGTCCATGAAAAGGGTAGCTTGAGATGGGGGGATTTTCTTGAAAATCTACATGTTGCATGCTTGGAAGATACTGAACTTAAATACCAAGTCTGGTATTTAACTGATTTTTAGTTTTTGAGTTATGCTGTTCATGTGCACACGCAGACTTTTTCCAGAAATGATTTCCCCCCCCCCTTTTTTTTTTGGATTCAGGGAGTTTCAAAGCATATATTTCTCGTGAAATCTCAGTATAAAATTTGTTGCAATACTTCCTCTACTTACTATATGTAAATAGTAGAGAAAGAAAACATAAAACATATCATTTTAACAGGTAACACTACTGAAAGCAGAGAACATCACAGAAAATAATCGCTATTATGGATATACAATACAACAGTTTTCACCTAGTGGAGTGGCATGTTGTCCCATACGCAGCTGATTGCTATCATTCCCTCCTTGTGGCTGCTGCAGAGTATTCATCTCTATCTTCAAGCCATTGAGAAGAGCAATCAGTTCACCAACTTTAGCTGGCTGAGCATCGTGTTTACTTTCACTCATGAGATCAAGAGTCAGTTCCAAGTTCTCACATTTGCCATTGTAATGTGACAACACTTCGTACAAGCTAAGTCTCTTCTCTCCTATAAGTCCGTCCTTTCGGAATGTACTGTGGTCTAGTAGTCGGAAATGCAGATGTGAATGTGGTGTCACTAAACTGCAACATTTCCATTTGGGGTGTAAATTAGACATTGGGCAGGTTTCAAAATAAATTTCTTTGAATTAAAAAAAAAATTATTTGTCATAAAAATACATTCACCAAACAATACTCATAAATACAACATATAAAGTATTGCAAATTTCTAGAAAAAGAAATTAAATTTCAGATAGTAAAAACTTTGGTGTCTATCACAAAATTAAACACTACATAAAAATGTATTGCAAATTTCTAAAAATGAAAGAGAATTTGAATTTCAGACTCTAAAAGCTCTGGTTCTTTCAGAAAAAGATATACATTATCATAAAATTTAGTTAACATAATTTAAATCCTAGTTAAAGAGCATTTTAGAAATACTAAAAGCAAGCAAATTTATAAACAACTCTGGTGGATCCTTTTTGGTTATCTAATCAATAAAAAATATACACGAATCTAAAAGCAATAAAACAGATTTATAGAATTAATGAATTAAAATAAATAGAGGGGTAAACTGAACTTAATTTGTTAATAATATTTTTATTTCCTTTCGCTATAACTATTGGTCACTCTGCTAGTAATTAATAGATCTACATGTTTTGCGTAGTTTCAATGTTATAACTGTTTGTAACACAAGGGTAGTAATTGATACATTTTGTTGTAGATACAAGATAGATGGACAGATAGAGGAGGCTGAAGAGATACTAAAATCTTTAAAAAAAAAAACAAAATAGACACTATGTGCTAGCTTTAAAATACTTTTTATGACATCACGTGAAACAAAACAGTATGACTTGAAAAAATTTGACATAAGTTGTGTTTTAACATTTTTTGCGTAGGTTCAATATTATTAACAAATTAAGCTTGTGCATTTTTATCTCTGTTTTCAGTGGATTTTGTTAATATTAAAATTTGACTAGCTTATTTACATTAAAGATATGCTACAAACTTTTCAAAGTGATAACATAAAAAATTCCGGCAAACATCCATTACATACACACAGTAATATTTCAGAATCCCTTTTGGTTTGTTCTATGAGTTTGAGCTCAAATTTCATAATACAGTCACTATGGAGTGATGACAACTTACACAGTAAATTCTTCATTCCATTTTGGCTGATACGTGCACTTGACTACTTCTGTTTTTCTGGGAGTTTTATCATCAACTAGAAGCTCCACATAAGGATTTGGTTTCAGAAAGCTGCTTCCACCCCTCAGATGTGCACATTCCACTGAAACATATACAGGTTACATTTAATGAGCAACACTTCAACATTGAAATTAGCACAACATGCCACTAAATCCAGCACAATGTACACAAATGTTTGAATGTTAAACCTTTCAACAACTAAGTATTTCAGAAGAATTATTGTCTTAATATTGCACGGTAAAGCCATTACAGGTTATAAGAACTATGTACACTCATATTTCATAGCCTCAACAATAGTAAATGGTGTACTCTAATCCAAACACACCATCTTTTATGATCTTTTTATGAAAAATATTATGGACAACACTTCAATCGATTTTCTCTTTGCACTACAAATTTCCTTGTATCCTTTATATGCTATAGTATTCATGTAAAAAGTGATTCTGCTGCTGTCCACATTATGTTATTCACAATAAATATTTGACTACAAGGCTAATGCTGCAGAAAAAGTTAACTAACACAAATTCTATATTTTAATTTTTCTACAGAAAGTTTTTGCCTATCTTGTGGCTTCCGAGTTACACAAAATTATACAAAATTCAACCAAATGAAGAAAACTGCTACCTGCTGAAAATTAAATATACATATGTTAAGTTAGAATGCAAAATCAATTAAAACCCGAAGTTACTAGAAAATCCTAGTTTTGACAAAGTTATTCAACAGAACCAGAATTTACTAGAAAATTCTAGTTCAGATGTAGCTCTCCAGAAAATCCTAGCTTTCACAAAGAACTTATCCGTTAAAACCTGAATTTACTAGGAAATTTTAGTTCTAACAAAACTCTCGCAGAAATTCAGTTACATCTAGAAATAACTTATTACCGTCCTATTCTAGCTGGAGATGTGTTGCATCAGAAACCAGCTTCATTCTTTGCACCTGTTTCTTTAAGTTTTCTTGGGCTTTCTTTCTGGCTTGGAGATATTTTGACAATGTAATAGCTAGCATCACTTCAACTTCTCTTTCTCCTTCTCCTTCCTACCTGCTCTGCATTCATCTGTCCACTTATTATTTTAAGTTCATGCTCTTCATACACATTTTTATTAACATCAGGTGGGAAGACGATGTGGTCAGTTGGTTCAATTCTGAACATGGTTTTGTAAGATGATTATTTGATTCCTGAATGGACTCTATTTTTCATAAATTGCACAAAGCGAAGACCATTTGACCAACTGGTGGTATGCTAGTCTTTCATCCATTAAGCTAACATATTTTCTACATCCTGGTTAACTCTTTCAACTGGACCCTGACTCTGTCTATGAAGTGGTTTCCAATGAACAATTTTTTACTCTGGGCGGTATACAGATAACCTGTTTATTAAGAAATTTACAAACTACCTTCCATTACATGAATTTCAGATACAGGATGCTCCAAATGTCAAGAAAATATCAATTAACTGAAAGGCAACCTCTTCAGCTGTCTTTTGCTACAAAGCAGTCACAGTAATACAAATTTGGTAAGCGGTAAACCATAATGAATTTAAACTCTTGATCAGCTTGAGACTGAGACTGTCAATTAGGTCTAACTGGAAGAATTGCCCTTCTTCTTCTTACTTTTTTTTTTTTTTGTTGGCACATTTTGCATTCGATAGATAAAGGTTTATAATTTCAAGGGTTATACCAGCATATTTCCTTGATGTTTACATTTTCAGCATGCCTCTACCTCCATCCTGTAGCTACATGTATGCTTTCAATAACATCAAATATTTCCTCGGCAGGTAAATATGTTGCCTTGATGTTTCCATTTTCAGTCTGTTCTCTACCTCCATGTTTTGTAGTTACATGTGCACTTTCAATAACATCAAATACTTCATCGGCAGTTAAGCATACTTCCTTGATGTTTTCATTTTCAGTCTGTCTCTATCCACATTTTGTAGCTAAATGTGCGCTTTAATAACATCAAATATTTCATAGGCAGTTAAGCATATTTTCTTGATGTTTTTTCTTTTCAGCCTGTCTCTACCTCCACATTCTGTAGCTACATGTGTGCTTTAGATAACATCAAATATTTCCTCAGCAAGTATATATTTCACAGGTTCACCCATTGAAATCGAGTTCTTCACACCACCAGTTGCTATTGTGCCAAATCTTTCCTTTCTTTGGTATTACAAAGGCATCTTCTTTATGGCAACTTTAGCTTCAACTTCGGCTGAAAGCTTAACATATTCATTTCTTCTCATCACATAATAATGTTTTTTCTTTGTTTCTAAACTTGTAAATTCCCAAGAAAACACACTTTCCAGCTTCTTCTCATAGTCCTCATAATGCATTAGTAATAGGTTATTTCCAGATGTAATTGAATTACGTTTATCCCTGCATTTACATATATGCAGTTATTCTGCTTATAGTCAAGAACATTAATGCTTCTGATTCACTATTCATAACTAATAATATGGTGCATGAACACAATACTAGGGAAAATACACAAATACATGTGACCAGCTGCAACACCTCGCTCTACCAAAAAAGTATCTTATTCTCTGGCATTAAACTTTATAATAATTTACCAAGTAATATTAAGGCAATTAAAAATGTAAACCAGCTGAAATCCAGTCTCAAGGCACATCTAGTTAACCACTCCTTTTATTCTATTAATGATTTCCTTGAACACAAATGTATATCATGAACCATAGTATTTAGCATGTAAATACCTATTGTATAATGTAAAAACATATTGTATATATTGCAAAAACCTATTATTGTTTATGTTTATAGCTTGACGTGTCCAATAGTGAATGTACATTGTACCAAACCACTTTAACGGATGAATAAACTAACTAACTAACTAACTAACTAACAAACAACTCAGTCAGAACTAGAATTTCCTAGCATATTTGGGTTCTGATGAATGAGCTGTTTATGAAAACTAATAAAATTTCTTGGAGACATTCATCACAACTAGAATTTCCTAATAACTTCAGGTTTTAACTGATTTCGCATTCTAACTGTAATATATACATCTTATTCTATATGATTTGTAATTAAAAATTTTAGTTGAAATCTAGAAAAAAATGTGTTACATTTATATGACCATCTCTAATCACTATCAATTACTTTCATGTCTTCTATAAACTCTTCTAGTGAAATATTATTTTTATACCTACTTTATGCTACTCAGGGCAACCATTTGCAGAAATGCTTTCATATACTTTTCACTGTAGGTTTATAAGAGGGACATAAGAAGAGGCTGAAGCGATACACAAATCTTCAAAAAGCAAATCACTTTTGCCGGGTTTGAAATTCCATACTCTTTGCATGACGTCACAAAAGTGCTGACAGCAGTTCCAAAGATGACAAAGTATTGAAGAATTCAAAACAATAAAAACAAAATATCTTGGAAATGGCTTATGCCACAAAAAAGTTATTTGAATTAGATTGTGTGTTTTAAAGATACATTTTTTATCTTATGGTTTATCAGTTATTCAAAATTATACAAAATTCATTCAAAATGGCTCCACTTGCTATTTGTAGTCAATTCAAGATATGGATTTTATTAATCATGTAAAAATCCTAAACATATGGTATTTTATTCAAAATCATGCAAGCAATTTAAGAAAATCAAAAATAATTATACAATTTTTCCATGTAAAGGGTGGTTTGGTATGGGGAGGGGGGTAATTTCTTGAAAATATCTGTGTTGCATTCTTAGAAGTGTCAAATGTAATACAAAGCTTAATATTTAACCAATTTATCCAACTTTTTGTTTATGAGTTAATTGTTCACACACCCAAACACTCAAAACATTCCTTTCCAGTAATTTAGGGTATATTCCAATATTCCTCTACCTACTATACGTAGGTGCTAGAGAAATAATAAAAATTAATGAACTGTCTAGGATACCTAAACATATTCTCTTTCTGTCACCCCAACATACCCTTTTCTCACAATTTGTTTTTTATTTTGTGATCTCAATGCATGCATTTCTGGTGAAATCTGAGTACAGTTCTTCCCTGTTTTTTTTTTTATTATTAATTCAGGGGACCTCAAAATATATATTTATGGTGATTTTTGGTGAAAATGCGATACTTTCTCTTACTGCTATATGTTGATGGTAGAGAAAGTAATAAATAGTAGCTAGAGAGACATGCGGAATGTAACAGATTTTTCTAAATAGCCTTCACTGAATCAAAGCCACTCATTTGCCACAATTTGACTCTATTATGCAAGATGTTTAAATGTATTCTCCATCTGCAAGGAACTTTTCCCTCTGTCTATTGCTAAGACTGTGCTATACATCTCACTATAATAGAGAGCACTCTAGTGCCCAATAAGGGAACTTAATAATAGGTGTTAAGCAACAGTGTTCCTGTTTTGTGTAAGCTAATACTTTTTAAACACCTTACAGCCTCCCTCTGTGATTGCACCACTGGTTGAGTTATGCCTCTGTGATAAAATTATCTTACAACTGTTATCAGGAGCAAAGTACTTTTTCCTTCAACAAAGCAATTTCTTGTATCAATGAAACGCTTCAAAAACTTGTCACATATCTTATCTTTTATAAAAGATAACTACAGCACAATCTGCATATAATTATTTCATTCATTACATTTTTATCATGTTTTTAAAACATTCCGTACCTTTCTTTTTTCATATTTTTTGGTGATATGGAAGAGAAAATTTGATGACCTTAACTCCACCAGGGTAAATAAATAAATAATAGAACCCACAGTTCCATTCACAATATTGGACTTACTGTAGAGATTCTTCTCTCCCTTCCCCACTCCCATGCTCTCTCCTTTGAAACATACATACATGTAATGTGATGTTTTGTAAACTGGTAATGAAACGGTTTTTTCCAAGGTACTCGTAAATAAAAATCTGATGTGTTACACTCACATGACTTTCTCTATTCCTGTACAAACTATTTTTACAAACACTTATTCTCCATATGCTTCATGTTAATCGAGATGTTAATCTTATTGCAAATTTTCTTGTAGGTGCACGAGGAATATGGTAGGCTTTAAGTGACAGTCAAATCTTTTAAGAGCTGGTTGCTATGTGGCGCATTCCATTCTCTTTGCATGTCCAGGACATAAAAAAAATGAATAACGAATTCCCATTTGAGAAAAAGTATAAGTATTGGAAAATTTAAGGGAATACCAAACAATGTCTTGAAAATGGTTCACTCAATAAAAAAAAATGTATATGACATAAACTGTGTATTTTAACGCGATCTACATTTTTTGTGAAGTAACATTTTGTCTATCTCTTATGGTTTACCAGTTATGCAAAAGTCGTTCACAATGAAGAATACTTTTGGAGACATTCACAGAAAATTCAAGATATACATTTTATTTGTCATGAAAGTATCTTAAATGTATGATATTTTAATCAAAATTGTTTGCCATTTCTGAGAAAATTAAAATTTTCGAAAAATGTTCCATGTAAAGGATAATCTGGGTGGGGGAATTTTCTTGAAACCCTTCGTGTCGCATCTCTGGAAGATACTGAACCTAAATACCAAGTTTGGTGTTTATCCGACTGTTCGTTTCTGAGTTATGCTGTGTTCTCCCTCTCCCTCCCCCTCTCTCTCTCTCTCTCTCACGCACACACACACACATGGACATGTTTCCAAAACATATATTTCCGGTGAAATCTTGGTATCAAATTTTTGGGTGGAATACAATACTTCCCCTACTTACTATACGTAGTAGAGAAAGCAAAAATTGATGTGTTGCATTCCATTACTTTCTCTACTCCTGTTCTACAAACTATTCTTACAAACACTCATTTTTCTACCTATTTCTTGTTAATCAAGATAAACTATCATTACACATTTACATGTTTCATTGTAGGTGAAAGGACAGAGTAGGCTAAAGTGATAGTCTGATTTTTTAACAAGTTGGCCACTTTGTGGTGGCTTTGAAATACTCTGCTCTTTGCATAATGACAAACAAAAACGAATAACAATTAACCACTTGAAAAAAGTATAAGTATTAGAAAACTCAAACCAATCACATACAATGAATATCTCAGAAAGGTTAATGAACCAAAAACGTTTATTTAACATTAATTGATTGCTTTAATGAGATCTGCATCTTTAGTGCAGTAAAATTTTGTCTATCTCTTACTGTTTACCAATTATATATGTCACTCAGAATAAAGGCTTCAAAGGCTATTCACAAAATATTCAATATATGTATATACATATATCGTGCAAATATCTTAAATATAAAATTAACTACAAGGCGGAAACAGCCTAACTGGGCCATAGCCCTCCCTCCTTAATGCTCGCCCAAACCGAGGACTCACACACCCCAGGATGTACAATGCCGGGACAGACACCTGATGGGAGGCAGAGGGCCTACAATCAGAGAGTGAGAGACTAAAGTGGGTGATCAGCCACACGCCCGGGTTAAGAGCAAGGAAGAGGATGAGAGATGAATGATAGGAAATCATGGAGCACCGGTGGAATGAAACACGGCAGAAGAAACCCAAGAAAATCTGCCCACATGCGGGTCTCTGGGATTCGTTATAGGCGAGCAGTTTAACCACTTGGGCACAGCGCCACCATCTTAAATATAGGTATGTATTTTAATCAAAATTGTTGAGCCATTTTATAGGGAAAAAGAAAATAAAGAAAAAAAAAAATCCTCGTGAAGGGTGTTTTGGGAGGAGAGTTTCTTGAAAATACTCATGTCACATTTTGGAAGATGCTGAACTTAAATACCAACTTTCCTTTTTGAGTTATGCTAGTCGCAGACAGAAAGGATGACACATGCATCAGGGAGCATAAAAGTATGTATTTCTGGTGAAATCTCAGTATCAAATTTTAAGATACAATGCAATACTTCCTCTACTAACTGGTAATATGGTGAGAAAGTAATTAGGCTACCTCTATATTCTAGTGGTTAATATGCTAATCTCCAAAACAAGAGGTTCCAAGATGAATCTTCAGCTGGATAGAATTTTTCTTTAATAGGAATTATTTCCTAGCCTGCCTGGATCCTGGAAGTATGAATACGTGTGTGCGTGCGTGTGTGTGTGTGTGTGTGTGAGTGTGAGAGAGAGAGAGAGAGATTAAAGTTTAAAAAAGAAAGGCACAAAACACAATTAATCCAAATTGAAAACGAATGAGCATCACAGCTGATGAATAATTGTTTCAAAGTAAAAGTCATTAATATGGCCTTAGATGTATGTTAATGGAGGCAGAGAAATGAAATAAATACTAATTTTAAAAAAATCTGGTGTGATACATTCACATGATTTTCCCCACCAATGACAAATTTACATATATCTTTTATAATTTTAAAGAATAAACATTCAGGCCACTCTGGATTCTTTTATCCACATTACAATAACGTTTTGCCTAAGAAATATTTCAAATTAAACAAGAAGTACTTAGTTACATGTGGAAGCAGCATTCAAATGATTTGCGGTAACAAGCTCTTACAATAGGAAGAAAAGAAAAGCAGAAAGAATTGCAAACTTTTAAGCATGTTAGTTATATGACATAGTCACACTTAGGAAGAGAGTAAACTTACAAAATGAAATATTTCAAGAATGGCTAACACTTTAGAAAACTTATTGGACACTATCTGAGGATTTTAGTGAGCTCTACTTTTCTTTTTTTTTTTTTTTTTTTTTTTTTTGCTGCAGTAATATTTTGTCTATCTCTTAAAGCTTCCTAGATATACAAAATGATATAATATTCAATCAAATAAAGGGGACTTCACATGCTTTTCAAAGAAAATTAAAGATATACATTTTATTTCTCATGTCAATATATTGTGATGCAGGAGCTATGGACCAAGCTTCCAGAGGTCAGTGCCAGGCAGTTGGAGAGAGAAATAGAGGTGCTCTCAACCAGCATAAACACCAGAGGTGCTATTAATAGATAACCAGCATCTTGTGGTAGTTTCCCTCCCCCTGTTCCAGAATGTGTGTCCAGGACATTCTAGAATGTTTTTGTAGAACTTTCAGTGGCTATATATGACAATTTGTTTGTGAATGAGCAGAGAGTTACTGAGTGTATTTCTGGTGCAACAAAAAGTGGTGTTCTCTGAGTGAGAGTGATGGCTGTGGTGACAGTGTGAACAGTGCTGCTTATGCAAGAGATTAGGGAGGTGGTGTGTTCAACTCTGCAATAAGTGAAGTGAACCAAAGAAGAGGCTATATTGTGCATATTTCATTATGCCACTATTTTGCAAAGAAAGTGAAGTGTGAGTGAACACCAAGTGAAGGAAAAGTGAAAATTTGAATTACATCATATCAGCAAAGTGACAGTGAGAACCTAGTGAACTGACAGTGGAAAGAAAGAAGGGGAGGGAAGGGGGAGGGAAGAGAGGAAGAAAGAAGAAAAAAAAAAGACTAAGTCACAACCTCAAATGCATCATATTTTAATAAAAATTGTTAAGAACCATTTTTGAAAAAATACAACAACAAAAAATTCATATAATGGGTAGTTTAAGATGACTTTATTTTAAAAAAAATCTTCCTATGGCATCCTTGCAAGATTCTGAATTTTAAACACAAGTTTGATATTTATCTGGCATTACATTTGAGAGTTCTTCCATGTGAAAGGTGGGGTGGGTTTGCTTGAAAATGCACATATGCTCTCTCTCTCTCTCTCTCTCTCTCTCTCTCTCCAATCCGCACAGATGAATGTTTTTCTATTTGGTATGGATAAATGATCGAAAAAGTAAAAATGCATAAAATTTGTTCCTAAATATCCTCTAAAGAGCACAGGATTCTGGGAAAAACTGGGCTTAGATCAATCATAAAGTATGGAGGGAGAGAGAGAGAGAGAGAGAGAGAGAGAGAGAAAAAGATGCAGAACTAGAGCCAAAAGACCTTATTCACAGCGTAAAGCTTCGTACGGGAGAATTGAGCACCACAATTTCTGAAATCTCCATGTTAACAAAGGGATAATGGGTCATAGGAAGCACATGCATACTCTTAAGCAAGAGCTACATACCAGTGTGGAAAAAATGTAACTCCAAGAGGTCTACATATTTCTTCAGGATGATTCAAAACACACTGCGCAAATTTGACTATTATGAGGGTAAGTCATTGAATAACAGAAATGTTGTTATAACTTTCATGGAAATTTATGCACAATGAAAAATTGTGTTATTGGTCAACATGCCATAAAGGTGTTCCAACACTCAAACAGTGTGAGCCTGTATAGTAGTAACATAGTCAATTCATGGACTTGCATCATAGAGGGAAATCAAAGTATTCTTCTGTTTTTTGGTCAGAGAGAAATCTAAAGTAGAATGAAGATTCAGTATGAAAATAACGAGGTAGTTGATGCAAAAACGGCACATAAGAAAAACAATGCTTAAAGAAAATGGAAATCAATATTTGTTTCTATTATTTCTCTGGTGAGTATTTGTTCACCATGTTGTGGTATTTATTATTAGCTACATTATTGTATTCAAATCTGAATTATTTAGATAAAACAATACTAGTATATTTCAAATATTAAAGAAAGAAAAAGAAAGTTTAGCCCCTTGGTATAAGCCCCTTTAATGCACATTAGTTTTTAGTAGTGTTTAACGCCTGTTCTTAATATACACGGTACCACAGGCAGTGGGCACTGATGATAAATGAAATGAAAATTGAAAAAGGAAAGTTGAGAAGGAAAAATTCCAGGCCTAAGTTTAGGGTACTTCCCTAACATTTACCAGTTATGACTAAGGAAAACCTGAAAAAAGCCTCCAGCAGGAATGATAGTCCTGGCAGAATTTGAACTGCAGAACTCCCATTCATGAGGCCATGCCATAATAACCTTGGATGCTGCATCTTGATGCTTTTTTTATAATCAAGTTTAAGAAATAAGAATGGAAATACATTATTTGAAATTAAATTGAATCCTGTCTTAACAAAAAATCTGATGTGTTACATACACATGACATTCTCTACTCTTGTACAAACTATTTTTACAAAAGCTTATTCTGCATATACTTCATGTTAATCAAGATGTTAATCTTATTGCTAATTTTCTTGTAGATGCACGGGGAATTGGTAGGCTTTAAGCGATAGTCAAATCTTTTAAGCTCTGGTTGCTATGTGGCACATTCCATTCTCTTTGCATGTCCAGGACATAAAAAAAAATCTGATGTGTTACACTCACATGACTTTCTCTACTCTTGTACAACTATTTTTACAAACGCCTATTCTCCATATGCTTCATATTAATCGAGATATCGAGATGTCAATCTTATTTGTAATTTTCTTGTAGATGCAAGGGGAATATGGTAGCTTTTAAGCGATAGTCAAATATTTTATCGCTGGTTGCTATGTGGCGCATTCCAATCTCTTTGCATGTCCAGGACATAAAAAAATGAATAACGAATTTGAGAAAAAGTACAAGTATTGGAAAATTTAAGGAAATAACAAGCAATATCTCGAAAACGGTTCACTCAACAAAAAAAAATGTATATGATATAAGTTGTGTATTTTAACGCGATCTACATTTTTTGTGTAGTAAAATTTTGTCTATCTCTTATGGTTTACCAGTTATGCAAAAGTCGTTCATAATGAAGAATACTTTTGGAGACATTCCCAGAAATTTCGAGATATACATTTCATTTCTCATGACATTATCTTAAACATATGATATTTTCATCAAAATCGTTAGAGCCATTTTTGAGAAAATTAAAATTTTCGAAAAATGTTCCATGTAAAGGGTAGTCTGGGGTGGGGGGATTTTCTTGAAAATCTTCGTGTCGCATCTCTGGAAGATACTGAACGTAAATACCAAGTTTGGTGTTTATCCGACTGTTAGTTTTTGAGTTATGCTGTTCACAGACACACACACACACACATGGACATGTTTCCAAAAATGCTTTTTTTGGATTCAGGAGGTCTCAAAACATGTATTTCCGGTGAAATCTCGGTATCGAATTTTTGGGTGGAATGCAATACTTCCCCTACTTACTATACGTAGTAGAGAAAGTAAAAATGAATAACAAATTCCCATTTGAGAAAAAGTATTGGAAAATTTAAGGGAATAACAACAATATCTCGAAAATGGTTCACCCAACAAAAACAATGTATATGACATAAATTGTGTATTTTAACATGATCTACATTTTTTGTGCAGTATAATTTTGTCTATCTCTTATGGTTTACCAGTTATGCAAAAGTCGTTCACAATGAAGAATACTTTTGGAGACATTCCCAAAAAATTCAAGATAAACATTTCATTTGTCATGAAAATATCTTAAACATACGATATTTTAATCAAAATCGTTAGAGCCATTTTTGAGAAAATCAAAATTTTCAAAAAATGTTCCATGTAAAAGGTATTCTTGGGTGGGGGGATTTTCTTGAAAACCTTCGTGTCGCATCTCTGGAAGATACTGAACCTAAATACCAAGTTTGGTGTTTATCCGACTGTTCGTTTCTGAGTTATGCTGTTCACGCGCGCACGCACACACACACACACACACACACACACACATGAACATGTTTCCAAAAATGCTTTTTTTTGGATTCAGGGAGTCTCAAAACATATCTTTCCGGTGAAATCTCGGTATTGAATTTTTGGGTGGAATACAATACTTCCCCTACTTACTATACGTAGTAGAGAAAGTAAAAAATACTCTGTAGGAGAATTACATCATAACTTTATAAAGAAGAAAATTACAAAATAGCATCAAAGTCTGCATATAAATTGATGAACACTATTCATCTTAACTCAAAAACTTTTTTTACATTTAAGAACGAAGGTTTTCACGGCCGGAGTCACAATTATAACTAATATGATTTTCCGGGCTGTTATGCCGTGGTCTGCTAAAGAAAGATTTCCCAGACGTTTCGTCCACAACTGAGGTGGACATCTTCAGCGGCGCGGACGAAGTCTTCTCGGTGAAAGTATCAGACGCTGCGATACTTTCACCGAGAAGACTTCGTCCGCGCCACTGAAGATGTCCACCGCAGTTGTGGACGAAACGTCTGGGAATACTTTCTTCAGCAGACCACGGCATAACAGCCCGGAAAATCATATTAGTTATAATTTTTTTACATTGTCTACCTTCTTTTAGTTTACGTCTGAGTGCACAGTTTTTGCAATAGTGAAGTTTTGTGTTGTAAAAGGAGATTTCCAATTATGTAAAGTTCAAAATTCTCACTGACAGTGAACTTAAAGAAAGTGCAGTTTGCATAGCCATCTTTAAACAGGTGTACCATCGCTGGTTTCCAATGCATTTCGCTGAAACTTTCACCAAAATAGTGGATAAAACCATGCATTCTACATAGAAAGGGCACATAAGCGTAGGAGTATGAATGATTAGACAGTGAAACAGCAGATCAACCAGAAGATTGGTACCAACAAGTGAGTCAGTCATTATTGATGAAATTTCTTCAGAATTCAACATGATATCATCTATCAATCAAGACAGCTGTCTGATGATCATGAACATCCACAGCAGACATTTCTCAGGAGTAGTTGGACTGTTGGTCTGGAAGGAGATGCATTTCTCCATTGACTTGTGACAGAAGAGTAGTTGTGGGTGCACCATTATGAAGTGCACAGTAAGAGGATCGATAAGAGTGGAGACACTCATCATTTCTGGCCAAGAAAAAATTCAATACACCTGATCTGACTGAATAGTCATGCTGGCAATTCTTTATATTGATGCACTTAAGTGAGGATGGCCAAACTGTGACTAGTGCTCAATACTGTAACATACTGGAAGCACATTGAAAGAGTCCTATGATCAAAACACCAGAGTTTCTCTCACAAGCAGTATTGCTGCTCCACAACATGCAGCCCCATAGCTGCGCATACTACACATACAACATGTGATGCGAGTTTGAGGTGTTCAAACATTCTCCATACAAGCCAAATGACTTATCGAAAATCCAGAAGTGAAGCGCAAATAATAATAGTAAATTACAATATGAGTTACATGGACACTTGAATTGCTTCACTAACATTTATTACCTGAACATGTAACATGTTTCATAAGCGATGTTGCCTAGATCAACAGATTTTGACTGTCATTTTGCTGATATTTTCCACGGACTCACTGAATTACCTCTGTTGGACAATTGATGAATTTGTATAGAGGGTTGTCTTCAGTGGGAATTTTGAAATTCATTAGTTTAGTTTTGTGTTTTAGTAAGCAAATGTTTTCCCAGATGTTGAAGTTATTTAGCTCCATGCTTGGGACGCAAATTTGAAGTTGTATATTTTGGTGCGTAATATGTTACATAAATTATTTTATCTGCCCCGCAATTGGGAGCCAACTTGTAGTAGTTGTTTTCTTCTACTGTTGAAATTTTACTGTTGTTGTTAGCCACATGCTTGGAAGCCAACTTGAAGTGTGTTATGTAATATATGTTTACGTAAACTTGAAGAATTGTTTTATGTAATAATAGTTGCTTTATGTAGTTTGTAACACGCTTTGGGCGTTGGTTTGAATTTGATGGTTATGTAATATTACTTATGTTTGAATTTTGCCTCGGCTGCGTCAGTCTTACTTTAGAGTCATGTATCTTGGGCAGGGCGCGGTATGACAATTATTGTAGACATCACAGAATTAAATTTTTAAATTAACTTCTTTTATTTAAATTCTTGCACATATTTAGACAGCACTACACTTTTTAAAGAACTGTGAGAAACTTTTATACATTCACTTAGCGCATATATCTGTTTTTACTATTCACCTGTAGAGAACATATTTTCCCATCTGTACTCTATCAAGTCTTGCCAGCAACTGAGTAACTCTCAACGGTCAAAATCCTTAAGCTTCGGTATTGCAAGTCTCTGATTGCCTAATTCTAGTCCAATTTCTGTATTTAACTCAAAACTTTTCTTTGCTGTTGATTGGCTAATTTAAAAACTGTTACAGAATTTATGTCATCGTCACTCTAATGATGACCAGTACATTTCAAACTCTAAACACATTATTGCCACAAGGTTACCTCATTATTACTCATTGTTAGCAACTTAAAACTTATTATTCTCACAGTTCTTGCATTATTAAAGTACGTAATGTATTCACATAACATTAATAAAATATGTTTACAATAAAAATAAGCATTTGCAATGACTGTTACATACAATTTAAAATAATTATTACATACATATTGTTTCAAATTACAATTGAAATTATTCAGGTAAAATACTGCCTCAATGTCTAGTTCTAGTAGTCATTGTACTGATCTTAAGAGATGTGTACATCCTTTACTATTTTGTGGTTTCTGTTCCAGCGATGTGAAGCAACTGCTGATTTTATTTATTTGGCTGTTTTTTATGTACTATGCATACCTTCAGTCTGGTTCCGTTTCCTTTGGTTTTTCCTATGTATCTTTCTTCACAGTCTTTGCAAGGATTCTACAAATCCCTGGTATCTTGGAAGGAGGTATCTTTTCTAACTTAGTGGATTTATGAGATTTTTACTTTCTCTACTACGTATAGTAAATAGGGGAAGTATTGTATTCCACCCAAAAATTCGATACCGAGATTTCACCAGAAATATATGTTTTGAGACCCCCTGAATCCAAAAATAGCATTTTTGGAAACATGTCCGTGTGTGTGTCTGTCTGTGAACAGCATAACTCAGAAACGAACAGTCGGATAAACACCAAACTTGGTATTTAGGTTCAGTATCTTCCAAGGATGCGACATGAAGGTTTTCAAGAAAATCCCCCCACTCCAGATTACCCTTTACATGGAAGATTTTTCGAAAATTTAAATTTTCTCAAAAATGGCTCTAACGATTTTGATTAAAATATCATATGTTTAAGATATTTTTATGACAAATGAAATGTATATCTTGAATTTTCTGGGAATGTCTCTAAAAGTATTCTTCATTGTGAACGACTTTTGCATAACTGGTAAACCATAAGAGATAGACAACATTTTACTACACAAAAAATGTAGATCGCGTTAAAATACACAATTTATGTCATATACATTTTTTTTGTTGAGTGAACCATTTTCGAGATATTGCTTGTTATTCCCTTAAATTTTTCAATACTTATTTTCTCAAATGGGAATTCGCTATTCATTTTTTTGTCTTGGATATACAAAGAGTATTAATCTGTGGGAAAGGGAATGGTGCTGCACCTAGCAACCAGCTAAAGAGATATATATGTGCTTAAAGGCTACTGTATTTCCAAATTGCCCTTGTAAATATATTATCCCCTTACATCTACAAGAAAATTAGCAATAAGATAGACTCTACAAATGTTTATCTTGATTAACATGAAGTAGATGGAGAATAAGCGTTTGTAAAAATAGTTTGTTCATGAGTAGAGAAAGTCATGTGAGTGTACCACATCAGATTTTTTATATTATGTTTGGTTTGTGGGAGCTAAGATTATGTCATATTCTCTGAAGATCTTTTGAAATTTCTGCAATGCCTGAAGGTGGCAAGTGAATTTGTTTAAAATAATCTTTTCTTCTGCTGTGTGAATGTTGTGGCCATTATGTTTTATTGAAGTCATTGTTCTCAGTGATTTATAAAAAATAACTTAACCAGCTAATAAAAACCACTGAGAATAACAGCTTTAACAAAATACTAGTTTTAAAAAAGCTTAAAAGAATAGAAAGAAAGAAAAAATAGCAGCCATAACCACCCGCACAGTTAAAACAACTAAGACTTTTTTCAAAAACTTCACGTACCACCCTTAGGCTGTGGAAATTTTAAAAGAGCTCCAGAAAACTTGAATAATATTACTCCACAAAACAAACACAATATCAGAACCATCATAAAATCCAATATGTTAGAAAAGATACCTCCATCCAAGAAACAAGGATTTTGCAGAATCAATGTGAAGATTGAAGAAAGATACATAGGTAAAACCCAAAAGAAACATAGGAACCAGACTGAAGGAACACCTAAGACAAATAACCAGATAGAGAAATTAGCAGTAGCTTCACAGTTCTAGAACAAGAATCACAAAATATAAAATAATGTACACCTGTTAAGATAAGTACAATGAACACTAGAACTAGACATCTTGGAAAACATTTACACATAAAAACACAAAACAAAACTAAGGAATTTCAAAATTCCTGCTGAAGACAACCTGCTATACAAGTTCAACAACCGACCAACAGAAGGATCCACCAAGTTCAAGGAAGATATCAGCAACAAGTCTGCTGATGATGTAGGTAACATCACCTATGAAACATGTTCAGGTAATAAATTGTTGGTCAAGCAATTCAAGTGCCCATTCGACTAGCATTGTAATTTAGTATCCACCATACTGTTTTGACTTGGCGCCATCAGGCTTTCATTTATTTAAACATTTAAAAGAACAATTGTGGGATCAGAAGTTTACAGATGATGAAGAGGTGATGGAGGCAGTGCAAAGATGGTTAACAGCCATGACAAGAAGTATTTTTTTCTGAAGGACATCTGCAGACTTGAGGATAGAGGGATCAAATTGTAAAGCAGGATGCCCATGTTGCAAAATAAGGCAAGCTATTTCTGTATGTACCCTTTTAAAAAAGTTATGACATAATGCATGTTATTTATTGATGCCCTCCTATATAACATCCCAAAACAACTTCATTTTCCTCCCCAGTCACCAGACATCATCCCTACTGAGCAAGTAATGAACATCCTGAGGAAACACATAATAAAAAATTGCTTTTTCCAACAGCAAAGCTCTGAAAACAGTTCCTGTCGAAGGATGGAGCCACACACCAAATGTAGATGTTAAAAATCTTGTCCATTCCATACCAAGATGATTAGATGCTATGAGGGTCATTTGAAAAGTTCTTGAAATGAAGCACAATATGATGCAACAGATTGTTGAAATTTTCTTATTTTTCAATATTGTCTGCCTTGACATCAATGCACTTGGTCCACTGATGCTCCATGGCCTTTATCCCTTTATTGACTTCACTGGACAAAAATTTCTTTCCACCAAGGAACTTTCTCAGTTTAGGGAACAGATAAAGTCTGATGGAACTAAGTCAGGAGATTAACGTGGATGCAGCAGCAAATCATAGCCCATTTGTTGATTTTCGCCATTGCAACAACACATGAAGGTAAGCATAGTCTAGATCAGGGTTGTGGTTTTTCACATCCCCATTTTCTTCTTTGGTTTGCCTGCTGTCCTAGGAACTTCTATTCTATTTGCACTGTATTGTCATAAAGTCCAACCACCCCCAACACATGAAGCTGGAGGGAGAAAGGAGGACTATGACAAAGACTCACAATATGGCTAGCCTGGTCTAGATGAAAGACTACCTTTTTCTTTGTCAAATTTCCCTTTTTTGTACATTTTGGTCATCAACTGATCAGAAGGTTTGTACATGTTCTGGTGATAGATTTTCGAGGGGGAAGATAATCAATTGGCAGTGCACCTTTAGCATTTCAGAAAACCGATGCCATGATCTTCCCAGCCAATTTTACACACTTTGCTTCCTTTAGTATTGGAAAATCTAGGTGCTTCCATTATTTAAACTGCTGTTTTGTTTCAGGTATGTAGTAGTGCTTCCATTATTTAAACTGCTGTTTTGTTTCAGGTATGTAGTAGTGCATCCATGTTTCATGTAACTAATTGAGGCATAAAGTCAGTGGGATTTCTCTGAAAAGACTCAAACTTTGTTGTTCACAGATTTTCACTTTGATTCACTTTTTAATTGAGTATTTTAATTGATTCGCTTTTAATCACAGCACCCATCTTGTAGATACTTTGCTTATGTCCAACTCTTCTTCCATAATGTGACCCACACAATCCCTGAAATGCATAGAGCTTCAGCAATTTGGACACCTTCATTCAGCAATCCTGCAGAACCATGTTGTGTACTTAATTGATGTTTGGTATCGTGGAAGACTTCGGTCTTCTATAATCACTGTATTATAACTTGTCTCTTGTAGCTACTCAGAGACACAGCAGTCACTGCAGCTACATATGTGACAGCCAATCACCGTCGATACAGCCTAACACCCCTTCGAACTTGTGGTAACATTATTATTGTTTTTATTTGTTAGCCCCACGTTGGTGCGGCAATTTGAAGTAAGATTATTGTGCTTACGTAATATGTTTTACGTAATGTTGTTAAAACTTGATGATTTTATATTGTGTTTACTTCATGTGAGTGGAAGCCATCTTATGACGTCATTCTTTGTTAGGTTCGTAGCTCCATCTGGCGTTAGCAATTTGCGGCATTATTAGTTTTGTGTTTGATTTCATTTCAAATGTCCTCCGGCTAGCTGTTTGGGTCGAACATGTATCTCTATACAGGTTGTGACGCGGAAAGGAATCTTTTATTCAAAAATTACACTAATGAAGAAATTTGTTTTATAATTTTTATTGTCGAACACGTTCACTATCACTTTTACATATTGATCTGGATACTCGCCAAACTGAAACTGTTTGTAATAACTTCTTACTTATCACTTTTAATTCACGTACTTCAACTTTATGTATAATTAACGTTGTAATACTTTAGATTTCCGTAACTGGTGAATTTATAGCCGACGTATCTCATACAAATATTTTTGACGAACTGAAGAACTTAAGACAACGTGTAATGTGCTAGGAATTTTGATGAACTGGGGGCGATCTACCTCGGACTTGGCTTTATATACTCCCACTCCCCGATATGCCTAAAGATTATAAATGAACTGCTATTGGCTAATAAAACGCGCCAACATTAGCGTCTATTTTAATATCCAATGAAAACCACGAATACATATTGCTTTTAGGGAAGCATTCCAGAAGGTTCTACCGAAAACGCGCGAACATTACGTAACTTCCTTGTTCCCAATAATGATAAACAGCTCATCCCCCTCGCTGCATTATTGCGCTATTATTAACAGTTTCAGTAAAGCCTTATAAATTTACTTTCCAATAATAATTACAATTAATAAACATCTAAAATCAATGTCACATAAAAATGCATATTCATATTACAATCATTATTTACATTTAAGTAATTTGTGATACAAATTACCGTATCAAACCTTCCGCCTAAAGGCTGGTTCACAACCAACGAGAACGGTAACCAGAATGAGAATGAGAAAGTTGAAATACATGTATTCAAATGGGAATGTTCACAACCGACGGGAAGCCTTCCCGGGCTCCAGGAACAGGAAAGAAGAGTTGGCCAACTTTTAACTTTTTCGTTCTCGTTCCTGGGCACGGCATATTAGATCCCTATTGTGCATATTACACTCTACACTCTAGAGATTATTCTAAGCGACCGTGACATGAAACAGCCACTAGTGCTCTCTATAGTCACAAGCTGGAAACATGAAACTAGAAGGAATTAGTAATAAATGTACTTCCTAAACTCATCCCGACACCCGAACATCTAATCAGCATTGGTTCCTCTGGTGAAGGGATCATTTGTAGTTTGTTTATATGCAACTCAAAACTGGCTATTACCTAAAAAACAATGGCAAAAGCTACAAAGAACAGCTAAAACTGGTGGAAATGAAAAAAAGAACAATAAACAATTTTAATGTATGCCATTAAATAAAGGAATGAAACTTTGGCATAATTAGAGGGATCGGAAATGTAATGGATGTGCATTTAGATAATGTTTACTCTATCGAATTTTGATGTTGGCTTGGCTTAATTGGAAGTAGGTGAAAAATATAATTGGTCAGTCAGTTAAAAACAAATGAAATCCCAATGCGCAAAATTGACTTTCACTTTGTGATCAATATGCTTTCCCGTTCTCGTTACCGGGTTGTTGTGAACCAATATCTTGCATGGTGCATTGCTTCCCATTCTCGTTTCTGTTCTCGGGCGGTTGTGAACCAGCCTTAAAACCTCCAGCATGACGTAACACTTTCACTTCCACTGTTGACAGATTTATTTATATTGCTGGCAGTGGTAATACACATGTTTTGGTCTTGTGAACCCTGGAAGGAATGCATACACGTCTAAAAAAATAGACAAGCGCTTGACATAATATATAATAAACAGTAGCCAGGTGTTATTAGAAATAATAATAAAGTGAAATACGCACATGTGTGCCAGGATGAAACAAGTCTAGTTTTCAGCACCAAGTTCTGTCACTGATTTTGAGCACTTGGTGGAATATAGCATGTAGTATTTGTTGCACTTTTAGCTCACAGAATTTACAAATACATTTGTTCACCACTACATGAAAATTAAATTATTATGGAGTGCATTTTATATACAACTCATTACAACGTTTCTTGTCTATTGATTTGATTATCAAATGTTTGTTCTATTATCAGAAACGCTTCTCACAAATAACACATAGCCTTCCCTCTTTCTGTCGTCCTCCATGGTGTAGTGGTTACCATGCTAGCCTCTAGTTCCCGAGGTCACAGGTTCAAACCCGGTGGAGGGTGATGGATTTTTTCGGGGGTAAAAATCCTTAGCATGGCTTCCTTCGGAAGGGAAGTAAAGCCGGTGGTCCCATGTCGTAGATTTATGGCACATAAAAGAACCTCAAGCGTGATAAAGAGGCCTCTGAGCAAGAGCGTCCATAAATAAATAAAAAAAACTTCCATCTTCCTGCTATCTCCTCGAAAAGCTCATGAAGCCAGGACACAAGAATAAAAGTTTGTTTGGTTACCTCGGAGTAATAGTTTTGTTGTATGTATTGTTTCAAACTGTTAATAGTTTGAGTGTGATATAAACATCAGACTCAGAGTGTCTTCATTCAAAATAACTGTGCTATAAATTAAATTGAGTTTTATTTATGGACGCTCTTTAACTGCTGTGGTTCTTAGCGTCCCATTCTACATTGGGCGTGAAAGACCGGTAATTTTGCTCAGAGGCCTCTTTATCAGGCTTGAGGTTCTTTTACGTGCCATAAATCTACGACACAGGAACACCGGCTTTACTTCCCTTCCGAAGGAAGCCATGCCAAGGATTTTTACGCCCTAAGAAATCCCTTGCCCTCCGCCGGGTTTGAACCCGCAACCTTGGGAACTAGAGGCTAGCACGGTACCACTAGTCCACAGAGGACGACATAACTGTGCTGCTACTTCTGTTGTGTTTTATAGTGCTTTCTTTACTGAGTTATTTCTTTCTGTTATAATAGTGGTAATTAATATGGCTTTTGATAATAGTATTAGTAGTTTTGTAGTAAGTATAAACGTTAACTTATGATTTCTTCTTTGTTAACAGCGCGAAAAAAAAAAAATTATTTAGTCATATATGTAGAATAATAATCAACTGTTAGCATTGTCAACTGAGCGCATCATTTAGCATTTGGTCCTTCCGTTCCCCTCTAAGAAAAAGGTTGCAATGTAGCTCTCCCACCACTTCATTCACGGCCACGTGCTAGCGGAACTGGTTTTGAAAACAAAATTGTTTTGGAAATTATTTCACTTTCTACTTTGATAATTGTTCTTTCGCAGAAGCCATGTGTATGCACTATGTTGCAAAGTAGAATTTGACTTGAAAAATTCAATGCCACAGTTGGAACTAGAACTATGGATCTTTGACTCTCCATCATGCTGATGCTTTACCACTGAAACAAACATGCCTGAGATGCTTGTATGCTCATTGAACGCTTTGAACTTTCCAATTTATTGCCTGCCTACACACAGCTGGTGTGAAAGAATTATTAACTGCACATGAACCCTAATAGTCAGGCATGGAAATATAAAGTACTTGCAACATTGCAAATCGCCTTTAAAGTGTATCTCTTAAAAGATGAGATCATCTTGAAGGCTTACAAGGATGCTTGAATCATCAGAGGAGAGGGTTTATGGTATGCAGGTATCTCAACATGGCAGCTCAAGTGGTAAGAGCATCAAGAGCTGGAGATTCAGAATTCAAGTTTGGTTGTGGCATTAATTTTTTCAATTTCTATTTTGTTTTTTAGTCTGTAAGTGGAATGCAACTGCTGATTTTTCTATTTGTATTCAACATTTCACTCATGTTCTTGAGTTGTCCTTCGTGGTGTAGTGGTTACTATGCTAGCCTCTAGTTCCTGAGGTAACGGGTTCAAACCCGGCGAGGATGATGGATTTTTTCTGGTGTAAAAAGCCTTAGCTTCTTTGGAAGGGAAGTAAAGCCGGTAGTCCCATGTCGTAGATTTACGGCACGTAAAAGAACCTCAAGTCTGATAAAAGAGGCCTCTGAGCAAAATTTCCGGTCTTTCACGCTCAATATAGAATGGGACGCTAAGGACCATAGCAGTTAAGAGCATGCATAAATAAAACTCAATTTAATTTCATATTCTTTGAACTGGGTGCTAATATTTTATTTTCTCAATGTATACTTATCCCAATTTGTACACTGAAACCAAGAAATTATTTTGTTTTTTTTTGTGATGTTTTGTTTGATTTTATTTGATTTTTAACACTATATTTAAGATAATTGTTCTTTCACAACTGCCTTGTGGTGGAAAGTTGAATCAGACTTGAATTTTTCAACTATATTTATTGTCTGGTGCCATAGAAAGACTGCATGTTTTGAAAATCTTCTGAAGATTGTGAATTTTTCTGAATTTTTTATTATTTGCTATGGTGGCTAATGTTGTGATATGGTTGATGGGTCTTTGTCTCTGGAATTTTTTATATTTTCTTGTCAACCATATCTTTGCTGAAGCTATTTTGTTCTGCACTGTACTGTGTTTGTAAATAATCATTGTCGCGTTGCACTTACGGGGATGTTTACCAATCTGAATAATGTGCCACTGAACACTGATTCTGTGTGGCCTTGGGGTTAATGGCATGCTATTTAATTTATATAATCATGTCTGTGTGTGTATGTCTTTTTTTCTGCAAATACTACATTTAATCATATCTTCTTTTTCAATTATTTTGAAATTCAGAAAATTACAAATTGGTTTCAATTTCAAATGAGAACTGAATTGATGGTTGCATGCATCATATGTGAGTGCATCATATATTCGTCTGTTTGACTATAGTGAATATGTTGTCCAGATACCTTATGTTACATATGCTTAAGTTTTGGACATTGAGCAATATTACCATGTTTCAGCACTCTTCCTGGGTATAATTCTAGGTACATGTTTTCAGGGGACCTTAATAAATCCATTATTTCCACATTCTTTCCAAATACCCATTTTGGTTCATGCTTCATTTAAGATTTAGCAGTATCTAAATCGCAACCAGAGCAATGCATAAAAATGGCAGTTGTTTACATGGCTGTTTGGCACTAAAATTATTTTGCAACATAATTACTGTTTTAACACAACATACCAAACATCAAATTTACAAACATCCCCTTTTTATTTAACAACAGCTAAGTATGCATGCACACTGCTGCAAAAGCCTTCTGGAACTGATCTCTTCAGACCTAAGTGCACAATAGCTTATAAAACTTTTCAACAACAGAAAATTGTTACTTAACAATTATATGTATGGGTGGCATGCATTATATGCAAGCAGGACCACCCATAACTGGGAGGCAAAGTAGACACATATCAGGGAGTCTGGATGTCGCTTTACCATGACATGTCACTACCTTCCCATTTTTGTATTTTCAAACTTGGGAAGGGGGAGATATCATCGTCACTTGCCAGGTGATGCAGTATTTATGTGGGTGACCATGCATACAAATTCATGTAACACCATGCATACTATTAATTTGTGTACTTCTGAATCCATAACATACAAGATAAGACAATAACAACTAGAATTCTGAAAGATGGAGCTGCCAAGAGCTTCAGTTACCTGTAACGCTGAGCTGATAGAATCCCGGAGATGCCGCTTCTGACATGGTAACTTTAGTGTGGCCCTTTAGTGCTGTTACTTTTGTTCATGATGACTGTCACTGTACAATACCCATAGTTTTCCTTATCTGCACAAACACAAAATTATAACCTCAATTACAAGTGCAACGCAATCACACAATTACAGCATCTTATAATATCCAAGAACACCGAATATAAACAAGTCAGCCCCTATTACTACCAAAAACATCCCAACAAAATTTACGGACATAGTACAAACGGCTTTAAATCATTCACCATAATATGAAGGTTGATGTTATATATTAATTGATAAACTAAACTACGACGCGTAATACTAAAAAAAAAAATAAACTTAATATCCTTCACTTTCTTTTTCCTTTCCTTTCAAGCGGAATGTTTTGCAAGGCTAGTCAAGCAAGCCTGACAGCTTCCTAGAAAACTGTAATATCCACTGCAATGACCTTTCTAGTAATACGAAACACCACACTTTTCACTACTGTACCATTTATTTTCCCTTATGGTATACGTCACTAACTGTTTTAAAATTTTCAAAATGTTTTAATGGAAGGAATAGTATAATCCAGCAATTCACTATTTATCTACCATCGCGAGATTTATATGACATCACACTTTACCATAGGGTATGTTCAGTGATCCTCGCTAGTGATGAGCTAAATATCACACCTAGTAATTTATCACTGTGAACGAAAAATCACAATCACTCCTGTTATCGAACTGCTCGCGAGGCAGTGATAGCAGGTGATTGAAAGCAATCGCACTTTAAAAGTTCTTAACTGTCAAAATTAAAAATTAAACTGAGTTTTATTTATGGACGCTCTTTAACTGTTGTGGTCCTTAGCGTCTCATTCTGTAATGGGCGTGAAAGACCGGTAATCTTGCTCAGGAGCCTCTTTATCAGGCTTAAGATTCTTTTACGTACCATAAATCTACAACACGGGACCCCTACCGGCTTTACTTCCCTTCCGAAGAAAGCCATGCTAAGGATTTCTACGCCTGAAAAAATCCATCGTCCTACGCCTGGTTTGAACCCGCGACCTCGGGAACTAGAGGCTAGCATGGCAACCACCACACCATGCAGGATGACTTTCGCTGTCAAGCTTCATCTGGAGCTGAATTGAGTTGTCATCGCAGTGGACGTGATTAAAAGTGATTGGCAGTGATCGCAATTTCGAAGTTCTCGTCTGCCTGTAGCTCAGCTAATGCAAACCGTCATAATTGACGTTGCAGCCGGACGGAGACAAACGGTTTCGTGCCATGACTGTAGGCGGAGACAACCGAACTATCAAACATTTCAAAACAATGTTCGTGTGTGTGTATGTATGTTTGTGTGAAAAGCATACCTCAAAAACCAAAAGTCGGATAAATACCAAAGTTCTGTCCATTTTTACTTGTCTCTCGCAATTACATGGAAATAATACTAATATTAAGTTCTAAGGCAAGCACATACGTTCCAGTTCTTAAACATTTGCCTATTGCTGTTGTTTTTTTTAACTGTAACGAAATGTGTAGTGTAGCTACTTCTGCAAAGGTTTTTCTCGATTAAAATCAAGTAGATAGAAAAATAAGCTTTCGTAAGAATAGTTTTTATACGCATTAATAAATGATAGAGGGTAGAAAAAGTAATGTGCATATAACACATCCGATTCTTAATTACCAAATTTGGTATTTAGGTTCAGTACCTGCCAAAGATTCGACACGAAGGTTTTCAGGAAAACTCCACACCCCAACTATACTTTACATGGAACATTTTAAAATGTTTATTTTTATAAAAATAGCTCTAACGATTTTGATTAAAATACCATATATTAGAGATATTTACATGATAAATAGAATGTATATCTTGAATTATCTGGAAATAGCATTTGAACTCCTCATTCGGAATGAATTTTGCATAATCTTGTATAACTGGTGAACTTTAAACCATAGACAAAAACGTACTACATCTTTAAAACAGGCAAGATTTGTTTCAAATAACTTTTTTGTGGCATCAGCCATTTCCGAGATATCCGTTATTAATGGTTTGAATTGTTCAATATTAGCACTCTTTCAGAGTCCTGTCGATTTTCAGTTGTTTCCTGCGATGTCATGGAAAGAATATGGATTTTTAGGCCTGCGTATAGCGTCCAGTTCTAAGCCATTTGACTATCACTATTCTCTTTGTATCTATAACGGAATGTGTAATGCAGCTATTTCCGGAAATGTTTACCTCGATTAAAATGACGTAGTTAGAAAAATAAGCTTTCGTAATAATAATTTATATATCCACTAATAAGCACTACAGGTAGAGAAATTCACGTGAATGTAACATTACACTTTTAGGAAAACGTCTGCGCTTGCGCATGTATGTAGTCTGTGTCTGTCTATGTGTCGTGAACAGCATATCTCAAAAACGAAAAGTTGGACAATACCACAATCCTGTCGATTTTCACCGAGCGGGCTGACTTGGGCAGTAACGTCTGAGACCCCATTTGGGAGCTCCCGGATTCGATCCCCGGCGACCGCCCACTCTGGCCCATGAATTTTTCGTGGTTTCCTTGAGTCGACAGGCGAAAACTGAGATAATTAATCTTCTATCACGACTCTCCTCCCTCTCATTTCCTATACACATCATCTTCCTTGTTATATGTTTCAGGGTTGTAGGATCAGGCGATGGTGTTCAGCGGGTTGCGGTTGGACAATAGCTTGCGCACTGTAAAGGTTTCTTCCCTGGCGACACTGCGTGGACTGCTCGATTAGGTCTTTCCATCGAGTGGCCTCCGTCCTGAGGACGCTGGAAGTTGGTTGCTTGTGGGCAGGACTGGCGGCGTCGGATACATTCAATCTGGAAACATTATGGACCCCGTCTGAACTTGTGCTCGTCGTCATCTGGATCTGGTCGTCCTTTGGATCTCTCCCCTCATCCCTCCCTCCCTCCCTCCCTCCCGAGAGTCAGTAGTAGAAGCACAAGGGATCGACTTGCCTGCGTGGGGTTCTCCGCTCCGGTTTCGCGGGCTCCCTCCGTTCGTTCGTACCTTTACCTGTCAATTTTCAGTTGTTTCTTGCGATTGTATGGAAACAGTATTGAATTTTAAGGCTAGCACATAGTGTCCAGTTGTTAAAATTTGGCTATCGCTGTTCCCTTTGCATCTCTAACGAGACCATAAAAATATTTAATACTCTCCCTAATGATCTTAAGAGAAAAGTTGACAATTTCAATGTCTTTAAAACTGCTGTTAAAGAGTACCTATGCTCAAAAGCATATTATTCTGTACAAGATTATCTGAATGACAAATTATCCTGATGATAATACTTATATAGCTCTGTAAGTAGTATTAGTAAATATTAATGACAGTTGCCAGTCATATTTGATGCCTGCTCTAGAGTTAATGAAGCTATTTAAATGTATGTATATTAAGAACTGACAGTAAATGCTATGCATTACAAATCAAATAGAACAAAATGATCAGACGAACAAAGGTAAAATCCTAGTGAATGTTAAAATAACTGTTCTTGCCTATACGTATGTTAACCTTATAACAGTAAGGAGGTATTCAAATCTGTACAAAATTACACTTGTTTTGCTTCATTTTGTATATAATATGTCTTTATTTTATTTTAAATGTTCTGTACACTATGTAATATTTATGTATATATGTAACTTTATTGTACATTTCCTTGACACGCATATAGTATGTGTCTATTTTATTTCAAATGTTCCACATTCTGTGTAATATTTATGTTTATATGTAATTTTTGTACATTTCCTTGACATGTTCTATGTTCACAAGCCTTTACGGCTGCTAGTGAACTCACAGAATACAATCTAATCTAATCTAATCTAATCTAAAGAAATGTGTAATGTAGCTACTTCTGCAAAGGTTTGTCTCGGTTAAAATAAGGTAGATAGAAAAATAAGCTTTATTATGAATAGCTTTTATATCCATTAATAGATTATAGAGGGTAGAAAAAGTAATGTGAATGTAACAAAGCAGTATTCTTCTTCTGTCTTTTCTCTTATCCTAAACAAACATTGAGTAGCTCCAAGCTCTCTGAAGCCTTGGCTCATTTAATTACTCGATAATGATACTCATCTCGTTCACTGGTATGTAAAAGAAGGAACTAACGGTTTACTGGGCCTTTCTTGAATATTATTTTTTCATACAGAACAACTCAATTAGTGTATTTTCAATGAAATATCCACGTCAAATTTTTGGGTTAAATAAAATAATTATTTCCTCTACTGTAGGTGTGGCAATAGAGTAATACAAAGCGAAGTTTGTAAAAAATAATGATTTATTTACTTGTGCAATACCATATTCGCTACCATTCGGTTCTACAGTTCGGTTCTTTCCGCCTGCAGTCATGATATGAAGCCGCTTGTCTCCGTCTGGCTGTAACAGCAAGTATCGTCATATCACCGCAGTGAGCAATGCTCGGAATAGTTTGGTGTTCTGTGCTGCTCGGTGACCGCTTCCACTTGGTTACGTAAAGCAATGTCTATGTTTACGTAGTCCACAGTTCATTACCAGGCAAACGGTCCCATAGCTTCCACTGTGGGAACACAATTTACTTTTAAGTCAAATTTCATTTCATATAATATGGGGCTAGTTGGTTAGCTAATGTTTACAGTAGGCTGTGTGTTGTTATTACCATTTTCATAAATCGTATCTTGGATTTTGCGATGATTTTCGCCGACCTCAGGCACAAAGCCTTAAGAGGCCACCGAAATCGTGCAAAAGAATCCAAGATTTGTCTGAGGTTAGGAACTCCGGCAAAACGAAGAGGGAAGCCCTAACGAGTGCCGTAGGGAAATAAAGACCTTAAGCTGTAAAAGAAACAATGTAGGAAAGAAAACATAGAGGAAGGAAATATCTACCCAAAAATAAATTAATTAAGAAACAACACAATAATTGTAACTGGCTTTATTTTATGCCAAAATATGCCACATTGTAAATGCCCCATTTAAATGAACAACAAACTGCTCAATAAATCGAAACCAAATTTTACACATTTACTAGAGCTTAATTTTGGAATTTACTGTAATATTACAAACCAAACATCAATGCAAAATCATACTCAAAAAACGTTAACTGAAACCTTTAAACAATAAACGATATAATATTCTGGCCAAAGAAAAGAAATAACCAGCCAAGGAAATATTAATTAAACTGTTGCTGAAAGAAAGACAAAATAAAGCACACGTAATGAAAGGGCAAATAGCAGGGCAAATTCAAAGCAAAGGTTCTCACGTAATGTAAATCAGTGACCAAACTGCAATAGTTTCAAATATCTTGCTTAAAGGAAACCCCTTTTATGAAATTACAGTTTATAACAATAATGCCTAAATACAAAGGGACCCGTACAAGTAAAATGGAACAGCTGCATAGCACATGGCCCATTCAATTCTTAAGAGAATGAAGTGAACATTTACAAATTAACTGGATACTTTAAAACGGCTAAATGTGTGAGCTAGTCACTTAGCATATTTGCTACTAATGTAATGACAAAGGAACTGCTCAATAACACGTGGGCAATTTAACTGTACACGAATGTCGTGTAAATTTACAAGCACAAAGAGACGCTTTAAAGCAACAAAATAAGAGGGCCAGTCACTTAGAATAATTGCTGCAAATATCATGGCTTTAAATATGGCTTCAACATCCCCATTACCTTCAAACTAGAATGCATGAGCTGAAAACAAATCTTACCTGTGTGTAACAAAGTCGAAAACTCCGCCGGGAAACGCACGGAAATGAGACGCAATTAGCCAAAGAATTTAGAATGATTTTAAACCAGCACATTCGCTAATAAACGTTAAACCATGTTACAGACTTTCAAAAGGTACTGACAGGCAAACAAAATTTAAATGCGTCTCCACTCCGGCACGTGCTGTCCCAACTGCCACCCGAGAGCAGCCGTAACTCCACTGTCTCTCCTTCACGAAGCCCAACGACTCTCTCTCTCTAAGACAATCACCGGCCGCCCGGCTGGCAGGCACCAGCCCACACAGGGCAAGGCGACAACCAGATAAAAAAAAATTTCGTGCCGGAGTTACCAACTAAGACTACAAGGCATACTATTCTCAGTGACTGGCCGTACAATAAGAATACATCCAGATAAATCAGCACAAATGCCCCCCCCAAATCTGTGAGCTTGCGAGAAGACCAAAAAGGGAAAGGGTAAAAGAGGGTTAAAAGGAATAACTAGAAAGAAGGAAAAAGGAAACTAGGGGAAACATGCTACACTGTAGTTCCATTAGGCAGGAAACACCGCCTACACAGTTCAACGTCCAGAACAGGTTACACTTGAGCCCAGACACGACAGTTCTAACTGGAAACTATTCTTTCAGTACTTAATTGACGAGATAACACCACCGGGCGGCCAACAAAGTGACAAAACACAAACTTTTAATGAGGAGTGAACTCGTTGGAAGTTCGCTGCTTACTGTATAACAATTCTTGCAGCAAACTGGGCACACTCAGAATAATTCGAAGTAGATTAAGATCACCTCACCATACGGCGACAGAGTAGATAAATAGTGCTGAGGCTGGAACTGGCCAGGCAACACATGTACAATCGATGGCAGGTTCCGGAACGAGAGGCACAGGCACAGTCATTTCCAAACAGCCAAGCAGCATCCATCAGCAAAGTCCCACGTGGGGCCACCCAGTAGCACACATCCAAAAGCAGACGAAATCCGACGACGAGCAGCGTGTCAGGAAGCCAGCAGAATCAGAATAGCCACACAGAGTAGCACAGGAAAAGACAGGAAGGAAAAGTATCCGGGAACCATAGAAATCTGAAACACAATCCACAGAACAGCAGAGGAGGCCATACACAGCGTTCACATTACATTAACCATACATCCTTGGCAACATGCCCACAATTTAATTCACATAGTTATGGAACATTAAAGTTATTAACAAACAATTTTTTTGTATCTGTAAATTGAATAATATTTTGAAATAACCCCCGAAAAAACGTGTTTTATGAACAGATAATAACACATTAATTACAATGTAATACAAAATACAATAAAATATATCACTTGCCCCACCCTAACAAACACAAACGGTGAAAGGCAAGTGAACAAAGGGGGCACGTAACGGAGTGGAAAGCTAATATTTCATGTAACCCAGTAGGAAGAATATAATCAATTGTAACAAGCAAATATCAAGTGACAAAAACATAAGTAAAAATATTTAAAATATTCCCCAAAATCAATAACAACAATTAATAAAACAAACACGAATTAAAGTTAAAACCCAAAATTACACAACAAAATTTAAAACAGCCACTCGATACAAGAAAGTTACATAATAAAGGTAAGATCCGTTAAACAGCTCAAAACGCTAGTAATAGGAATGGAGAAGAAGAAACAACTGATATGCAATACAACTATACTCTATATTTAAGGTGCAAACTCAGTTAAAAAAACAGACATTTATAATTTGGAAAGATATCACGGCTCTGGCAAGTGACTGACCCTGAAACACAATAAAGACAGTTAAACTGGCCATAGATACTGCCCCAAAAATGTTTTTACGGCTTGTAGAGAACAGTAGAACAAATAATCTAAGCACCAAACTACGCCGACTGATATAATTTAAGCTGAGATAAATGCGCACGTCGGCGAACGGAAGAAGAAACATCTTGCAAGAGAACTGATACACCTTTGTAGATCTTAAGAATCTTATAAGGGCCCAAATAGCGGGGAGCTAATTTGGCTGCAAACGCATATGCCTTGGAGGACAGAGGATAGTTACGGCACATAACAACATCTCCCACTTTGAATGGGGAGGGACGACGGGACGCATCGTATCGCTGCTTTCTCATAGAGTGGCCTCTACGCAGATTATTCAAGGCAGCCTTCCAATTAGTACGAATGGTATGCGGAGAATTGTCAGCCGGTAATAAATCATTTAACGCCCACAAATTAGCCAAAGGAGACGAAGGTTGGTAGGCAAATAACAATGAAAATGGCGTCGTCTTATGAACCTCATGTCTCGCAGAATTGAAAGCAAACTGAAGTTGCTTCAAGTATTTATCCCAGCAATTGTGCTGCTGGTGATGATAAGCAATTAAAGCGGACTTAAGGTTACGGTTGACCCGTTCCGCTAATGAGGGGTTAGGGTAATAAGGGGTAGTAGTAAAATGCTTAATACCCCAATCAAAACAAAAGGAACGAAAGAGACGCGACTTAAATTGCGAACCGTTGTCAGAGACCAGATATTGAGGAGCACCAAAAGATCCAAATATTGTTCCAAGTTCCCGAATAGCGAGGCGAGCAGTAGCCGCACTCAGAGGTGAAATCCATACGAACTTTGAGAAAGCATCAGTAAGCACCAATGCAAAAATATTTCCCTTAATAGAACGAGGGAACGGTCCGATAAAATCTACAAATAGTTTTTCCATGGGCGCGGAGGGAACCTCCGAAGCCAAATATCCCCAATTTGTAGCCTGCGCGGGTTTGGACAATGCGCAAATGCGGCAAGACTTAACATGCTTTCTTACATCGAAATCCATGCCCCGCCACATAAACTGTTCACGAATTCGATTTCTGGTTTTGGCAATGCCTAAATGACCCCCGAAAGGAGAATCGTGAAAATAACTGAGAATCACGGGAATAGCTGCCTTCGGAACTATGACTTTATAACGCCGATCAAAACTAGCTCTTCCCATCAAAACACCCTCATGAATCTTATAATCCTGCAGTGAAACTCCTGATTTAATTTGCTCAATAATTGAGGCCAACCCAGAATCGGTAAGTTGAAGTTCAGGTATACTGACAAACATTTCAGGAAATGCCGAAAATGAGAAGCTCTCAATCTGAGTATCCGCCGGAGCATCCAAAGTCTCGAAATAAACACACTCCTCAGTAGGTTCGGAAAATACCCGGGTAAGAGCATCCGCAATACAATTTTCTGAACCTCTGATAAAGGAAGGAGTAAACTTAAAGGCACCTATCCGGACACCCCAACGCGCAAGACGACCTGTCTTCCTTGGGACAGCTAACGCCCACGTTAAAGCCTGGTTATCGCACTCTAAAAAGAAATGCACATGTTCTAAGTACACCCTATACTTCTCCAATCCAAAAAGCACCGCTAAGGTTTCTAATTCATATGTAGAAAATTTACGTTCTTCAGGAGATAAAGTACGCGAACTATAATAAATGGGACGACGACCCTCAGGAAATTCCTGCAACAAAACAGCCGCTAGCGCGCTATCACTAGCATCCGTCTGTAAAATAAAGGGCATAGCAAAATCTGGAAAAGCCAAGACAGGAGGGTTTGAAATAGCCTCTTTTAGATCAACAAATGCCGCTTCCTGCTCCTCGGCCCACGCAAAAGTAACCCCTTTCCTACGTAAGCAATTAAGAGGTTCCGCGCGAGTAGAAAAATTTCAAATAAATTTAGAGAAGAAGTTAACCATTCCCAAAAATCGAGCCACCTCACGCTTATTCTTGGGTGCCGGAAAATTTCTAATAGCCTTAGTGCGATCTGGGTCTATGGTAATACCAGAAGGGGAAACCATATGGCCCAAAAATGATATTTGAGAGGTAGCAAAATGAACTTTAGACTGCTTAACTGATAACCCGGCGCTCAGTAGGCGACGAAAGACTTCACGTAAATGAACAAGATGTGAGTCAAAATCCTCGGAATATACTACAAGATCATCTAAGTAATGGTACAAATATTTAAATTTTATGTCAGAAAACAAATTATCCAGCAAACGAGTGAGAACTTGCGCATCCGTAGCCAAACCAAATGGGACCCTATTGAATTCATAAAGGCGCCAGGGAGTAGCGAAAGCTGTTAGATGCTTGGAATGTTCAGCCAAACGAATCTGATGATAAGCATTGTTTAAATCCAGGGTCGTAAACACGCGAGCCTTCGAAAAATGATGAGCAGCTGTATGCAAATCGGGCAAAGGGGTACTTTCAATAAGTATTCTTTTGTTCAAGAGACGATAATCTATGACCGGTCTAAAATCCTGATCTCCCTTCGGTACTAGAAATATGGGGCTGCTGTAATTTGAAGTAGATGGTCTAATAACCCCTTGGTCAAGCATCTTCTGTATTTTCTCTTTTAATATAGCCATCTTCGGTGGTGTGAGCTTATATGGAGATAACTTGACCGGAGTAGAATCAGTTAACTGAATTTCATATTGAGTCAAATGAGTGGCCCCTAAAACATCTGTAAACAATGAATCAAATTCCCCAACTAAATGCTCTATTTGCTTTGCCTGTTCAGGAGACAAATGACACAGAGAAGAAGTTGCGCAATTTTGGGTTACCAAATTAATATCTCCCAAGGTTAAAGGGGGCCGAGATGGTTTAAAATCCCTCACAAAATCTAACTTTATCCGGGGAGCAAAATGAAAGGCGATCTGCCTAGTGGAAAAATCAATAGCCATCCCAGTCCTTGACATAAAATCGGCACCTAGGACACATGCATAAGGAAGCCTGGGAACGACGAAAAAACTATGTTTCCACGTAAAACGTGGGAAACGTATAGTACATGATACGCTTTGAGTAACTTGAAAGGTCTGACCGTTGACCATCAAACAAACCAACTGACACGTGGTTGCACGCGACATAATACATGGTAAATTTAACCTAAGCCAATCAAGCTGAATCAAAGAGACAGAACTTCCGGAATCTAATAACGCCAATAAAGGCAACTTCTCAAGAGAAACTTGAACTAAAGGTTTACCCGAAAACGGATAACCACAAATACGCCGAGACAAACAAATGGTCGACTTAACCTTCTGGCGCCATAAAGGTCGAAACTGTCGCCCCTGATTAGAAACACGAAGAAAACCCCGATTCACGGTCCTCCTATTGGGACAATTTCGTCGAACATGGCCTTCCTGACCACACTGAAAGCATTTAATAGTGGCCAGACGACCCGAAACCGGAACAATGGCCGAAGAAGGAGCTGATGCAGTGGTATTAGGAGTTATTAATGAGCCCGGAGGCTCCGACAGACGCAGCCTATCAACAAGCATAACTTCATTGAGTTTAGGTACCAATGCTTCCAACTGCTGCAAATTTGACGGCCGAGGTCCTAATACCAAAGCCGACCTGACGACTGGATTGAGTCCTGATAAAATGACATCACAAATTTCCGCTTCCGTATCAGGGAGCACCAACACTAAAGCAATTTCCTTAACCCGAACCATATATTCATTAAATGGTTCAGTAAGACCCTGAGGACGAAAATATATGTCCTGCATTAACTTCGCGCATTCCCTACGCGGAATAAACATGTCTAATAAGGCCAAATGAAAGCGAGTCACAGGCTCGGCCAAACCAGCACACCGCATTAAGAGGTCCAAAACTATCCCAGACTCCTTGACAGATAATAATTCTATCACTTGAGCCGTGGGTACCAAATAACGCTTAGCCATTAGCGTCAATCGAACAAGAAAATAGAGAAACTGTAAAGCCGATGGTACATCAACAATGTCGTTTAACTGAAAGCCCTCCACGAATTGTTGGAGGGGATGAGCGAGTCTAAGTGGCCGAAACGCAGATACCGCAATCGCAGGCTGAACCACATCCGACAATCCTTGATTATACAAGGGAGACGCCCCAGTGTCATTCTGTGTAGTCCCAAAATCTTCCTCCACCTTATGGGCTAATTCCTTAAACTGATCCTTTAACTTTTGCAACGCTATACAAGACTGCAAAGTAGGGAATCTCTGTAAGACATAATCTAAATAGAACAAATAATGACGAATCCTAACTTGCAATCTAAGTAACTGCGCTCTAGAAGGAGGTGCATCGCGCGCCAAATCCATCACAGTATCATGAATTTCCATTAAAGCAACCGAGCACGTGGACTCACACTTTGTCACAATCGGATGGTCAATGGCTACAGTAATTAACGGCGCATCCTTAATCTTACGAAACATATCCAACATGACCGCAACCTCAGCAGTCACAGAACATTGACATCCACGAACCACTAGCTCAACCCACAACTCACTTTTCCTCAGCCGATCCACATTAGGAACCGAAACCACCATTTTCCTACTACTAATGCGATAAAGCAGAAATTGGAACAGCCCAACAAAAACAGTAAATGACAATAAAAAAAGAGTCTCCAAAATATTCCTAAGCCAAAAACAGACAAAATTAACCACGCTCTGCTACCAGTAACTTGCGATGATATCGCCGACCTCAGGCACAAAGCCTTAAGAGGCCACCGAAATCGTGCAAAAGAATCCAAGATTTGTCTGAGGTTAGGAACTCCGGCAAAACGAAGAGGGAAGCCCTAACGAGTGCCGTAGGGAAATAAAGACCTTAAGCTGTAAAAGAAACAATGTAGGAAAGAAAACATAGAGGAAGGAAATATCTACCCAAAAATAAATTAATTAAGAAACAACACAATAATTGTAACTGGCTTTATTTTATGCCAAAATATGCCACATTGTAAATGCCCCATTTAAATGAACAACAAACTGCTCAATAAATCGAAACCAAATTTTACACATTTACTATAGCCTAATTTTGGAATTTACTGTAATATTACAAACCAAACATCAATGCAAAATCATACTCAAAAACGTTAACTGAAACCTTTAAACAATAAACGATATAATATTCTGGCCAAAGAAAAGAAATAACCAGCCAAGGAAATATTAATTAAACTGTTGCTGAAAGAAAGACAAAATAAAACACATGTAATGAAAGGGCAAATAGCAGGGCAAATTCAAAGCAAAGGTTCTCACGTAATGTAAATCAGTGACCAAACTGCAATAGTTTCAAATATCTTGCTTAAAGGAAACCCCTTTTATGAAATTACAGTTCATAACAATAATGCCTAAATACAAAGGGACCCGTACAAGTAAAATGGAACAGCTGCATAGCACATGGCCCATTCAATTCTTAAGAGAATGAAGTGAACATTTACAAATTAACTGGATACTTTAAAACGGCTAAATGTGTGAGCTAGTCACTTAGCATATTTGCTACTAATGTAATGACAAAGGAACTGCTCAATAACACGTGGGCAATTTAACTGTACACGAATGTCGTGTAAATTTACAAGCACAAAGAGACGCTTTAAAGCAACAAAATAAGAGGGCCAGTCACTTAGAATAATTGCTGCAAATATCATGGCTTTAAATATGGCTTCAACATCCCCATTACCTTCAAACTAGAATGCATGAGCTGAAAACAAATCTTACCTGTGTGTAACAAAGTCGAAAACTCCGCCGGGAAACGCACGGAAATGAGACGCAATTAGCCAAAGAATTTAGAATGATTTTAAACCAGCACATTCGCTAATAAACGTTAAACCATGTTACAGACTTTCAAAAGGTACTGACAGGCAAACAAAATTTAAATGCGTCTCCACTCCGGCACGTGCTGTCCCAACTGCCACCCGAGAGCAGCCGTAACTCCACTGTCTCTCCTTCACGAAGCCCAACGACTCTCTCTCTCTAAGACAATCACCGGCCGCCCGGCTGGCAGGCACCAGCCCACACAGGGCAAGGCGACAACCAGATAAAAAAAAATTTCGTGCCGGAGTTACCAACTAAGACTACAAGGCATACTATTCTCAGTGACTGGCCGTACAATAAGAATACATCCAGATAAATCAGCACAATTTATTAATTTAATTTTGAAAAAGTTATATTTATTGAAAAAGTCTGTTCTACTACTCGTTCGAGTCTAAATTTCGTTTTAAAAAGGTGGAGTCTAATGTATTATTTATAACATTTTTAAAATTACATTTGGAGCAGCAACGACGCGTTTTAGATTCATAAATGCACAGATTAATTTCTGCGTATCTAGGTTCTGATGCAGTTTACAGACTCGAAAACCATTTTAAAAACACTTATATTAGGAAAAGTTCGCCATCGGCTTGGCACCATTAAATCTATTTCAATTTTGCTCTCTCTATGCTTACCTATAGTAAGTAGAGGAAATATTATATTCCGGCCAAAAATTCTATACCGAGATTTCAGCGGAAATGCACGTTTTGAGGTTTTCTTAACAAATCTGATGCATTACATTCACATGGTTTCTCTCTACCCACTATCGTTTATTTTTATATGGCTTCTATAAACTATTTTTATGAAAGCTTATTTTTCTGTACTTTATGTTAATCAAATAAACCTTTTCAGAAATAGTTACATTATACATTTCAGTGTAGATATGTAGAAGGGGAATACAACAAACAAATGGTAGACAGATGTTTTAAAAGCAATTCGCTATGTGATGGCTTGAGCGAGATGGCTCCGCGTAACATGTGAGGCTCGCATTCGAGAGGTCCTAGGTTCGAATCCCGTCGACCGCCCACTCTGACCTTGCGTTTTCATGGCTTTCCCTGGTCGGTAGGCGAATCCTGAGGTGGTTTCTCAACTACTGCGATTTCCTTTCCGTAATTTCTCTTTCATTACTTTTCCTTCTCGTCTTTCACGTGTGCTTCTAGGTTTCTTGGCGTATGGCGGTGGCGGACAGATTGGGCGGATGCTTGCTCAAAGGAAAGAGTGCTCCGCTTAGACACTAGAGGGTTGCTTGGTCGACGAGCCGTTCGTCGCCCTCTCTAGACAGCTCCAACCGTGGGACGTGTCTTCGAACATGAAACTGTTAGGGACTTCGGCGCGTCGCTGTGGCCCGTTTACCTGTGGTCTGTACCCTCCTGTGGTTCCTTCACTTCATCTCTTTCTCTTGGAAGGTGGTAGTTATAATAGATCTATTAAGATCTCAGTGTGCGAAGTGTTCCCCTTCGCTGTATAACCCATAACCTATGTGATGGTTTTAAAATTCCACTCTGCATCACCACCAGAGACAGAGAGAGAAGAAATGCTGGCTTGCCACAGGATCTGAAAATGTAAACCAATAACGATAAATATCGGAGATGGTAGACGCCAACAACAAAAGTTTTGTTTTAACACGATATTTTTATGTATTTTTGTGTAGTAAGTTTCGTCCCTATCTCTAACGTTTACAACTTATACAAAATCCATTCAGAAGAGGATTTAGTATGTCATTCTCAGAATACTAAAGACGATACATTTTGTCATGTAACACATGGTATTTTAACGAAACTGGTTAAGAGACATTAGAGAAAACAAAAAACGGCAAACATTTTACTATTCAAAGGGTAGTTTGTGTTTAAAACCGTTTTGATATTTCAAACTTTTCGTTGGAGCTATGCTGTTTTCCCTCTGTCTCTCCCTCTCTCATTCACACACACACACACACACTCGCTACCTTTTTCTAAAAAAAATTCCTTTCAGATTCTGGGGGTCTCAAAACTTGTATTTCCGGTGAAATCTCGATATTGAATTTTTAGGATGGAAAAAAGTTCTACTTCCTCTAGGTGCCAGAGAAAGTAAAAATAAAAGGAAAAAAAATATGTTAAGGCGATTCCTTACTGGAGCACGACTACCTGTTACAGCATCACATAATCCCTTCTGTATTTTAGTATTAATAAGCAAAATTCTATTCACTTTACGTTACGATAATTTTTTTACAAGAATAATTTTAGATGAGGCAGTTCGGGCCAGTTTACTTGTACGATATGGAAAGCAATACTGCTAACAAAATGCAGGTGGTACTTCAACCTGGAATAGCTAGGTTAATGAATATTTCGGCACCGGCTTATAAAAACATTCTGAAGCGTTACATCCGTATGACTTTCTATACCCATTCTGCAACCTATTACTACAAAAGCTTATTCTTCTATGCACTTCATGTTAATCGAGATAAACGTTTATAGAAATGATTTTATTACATAGTTCCTTGTAGGTACAATGGGAATTGAGGAATGCAGTAGGCCTAAACGGCAATCAAATCTTTAAGACCTGGTCACTATGTGATGGCTCCTTACATGACTAGGAGGAAAGAAAAAACAATAACCACTTCCCATTTGAGAAAAGTGTAAGCATTTAAAAATTCAAACCAATAATAAGTAATATCTCTAAGATGATTAATTCCACAAGAACAATTTTACATAAACTGTGTGCTTTAACGAGTTCTACAATTTTTGTGTAGTAAGATTTTATATATCTCTTACGGTTTACCAGTTATGCAAAAGTCGCATGAAGAACGGAGAGGACTTTGTAGGTTATTTCCAGAAATTTAAGATATACATTTTATTTTTCGTTAAAATATCTTAAACACATGGAGTTTTAATAGAAATCGTTAGATCCATTTTTGAGATAATCAAAAATTAAAAAAAAATCTATGCAAAGGGTAAATTGGGGTGCAGAGATTTTGTTCAAAATTTTCGTGTCGCATCCTTGGAAGATACTAAACTTAAATAAAAGTTTGGTATTTAGCAGACCTTTCGTTTTTTGAGTTATGCTGTTCGCAGACACACTCAGGCAGACACATACTTGGACCTTTTTATAAAAATGTTTTTTTATCTTTTGAGGAATTCAGGGGTCCTCAATAAATATTTTTAATCCGGTGAATACTCCTTTTAGGTGAACTTAGTACAGTATATTTACAGATATATATTTACGGTACTTGCCCCTCAAAAGCGCGGCAAGCACCTCATGTAGACCACGTGGCCCTTTATGCTTCTAACGTGACCCCAGGGAGGGAGGGAGAGATCCGAAGGGCGACCAGACCTGGATGACGATGGGTACCAGTATGAACGTGTTACCTAACGTTTCCAGATCGATCTCATCCGACGCCTCCCGAGCCATCTACAGTCCCTAACATCCAGCGGTCCCCCTGGTGGGGTCCACTGCTGAGGTAGGTCTGACTGGACAGTCCTGACTGACCCCAGAGAAGAATTCTCTACAAAGCGCACATCCACCGCCCAGCCGAAACCCGCTGAACACCATCGCCTGGTCCTACAATCCTGAAGCAGATGACAATGAAGGAAATTATGGTTACAGGAAAATGAGGGACGGGAAAGTCGCAGTAGAAGAGGAATCACCCCAGCATTCACCTGCCAACCCAAAGAAACCACGAAAAACTCATAGATCAGAGTACCTCCGAATGTCAGTCGCACATGTTATCGCGGCGCTATTATTATACATAATAGATAAAGTAAAAATATATGCGTGTTACATTCACATGACTTTCTCTTCCGATTCTTCAACAAACTGTTCTTACAAAAGCTTATTCTTCTGTACACATGTTTTGTTAATCGAGATAAACATTTGCAGAAATTGAATAGTCCTTGACTCTTTTAGAAATAAACTTATTCTACGTGTGTATCTCAGTTCGTGGTCTCGCAAAAGAATAAAAAATTTGGATTAGTGGAACAGATTTCGCTTTCCTTTCTATTTCACTCAAAATAAAGAACACTTTCACAAATAGAATTATACTTTTCACTACTTTACTTTTACACACATTATTAATGTAGTTTTTAAAAAACGTATCAAGGTTTAAACTAGTTTCTACGTAATAATATTTGGCGCGCAGGCGAACGCAACTTCGCCCTGTTGAGACCAGCAGAAAAGTGAGTTTTCTGCTTAGCTTCACGCTTCACCTTAAAGTTTCATGTAATAATAATAATAATAATAATAATAATAATAATAATAATAATCTAAATCGCACACAGTGTGCATTATTATTTACACAGTTTTGTTAGTGAAATTGTCATATTTTTACATTTGATCACACGACAGTTGTCACATTGTTCCTTACACAAATTACATTTACATAAATTCATTTGGCAAGTGAAAAGTTTTAACAAAGCACAGACGGAAATGGAACCCGAGAATGGTAAAACAGGTCAGAGTGTGACGTAGCTCATAATTTGCACCCTTCCAGTCTGTTCATAGCATCGCTTCAATTCCATAGAATTCAATCCAGATTTCTTCCTTCTTAATTTGAAGCTAGCTAGTAGATCTTGATATGCTGTCGTAGACGGTAGGAGTATCTGCGTTCCCAGCTGCTCTATGAAGAAATTCTCTTCTGCGAGTTCAAATGTCAGTCTAGATGGGGTAAACTTGGATACGCATAGAACTTTCTTTAGGTAGATTGACTTAATTTATTCTATATATCTTAGGTTACTCTTGGTGAGATAAGGCCACATAAGTTCTAACCCGTAGCTCACAATCGGGATTATCTTGGTAGCAAAGATTCCCATCGCGGTAGTCAAAGGATAGTCTTCGTAAAAACTGAATGCCATTCATGGCCGTTAACACCACTATCGCCTTATTTTCTACATGCTTTCTAAAAACAGTTCCACTAGTCTGTAATGTTACGCCAAGATATTTAAATGAATTTACTATCGTTAATGGTTCTTGTCATGAAAGATTCTGTCTCTGTCTACTGCCTTCACCGAGCATTCTCCGAAGCTTGTTCATGAGTGACGGTCCAAAAAGTCGAATGCTTTTCTGCAGTCTATGAATATGACGTGAAACTTTCTCCCTTGAAACCTAATCGAGTCTCGAATATCTTCCAGTAAACATTCTATAGCGTGCAGTGTAGACCTGCCCTTCATAAAGCTGAACTGTTGCTCAGGTATATTAAACGCTGCTTCCAAAGTTATTCTATCCTTAAAATTTTACTAAAGATCTTAAACACTGTATTTTTGGGAGCAATTCCTCTATAGAAATCTAGTGAGTCCGAAGGACCTTGCCTACACAATCTTAAGTGTGGAGTTTCTCTAGTTAGACGGGATATTACATGTCCATGGACATTCGTTAAATAGTGCGGTCCAGAGTTTCCTAAATATGACCAGGTCTCTTTTAGATGTTCATTTGGGATTTGATATTGTCCAGGAGCCTTGTATGTTTTAAATTTCTTTACTATGTCCTCTACCTCCTATTCCGAAATGTACTGATAATTTTGTATTTCTTGCGGAGTTTATGCTCTAAATGTAGTTTCGTTGTTCAGTGTCCGTTGGAAGTGTTTCTCCCGTTTTTAATGCAATTGATTGTGAGAATTTCGTGTTTTTGTTTGTTTGTTTCAACGCTTTAAAATAACTTTCCTTCCTTTTTACTCTACCCAATTAGCTCTTTTCTCTTTCAATGTTTTGTTTTATAGTTTCTCCTCTGTATATTATAACTTTTTAGTTGTTCCTCTTCCCTGGCAGTCTTTGCTTTGTGAACATATTCCAAAATATGTCTCCTTTTCTCGAAGCACACAGCCTTAACTGCAGTTGTGACCTCTTCCTGCACCATATAAGTATTGTTTGTACACTTCTGACACAGTTTTCTAGGCTCAGCGCCGCGGCTTCAATTTACCCTCGCTCAATCTCGTTCATTATGTAATCCGAAGCCAATGCGAGCTCTTCTAATGCTTTGATATTTAATATACGTCGTATTATTTCCTTTTACTCGTTTCATTCTTGTGGTCGGTCGTATATTATTTGTCGCTATTCTGGTTACTACAGGTAGATAAGTGTTTCCTTAAGGGGGTATTCCAATATTGACAAGTGTTCAAAGTTCCAGCCATTTTACAGATGGACTGACAAAGATCAAGTCTATAGCACTTATTACATTGTGGCATATATAAATTGGGATCTGCGGTTTGTTTAGAACGGCGAGGTCCTCTCACTTCTAGATATTCTATGACTGTACGACTCTTGTAGTTTTCTTTGTCAATACGGCAATTGAAGTCACCAGCTATTACTATCCCTACGTGAGGGTTAATATGATCATAATGGTGGACAGACTTTCGATAATGTCTCGTGCTGCTCTTTCTGGATGAAAGTAAGCACATATGATATTCTGTCCATTTGCTTTAATAACTAACGTACTGTAGGATACGGCGTAAGGGGATAGCCAAGATATTAGTAGACAGGATACGCCATTACTGGGGTACCCACGTTCTCCCTTTACTGTTAAAGAGTGGCTATTATGAGAATCAGTTGGAAAATTTGTCATCTAGGCATGTTGCCATGCTAGCTCAGTGGTTACAGCAACCGGACGGAAACCGGGAGTTCCGTTGTTTAAATCACATCGATGGCATTGAGTTTTTCAGACGTCTGGTTCTACCTTTCTATTTTCTGTTTACTTAGTTGTTGCGTCATATGTGAATTATGCATATTGGAATAAGATAATATTTCAGGCTTTTGTTTTAAATGGACACGTATTCTCTGTGGAAAAAACAAAAATAACAAAAATTCAAATCCTTCTTAGAAGGTGCGTTCTGATGTGTTCTATTCCTATTCTAATATCCAAACCTTTAAATTGATTTAGTTATTTAGGTGCTAAAATGAGAAGCTATCTAATAGACTGTGTCCGTTGGGAAAAACAGTAAAATTGATGGTGAAATAATTATCAAAATCCATTGAGTAATTAAAGTAATAATAATAATAATAATAATAATAATAATAATAATAATAATAATAATAATAATAATAATAATAATAACGTTAAAGAGCAACAATACCAACAAGTTATAAAACAATAGCATCAATATGACGAAAAAGTAAAGGTGACATGTGAGTGAAATAAATAATAATGTTAATAATAATTGAAAAGCTTCCCCACCCAAAAGAAAATGTACGATCTTAAATGAAATTACACGATCTTTGCCACATGGCGGCATGGGGGAAAATATAATATTCCTCCATAATGGCTGTACGATCGAATTTATTTATGAAGTTGGCAACGCTGCGTCAATCAACGAAAACGTGAGAAGGGGGAAAGTTCGTACCAGGTTGTGCCGGTTGTTATTGTTTATTAAGCTATAGTTACTGAAGGAGAACACCAAGAAGGAAATTATGGCTGCAGGAACTACAGCAAAGGTCCGAGAGGTGAGAGAAATAACAAGGATTGAAAGAATAGGAGCACATTCTCATATTCGTGGTTTGGGGTTAGATGACAGCCTTGAGCCAAGACGTATTTCACAGGGCATGGTGGGCCAACTGTCGGCTCGTCATGCTGTTGGTGTGGTTCTAGAAATGATTAAAGAAGGCAAAATAGCTGGACGAGCCATTCTTCTAGCCGGACAACCAGGTACTGGTAAAACTGCTATAGCAATGGGTTTGGCGCAGTCTTTGGGGTTAGACACACCGTTCACCAGCATGGCAGGTTCAGAGATATACAGCTTGGAGATGAGCAAAACAGAAGCACTGACACAAGCAATACGAAAGTCGATAGGAGTACGTATCAAAGAGGAGACGGAAATAATTGAGGGAGAGGTTGTAGATATCCAAGTTGACCGACCAGCTACAGGAGTTGGAGTTAGAATGGGTAAGCTGACCCTTAAAACAACAGAAATGGAGACGGTGTATGACTTGGGAACCAAAATGATCGACTGTTTGATGAAAGAAAAGATTCAGTCTGGAGATGTAGTGACAATCGACAAGTCTACAGGTAAGATCAATCGGCTGGGAAGATCATTTACATGTGCAAGAGATTATGATGCAACAGGAGCCCAAACACGATTTGTACAGTGTCCAGAAGGCGAGCTGCAGAAAAGAAAGGAAGTAGTGCACACCGTAACACTTCATGAAATTGATGTTATCAACAGTCGCACACATGGTTTCTTGGCACTCTTTTCTGGAGACACTGGAGAAATTAAATCTGAAGTACGAGAACAAATCAATGCAAAAGTGGCTGAGTGGCGTGAAGAAGGTAAGGCAGAAATTGTTCCAGGAGTGCTGTTCATTGATGAAGTGCACATGCTGGATATTGAATGTTTCTCGTTCCTGAACCGTGCACTGGAGAATGAAATGGCACCAGTAGTGATAATGGCAACAAATCGTGGCATCACGCGCATCAGAGGTACAAATTATCGCTCTCCACATGGTATCCCTCTAGATCTGCTGGATCGTCTGATAATCGTTTCAACATCGCCTTACACAGAAAAAGATCTGAAGGAAATTCTAAAGATTAGGTGTGAAGAGGAGGATTGTGAGATGACAGAAGATGCTTTAACAGTTCTAACACGTATTGCACTTGAGACATCTCTTCGCTATGCTATCCAGCTCATTACAACAGCAAGTCTAGTGTGTCGGCGTCGAAAGGGGCAAGAGGTCAACATAGAAGATGTTAAAAGGGTGTATTCTTTATTCCTGGATGAAGTGCGATCATCACAGTTTCTTAAAGAATATCAGGATGAGTTCATGTTCAATGAAATGGATGATGAAACAACGCAGATGTCATAATGCAAGCATTGCTTGATGAGACTGGTTTCTGAGTTCAGATTTTATGTTTATGCACCAATAAGACTGTTCTTTACTTTAGTTGATGTAAACAGTGTTGTTCAAAAAGCGTTCTGTTTGTAAAGTGCAAAGCTTATCTATAATAAAATGTTCTGAACACAAAGGTGGTGAGATGTGTTGTTTCTGAAGATAAAACTTAATGAATGATTGTCAATCAGCAAGTTCAACGATATACAATACTGTGTATTGTAATACATTTTGATTTACCAGTGATATTTTACAATATGTGTAGAACCTGTATTGGCAAAATTGCCTTACTTGCACTGACCTATATTAGCTATAAGGAAGTGAATAAATTACCTTAAGAGTGAGAGTTTAGAACATGATGTGGTCTCTTCTATAGCTGGTGCCCACCTGCCCGCCCGTTTGAGGTGCTTTATTTATATCAGAAACACAACAAACGTAGCCATTTTTTCGATAAATCACATGCAAGTGGGTACTGCCAACCTAAATAAAAAGTGAAATGCACTAAATATGTGATGTGCTGTTGTTTCTGCGAACGTGAATCATTCGAGTTTTAGACGCACAGATCCCTTGGCTAAGCCCTGTCGTTGCTTCGCAGTTGTGGCCTATTGGCCGCAACATGCTGCACTCCTCTCCTTCTAAAAAACATCCCTCGGCTACGCTTTGAGGCTGAGTATCTTACCGGCTTCGGTGACATTATTCATATGTTGCCAGCATTGGTTTAAAGTCAGAGAATGAGATACAGTGCCATCTGTAGGACACCCAGGGACATATATTGGACATCTAAGATCACTTCAGTCGCTAATTCTGGTGCAAGTAAGGCAATTTATCCCCTGTATTTTATGGTGAATTAGAATCCTCCAAAGTGATCATAGACGTCAGTATGTACCAAATATGAACTTCCAGCTCATCTATTGTGATTAAGATTTTTGTATTCATAAACCAAAATTTGAGCTAGTTTGTGGTTTAAATGCTGAAGTGTAGTTTAAATTTACTCCCACAAAGGGTAGCTTAGAGGTAGTTTGTCTGCAGTCCCTGTCCAACCAGCTGAGTGAATATCATGCAGCCTTATGGGGAAATGCGAGTTTCTTTACAATTTTAGTACAGACTGTACTTTGATGTAGTCCTTTTATTATTATAACTCCTAGGCATGGAGCTGTAGATCAACACTCTTTGGAGATAATGCTCAGAAGATGTAATATTAATTGTGCATGGAAGAAGTGCAAATTTCAAATGCGAGGATAAAGATTGTCTTGTTTCTGTGTGTAGATTTGATTTAGGCATCTCAAACAGAAGACCAGGGGAGGAGGGGTTTCTGTCCCATATCAGGGTGTCTATTTAAAGACGCTTCTGAATTTAGGGTAGGGGTTTTTAATTGGATGAAAAATGTTATGCCTTTTTAATGATTTTTGTGACCCTTCTGAGTCTGACTGAGCTTTGTTATTTAATTCAGGTACAGGCCTAATGCAATCACTGGGTTAATGGAATATTAAAAATAGCATAAGAGGTTTCAAACTCTTCCAAATTAATATATCAAGTAATATGAAATATGTTTAATATTTTTCAATTTCACAGCGATTCATCAGTTGTGTGCATGTTCAGTGTACATTAGAATTAAGAGGAGTTTTTTGTTTGTTTGTTATAAGTACTGTGAAGTTTAAAGTGCCAGAAAGGGACAAATGTTGAAAATACAAATTAACTGCTCAGAAGGGCAAGAAAAAGTTAAATCATGAACATTTTAACTCACAAAAGTTTGCTTTTGAAATGTTTCTTCAACCTAAATTTTCAAAAACTGAGAATGAAAGAGAAGGATCCTTAAATGACAGCTTAACAGTAGTGACTTCCCATTTGGTTCTTTAGGTGAAAAAGAAAATGAAGTATTGGATTGTGACCCACCTCTATTCCACTTTCAGGTAGGCTTAGTAGTAGTGACAACGAAATAGTCACAGATCCAGGTACTTGGCCTAATGCATTAATGTCCCCCATCATTGACGAAATTGCACAAAAGGGCGCTGCTAAAGTTATAAATTTTGTTTATCCTTTAATTGAGAACAGAAGAAAATTTTGTTTCAGTTTTACCTACAAGCTTTACCCAATGGAGAGAAAAGATTTAAATGGCTCATGTATTAAAAATCTACCGACAAAAGGTTTTGTTTTTGTTGTAAACCTTTGGGACCTCCTTCAAAATTTTATGATACATATAAACTTTAAATTTCTTAAATCTTAAAGTACATAACAGCAAAATGAATACTTTAATAGAAGTGTATCCTAAACAATAACTGAACCTTATGCCATCTTGAATTTTAATAAAATTCGAAGAAATTCCAACGATAAGTAGTTTGTTTTTATCATTAACCCTTATTACTTAGCCTACCTATTAATATTTCATAAATTATTTGCATACCACATCTGTAGGCTATATAGGACTGCTAATAGAGTTTTGATATATTGATAGAAGCCATGCGGTGAAGGTTTGCAAATGGCCCCACATTAGTTAAAGCCAACCTTGCAGATGACTAATTAGAAAACCAATCAGCATTCCCGTTAAGGGTATTTTAGTTAGACCTTCAGTTTAGCACCATTTCTTAACTCCATGCTATATCACATTAAGTTCATCGTAATCTCGACCTAAGTTTATCTCTGCAAAATGGCTGACATGAGTTACTCTGATTTTTGCACACTGAAGACATGAAATGCAACAACAAAGGAGAAATATATGTATATATATATATATATATATATATATATATATATATATATATATATATCAAAATTGGAAATAAGTTATGAAAACAGATTTTAAAACATATACATGCAGTAAAAAGTGCAAAGATAATTACAAAACTACTTCATCTTAACTTATTATAAAAGTGAACATAACTGTAGTTCTAGCAGTAGGATAATGCTGTCAAGAAGTTTTGCAATTTTCACAATCCTCTAGTCACAATGGTGGTGCATGCATCAATTAGGATTATTTATCTGCATTCAGGCATAATGCTAGTAAGTTATATGACAAACAAATATGACCAATAAAATTACTGCTTATGCTTACAATTTATTCTTTCTTTCAGTAAGTCAATTTATGCATATTCCTTATTCAAAATAATATGTATATTTTTGTACATTAATGCAGCAATTTATATCATCCAACAAGTGCTAAGCCATAAGCGTGTTACAATATAAAATAGGAATTTTTTTTCCCACGTCTTCATGGAATATCCTAAAGATCTCTTCCAATGGGTTTGATAATAGAGCATTTTGTGGGATTTCATTCATCTTGATAACTCATCCAGTTGTTCTGATGGGTGTGTACAAAATGGAGAATAGGCTGCAGGCTAAAGTTCTTCCATTATAACTTCATTTCGTATATGGTCCCATCTTGTATATCCTGTTGTATTCTCATAAAATGCATTTCACTTGCTGTTATTTCTGCTTTCATCCACCCAGCTTAATGTCCATGCTTCAGTATCATAACACAGTACTGGCCTTGCTAATGTTTTATATAGACATTACCTTGTAGTTTTCTGGATTAGGGAAGATTTCAATACTTTGTTGATTATTCCAGAACTATGTGAATAATCAACCATTTATGTTACTTTACCAAAAGGTATAAACAGGGAGTGAAGATGCACATATCAGAGACCATACACTGTCATTTTTGTCGTCCTCCGTGGTATAGTGGTTACCATGCTAGCCTCGAGGTCGCAGGCTCAAACCCGGTGAAGGGTGATGGGGTTTTTTGCGTGTAAAAATCCTTCGGAAGGTAAGTAAAGCCGGTGATCCCGTGTCGTAGATTTACAGATGTAAAATAACCTCAAGCCTAATAAAGAGGCCTCTGAGCAAAATTACGGGTCTTTCACACCCAATACAGAATGGGACGCTAAGGACAACACTTAAAGAGCGTCCATAAATTTAAAAAAAACAAAACTGATTTATTTTACTTTCTCTACTACGTATAGTAAGTAGGGGAAGTATTGTATTCCACCCAAAAATTCGATACCGAGATTTCACCGGAAATATATGTTTTGAGACCCCCTGAATCCAAAAAAAGGTATTTTTGGAAACGTGTGTGTGTGTGTGTGTGGAGAGAACAGCATAACTCAGAAACGAACAGTCGGATAAACACCAAACTTGGTATTTAGGTTCAGTATCTTCCAGAGATGCGACACGAAGGTTTTCAAGAAAATCCCCCCTCACCCCAGATTACCCTTTACATGGAACATTTTTCGAAAATTTTAATTTCCTCAAAAATGGCTCTAACGATTTTGATTAAAATATCATATGTTTAAGATATTTTCATGACAAATGAAATGTATATCTTGAATTTTCTGAGAATGTCTCCAAAAGTATTCTTCATTGTAAACGACTTTTGCATAACTGGTAAACCATAAGAGATAGACAAAATTTTACTACACAAAAAATGTAGATTGCATTAAAATACACAATTTATGTCATATACGTTTCTTTTGTTGGGTGAACCATTTTCAAGATATTGCTTGTTATTCCCTTAAATTTTCCAATACTTATACTTTTTCTCAAATTCGTTATTAATTTTTTTTTTGTCCTGGTAATTCAAAGACAATGTAATACTCCACATAGCAACTACCTCTTAAAATATTTGACTATTGCTTAAAGCCTAGCAATTCCCCTTGCATCTACAAGAAAATTAGCAATAAGATTAACATCTCGATTAACATGAAGCATATGGAGAATAAGCATTTGTAAAAATAGTTTGTACAAGAGTAGAGAAAGTCATGTGAGTGTAAGACATTAGATTTTTTCATATAGCTTGTACAAATTATTCTGAACTTATGCAAATTTGTTTTTCTATCTGCATCGTGGTGATTGAGATAAACATTTTCGGATATAGTTTCATTATGCATTTCATTGTAGGTACAAGAGAGTACAAGCTTGGCAGAACAGAATGAAGTTCAACTCATCTGGGTGCCGGGTCATAGTGGCATAGAGGAAATGAAAAAGCTGATGAACTTGCAAGACATGGAGCAGCTTTACAATTTATTGGGCTAGAGCCAGCTGTAGGAACATCTCTCAATGTTTAGTAAGAGAGGCTGTTAGAACTGGTCCAAAGTAGAACATCATAAAGCCTGGCTTTATACTCCAAGGATTAAACATGGTAAACTGTTCATTAGTAAGTCATGTAAGAAAAGAGCTGAAAGCTTACTCAAATGTAACAGACTTCGGCTGAGGACAATTATCGCATTTCTCACGGACATGCTCCTGTGAAGAAGCATCTTAACATGATGGTGGTGTTTTAGGGTAACTTAGATTGCAGATTGTGCAAGAAAGAAACTGAAACTGCCCAACCCATTATATGCTCTTGTGAGGCCTTGGGAAAATGCTTTTAGAACCAGAAGAATTTGAAACCATATCTGTTATGGATTATACCCTTGGTAAAGGGTGCAGGCATAATGAATTGTCTTTAAAACAATACAGGTAACACAATAAGCCCAAGGCTGAAGCACGTCCAGAGCAATGACAGAAATCTGTATCAAACAGACGAGGTAAGATACAACAGGGAAAGAGGAGACTGAATTGTTTAAAAGTGGCTCACTATGGCTTTAAAATTCCACACACTTTACATATCACAAAACAATTGAAATCAATATTAACAGAGGTCTCAGAAATGCACAAAAAAGGTTAGGTATTTGAAATAAATTGTGTGTTTTAAAGAGATCTATATTTTTGTGTAATATGCTTATGTTTACCTCTTAACGTTTACTGGTATACAAAATTCCTTCTGAATGAAAAGGATTTCACAGGTTATTCCCAGAAAACTTAAGATACATTTTATTTGTCATGTAAATATCTTAAATATATGGTGTTTTAATCAAAATTGTTAGTCATTTTTGAGAAAATAAAAAAATTTGAAAAATGCATGTTAAGGGCTGTTTAAGGTGAGGGGATTTTCATGAAATCCTTTGTGTTGTACCTTCTTTGGAGATAGGTGCTGAATTTAAATACCGGTTATGCTATTCACAATTTTTTTAAGGGATTCAGAACATATATTTCTGGCGAAATCCCAATATAAAATTATTTGGGGGAATGGAATATCTTCTCTATGTACTATATGGTAGAGAAAGTACAAAAGGCATTTGCAACATCACAAAGTCGTCCCTGGGGTATGATATCTAGAATATTTAAGATCATCTTGAAGGTTTACTTGGATATTTGAATAAATTGAGAAGCTTTAAAGCCAGGATTACGATGAACCTAACTCAATGCAGCATGACACAAAAGTTTAGAACTACTTAGGGTTAACAGTTCATCAGTATCAATGTTTTCCTTTCTGTTGTGTTAAGTTTATTTCACATGGCCAATTTAAACCAATTGGCATGGAGTTATAAAAACAACTATCAATCAGAATAATTCCTGTTACATTAAGTTAAGTCATGTTCGGTTAAGCTGATCATAATCCAGTATAATGCGCATACAGGTATCTTGCTACAGTAGTTAAAGCAGTAAGAGCATCACCACAAAGAGCAGAGATTAGATTAGATAATGGGTGGTTTTTGTGGGAGTTTTATCGATCTCCTGCCCATCAGCCTAAAGGGCTTGATGTGCAACCCCATTGGAAAAAATCTGATGTGTTACACTCATATGATTGTCTCTACTCTTGTACAAGTATTTTTACAAATGCTTGTTCTCCATATGCTTCATGTTAATCGAGATATCGAGATGTCAATCTTATTGGTAATTTTCATGTAGATGCAAGGGGAATATGGTAGGTTTTAAGCGATAATCAAATATTTTAACGCTGGTTGCTATGTGGTGCATTCCATTCTCTTTGCATGTCCAGGACATAAAAAAAATGAATAACGAATTTGAGAAAAAGTATAAGTATTGGAAAATTTAAGGGAATAACAAGCAATATCTCGAAAACAGTTCACTCAACAAAAGAAATGTATATGACATAAATTGTGTATTTTAACGCGATCTACATTTTTTTGTGTAGTAAAACTTTGTCTATCTCTTATGGTTTACCAGTTATGCAAAAGTCGTTCACAATAAAGAATACTTTTGGAGACATTCCCAGAAAATTTGAGATATACATTTCATTTCTCATGACAGTATCTTAAACATATGATATTTTAATCAAAATTGTTAGAGCCATTTTTGAGAAAATTAAAATTTTCGAAAAATGTTCCATGCAAAGGGTAGTCTGGGGTGGGGGGATTTTCTTGAAAACCTTCATGTCGCATCTCTGGAAGATACTGAACCTAAACACCAAGTGTGGTGTTTATCCGACTGTTCGTTTCTTAGTTATGCTGTTCACAGACACACACACACACACACACACGGACATGTTTCAAAAAATGCTTTTTTTGGATTCAGGGAGTCTCAAAACATGTATTTCCAGTGAAATCTCGGTATCGAATTTTTGGGTGGAATACAATACTTCCCCTACTTACTATACGTAGTAGAGAAAGTAAAAAGCTGTTATTGTTTCCCAAAATCTATTCCTGCACAAATTGCAGTATCTCAGTTCCAATTTCAGCATGCTTTCCTAGATCTTCTCTGGTTAGGGAAAGAGTAAGTCTCTTTCTTGCCAGGAATGGGCAGTCAAAAAAGATGTGCGAGTCAGTTTCCTTTTCCTCTTTGTATACTCTACAGATGGATTCATCTTGTAGAATCCCACTTTACATAGATGTTTCCTGAAGTGACCATGTTCAAAAATGAATGCACTACTTTCCTTATTCCAGTACCATCCAATCTCAGGAGAGATGAGGAAAGAGTATTGCATGGACTTAAGACCAATTTTTTTTTTATTTAATATTTATAGAAGCTCTTCAATTGCTATGGTTCTTAGCAATCCATTCCATATTGGGTGTGAAAGACCGGAAATTTTGTTCAGAGGCCTCTTTATCAGGCTTGAGGTTCTTTTATGTGCCATAAATCTATGACATGGGACCACCAGCTTTACTTCCCTCCTGAAGGAAGCCATGCTAAGGATTTTTACACCTAAAGAAAAAAAAAATCCATTGTCCTCCACCGGGTTTGAACCCATGACCTCGGGAACTAGAACAGTTTCCTGGCTTGTCTTTGTTCAGGATAGGTTTGCCACCTGAGTTGGTGTTTTTCCATAATCCATGCTTTTACCAAGGTTTTGGCAGTACATGTACTGATTCCAAGCTTGGTTCAGGGCCAACAGAGCGTATCTCAGCACCCTTTTCATTTCCATAGATGCCCTGATGCTTTGTCATCCACTGCATTTCAAGCCTGTTGCAAGATGATACAGAATTTAGGGATTCCCAAAGCAGTTTTGACATTATCTACTCTGAAGAGAGTGCTTTTAAAGCACTTTGATTATCTGTGAGGATGAGAACTCATTTATTATGATAACCCTTCCCAAGTTCTCTTAGAACACAGCTCAGAATAGCAAATAGCTCTGCTTGAAAAACTGTGCAATATTTTCTCAAACTTATACTATTATTTGTCCTTGGGCTGATTGTGTCCATGTATGGAATCCGTCTGTGAACCACGCAAGTTGGTCACATTCTTTATCAGATTTAATTCATGCTGTCCATTCTTCTCGAGATCCGAGAGTCACCTTAAATGAAGGGAAAGAACAGTATTAAGTATTCATTAGGTCAGAGCACATGCTCAATACTAGAATATCCAGGAAATTAAGGATAGAGGTGTGTCCAGTTGTTGAACAGTTACCTCTCCAGTTCCCTGTTTGCAGTAAGTGGTAGACAGTAACCTTGGCCTTCACTTGTAAATAAATGTCTGTGGGAGGTAGTTCCAGCAGAGCCTCCAATGTAATCGGAGTACTTCTGAAGACCCCTGTAATACAAAGTTTCTGTAGCTTGGTAAATTTACCTACTACACTAGTTTGAAGTGTTTTTTGCCACCAAAGATGGCACTGTAGGGTAGCTGGGACCTACCCATTTCAACATATAGCCAGTGGCTTATATGTGGCTTTATGCCTCAGATTGTTCCAATAGTGCATTTGATGGTTACAAGCAACCATCTAGCTCTGTGGAGAGTAGTGTCAACGTAATCATTCCAGGTCAGTGTTTTATCCATTACAAGACCTAGATGTGTAACTGACTGAATATTCCAGAACTGAATTGTCTAATTTAATATTTCCTAGGGCTTTTAAGTTCCTTCCTGTTGGCAAAAGAAACAACTGCTTTGCTGGGGTTGATAAACAAGCCCTCCTGCATACACCAGTTATGGATTTTACTCAGTCCACGATCCATCATTTTGAGACTGTAACAAATCCATGGTTCGAGTCCCAGTCATGGCATTGAACTTTCTAAGTCTGATTCAACTTTTCAACTGACTGCACATAACTAATCTGAAAGAACAATTATCAAATATAATTTAACCATAATAGAGGTTAACTTAAAGCCCAGAATTTAAAAATAATAATGATGATGATTTGCTACAATACAAGTCTCCTTTGAGATATGATATCTTGAATATTTGAGGTAGTCTTGAAGGTTTATTGGGACACTTGAATCAGATGTGAAGGTTTAATGCACATAGTTATCTCATCATGGTAGCTCAAGCTGTAAGAGCATCATCATGGAGAACAAAAGATCCATCATTTGAGTCCCGGTCAATGTATTGAATTTTTCAGGTGAAATTCAACTTTCCATTTACTGCCCACCTGTGGTTAGTGTGAAAAAACAGTTATTGTGCACATCTTGCATACCTATCTTAAAATGGGGAATAACCCCAACCTGAAAAGTTACATAGAAACTTAGAGGTTGAAATACCTAGGGAATGGAGTAACGTTGTGTCTTACTGAAGAAATAGGTATGAAAAAAGTAACATAATTTAACATTTACTTGCACAAATTAAAATTATTATTCTAGTTTCATTTTCTACACCAGAACTTTCTGGAACATGTTTTGGATACTGTTGTCTGCATCATCAGCCTTGACTCGTTGCTGCACTTCCTCTGTAACTTGTGGACGGTATTTCCATCTACAGGAGGAAGCACGGTATTGATGGAGACAACAGCTTCTATAACATGTTCCATTAAGTTCTGGTGTAGAAAGTGAAGCTACATTAATAAAGATTTCAATTTGTGTAAATGTGAAAAAAAACTTCATTGTACTTTCCCAAAAAGAGAGGAATTAAAAACAAAATTTAAATTTGAGTTTGTAACATCAGTGTTCTTATCAGCCTTTCAAAAGATTTTAGCAGAGATGGCAGCCTAACTGCAAAAAGATTTAGTAATACACTGTGCCGCTAATTACATATAATATGCTTTGCTTGTGTCAAGATTTCACCAAAAATGCACATTTTTAGTCCATTTAATTAAAAAAATAGGCATTTTTAGGAAAAGGTTTGTGTGTATGTTTGTCAGGAAGACGAATGATTACAGAAATTTTAAAATCTGTTCACTGATTTTTTGAAATTATCCTAAACACACAATTTTCTCTCTATAGCATTAATGTAGATATTTGAGATTTCAATACATGAGCAAAGAGAGAGGCAACGCCGTGGCCGAGTGGTTAGACCGCTCGCCTCTCACCAAGGCGGCCCCGGTTCAATCCCAGGAACCCACATGTGGGATTTGTGGTGGACAAAGCGGCATCTGGGTGGGTTTTCTCCAGTTTCCCCCGCCATTCATTCCGACTGCTCCATCATCACCTTTCCTGTCATCCATTTCGCTGTCATTTCGTTTCATCTACTTCCTTCATCCCATACTAGGCATCGGGCTGATCACCCATCCTGGACATTCTGTCTGCTCCTCGACGGGCCTCTGACCCCAGGCACCCGCCTGTAAGTCCTGGGGGAGGGTAAGTCTTGCATAGGATGAGGTTAAACAGTGAATGAATGAATGAGCAAAGAGAGAGAGAGAGAGAGAGAGAGGGGTGGGTGGGCGGGAATTCGTGAGAAAACTGCATAATGCATCTGTGTTGTTGGATGCTTAAAAATAAGGTAATACAACCTAAATTTCATTTTGATGACAAAATATAGGCACAGACTGCTTAGCACAGTATTGAATGGTAGTTGCCAGCCTTCTCAAATGTATGCAAGCCAATCTTCCTTATACATATATTGTAACATTATAAACAGAATGCAAGTCCTTTATTATATTTCTATTTGTGAAGACTCCTTTTAACTCCTATGGTTACATTGGGGGCTTTGACTTGAGAAATAGCTGTTGGAATTACTATATTACTCAATGGACTGTAGGTTTTTAATGTTGGTTTTATTTTAATTTTTACCATGAATCACGCACACACACATTTGCTCCCATATGCATACCTCCAGACTTTTCAGAGAGGTAGGGAATAATTCTAGTTAACATTTCGTACAGAGATCTGCCACAGTAAGCTGTTAAATTGTCACCATCCACAAAACGATTTTCATATACATTCAGAACAATGTGGCCAGGCATTACTGCAGTGGCTGCAAATGCACAGATGACAATTAGTTCATTAAGACTTCATTACTCTGCAGTCTAATCCTATCCTTCCTACTCCTATCTCATTCTCTTATGTTCAATGGTCATACAACCATATTTTAGGAATGATATAAGATCTCGGCAATGTCAGCAACCCACATTTAGCATGGCTTTGTGGATTTTCGTGATTCCTCAGTGGTAGTAGTAATAGGGCATTCTGGACATGGAAGAACCACCATATTTAAACTCCTCAGCCTGTTTCTTCACCTTAGAAAATGATGAGTATCTTAGAAAGTGGAATCTAATACCTTTTATATTTTGTTACACATTAAACCTTTTAATACAAATTATTTCATCACTGTGCAAAATTAGATTTTAATTCATTTTTTGGAAGAAAACTCAATTTGTTTATTTTACAGTACTATAGCAAGTAAACAAATGAAAGTACATGTATGACTTCTTTTTTTTTTTTTATACATGCATCTTACAATGACAATAGTATCAAACTGACAAGCAGTCCTTGACTATACATAATTGTGGTTCTACAAAGTTTATGAAAAAAATTTAGAACACCTTATTAAAAAAATTTAGATTAGGCTAATCGAGAAATCGGTCATTTAAGGCAGTCTTTGGTGTTAACATTGTAGTTTCCAAGTTGTTGTACTAATCATTTGTACTCAATTGAAGATGGTAGTAGAAATGTTGTATATATTGTGAAATATATTTCTGCAGGTAGGTCCAAAGCTACAGGAGTATGTCAGGCAATCACTGTATGGTTCTTTAGTATGCAATTAAATACCCAAATAGAGTAAGACAGTCCTCGTGGATTTGTTCAGTAGTGGTGTAAAAGTCACCACCATGAAAAATTCTTAAAGCCTTATTTTGTGCAACCTGTAGTGGCTTAAGTATTGAATCATCAAATTGCCCATGCTGGAGCTGCATAAACCAATATTGGTAGATCAGAGTTTTGAAGAGCTATAATTTCCTTTTTATCGACATACATCCTGACTGAATAGTGGATAAAGATGTACTATCCTGCTATTGTTTACCTTTGGTTTTTTGTACATGTTATGCCATAATAAACATTGATCTAATGTCACTCCGAGCTATTTGACTTGACTGCTGTAAGGAGTTCCTTATTTATGATTTTTAGTGTACTTATTATTTTGAGTAAACATTTTGAAAAGCAGATGGTTTGTGTTTTTTCTGTGTTTAGATTTATCTTTCAATGTCTGACCCAGTTTTCATATATATTTATTGATTTTGCAATCTTCTAATGGCTTTTGTAGTATCAGTATCTGCTGAAAACAAAACTGTATCATCTGCATACTGGGCAACGTTTGTTCCTGTTGTATAGACATATCTGAGGTGTATGAAATTTCATGCTGGTATTTGATACTGCCAACACCATCTCTGTGTCAGGCTGAGAAATTTCTGAATGTTTTAGATTGCTCAATCCAGAGATCCTTGATTTCATTCGTGAAATAAACCAACTGTTAATATAAATAAAAATATAATTCTTGTGGCCTCATATGAATAATATGTAGAACAGACATCAACATAAATGCTTATTTTCTTTTTGTTCATGTTAATCAAGACAACCATTTGAAGAAATTATTTCATTGCACAAATTTACTTTAAAAAACAATCCGGAATGAGTAAATGCAGCATCTTTCTGTAAACTGCAACAAACATGCTGTCAGATTATGCACTAACGTTTGGGAAAATTTAACTATACAATATGGAATATTTTGAAAATGGCTAATGTTACCAAAAAGAAATACCTGATACAAATTATATATTTCAACAAATTCTACATTGTTCCCACAGTAATGTTTTGTCGACCTTTTACAGTTTCCCAGTTATATATAATTCAACCAGAATGAAGGGTATTTCACAGGCTATTTACAGGAAAAATGTATATTTTATTCACTTTCATATCTGAAACATATGATATTTTAATTAGAATTAGGGGGTCCACTGCAAGGGGGAGCTATGCCACAAGACATGAAAAAATGAGTTTTTTAGTTTTTCAGGTAGCTCCTGCAATCTAGCATTATTTGTATGAAATATCTGAATGTGGCATAACTCTAAAACTGAGAGCCTCTGTGTGTATAAGATTTAACACTTGTTTCAGTTTTTCCCAATCTTGTACAATTATAATAGTTCTGAGTTAAAACACCACTAAGTTTCTGATAAGGCTGGAATATTTCTAGCTGAAAATGAATCTTTTTGATGATTATTTTTTTATGAATGATGGAAAAATGAAGGGATCCCACTGATACTTGCAATAAATATACAAAATTTAGAATTGCAATCTAAACTTTGTTGCAGCACTACGTTTAGTCATTGAGCCAACCTGTGTACAAAAACAAATTGAGGTGCTTCTTCTGGAGAAATTTAAGTGACCTCTATACACTTGCCCCATCAACATTTAGCCAATAATTTGTCTTCCTATGAAAGTCATCCAGAAGATTCAATAATGCCTGATATGTTCTATTCGCACATCATAGAACCCTAGAAAATGCTCAGAATTTCCTTGAAAATTCACATATCTTACTGTAATTGAGCACTGTGATGTTGAGTTATATGTGTGTTATCGTCAAATTCAATAACAAAAGAGTTTGTGTTACAGATTTAATTTTGTACATAATCTTATATGTTTTCGGATATGCAGTGTATGACTTCATTTTTAATTGTCATGGAGTCTCCACTGAGTACAGTATTAACTTTCAAACATGATTTTGAATTTCTAATGGACTCCTTGATATTAATAAAGCAAGCAGTTCATTGATATTTCCAATTTTATATTCAACAATGTAAAAAAGTTACAAGGTTCATCACAAAACATCAGTACATAAAATATATCTTTACAAAGGTTTAACAAAGTTTTATTTGAGAGGCATTATTATATGTGTGCAGTAATTCCTGTTTTATGCTCTTCTATGGAATAGAAGGCATTTTTGACAAGATGAGTTTTAATTTCCTTTATCATCCCCCCCCCCCTCATTTATTACCTTAGTTGTACATGGTAAGTGGTTATACATATCCTTTGCATTACTCTCGAATCATTTATTTTAAAGAAAACCTCTTAATTTACTTCTAACATAATTTTGTTTATTTATAATGTTGTGATCATGTACATTTACATTTTTATCCTCATTATTAGTGTTTATTACATATTTAAGACATTTATGTACATACATACACACACAGACAGGGAAAAGTTAACAATTTAAATGTTTTAAATGCATTTCTACAAGAACTGCTTTTAATGATTATCGTTTTTTCTGCAATCTAAATCTCTTTTCAAATATATTTTATCTTTGCTGATCCCCATAAAATGAGCCCATAATTTAAGTGTGAATGTATAAATGCATAGTATTCTTGTATTACACTGTCCTCACCCATAATTTGTACCACTTGATTTAGCCTGTATATCCCACTGTTTACTTTCTTTGAGATCTTTTAGTGTGTTTGTTCCAATTTAAATTTTTGTCTATAATTTAATCCTAAAAATTAGTTTGCATTATCTGTTTGACTTGTTTATTTTATATTACCAAAGTGATATTGGATTGTGTTTTATTGCTTAAATTAATCTGCATCCATTCTGTTTTGTTTATGTTTAACGTTATACCTAGTTCTGATAAATGCATATTTACCATCTCTAATACTGTGTTTGCTTTGTTCCGCATTTCTGCCTTTGTATTTGCAGTTACAACTATTGTAGCATCATCTGCATATCCAAAAACTAATCTTTCTGCTGTGTATTTTTTTCAAATAAAGAATTTATGTACAAAATGAATATGGCCCCAGCTTTGAGCCCTTCAGTACACCATTAGTTATATGTTTAAATGATAGAGATTTTGTTCAAATTTCCATTCACATTATGCACATATCTACACAATGCTCTTTATCTATTACATAGGACTTTATCCACTCTAAAGGAATACCTCTAACCACATAATTTTCTAATATTTCTATTAACTTTCCAATGTCCACACAGTCAAATGCCTTTGAAAGGTCAAGAAAGATTGCTATCACATAATCCTTTCAGACCATTGCTGCAATAATTATGTCATTTCCTTTACTAATTGCACATATGGTTGATTTCTCTTTTTGGAAGTCAAATATCTACTCTGATACAATCTTGAATTTGTTACAAACTTTGGAACTGTTCTAAAAATATACCTTCCATAATTTTTGAAAACCCAGAGCATAATGATATTGGTCTATAATTTTCCGTAATTTGTTTGTAGCCTTTCTGTTTATAGATTGGTTTAACTTTTATTTGTTTTAGTTTCTTTGGCAATATTCCTGAGTTAAAACTTTCATTTATTATATGCCTGAAGATCACAGCTATCTCATTAGAGTAATGATCTAAACCATATATTCTTTTTTGCATTTTAATGTGTTTATCTGTTTTGATAACTTATTGTTTTGTAGTTTCACTAATTACCATTGAGTTACATTATTGTTCTTTCATTTGTTACTTGAGTTTTCATTTTCTTTATTCCCATATTTATCACAATATTTACATAATATTAAGGCACTTTCTTTCATAATTTAAGATTTTCTACCTACCTTGAAGGACTTTCTTTATGCACCATCTTTATTATATCCATGGTTTTTTGGGGGAGTTTGTGTTTTTTTAATTTTTATTTTCAGCATTATAGAGAAGCCTTTTGTTTTGTGCTTCTTTGCTTCATTACTTCATTCAAAATGTTTTTATAGTTTTCTATGTACCTGTAAGACTTTTCATGTAGCATATTACATTTTAAGCTGTTTAAGAATTGCATTCTCATTTTGAATTTATTTAGCAGACCAGCTATGAATTTAATGTTTATTGCAAGACACCTTATGTAGAGATACAGACTATTCTAAAAATGATTAAATGTGTTTATAAAAAGCTTGATTTTATCATATATTGTAGTTTTATACATGTTTATTCATGCTGCTTGTTTTATATTGGCTCTTAATGAATATTTTTTTTGTAATGATTTATTGATCGATCAGCACATGTGCACTCTACAGACCATTGTTAATATACATAGCATCAAAATAACATTGACATGAGGTCAGTCCAAATGGCCCTCTTATGATAATTAGTTCACATTATAACAGGTCTTGTTTTAAGAATTGGTCCAGTGGTAGACGACTCCTCATGTGAGTTGAGAGGCTGGATTTTTTTTTTTTTTTTCCAAGAGAGTAATAAACAGCTCTAGGGACATTTGTTAGGTTGCTGTAAAACTGTTCTGCTTGAGAAGAAATTGACTGTTAGATGGTATTGATTTTGTTTCTCAGTGTAGTTGGCTATTTCTGACAAACCACAGACGTTAATTGAGATGCATAGAATCTTGTTTTGGAATGTTTGAACTGGTTTGATTTCAGAAGCACAAACAATTTCAGATTACAAACACATTCATTATATACTTTTTACATTTGTATAGCATCGATGATGCAATCACTTTTAGGTTAAATATATTCCGTTATATAGTTCAGTACATTCGTATAGCACCATGAATGCAACAATTTGGGGTTAAATATATTCCATTATATGGTTCAGTGCATTCGTAAAGGGCCATTTACAATGAAAATTAAACATTAATATAACTGATTAAAACAAACTTAACATGGTGCGTTGTCATGTGTGTTGACAAATGCAAACTTAAGCAGCAACCAATCACAAGTGAGCATTAAACAGCTGACAAGCTGGGCTAATATGGCGACCTGCGAAGAAACCACTGACAAAGAGGTTATGTAGATTTATCGAAATTAGCAAGAGCTAGTTATCCGGTTAAACGACATTAAACCTACAAACAAAACATCACTTAAACTCACAATTTCTTTTTCTGCGATTTTTATATACCTCAGTAATTCATGGTCCGTGATCTAGCATAGGTTCATGGTCTGTGTGTTAGCGAGTCGCCACATGGCAATGGAATTCTGATGGGAGATGACAAAATGGTCATGTGATGAGAATCGCTTTCTGATTGGCTAGTTTCTTGTTTTTGATGTAACTTGAAAGCTTCTTAAGTTTATGCAAAATTCAATTTTAATTTTTATGTTTACATAATTAAAAGTGACTGGTTCCATTATAATACATATCATACTTAAGTTGACGTTATGCTTACACTTAATTTTCATTGAGAATGGGACCTTTGAGGTTAAATTTCTGTAAAATAAGTTTTGCTGACCTAACAAACTTTATAATATCTTGCCTTATCACAGAAGTTACGAATTATGCTTCCATGTAAAACTTTGGTTGCAAACACCTGTTCATTCTGACGTTTCAGACAAAATTTCACTCACTTCACTTGCTTGATCCAAGCAAGTGACCAAGTTCACTGAACTTTCTATGGGAATCAAGGATAATTTGTTCCTCAATGTATGCAGTATATCCATTCTCAGAGTATGCGCTTCCTCTTGCATTTCTCTTTCTCGTTGCATGATGGACATTTTCTCTTCATGTTCTTTATGAAGAAAGTTCAGTCTCATCTCATGCAGTTCCTCATGCCGGCAGTTTATGTTGCTCTCCTGGCTACTAGATCGTTTCCTGTTTTTCTCTTTACCTCCAAGATCTGTAATACATAAAAATGCAGGATCTCATTACTTACATATAGGGGAAGGTGGGCCAGGGTGAGACAGAAAAAATATTTTTTGTCATTCTGCTTCAAAGTTTTACTTTTACAAAACTCTTTATTGGTTACAATATTTATTAATGTTGCTCTTCAAGTTGACATATCTAACATTTTTGAAGCTATCAAGTTTGTTTAAAAAAACAACAGGTTATAGTTACATAACAACTGTCTCTCTGTGGCCCATCGGTGTTCCACTGAGACATAATCTATGGGAACATTAAAACCCTATCACAGCACAATAATTACTGAAATTACACCAAAAACTCTATAGAACACTCAGGTCTCCAAAATCTACACAAACGTTTAGGTATGATTTCTGCCTTTTTGTTTTGCCATGTGCAGAAGGAGTTGGCAACAGGGATCTTATATTCTTAGTAGAAACTGATGCAATATCTGGAACAGCTGGATAGTAAAACCTGTCTGTCAGTTTTTCACTTTTCCTAAGAAATTTCACTTCATAATCACCATCCATATCTCTACCTTGCAGCACCTCTCCAAAATAGAATTTGGAGTGTTTTCCTGGAAACTCTACCAGAACAAAGTCTCCTTCTTTTGGCTCAGTAATCAGCTTCTCGAGACCTGTCTCTTCATCATCTGAACCATTTGAATTAGATTTGTTATCATTGCTGGTAGACTGAGCTTTTTTGACTTAACTTCTGTTTGCTTGAACAAACTTTTCTTATACTTTGTTTGATTTTTTATCTGAAGCGCAAGCAAGTTTTTCTCTGGAGTGTCCGTTGGAATGAAGGATCTCCCCTTTCTCCTTCTGGAAGTGGACTCCATCCTCTCTGCAGCTTTGGAGTAGTCACGGATGTCCTTAGGGCTAATGTGACTTAGTCTTTCTACTTTCCTATCAATTCTCCATCACCAGTTGTCTGTCTTGAGCTATTATCTGGGGCAGGTTCATTGCAGATTTTGTTAGCACCTCCAGCGCTCATTTCTCTGTCAGTTACAGCACTTAAAAGAAAATCCTGATCAGAAAAGACATGTCTGTCAAATGGAAATATTCCTGCTTTCTGAAATCTTTGCACACACCTGTGAAGTGTTTGAAAAGCTAAACCCTTAGCTTTGGCAGCCTTAAGCACTGATATACCCTCCTGAACAAGCTTCACAGCTGCCCTCATGTCTTCTTCTTTAAACATTCCAATTGTGGTTTTCCTCTCTCTGTTGCGTGTCATAGCTAAAAAGTAATTAGGAACATGGGTATTTAACACTAAACATTATCCTTTAGTAGTTAAATTCAACATAAAATAGAAAGAAATTGACATGCAAGAGGTACAGAAAGACTTGTCTCACTGTAGCCCAACCTGCTGTGTCTCATTGCGGCCCACATGTTTCAATAAAAAAATTTCACTTTTAAAAACGAACCCATATTGCACACTGTTGGTGTTTCTCGCATTAATTCCACAATATATAGCCATTTTAAATATTTGTTTATTATAAATATATTTAAATAGATATACAGCAATTATACTACTCTTGTATCCCGTCGAAGTAGCTTAAATTAGCCAAAGAAAAGCCAATAAGTTACCTTGTGAGTGAGTTTAGAAGTAGATGTGATCTGTTCAATAGCTTGTGCCCAAGTCCAAATCAAATCGACGGCTGGCAGGCTGAGGGCAGCCCGAAGAGGTGATAAGTGTACATACCCTTGCTAGGGTTTTGCAGGATGGCTGTTGAGACTGAGGTTGTGGGATAACTGCCCGTCCCTCAACGGTATTTTATATAGTTATATAGGCAAATCGCGTACGAAACAAAACAAACATAGGCATTTTTTCGCTGAAGACGATGTATAGTGGGAACCACAGAACAGCAAAGTATTAGAAGTGCAACTCTCGTGTTAAACGTTGGAAACACGAGGGCAATTGCAGCGTGAGTAGTGATCTGGGATGGAACTAAACTATGAAAAATCATGCTCTCGGATGATGTCACTCGTAGCTACTACAGCTGTATTTTTCATACCTGCCTAGCTGTCTGCTCAGCTGATCATATGTTCCAATACTGTATTGCTACTGACGACGTACAAAGTTAATTACGTGAGCTTCAATAATCGTGATTGCACTTTGAGTTATTCATATTTCTTTTTAAAGGAGTCGATTAAAGCTCACATAAAATAACTTGTCACTGTCATCTGTAGCAATACAATATTAGAACACAATTATGATCAGTTGAGCACTCACAGCTAGGCTAGTATGAAAAACACAACTGTTTATTCCTGTGTAACTTATTAAATTATCCAATAGTCGGCACATACATTGCTTTTTATATAATATTATCGGGGTTAATAGTGGTTGCTGAATGTTTCTATTCATAATACATAATGGTCACATTTAAATTTTTGAGAGTGAATGAGATCCAGCACCTTGCAATAATTTCTTCTGCATGCTTCATAGTAAAATATTTTGCACTTAAACTGCCTCCATGGTTTGTTTGAACTTCCAACCAACAGTAGGATGTGGAATTTGACAGGAAAATTGGAAGAATAAGACATGTTTGACACTTGTTATTTTATTCTACTCTATATAGCGCAATACAATTTGACATAACTTAAATCCATTTCCTACAAAGAAACTTCTGCACACATTATATGCAATAGTGTAGCTATTGTTTGTCATTCACTAAATTAGCAGTGCAATAAATGTCATTAGCAAGTTTCACCACACCATTTAACACTATTAATGTCATTGTCACTCTCTGTGCTCTGACTTGAAGCACCATCACTGGACACAAATAGCCACAACTTAACTCCAACTTTCCATTGTGTATATCCTAGAATTAAATAGAACACACATGTTTAAACTACTCTTAAAAGTAGGTTTCTGAAAAGAGAAATTGCTTACATTAAGGAAAAATTTGTGGTTACAAACACCTTGTGATTATATTACACACTATCCAGTGTAAACCAGAGTTCTCTCTGATGTAAACAAAGCATATGCTTCCTCTTGTCTTGAAACTAAGCACTACGCTTATGCCAATGTAAATAGTTCCTTAAACATATTGTGTCATGAAACATTGGAGTAGGAAAGGTATAGAACTACACATTTTATTGTGATTATCGTAAGAACTCATTGTTAAAGGTTATGGATATATAGTAACTGTTAAGAGATTACAAAATATGATTTTCTTAATTCTACCTGCTATTGCATTAACAATCAAAGAGTATCTTTTTGTTAATTACCAACTGTATGGATGACTGCTATTCTCTTGCCTATATGAGAAATGCAGCAATGAATTCACAGCGGTGCTATCTGAGTACCAAATAAACTCTTTACATAACACAGGAAATATGATAAGCAAACAGTCATTCATAATACGCTAGCACTCATATGCTCAGCTCAGGTCAAATCTTCGATTTTATCAGTTAGTGTTTGAGTTGCCATGACAAAGGAAGAAGTGCATAGTGTGAATAAGCTGTTTTAACACAAAACTGGGAAACCGTTAAAAAGTGGCAAAAAAGTTTGGTTGATAAAATGCTAAATGAGAAGGAAATAACACTTTTTATTGTAAAACCACCACCACTTTGTGTTACTTGAACAAAATAAAATTCAGTATATGCAAAGGATCCATGGATCTTTTCATTGAAGGTTCAATGAATCAGATCTTCTGAAGGATCCTTCGAACTGTTATTTAGTGAAATTTTAAACAATTTTCATTAAAATTACTAACCTTCTGTGAATTCAGAAAACTAAGCTTATATATATAAATAAACAAACCTAATGCTAACCTTCCATAAATTCAGAAACCTAACCTCCCATAGTACCTCGGATGCAATGTGCTGTATATGAAAAGCGTTTAAAATACTCAGTGTGTTAAAATGTTCACTATAAACAACAGATCAAAGGATCATTCAGAAGATCCAATTCATTGAAAAGATTCATGGAACCTTCACTGAAAAGAGCCATGGGTTGCTTTCATATACACAATAGTGGATGAGTATATACAATCAGACAAAAAAATTCAATGCCATGCCTGGGATTCAAACCAGCGATCTTTAACTTGCCATACCACTGCTCTGCCATCTAAGACTTTCTCTACTCACAGTAAGCTATTTTCATAAGTATTCTACAAATGATTCATCATATATCGTGATCAACTTCATGTTTATCATATGTGTTAACTTAAAAGGCTTCAATACATTTAAAAAATATTAAATGCCCATTACTTCAAAACCTTTGATTTTTGCACAAAAACAACACGATCATTTAAATGCCTATTCATTTATTATAATATCCTGCAACTTAATTACTACTGCACAATGTATCTTTAAGGGAAGGATTTTGTAACATCAAAATTGCTACAAAGTTTAAATGGTAGAAAACAGACGCAAAGGATTGAAACCACTTTGGAATTTCAAAGCCTCAGAACACATACTGAAGCTGCTAATTTCACTCAAAACAAACACTTCAGTTATTCTTGGAAACAAATGCTTTTGAGCATCTGTTAATAACAGATTACAAGGACATTAATTGTCAAAAAAGCTATCAGAATTTCTATTTTCATACACCATGCCCAGTTCAAAAAAGGACATAATGGCAGTTAGATAAAAATGCCCAAAAGAGGGTGAATTACTGAAATATATGTGAATGATATCAAATATCTTTCTTCCTTCTGTATTAGAAAATTTCGGCTAATTTGTCATACTTTTGCCCCGCTGTTATACGTGAAGTGAAGTGAGAAGTAAAGTAATTAATTACCTTATTAGTGAAATTAGTTGTAGCTGAAGCCCTCAGTGAATAAGTCGCCGGCCCGAACGCGAATTATTTGTGCATCACTGAAATGGGGTAATTGGGAGAGTTACTAGAGAAAACGCGGTCATCTTCACGGTAATACTGAAGCTGATTCGGAAGTGCCAACTGCAGTACGAATCTGTGAATCCGCTAAGTAAAGGAAGTGTTGGTATTGCTGCTTGTTAATTTGTTGTTTGGAGATAAACATATGTTGTTACATGAAATGTATGTTAGGAATAATAATATGTGACAAGGAGAAGACGTCTATAGTGTTATAAATTGTACTAACAAAGAGGCCAGATTTATCCTTCTTCCAGTAAGATGAATTCATAAGGCACATTACTACATATAAAAAAACCTAACCTAACATTGCATGAATTCAGAAACCTAAGCTTATATAAAAAATCTGATGTGTTACACTCGCCCTCTACTCTTTTACGAATTATTTTTACAAACGCTTATTCTCCATATGCTTCATGTTAATCGGGATGTTAATCTTATTGCTAATCTAGTTGTAGATGCAGGCCGAATTGGTAGGCTTTTAATTGTTCAACAAAATGTTCCGTGAAAAGGTTAATCTGGGGTGGGAGGATTTCATTGAAAACCTTTTTGTCGCATCTCCGGGAGATATATAACCTAAATATCAAGTTTCGTGTTTATCCAACTTCGTTTCTGAGTTATGCTGTTCACAGATGGACATGTTTCCCAAGAGAAATGGCTGACGTTAACGTTCCGTGAACTCAGACACGTAAGCTTATATACCAAAAAACCCCAAACAGAGAAAGTTGGGGATATATCTGTGCCTTTGGCGGCATTACTTTTTCTGATGTTGGTTGCATTGCGTTGAAGTCAGATGACACACAGCGCCATCTGTTGCATTACTTCAGTCGCTAATGCGGGCAAAAGTATGACAAATTACCCGAAAATTTCATTTGGGCACTGTCTTAAAAGAATTATAGTATCATTGGCATGCTATCCTTGACAGTTAGTGTGTCAGTCCACCAATAATCCTACATTTTTTAATTATACAAGAGTATCACTCGCATGATCTGCATCTATGTGTTTGAATATTAGCACAGTAACATGCTAATTAATTTGCATTAAAGGTTGATTTTACCTTACCTACTTTTGGCTGTGATCTCCACCCATCAATTATGAAGTGCAAACACGAAAATTAATCGTATATTCCACTGTCTGGATGACTCACAATATCTGAAAAGTAAATCAGGACAATATAAAATTCAGCAACACCAAGAAGCTCTTAAAAACTTAACCTTTCATCCAGCATTCTCATCCTGGAAACTTAATAACATACCTTCAGATTCTATGTCACCATTCGGGACTCGAACCACAACACTGGAAGGAATGTAAATCGTAGGCGTATACCCTCTGTCTGGACGGCTCAATGTATCTGAAAATTAATTCGTTATATAAAAATGTTGCAACACACAATAACCTATCAGTTTTCTACCTCATTCTACGAATATCACTGAAGTTAATAGAAAATACCAATATTACAACAAATATACATTCAACAGAAATAGCGTAAATGTATGATTACCGTCTCGGCTTTGTTCCTGGTGAAAAAACTTCGGAGGAAAACTTCCAGCTATAAAAATCCAACATGGTCCCTTTCTTCGTGCCTGCCATTTAGTTCGTTACGAACTTCGAAACTTGAAACAGCCAATCAGAAAATTCGCCTTTCCCGCAAAAGTACAACTAGTGACACACCGTGTCCATGTGGGGAGTTAGTGCCCTCTGTTTCCACTTATCCAATACAACCATCACCCCTATAGTGGGAACTGCCAACCTAAATGAAAATCCACCAGAAATGCGATGCGCTGTTGTTAGTAGTGTTTCTTCTTCTTCTTCGTGTGTTATTCCCTCTGAGAAAACGTAACGCATTCATAGACTGGCTGCACCATGCACTAATTGAAAGCAGCAAAAGAATATGCACCAAAGTTTTAAGTTTGTAATAGTTTTTGTCAAAGTATATTTTATTAAGAAGTTATTTCCATTGTAATAACAGTGTAATTAAGAAGTTGCTTTACCGTAACAGTGGTAGATAGTTAACGCAAGCTTACATAGAAAAAACCCTAACCTTCCCTGAATTCAGAAACGTAAGCTTATATAAAAAGAAGTAATCCTAACCTAACCTCCCGTGAACCAGAAACGTAAGCTTAGGAACGCACGCTCGCTTTGCTCGCGTGTTTTAACGTAACCACTGACAACTAATTAAAACAACCTTATATATATATATATATATATATATATATATATATATATATATATATATATATATATATATAAAAAAAAAAGTAAACCTAACCTAACCTCCCGTGAAGCAGAAAGTAAGCTTAGGAGCGCACGCTCGCTTCGCTCGCGTACTTTGATGTAACCACTGGTGACAAATTTAAATAAGGTTATATGTATAAAAGTAAATCAGAAGTCTAAGCTTATATTAAAAGAAAAGTAACCTAAACTTCCGCGAATTCAGAAACGTAGGGTTATATAAATAAAAAAAACGTAACCTAAACCTAATCTTCCGAGAATTCATAAACCTAAGGTTATGTAATATCCCTCGGCGTAGTTGCGGCGCTTTGGTGGCATCAATTATTCATATGTTGGCGGTATTGTATTAGTCAAGCGTATGACATAGAGTGACATCTGTTGAGCTAGAGTTTTGCATAGAGTGACATCTGTTGGAAATATACCACATCATCGTCATCGCTGTGCGGGACACAACTAGAGCACAATGCCTTAAAAAAAATTAACAACACAATAAGAAAAACTTACTTTCTTTACCTTAAAATCTGAACTTTTATATATTCTGTAACCAGCAAACTTCTTCCAAACAGTATTAACAGCAAAATGGTCTTCATAGAGTGCATCAACATTATACATTAAGAAACAAATTTCCCTCATGTAAGAAACTGATAAAATATAAATGTCTTACTGTGGCCCCTGTCTCACTGTGGCACACTCTCCCCTACCTATCCGTTTAATTTTTTCAGAAGTAATAAAAGTGAGCTAGTTTTTCACTTACCACGTTTTGAACTTCCACAAACATTCATGGAGACTTCAGGGTTAATATCCACTGAAATGTCAAAACTTGGGCCCATTTCAGCTTCTAAATCAACAGCAGTACCATCGTATTCTTCGGTGTTCATGCAATTCTCGTCATTTTCGACGGAATTAAACATTGCTATATCATCGTCACATACTGAGTTGATTTCTTGCAATACTTGGGGAATTAGGTATTTCAAGAATTATTTTTTAAATATCATCTACCTACGTATATTGTCTGTGAACCACCACCAGTTTTAAATTTTTCACGTGTTTCCCTGGCTTTCTGTTTTTCAGCTTTTGCTTTTAAGTCATTCCAAAGAATTTTAAGTTGCTTTTCGGTACGTTTTCCGTCGCTCGCAGCATTAAATTCGTCCGTCATGACTTTCCAGATATTTCTCTTTTTATCCAGCATCTTTACGTATGTTTTTGCACTATATACTATCTACATGGACTTTCATAATCTCTATCAGCAAATATTTGTCTCTTTCGCTGGTGTTTTTCCCCCGTTTCCTATCGCACATAACCTTATCCATGATCGCTTCAAATAAATCGTGCAAACAAAACATCTACTCCGGAGTAATGAGCTCTTACTTCCATAGTCGTAACTAAAAGAGTAAATTGTAATTGAGCTCTCCAACGTTACTTCTGGAGAAAATTGCTCTCCAAGTAACCTACTTCCGCAGTGGGGGCTTCTTTAGTAAACGTTACTTCCAAATTAATTTACTCCAACATGGTGCACGCCACTCTTAGAGTGATCTTAATAGTGTGGTATACAGTACTGTGCAGTTTTTAGTTTGAGTGGAGATCTTTTGTTGAGAAGTGGGTTAAGCTTTGCCAGTCTCATTTCAGCTAGTTTAAGTTTGTTATTTATGTGTGCTTTCCATGTGAGTCATCTGTTCAGGTGAACACCAAAATACTTCTCTGGTTCACTTTCAGATTTCCAGGGTATAGGTTTTGCTGCAAGTGTTATTGATGAGGAATAACCTAGTCTGCATAACGTAAAGATCACTGCTTCACAATTTTTTATGGTGGAGCGAAATGTGCCACTTGTCAAGTCATGGTATGATTATGTTTATGGCCTCGGAGATGATTTTTGGCAGTGTGAATATTATGAAAGGGTTGCATAGATACCAATGTCATCTGCAAACATAGAAATTTGAGCTGTAGGCATGTGAGGTTAACAAATTAAATAAAATCGAATCCAGGATAGGGCCTTGGGGAACACCTGCTGTTACAGGTTTGGTAAAAGAATGACTGCTGCTTAATGAGCACTGAAAATGTACAGTGTAACAGAAAAGAGGAAATTATTTTGTGGAGTTAGTCTGGCATACCAAATGCAAACAATTTATCCAGAAGACCTTGATACCAATCTTTGTCAAATGCCTGAGGGAAGTCAAGGAATGTGGCAGTGGTGTGTCCTTTCTTTTCAAAGTCTTGAGCCACTTACTCTATAATCTTGAGAATTTGATGAGTGGTTGAATATTTGCAGCAAAAACCAAATTGGAAGGAAGACGCGTAGACGTGATCTAGAAACTTTCCTAAATGTTTCAATATAGTGTTTCCAAGTTCTGGGGAAGTAGCCCATTTGCATAAAACTGTTGAATAGCAAGGCTAGAATGGCAAGTGCTTTGTGAGTAAAATGTTTTGATGCAAAATTTGGAATGAGGTCATGTCCAGGTGATTTCATTACTGGTAGTTGCTGAATTATAAAAAAAAATTCTTTAAGTGAAATGAAGTTGTTGGGTAGTGAAACTGTAGCATATGAACCAGAAAAATATTCAATTTCATGCTTAATTTCTTTGTTGGTCGCTGGATTAGGACTAAATGTACTTTGTAGGGTATTTGCAAATAGCTCACTTTTCTCACAACAGAGATGTGGTGTTTTCCATCTTGTTCTAAGGGCAGAATAGTTATTGGTTCTTTTAGTACTCTCTTGGTTTCTTTCCATAAAGACAGTCTTCCAGTGTGATACTGGAAATATTCTGTTGGTAAGTTGAATGCCAATATTCATCCATTCATTACTTCACTTTTCATGTAAGTTGGATCAAGCGATTAAGATACCAGATTTCTCTGTGCTTTTGCCAAAGCTGGCAGGTTTTGTGTTTTTCTTTCAAGAAGTTTCTGATGTTTGAGGGAAAGTTTTGTGGTAGGGTTTTCTGTATTGTTGTGGTCTTCTGGAGTTGTGGCTCTGATTGTAGTGGAAGTTATGATACTTGTGAAATCAAGAATTGCTGCATCTGCATCACTGGCAGTTTTCAGATTGTGTGTAGATCTTAAGTCATCATTTATTATGTGCTGGAAAGTCCCCCAGTTTATGAAACCCTTATTGAGTCTTCTAGTGGGTTGTGGTCATCGAATCAGATTGTCATCGAATGAGATCAAGATGGATGGTGATCAGAGAATCTGCCAGAAGAAATCATTTCAGTTAGAACAGCCATGGTGGGAGTGTCTAGTATATTTTTGTAGAGTGTGATGTTGAATACATCAGCTGTTACATTTGGTCTATAGAGGTGGGTTCTCATAGGTACATGATGTTGGCTGTATTGTGTTCAGCTGCGTTAGTAAACATCTTTGGAGTTGCCATGCAGCATCCCCATGTGTGATGCTTGCTATTTAAAGTATAATTATTTATGATTCTTTTAACTTCTATTACTGTTTTCGTTTTCATATTTTGTATGCTTTTAGTATTACTTTCTATCTCCATAATGATCATTATGTCATCCCCTTATTATTGATACATCAAGAAATTTCCCTTTCAAATTTGTGTACACATGGTCAATGCAAGTTGAAGTTATGGTTATTCTAGTTGGACATGTCTTTATTTGACTTAAGTTCACTGTGGCAACTCTAATAGTGACCTTTATTTTGCACCTGATACTAAAATATCTATATTCACATCCCTTACAACTATAAATTTATATTATTACTTCCTCTACCATGTATAGTAAGTAGCAGAAGTATTGTATTCCACCCAAAAACTCGATACTGAGATTTCACCTAAAATACATGTTTTGAGACCCCATGAATAAAAAAAAAATTTTAGAAAAAGGTTCATGCACACACAGCATAACTCAAAAACGAAAAGTCAGATAAATACCAAACTTGGTATTAGGTTCAGTACCTTCCAAGGATGTGACACAAAGATTTTCAAGAAATTCCCTCACCCCAAACTACTCTTTACATGGAACATTTTTCGAAATTTTTTATTTTCTAAAAACTGGCTCTAATGATTTTAATTAAAATACCATATATTAAAGATATTTACATGACAAATAAAATGTATATCTTGAATTTTCTGAGAATAATCTGTGAGGTACACTTCAGTTGGAAGAAATTTTGTGTAATCTTGAACAAATGCTAAAAATTAAGCGATAGACAAAAACGTAACACACAAAAAATGTAGATCTCTTCAAAACAGGTAATCTATTTCAAATACATTTTTTGTGGCATAAGCCATTTCTGAAATATCCATTACTAAAGGTTCGAATTGTTCATTACTTGGTTGTTCTTTAAAGTCCTTTCAACATTCAGTGGTTTCTCACAATTACACGGAAACAGTGTGGAATTTTAAGGCCAGTGTATAGTGTCCAGTTCTTAAACATTTGACTATTTCTGTTCCCTTTGAATCTATAACGAAATGTGTAATGTAGCTATTTCTGCAAACATTTATTTGGATTAAAGTAAAGTAGATAGAAAAATAAGCTTTCATAAGAATGGCTTGTGTACTCACTAATAAATGATAGAAGTTAGAGAAAGTCATATGAATGTTTCACATCAAATTGTTTTTAGAGTTGTGTAAAATGTTGTGACACTCCATATGTGCAAGAGAGGAGAAATGAGGAGAAGTGGTGAAAATGGTGGGGAGCAAGTGATATCAGAACTTGGAGGCAGTTACCTTGCATTTGAACTCGCAGCAGGTGGAACACTGATCCCCCATCTCTCTTATTATGCAAGTAGACTGGTCAGTACTATTGCGCATCCATGCTCTAGGAGTGGAGGATTGTCACAATGTTTTACTCAAACTGTACTATATTATTGAGACATGTCTCTAGTTTAGTTAGGAAATTAATTTTGTCTTTTGGAGGCTATAGACTCCCAGTACTAAAGGTTTTCCTTTACTGTAGCTCCATGCAATTCACAGCAGTTTCCTCACAGTATTCTTTGCAAGCTATCTCATTAGATTATGTATCCCTCATGACAAAAATTGCAACTGTCCCACTTATATCATTTTTTCTACAATAACCCGATGGCAGAACATAGTTCTCATAGCAGTTTAGATTAATTTCATCATATTTTAATCCCTGTTCTGTGAAGACTAATATGCTTGGTATTAAATCCATAAATGTTTGTTCAACTGCTGCTCATTTATTTGCCATGTATTGGATGTTTTGATGAAACATTTAAACTATTCCTAAGTTTACTTAACTTGTTTGTCTATTGCAAGGATTCATGTAGCCACCTACCTTACCAATTTCTGCTTATATTTCATTCACATGGAAATTCATCATTTCTTTTACCTCCCATTGATGTTTGTTTTTCTGCCCATACACAGTTTTATTATACATTTCGCTTATATTGCCTAAAGTTCTTGCTTACTTAAATATGGTGTAGTATCTATAACCAGCTGGAAAAAATAAGTCTATTCAAACGAACATTTTCATTGAATGGAATAAATAGTCTTGCATTTGCCTGTACGGTGCCAGAAATGATATTTCTATTCTTTAAAAAAGGTTCAATTGCAGCTTGTATTTCAGATTTGGATGCACTCTTTGTGCTCATTTAGAGTTTACGTTCTGTTCTTAAATTCTGAAAATCCTTCCATATTCCAGGCATTATGATTATTATTAAAAAGCAAACAGGACCAACAAAACAGTCTTTCTAAACTGCACACAACCACAGAAATTCAGAAAAGCAGGATGTTTTAAAATTAACATTATAGCATTCACTTTTCTTCTCCCCTTTTTCTACACAATAATGGTGTGGAAGGTCTTCCAACTGTTAGTCCTTTCTAATCTTTGTCTTTCCACCTGAAGCACAGTGTTTGAAGTATATTACAAACTATGTTAATTGAATTCATTTTATAAACATAAACTAACCACTTGTAACAAATACCTCACAAGAAGCAAAGCATGACAATATGATCCCTTCCTTAATTTGACTAATGTTATAGATGCCCTTAACACTGAAACCTATAAGGTTTAATGTATGAGTATTACCTCCTATCTCTACCATTTTAGTTAGGTAGCACTGTCCCTTTAATGAAGGTAGTAGTTTATTAACTAAATTTTCATTAAGAAGATGACCATCTGGGTTTATCAACCCCAGTACTTAATATATTTTCCTAGACAGTGCTTCGCATTTGAAGATTACATGATAGGCAGTTTATTACATAACTTGCGTATTCGTTCTTCTGTGAAGATTCCCATTGAATGTGTGTTTCCATAATCTGCAATGTCCTATCAAGAGCCTGGTTTTCAGGTTTATTTGGGATCTACTAAGATTAAGTACATCTTCAGTGAGTGAGGAAGATATTTTACTCATTATTCACTTACTGTGCTTGCATTCCTTTGTTTGAACTCATCACAGTTGGTAGTGACAATCCACTCAGCAATGGTTCTCCAAAAAGAATTTAAAGGAATGCCAAATACTGGTTCAGACTGTTGAAAGTTTGAGCAGACCCTTTATGACCCCTCCCTAGAGCATGAACACATTAGTTGGGGAGGGAAGTGAAAAGATGTTTGTATGTTGAGATTGTCCTAGCACTTTTGAGGTTTAAAATCACAGGGAGAAAAAGTATTTGACATCATAGACAGTACCTGTCTCTTCATGTCCACTAGCGGATATAGTGGTTATGGTAGAATTTAAATAACATGAGACTTCTGACACTTCTTGGAGGGGCTAGTTTCCATAGCAATGTTCCCTCTGCTGTTTCTCTAGTGTCACCATCGTCCTTTCCCTTTGCCTACAAGCTGAAGTTTGAGGGTAACACATTGCCATGTTTGCATGGTTTACTACTGCTCACTAGCGTTATGTCTAGCGAAACATTTGCTATCCAGCACACGGCTAAAACAGCTGACACATCTTTAATACAATGTGGCAATGCATGTATTTTCCACTTAAGAGTGAAATATCAGGCGTCTCAGGTTTTTTAAATGGCACTGTAAAGAGAGAGCATAATCCTTCACCTGCTCACTTTCATTCTCCCTTCACTTGGCCAGCCTGAGAATGCATAAAGGTTCTTGTGAAGGGTTGCAAAGTAAAGGCACTATAGCAACCTCTGGAAACAACTAGACTGAGAGTTTTCAAATAAATATTAATTGCGTGATTTTTTAATTTTTAAGCATAAAGAACATGAAGGGGCTCTTCCTCTCTTCATTCCAAAAACCACCACTGCCCTTTGATTATTATAATCAATATTTTTTTTTGATTCATATATTGTGTTGAATTAAATAAAAAAACTAGAAATTTATAATTAAAATACTTATGGTATGAAACATTTCACAAAAGCCTATTTTTCTTCTATCCTAGTTGAAGTAACACAACACTCTCATGGAATGAACCCCTTAACTGTTGGAGCCATTTTAGAAAAAAAACATAATGAAAATATTGTTATAAAGAGCAGTTTGTAATGGTGGGAATTTCATGTAAATTCATTCCTAGTCATGAACAGTTAATATGTTGTTTCAGTCTTAATCTTTGATTTATATAATATGTGTATAAGCTAGTAATAGTGATGTAAGTTTTTCTGTAATTTTCTTAATCTTGAGTTAAATTTTCATATTATAATAAGCATATACCCTTTTTAAAAATTAATAAGAAGGTAGTTTTTTTGGGTTAAGTGGAGGGGGTTAAAATTTCTATTCATATTTTTATTCCCCAGTTACTGCAGACTCCAAAACTGAAACATCCCATTTAAGAAAGCTATTGCTATGCCATTGAAACAACTATTTCAAAATTTAGGACATGAAAGGCAGGATAAAATAAAATTTCAACGCATTCCTGTAAAGTAATAATTTGTACATTTAATAGCACTATGCAGTTTTGATTACAATATTACACAGGATAACATTTAGACAAACAGATGATTTTATCTAAACTAAAATACACACTGATTATATGACACACAAAGAATACATTCAATCTATGTAAGTATTCAAAAAAGAATTACAAGTCCAACATCTTGCAACACAGTACAACATTTCTGGCACAGTTATTTTTTCTTCTAAAATGTCTGTCATTGTCACTTGATGAGAATTACGATCTACATCTTATATCAGTTGAAATTAACTACCACATTCAAGGAATTAACATGGAGTAGAAATAACACTTCATTTGCTGCTACTCTTACTGCAGTTCATTTAAAGTTTGATTCACAATGCTGTGCTCTACACCAAGGCGATGCACATAAAATGCACTATCATAGTTCTTTATTCTAAGTGTTTCATTCAAGATTCACAGCAACTAAGTATAATTATCTTTATTTTTAAAGTAGGTAATTTTTAAATGAAAGGCTTGGCAGTGTATAAAGTCAGGAGTCATTTATATAAAAGTTATATTAGTGCAATCAAATAGCAACAACAGCACAACTGTTTAGATGATGGGATACATGTGCAGCAGTAGAGGCATCTGTGCTCCAATCAGCCAAGAAACCACTTTGGAAAGAGTCATCTGAGCTTGGAACTGAAAAAGTAACAATGCTACACTGCAATACATGACAAAGGATCTTGAACTGAAATCCTTTAGGCCCAATGGCGGCTGATGTATAAGAGCATAAGAGCATGTGAACACCCTAACGTTATATAGCTTGCAAATTTGTTGGTTATTTTTTACTTTGAATGCTATTGAAAGTAACATATATGCAGTAATTTAAAATCTATGGTATTTAAATCTACTGTACTATTCCACTGAACTTGATGAAATGTGCCAATAGGGTCAGTAGCACATCTTGACTTGCACACATTTTAAGGAGCTTTTGCACATGTGCAACTGATATGATGTAATTACCTAATGGGTCAAATGCATATGGGTTGTGCACAAAACAAAGCTTCTCCTATCATTACAATTTTACATTAATGCCACTAGACGGTAGCATTACGGCAGACATACGAATGCACACAAGCGCAGAAACTTCTTCTGGTTATTCCGGACCATCCATGCTATCAATTAGAATTTAATTTACACATTACTGCATTCTTGCCCTAAGGCACTATACTTAATTATGTACACAACAACTACCATCCACAAAAACAACCCTTTCTTTTGTCAGACAACATATAATTATTATTTTTATTATTATTATTTAATTTAATAGCCCATTTTCAGGACTATCTGACTGAAATTTTGTGAGCACCCAAAATGTATATTCATGAGCTGCTACAAAGATTTTCGACAATTGCTTAAAGTGTTTCTGACACTCTCACAGCGTGGTAAACCCCTTTTCTCTGATTATTATGCCATTAACCAGAGACACATACACAGAATGTTTATTTCTAGAACAACGAAAATCCACATTATTTTGAAGAACATAATGGTCTGGGCTACTGTCCACTATGCATGTGATAGGTCCCTGTTTCTTGATGGTTGTATCATTCAACACTCCTATCTCATCATGTTAAGGGAGTGGTTTGTTCCTGAGCTCTGGAGAATGAATTTGCTTGCAGACTGCTGGTTTCAACAGGATGGAGCACCACCTCACTATACCATTGCTGTTAGGGAGTATTTAAATAAAAGGATTCATGATAAATGTGTAGGATCAGGATTGGCGCATCTTCCAGCACCTCTGGACTGATCTCCCAGAAGTTTTGATCTCTCATTCTTGTGACAGTGCTCTATGCAGTATTAAGGAGCAGGTATCCCAGCAATGATACAAAACAACTGAATAACTGAAGTTCACTGTTAGGGCAACCTTTACAACAATTGGCAGAGATAGTGTCATAAATTATCACACAGGATATAGCACTACAAAATTTTGTGCCATGAAAATAATGGTATTCTTATTGATTCCATAAACGTCCATCTTGGTGACAGTCAATCCTTCAACTGTATGCTGTTCAAATACTTCATGATGTATTGGATTCTATTGTGTTGTATGTATTATAGATAGGTATGTATGTAGACCAAACTGTACACTTGGCATCTAAACAAATGTAAAAAAATGTAAGCACTCTATTTATAATGAAAATAATAATATTAATTATAAAATGTATTATCTGAGCTAGGAAACACTCAAAAATGCTTCAAGTTAAAAGTATTTATTTTTTTTGAAACTTTTTTGCACCTGTTGGTGCCATATAGTTGCACTGATTGTAGATTAACTGTTATATAATTATATGACTTGGCACCGAAATCTTGCTAATGGGTGAATTGGTCATTAAATAACTGATAAGACACATACAAGGACACTTTCATTCAAACACTGGACTCTGGACATACCATGGAACCTTGTTAAATGTTTCAAGAAAATAACATGTTCTTATTTTTTATGTGATATGACAAAAACCAATAAAATTTTCTGTCTTCAATTCATGAAATATTTTCTATGTCCATTATCATTATATACTGCCAAGCCCTTCAAACAGTAAGTTTAGTTTCAAGGGGAAATTAAATACAAAAAGAGAAAATGCTGTTGTTGTGAAGCTGCCTTAATAATATTAGATAGCACTAAACAGATGACAAGCAGTCAGTTTATATGACTTTCCTTTTTGTCAGTAAGTAATGCAGACTCAATAAGCCAGGAGGCCTTTATGGGTTTTAGTTTTCTATGGCTATCTTTATAATTTATAACATTTATCATACTAATAGAAATTTAATAATTTTTAACACTTTTACAACATTTTTCTCATGAGCAATAGAATTTCTTGCTTTCTCCTATAGACAAATTGCCATGGCATACAGCCATCCTAAACATGCTGCATAGTGCAGAGTAAAACAGTTCTAGAAACATCTTTTTCTACAGCCTTATAACTGAATATTCTTTGGTTTCAATATTTATTCCTACTATCAGTAATTCGCCACTAATGGAGACTTCTTTTCTTATATCTGGACAAAGACTAATTACATATTCCTGTAGTACGGCAAATAACATCTATTAACTGATTTCAGTTCAGTCATATGTAATGAAACATGGAATCTTATAATAGCAATACAAACATGCTTAACAAATAATTTATAAAAAACTTTAAGTGTATTTAATTTGTGAAAAGTATCAATTTCAAATTTCTAAAGAACCCAAAGCACTCATTACTGATTTTACAAGCATTCAGGAGGGGCAGATAAAAATCTAACATATCTGTTATGAAATAAGTTTAGAACACCAAAAGAAATATTTGTATTCCTTGCTTTCCACTTGAGGGGCTGCTTAGTGTGATTTTGACTGATAATTTGGCTACTGTCATGAGGATATAAGTACAGGAAAAATGAGAGAGCATCCTGTTCGTTTTAGATGAAGAATACTATTGTGATTATGTTTATACAGTAACTACACTGAAATGTATGATTAAACATTCTTTTGTGATGCTTAGGAGACCAGGAAGTAGGCAATCATTAATTAATTTACTTCTCCACAAATGGTATTTCTTGGTTTTTTACCTAGAGATAGCTCATATATAGATTCCAATTGCAATGAACAAACTAATGGTCTCAGATTTACAATCAGTTCATTCACACCATCATCTTCAGATTCATTAGTGTGAATATTGAGAGTCTTGTAAACATAAAGATGGCAACATTCTCCGATGCATGCTTTTTATTATTTTACACACTTGTTCTGCTAGTTCTATTTCTTTATATAAAGGAAGCACATACATGTCCTTCTGATTAAAATATTGTTATAGGCATTTCTGCTGCATGGAGCAAATTCATTTTTACTCGCAGTCATAATCTTCTTTCTTTCTCTCTCTTCTCTTTAACTGATTACCCTCCTCTTTGTGGACTTATACCCCAAGGACTTAAAAGCCAATGCCTTGGGCAAGTAACCTGTCGAGGAGCAAGCAAACTCATAGCTTATCTACAATGGATGATCAGCCCAACGAGATGAAGAAGGAAATGAAGTGTAATGATGAGAGGGATGATAGGAACATTTGCAGAACAAATTATCCAATCCAGCATTCTTCTAGCAACAGAGGAATCGGTATGAGTCGCTCAAGTTACTGTGGTGTCACCACAATCGTATTCAGAATAGATAAAACACAAGTGTGGACTATAACAGACTGGATACCCTGTCAGTAGCTTGTCTACCATTCATCAATGGCATAATGGATGGTCACATATAATGCATGCCAATTTATGATGTTCCAGAATAATGATTTGTAAATGGTTGTGACATGTACTGTAATTTTCCGTGAGTTGTACAGTTCTGCATAATTATAGCTTTATCAATGCTGCATCCAACAGTACAGAAAATCCAATATTTTTATCCATCTGTCCTGAATGTTTGCTTGTTAGACTTCTTACATTATACAGAAAATTGGGTCAGAGTTGAGACACTTAACATTACTTACATTTTTTTCTATAATTTCAAATTCACACCAGCTACTGGCTTATTTAAATAGTATACAAACTTCTTACACTGTGTTCAAAATATCTCCACAATAAGACAGAAGGTGTTTATTTGTTGTTTTTTCTTTCAAACCTTGCTCTATATGTTCAAAAAATATCACAAAATTATGCATTAAAGATGAATACCAGATTTTCAATTTTATATATTGGAAATGTGTTTGAAACCAGACTGCATATGATATACAGTGCCTTTGTTTTATGCCAAGGCCACAACCGCCTTATATGTGCATCAGCCAAGATGGCAGTGATCCGCAGGACGTGTCAAGAGTACATTTATCAGCTGTGAGCTGTCTCAGTCGTTGCTTTGTTTTCATGTTGTGAAGTGTTTTAACATTGTGTGTTGTGTGTGATTTCCTTAAGAATGTTATTCTCTTATTAGTCCACAGAAATGCCTGCCAACAAATTCACGCTTGAACAGCATATTTTTATGTATAATACATATATGAAAACTGAATCATCTAGACAGGTGTGTAGAGAATTTCAGCAGCAATTTCCTGGTTATCCATTCCGGGTGTACACACTGTGAGATGTTTGTCAATAAATTTAGAACAATGGGATCACTAAATGCTAAAATATAAAGCTTAGGAACAATCCCCACACCATAGATGAACTTAAGGACAATGTAAAAGCAGAAATTATGAACATTACGCAAGAAGAACTTATGTGTGTGAATGGCAATTTCATCTGACGATGTCTGAATGTCTTCGAGCAGATGGACACCACTTTCAACAATGCTTATAACAAGGTTAGTACTCATTACATATATGTTAACAACACTCGTGAGTAAGTAACGCAAGAGTTATGGAAAGGAAAACCCTGCAGCATAGTAGACTTATGCGGAGCATGCATTCGCGCGATCCGAGGCCTTGGCATAAAACGAAGGCACTGTATAATTGTGAAGGTAGGCTTATCTGAAATAAGGCCAAAAATAAACTAGGCTGGAAAGGGTTAAATACGTTAAAAAATCATAGTGAAAATAAATTTTGGACTGAAATTAAAGAAAAAATATAAAAAGTAATTCCTAACCAGCAAAGAAGTTCAGCAGTGGCTACATTTAAATTGATTATGCAACATAATAGCAGCTAACTTGTTTCAACCAGGATATGCATGTAAACAGTGTGTGTTTTGAGAAGTAAATATGCAATGCATAACAAAATGCAAATGATTTAACTTTTGATGACCTTACAAACATTGCTGCAATCTACTGGGAGATTTGAAGAGAATTGCTTCCATTTGAAGAAATGGAAGCAATCGGAATGCCATGAGCATTTGAAGGATAAATAAATACATAAATAAATAAAATACCTAATAGGTAAGACTGGAGTATGTTACAGAAATCCAGGAGAAAAAAAATGGACACAGCTATGTGACTGTAAATTGTCTGGGCAGTGATGCAGGTATACAGCAATTCATTTGGGACATGTAGTCTCCTCATTTATAACCTTTTACATCAAGTTTTGCAATGTTAAAAGTCCTGAATGCAGCCATGACTTGGCACATTTGGGAGTTAAAACTTCAAAAGGAAATTAAACAACTTTCAAAATACTCCAAAGGGATTATTTTGAAATGTTTTGATGGAAGTAAATTGAAAAAATAAAATGTGTGGCAATTATTTCTCGAGCAGCATTCTTATATAAACCAAATATCTAATACTGTCAGTAAATTAGCAAATATAATAGAGGTAGAAAAATTGTAACAGTTATTGGAACGGAATTATTCCAAAAAATAACTATAGGTTCAATCGTACAGTTTCAAAATAAGTCCCTCAACTTTGCACTAATGCAATCATTCAAGTATTTTTGTAACCATTTCCAAACATAACTCTCTGATCGTAGAGAGTATGTTGTGATGTAATGCAACAGTTACAAATATACCAGTGTATGATGTGAATCATCCCTGCTTCAAGTTCCAATAGAACACCCTTCAGCCAACTGCATTTAAATATACCATTGAGCTCTTGTGAAAGGGAAAGGAATGTTGTTTTCTTTTGGAAAATATAATCATCAGCATCATGAAAACCAATGCATGATGGTGACTTCAATGATGGCAATGGTATATATTAAATATGTTTCTTGTTTATTAACAACGCTGTCAATCGCCAAGATTATATCGATGCCACCAGTGTGCCAGAATTTTGCCCGCATAAGCTCTTTTGTACGGTAATAAATCTATTGACATGGGCTCTCACTTTTAACCGCACTTAAAAACCGCCAGGTTTGAACCAGCAATCTTGGGATCAGAAGATAATGATGATGGAAACAAACTCTTTTAATGTGAGCTAAGTGAGCTGTAATAATAAATATACAGATGTATTGTTGCTAACAGTACATTATGAACTTGCGTATGAGACAAAGGGAAAGAAGAGAAGGGAGCATCGTCTTTTGATATCAGAACAAGAATCATGACGATGCAAAAGAACCTGAGTTAATAAAATAACAGTGAACCAAGAGTATGTTACAGTTATGGATGTGTAAATGCTTGTGAAATTTAAATTTAAATTGAGTTTTATTTATGGACGCTCTTTAACTACTATGGTTCTTAGTGTCCCATTCTATATTGGGCGTGAAACACTTGTAATTTTGCTCAGAGGCCTCTTTATCAGGCTTGAGGTTCTTTTACGTGCCGTAAATCTACGACACGGGACCACCGGCTTTACTTCCCTTCCGAAGGAAGCCGTGCTAACGATTTTTACACCCGAAAAAATCCATCGCCCTCCGCCGGGTTTGAACCCGCGACCTTGGGAACTAGAGGCTAGCACGGTACCACCAGTCCACGGAGGATGACTGAAAAAGACATATTTGATTTGTTATTTTGGAATGGTTATTTTAACGTTGGAACAGTTATTGAAAAATAACCATTTTTCCTAACTCTAAAACATATACATTCTGAAACCGTTTTAATGTTTGTGCTTTGGGCCCTTGATTAACATGCTCTGTTTCACAATTTTAGGCATTTTTAAGGCTAATACATACTGATGTAACATAAGTACTATTAATTATTTCATTGGAATATCTACACAGTATCTTCCAATTCAGATATTAAATTAGATATAGTCCACAAATGGCAAGAATGCTAATAACAGGAATGCACTATGTAAACATCTCCTACTCTCTTAATGCAAACACAATCAAGACTGCCAACCTAATAAGTCAGAGCTCTACAAGGAGACTGCATTTACACAGCAGTAAATAAACTGTCAATGTGAGCATATAAGCTCGGCTTGATTCTGTTTGGTACAGTGGAATACTACTATGGGCGAGCACATATCGTGTAGTAAACAAACTGTGAATGCAAGCAATAAATGTTCCTCTCAACCCAGGGTAGCATTCTTTTCATCTGTGAACTGTTGCTATGCTTATGTAGTACATGAAACTTTCTTGAGAAAAACATACTAATATATATATACCTACCCCCTTTAGGGCCAGATATTTTGTAATGTTGCTACCTCAACATTGAGGTATGCCTCCAACATTTGTTGTAGTTTCACATAATGAAAACACATACTAAACATAAGTGCTTATGTGACATTCAATAGCACACATAACACCATTACAGTGTGAAGTTGCCTTCAAACTTTTAAATAGACAAAATTGTGAATGTTTTAACACCAAAGTTCAAATGTGTATTGTGCTTCAGTCAGTTACAGAATAATAGTAATATTATAAATAGTTCCTCACTGAAAAGCACCAGTTAATGAAATGACAAACACCAACACAAAATGTGTTCAGACTTCGGTGGGTGATGGAACAAATGTATGTTTCACTCACAGACAAAGACACACCAAGTGCGTATCACTGAACAAAACTACGTCACACAGAATGCTTAATTTCTGAAGTCCTGAAACTACAGTTCCGTTCCATTTTTATCCTCTAAGCTTGGAACCAGTGCTCTCAAGGAGAGGTATCTTGTCCTGTCAGCAGCATCAACACTCGTCACATGCTGGAAACAGCAGGGTTGAGAAATATGTGACTTCGCTGGCAGGGGTGGTGGCTTTGGTGACCGTCGCTGTTTCCTGTTGCGCCGACCAGGTACAGAAAGACTGATATTCTCAGGGCAAGCCGTCAATCGCTCGACATGACTCCACATCTCATCAGCAGCATGGGCAGAGTCGTAGCTCAGGCCCACAAGAACGCTGTGATCTGATGACAGATGCATTGTATGGAAGGCTTGACCAGCAACGCGGAATGAACTCAGGTTGTCGATGGTGTCTTGCCAAAGAGTGAAGCATGTACCACGTTCTGCCAACACAATCTGTATGCGTCGTTTGCTTCTGGAGCGTGTTTCGCCGGTGTCGAGAACTAGTACTGGAATACCAGTGTGTGTAAGTTCCCACTGGCCTTCGCAGGAAGTTGAACCCAGATACAGGTTTGCAAGTGAACCACATACAAACACCTGCAATAATAGAACATCTCAATTAAAAACTGAATACAATTAACTGAGGGAGAGATTGAGTGGAAAGCAAAACTCATGAGACAAGATTCTGGCTTGCTTCAAAGCAGATGTGGAAAATAAAATTACTGAATGCACATTAATCATGCACTGAATGCTTTCAGAAGAGTATGCAAAAAGAGCTGAGAATGAGAGATATATTAATAAAAATCTGATATGTTATTACTACACAACTTTTTCAACCTATTTACTTTCATGTCTATTCTACAAATTATTCATAAAAATCTGATATGTTGTATTCACACAATTTTCTCTACTCACTCTTCTACAAAATATTCTTACAAAAGCTTATTCTTCTATCTACTTCTTATTAATCAAGATAAATTTTCATTATGCATTTACACATTTCGTTGAGGTATAAGATGAATAGTAAGATTTTTAAAATGGCTTTGAAATTCCATGCTCTTCACATGACCATGAGAAGAAAGAAAAAGTAGTGATCTCCCACTGGAAAAATAAGTATTTGAAAATTCAAGCCAACAACAAAGAATATCTCAGAAATGCTTAAGGCCACAAAAATTTGTATTTGATATAAATTGTCAGCTTTAGCAAGATATACCTCTTTTGTGTAGTAAGATTTTGTCTATCTCTTATGGTTTACCAGTTATACAAAAGTCATTTAGAATGAAGAGGTCTTCACAGGTTACTCCCAGAAAATCCAAGATATGCATTTTGTCATGAAAATAACTTTAACATATGGTATTTTAATCCAAATTGTTAAGAGCATTTTTGAGAAAATAAAAAACAATGAAATTTTTTTTCATAAAAAGGGTAGTTATGGGGGGGGGAGGGTTCTTTCAAATCTTCATATTGCATCTTTGGAAGATGCTGAACTTAATACCAAGTTTGAAATTTAACTGACTTTTCATTTTTGAGTTATGTTATGCACACACAAACACGCTAACAGACATTTTTCTAAAAATGCTTTTTCTGAATTCAGGGAATCTCAAAGCATACATTTTCAGTGAAATCTTGGTATAGAAGTTTTGGGTGGAATGCAATATTTCCTCTGTTTACAATACATAAGTAGTAGAGAAAGGAAAAATCTGATATAATCACATGATTTTCTCAACCCACTATAATTTACTTACTTTCCTGTACACTTTGCAAATTACTAATAAGAAAGGTTTGTTTTTTTTTACTTTTTGTAACGATGTTTTCTAAAATGATTTCAATGTACATTTTTTGTTGTAGCTGTATAGAAACATACACGTAGCTAGTATGACAGTTGTACGTTTAAAAATAACCAGCAATACTAACAGTACATACATAATTACAACAATGGGAATAATAACCTAATTAACACACCATACCATAGACTTTCTAATCACTGAATAGCTTTGAAGTGCTAGGCATAAGATTGCATAATATGTGACCATTGGATGTAGTAAATTACTGGATATAAAATTTAAATGTAAACTGTATGACTGGTTAATTGCTAATCCTTATTATTCATATTATTCAAAACAAGATTATTTTGAAAATAAAACAATTTTTGTTGTAAGGATTTTTACTTTCTCTACTACGTATAGTAAGTAGGGGAAGTATTGTATTCTACCCAAAAATTCGATACCGAGATTTCACCGGAAATATATGTTTTGAGACTCCCTGAATCCAAAAAAAAAGCATTTTTGGAAACATGTCCGTGTGTGTGTCTGTGAACAGCATAACTCAGAAACGAACAGTCAGATAAACACCAAATTTGGTATTTAGGTTCAATATCTTTCAGAGATGCGACACAAAGGTTTTCAAGAAAATCCCCACACCCAGATTACACTTTACATGGAACATTTTCGAAAATTTTAAATTTCTCAAAAATGCTCTAACGATTTTGATTAAAATATCATATGTTTAAGATATTTTCATGACAAATGCAATGTATATCTCAAATTTTCTGGGAATGTCTCCAAAAGTGTTCTTCATTGTGAACGACTTTTGCATAACTGGTAAACCATAAGAGATAGACAAAATATTACTACACAAAAAAAGTAGATCGTGTTAAAATACACAATTTATGTTATATACAATTTTTTTATTGAGTGAACCATTTTCAAGATATTGCTTGTTATTCCCTTAAATTTTTCAATACTTATTTTCTCAAATGGGAATTCGTTATTCATTTTTTTGTCTTGGATATGCAAAGAGTATTAATCTGTGGCAAGGACAATGGTGCTGCACCTAGCAACCAGCTATTAAGATATATGTCAATGCTTTAAAGGCTACTGTATTTCTATATTGCCTTGCAATTACAAAACAAGGGGAACATAGTACGCCTTAAGCATAGTCAAATATTTTTAGAACTGGTTGCTATGTGTAAAATGTAATCCTCTTTGCATGTCAAAAGATCGTTTCTGCAAATGTTTATCTCGGTTAATAAGAAATAGATGGAGAATAAGCGTTTGTAAAAAATAGTTTTTACAAGAGTAGAGAAAGTCATGTGAGTGTAAACCATCAGGTTTTTTTTTTCCTCTCTCTCTACTGCGTATAGTAAGTAGGGGAAGTATTGTATTCCACCCAAAAATTCGATACCGAGATTTCACCGGAAATATATGTTTTGAGATCCCTGAATCCAAAAAAAGCACTTTTGGAAACATGTCCGTGTGTGTGTCTGTGAACAGCATAACTCAGAAACGAACAGTCGGATAAACACTAAACTTTATATTTAGGTTCAGTATCTTCCAGAGATGCGACACAAAGGTTTTCAAGAAAATCCCCCACCCCAGATTACCCTTTACATGGAACATTTTTCGAAAATTTTAATTTTCTCAAAAATGGCTCTAATGATTTTGATTAAAATATCATATGTTTAAAATATTTTCATGACAAAATGTATATCTTGAATTTTCTGGGAATGTCTCCAAAAGTATTCTTCATTGTGAACGACTTTTGCATAACTGGTAAACCATAAGAGATAGACAATATTTTACTACACAAAAAATGTAGATCGCGTTAGAATACACAATTTATGTCATATACATTTGTTTGTTGAGTGAACCATTTTTGAGATATTGCTTGTTATTCCCTTAAATATTTCAATATTTATTTTCTCAAATGGGAATTCGTTATTCATTTTTTTGTCTTGGATATGCAAAGAATATTAATCTGTGGAAAAGAGAATGGTGCTGCACATAGCAACCAGCTATTAAGAGTAATGTCTATGCTTAAAGGCTACTGTATTTCTATATTGCCCTTGTAAATATATATTCCCCTTACATCTACAAGAAAATTAGCAAAAAGATAGAGTCTGCAAGTGTTTATCTAGATTAACATGAAGTAGATGGAAAATAAGCGTTTGTAAAAATAGTTTGCACAAGAGTAGAGAAAGTCATGTGAGTGTAACACATCAGATTTTTTTACTATAATAATTTTGTTCTATTGTGTTAATCTCTTACTCTAAAGGTTTATTTGCTGTTCTATGTAACTTATAAATATTATCTGATGTCTACTGCTGTAATAAGCTTAACAATAATATATTATTTTTTTATTCACTATAGGTTTGCTGGACTTCATATTTTGAATACTCTTTGTGTGGCCCGATAGGTAGCAAATGAAATGACATAACATTTTGGAAGGTGTAGCTAGAAATATTAGAAAATTCTGGCCAATGAAAGGAAATGTTTTGTAAATGGCTCAAGCTATAAAAAAGGCAATTTAACCCAGGCTGTACCTTCTAAACACACCTACATTTTTACTGAAAATTTTTTTGTCTATTTTCATGGCTTCATCATCACCATTATCATCATCAACTTCCAAGGCTTGGGTATTCATTCTGTTTGACTTCAAGGAATTCTTGATCTTCCCATCTTGCGTTTGAACATCCCCTTATTCTTTTTGCTTCTGATGGTCTGTATGTTGTGATTTTAGAGAGCCTTTCTTCTTCCATTCTCTTTACATACTGCTCCCAGTTTGATCTATTATCTATAATATGTTTATTTACAATGAATAATTTAAGATCTTGTCTGATTTCAATATTTTGTTTATGGTCTATTCTTCGGTATCCAGCAATTTAGGAATGTCATTTCAGCTGATTGTATTTGTTGTGTTAATCTTTTTATTACAGTCCAAACTTCGTTACTGAATGTTAATGTTAGGACTGCTATTGTTTTGTATAATTTAATTAGTGCTCCTTTACTTGCTTTATTATTTAAATTTCTTAGTATATGTCTAAATTGATTAATTTTATTTTTAATGTCTTTATCTTGCAGATAAGTTATATAGCACTGCAGATAATTAAAATGTGTCACTTGTTTTATTATTTTATTATTTAAAACTATTTTAGCTCTTGTGTGTTTCCCTTCAAAGGCCTTACATGGTTTCATAGTTATACAAAATTGAGTCAGAATGAAAAGGACTTTAAAGGTATTTTGTAGAAAAGTCAAGATATACATTGTATTTCTCACGTCATATGTCAAACATGTATATTTTAATTAAAACAATTAGTATTTTCGAGAAACGTAAAAAATAATGATAATTTTTTCATGCAGAGGTTAGTTGGAGTGGGAGGTTTCTCTTTAAAATCTTTGTGATGCACAGTTGGAAGATACTGAACTCATATTTATCTGGCATTTGTTTTTTGAGTTATATGCACGCATGAATGTACAGAATACCTTCTGTAATATATATATTTCACCCCACTTCATAATAAGGCTGATAGGGTAGGGAGGGTAATAATATGAAATTAAAAGAGCAGCACTATAGAATTACGAGTGTGCCAAATGTGAAAGCACAGACGTTAACGTTAAGTTAACATGACCAAATATAATCAAGCCATAAAACCTCCGCTACCTTATTTACTAACTCTGCTTTCCTTCATTTACTTTCAGACTCTCATTATACAAACCTGAGTTTTTAGGCCTCGGAAGAAAGTTTCGATTTGCATTCTCTCTTGATCTGACACATGAAGACGGTCATCGCCAGAAGAGCTGCCACTGCTACTGCTGACATCTGTGGCTGTTTCAGAGCCATCAAGGGAGTTGACACGACGTCTGTTATGTTGTATCAGCAGTCCATGATAGGAGTCATATTTACTAGTCAGATGTCGCACAGCTTTCTCTTCGTGTGACTCTTCAGGTAACTGTTTCTCCAGTTGAGGACAGGATGCATACTGCATACTCCCTGGCTTCATGGTTTCTCCTGTCAACACAGAACACAAAATAATAAGTAAGGTTTTACCTCTTTATTTTTATGCCTTCTACAAATTATTCTTACTAAAGCTTATTTTTCTATCTCCTTCGTGTTAATCGAAATAAACATTTGCAGAAATGGTCTCATTACAATTTTGTTGTAGGTACAAGAGGGGGAGGCTGAAGAGATGGACAAATGTTTAAAGGTGAGCTGTTTATGCTGGCCTTGAAATACTCTTTCCGTGATATCATGAGAAAGAAATGACAGAATTCATATTGATGGCAGCATCTTGAAAATGGCTGATGCCACAACAAAATTTCTTGGGTATAAATTGTTGTTTTTATTAGATCTTTTTTTTTCTTTTCTTTCTTTCTCTTTCTCTCTTTCTTTCTTTCTTTCTTTCTTTCTTTCTTTCTTTCTTTCTTTCTTTCTTTCTTTCTTTCTTTCTTTCTTTCTTGTGTATTAAGGTTTCGTCTATCTCCTGTAGTTTAGCAGCTATGCAAAACTACATAAAGGTAGAATAGTAAAGAAAATAAAAGGGAGTTCATTATAAAGGCAAAAAAGGTATACAGTAGTTATATGGTAATGAAATATTAAATACACAAAGAACCCCTAGTATAATATAATACAGATTTTATGAAGTAACACATAGTACCAGAATATTCTCTTATGAGTGTTTAAACTGATCTTCGGCATTTACATACTGATGTAGTCTAGCTGTGACACTAAGCACATTTTACCACTGAGTTCTATATTTGAATCAATTTCTCAACATGCCACCCCAGTGAACAAGATTGATTGTCTTCAACAGCATATGCTCTTCTTGCAAAAATATACCTAAGAAAGAAATTCATAGGGGTAAGATCCGGTGATCTTGGTGGCCATTCAGTTGATTCTCTTCGTCCTATTCACTTATTTGAAAATTCTTTGTCCAAAAAGTCTCGCACAATTCATGCTTAGTGAGCAGGAGCCCCATCATGCTAAAAGTAAAATCTTCATCATTATGTTGTCCACCCATAATATTACTACTGAATACCTTCTTTTGACAAACTGTATAATGCTCTAGCCTAAAGATTTTAATTACAGTCAAAACTGCTCTTAACATCTGTGTAAAAATTTGATGTGTTACATTCACATGACTTTTCTACCCTCTATCATTTATTAATGGATATAAAACTATTGTTATCAAAGCTTATTTTTCTATCTACTTCATTTTAATTGAGATAAACCTTTGCAGAAATAGATAATTTACACATTTCATTATACTGCAATGGGAATATCAATAGTCAAATGTTTAAGAACTGGACACTATATGCTGGACATACTCATTCCGTGCATTCATGAGAAATAACTGTGTGCCGACAGGACTTTAAAAGATGACAAAGTATTGAACAATTTGAACCATTACTACTGGATATCTTGGAAACAGCTTATACCACAAAAAGTTATTTGAAGTAAATTGTGTATTTTAAAGAGATTCACGTATTTTGTGTAGTGCATTCTCATCTATTGCTTAATGTTTACCAGCTGTATAAGATGATACAAAATTCTTTCCAATTGAAGAGGACTTTACGGGATATTCCCAGAAAATTGAATACAGACATTTGATTTGTCATGTAAGTATCTTTAATATATGGTATATTCATCACAATTGTTAAAAATATTTTTGATAAAATAAATTTTTTGAAAAATATTCCATGTAAAGGGTTTTTGGGGGTGGGTGGATTTTCTTGAAAATCTTTGTGTTGCATCTTTGGAAGATACTGAATTTAAATACTAGGGGCCCTCAAAACATGTATATTCTGTGAGATCTCGGTATTAAATTTTGAGATGGAATGTAATACCTTGTCTACCTACTATGTACATGGTAGAGAAAATAAAATAGCTTATTTTCTGAGTTGAGTATATGAATGATAATACACTGTAAATTTTATATACAATGGATATTAATCTGCATACAAGCATGTGCATAAGGATAGTTGTTTTTGTAGGTATGTATAAAAATGTAGAGGGCCATTGTAACTGACAAATTCATTGTCCATATGTAAGTCTTGATGTCTAATGCTGCTAGAAGTAAATTAAAATAAACACTAGTGGGGCAAAGAGGAAGCAGAAAAGAATATATCCAGTAATCTCTATGCTGGATGCATGCTTAGGCAAACAACTATGATTCATTGACTAGTTAGAGATTTGGACTCATAATGGGAAGAATACTACACAGTTAATTTTGTATATAAAAGTCATAGAAAATATTTTATTTTGGGATTTTTTAAAATATAAAGAATTTTCTTATAGAATATCAGAAAAAATAAAATTGTAGCAGAGAGAAATTATCTAAATTTTAATAGTAGAATAGCACACAATGTGCAAGTGGACCCAATGCAATAGGTGTTTGATTTCAATGCAGTAACTGTCTAAAGCAGGTTGCATGCTAATGAGCCTCTCTAATAGCAGTAACCTTCTCCCAAAGCAAAGCAATGGCTTGTTGTTGGATAGAGGAACAGGTTGCATTTGCTCCCAGTCAACAGTCAACACTGACTAAAGAATACTTGACTTATTTTTTAAGATTCCGGGCTGCTGTAAAATTACTGTAATATGAATAAATTATGATAAATATTACATATATGGAATGAAGCACTTAAAACTACAGCCATAAATATATGTTTTCACTGGACTGAAGGGTAACTAGAGGCTAAAACACTATTAAAGAGAGAATATTATTCAGAAGACAAAAAAGAAGAAACAATATTTTGTGCACAGTTTTTTTTTATGGAACTATAGCCTTAAGTGCAGCAGAAAGTAAGCTAAGTAAAATTAAAACCATAACTGCATTTACTACAGGTTTCTAGTATAAGCATTCAAAGAGTAAACTACAACTGCATATTTAAATGGATACATTAAATATAGGTGAACAGTGTTTTGGGAACTAAGATGGTATTTTCAGTAGTTTTTCACTGTTATTTCTCACAAATCATTTTTGAAGACTATCTAACATTACTGTGGATTGTATTGTTGAGGTGGACCGACCAAAGCTTATCTAGGGCTCGACTATTTCCCTATTACGAAGGCAAGTGTCTCGACCATAGTGTTAAATAACGTGACCCTAAAAAAAGCACTATCACAGGAACCAGATGAATATAATTCTAAGTTCAATCATGCGTGTTTTATTGCTTCTATAGCACTTTAAAAGTTGGTGACGCACGATGGGAAAACAGATGAATGTCGATAACATGTTTTGTTTAATGATGGAGTGTATCGAAATGTTAAACGCGGAGTTGTTAAGTGGATTTCTCTGAAGCACGAAGTCTTTCAAAAGTTTGCTTCCTACAATAGTTGCGGTGAAAAAAACAGCTGAGAGTAGATCTCATTTTGGCTAAAGGAAAAAGCGAAACAAGGAATAGAACAGATGAATCCAGTTGGACTGCTCAGCTGGTTGCTTCATGGAGAAAAGGTGAGTAAGCAATGTAAATGGAAATAACCTAGGATTCTAAAGAAATAACTGCATAAACATCGCGTTTTCTCATGGCGTATAGGTGTAGTAATTTATATACTTTTATATTACCAAACTTCGCATCATAAAATACGATTTTCACCGTGATTCTGAAAGTATTCGGCATGCATTAAAGCACTTTGAACGAAATTGTTTACCGTAACACAAAGGCATATATTACCATCGTGAAATTAAATTAAAAAACAAAGATCTACTGAACTTTAAAAAAAATAGTGCTTCAAGACCAAACATCGGCAAACTGTTGTAACGTAATTTCGTTTCAAAATGCTATAAGATGCCATTTGTATCCGTTAATTTGTTTATGAAAACCTATTTCATATTTCTGAATGTAGTATACCTACTGAAATGCAACGTGTGGCATTTACATACAGATAGCACTGCAACCAATAGAATATGTCAAAGTTCGGAGCTTGGTTAGCGCCACCTATAACCTCGGTCATTTCCCTGCCAATCTAATCAACGCCTCATGTAAATGAAGTTAGTTTTAATAAGATCCCAAGCTAATGTATCCTTGACCCGAAGGTAATCTAATTTGCATGTGGAGTTAATCACGACACGCACTACTACGCCCCTATTCCACCCAACATGGGGATGAACGGAATTTCTTATGCGGGTATGTCTCAATCTGTCACATTGTTACAATATGTGCGTGGGTGGTCTTTATTCGCAACAGGTTATGTATGATCGTGGGAAAATGTGCAGCTGCAGCCTATCATATGTTTCTATTGTTTGGTGATGAGAAACTTTACCGCCATATGGGAGCAATAACGAACATGTTTCCAGATGATGCATTCTAGAACACATTCAGCGGATCGGCTTGCTCACCCATGAACACCAGATTAACGAACCTGTAAATAAAATACATGCTTCTTGTACAGAGTTATCAAAATTATATTTATGAAAAGTCAGGAATTTTCTGAAATACGATTTGCATTCGGTGATTTAGATATGGCAATCCTACGAAGGATGTTTTAAATAGTAATTTGGATATATTAATTTAGGGTTATAAAAACTATTACTATTCATATCTAAGCAACCATTCATAAAAAGCTGCAGAACTAAACTTGACCAAAAACTGCTTGATCACTGATTGGTTCTAACAATACAACGAAATAATATTTAAAACAAACAACAAAATTGTTTTATTTTCTCTACTAACCTACAGTAGGTAGAAGAAGTACGTATTCCACACAAAATTTGACATCGAGATTTCACCAAAGCGTTTTTTAAAAAAGGTGCTCAAGCGCGCACGCCTGTATGAACAGTATAATGGCTGCTGCAGAATAGCTGCGAACAGGAACCGAATGGGAACGACAAACGTATTACAAAGCGGAACTTTAAATTAAGGGGAGGTTTATCGTAGTCCGGAACGAAAAGGGGAGACTCTGTCGTCCTCCGTGGCGTAGTGGTTACCATGCTAGCCTTTAATTCCCGAGGTCGCAGGTTTAAATCCGCCGGAAGCGATGGATTTTTTCGGGCGTAAAAATCCTTAGCATAACTTCCTTTGGAAGGGGAAGTAAAGCGGGTGGTCCCGTGTCATAGATTTACAGCACGTAAAAGAACCTCAAGCCTAATAAAGAGGTCTCTGAGCAAAATTTCGGTCTTACACACCCAATTAGTTAAACAGCGTCCATAAATAAAACTCAATGCAATTAATTAATTTTAACGAAAGACTTGCTCAAGTTTTAACCTTTCAGTTCCCGTTTTCGGTAACAGCATTTTTGATTCATATTGTGAGTCGTCGTTATGGTAGACATTTTTCAAGCAGGCCGTGAACTTAAAGTTGCCGCAAGATCTCTCTCTAATCGCAACCTTGGAAAACAAAATCGGAACAACGTACACCCGAAAACAGCATAGAACTGCAAACTTTAATGTATGTCATTTATTACAAACATATTACGACTTGATTTCAAAAGAGGAATTAGAAGCAGTGATGGCATGGTTTTTACAATATGTTCATCACATCAAATTAAAACAACTGTTGATCTGTATTATGTTGGCTGAAATGCCAGTGGATGAAAAAATGACATCCCAATACCTACAGCTCAGCTATAAAAAACGAAAAGTAGGATGAATACTGAAAGCGATATGATGATTTTCACGAAATTGGAATTTTCTGAACATAGCCTGTTGAGTTATCTTCATTCTGATTAAAGTTTGTATAATGGAAAGCCTAAACAAAAACTTGCCGTAGGAAACATATAGGACTACTTAAATACACAATGTGTGTTCAATATTTTTTTTCGTTTTATTGGCGTTTTCAAAACATTCCTAGTATGTTAATATTTTCCCAAGTACGGCATTTGAGGGAACATTTTTGAAGGTTTGATATTCTTTTTATTTTCCATGGCATGAACTCATAATGACTTGATAAACATTTGAATGTTGTTTCTACATGCATACGATGGTTCTAAAACTGAAAAGGGCAATGGATGTACTGTGATATGTGTAGATATCATCCTCCAATACAAACTACCATCCTTGTTCTCTATATATAGTTCTGAATTATATGCTATTAAACAGGCACTAGAATACGCTCTAGAAACTGCACATAGTGACTCACATAATTATCAGTGACTCTCTATCAGCCTTAAACGCAGTACAAGACACGTTCTCTACCAATAGTATTGTAAACGAAATACATAATCTTGTTACCATCCTTTATAACTTAGAAAAGTCACGCAATTTCATGTTAATACCATCTCATAAAAACATACCCTAATGAAAAAGCCGATACTGCAGCAAAACAAGCTACAGAAACTACCAACACAGGATACTGATATCAAAATACCTCTCCAAGATGCAGTCGCACACTTTAAGAAGAAAATACACAAAGAATGGCTGACCAGCTGGATGAACAATTCTACAAGTAAACTTCATGAGTACGTGGAACTTCAACTCAAGAATATCCAATAAGACAGCTACAGCGGCGAAACCAAATTGTAATATCCCGACTACGAATTGGTCATACTAAACTGACACACTCTTATTTGTTAAATAGAAGCTCTCCACCAATTTGTGAAACATGTACAACAGCATTAACAGTAGTACATATTATACTAACATGTCCAAAATTTGAAAATCAACGTAGTCAGGTTGATATGCCCAGAAATATTTCTGCAGCACTCAATGATGTAACTTTCATCCAGAAAGTAATTATTTTTCTTAAATTAATTAATATCCATCAATACATTTAGCCAAATTGTAACCTGTATGTATACATAATGTGTAAGTATTATACTGTAATCCAATAATGTAAACAACTGTACATGAAAGGTCGTGATAAAACCTAGGAAGGTTAAAACTACCCTAAATAAAACTTTTTGTTTAAAAAAAAGTTGTTTCCGCCTATTGCATGATACTCAGACATTATTGCTTAGTTTTAAATCATTTTAAAATCATGAATACATAAACTTAAAGAGAAGAATAGACTTATACATGGATAATATAAGATTTGTTCTTGTTTTGTTGCACTCGTTTACGTTTTCGAAACAGCCGTAAAGAATTGCTAAACACGTAGGATAATGCTGTTGCGGATGTTATGTTAGTTTTCGTAACATTCGTGGCGAAGCGCGTTCACAAATTGATATTTATCCATTACTATTTTTGGGATAAACCTTAGCTTCGTGCAACTCATGACCCCAGTTATGTGAGGAGACGAGCAGAAAACAAATGAACATGGAAGCGTGTGTCACTTATCATAAAAGTATGAAGCAACCCACGTTCCGTCACGAACACCACGTTTGTCCTTCAAAATCACCTAGGATATTCACTATCGGCCGTTCATCTTTATTTCGAAACCTTGAACAAACCTTTATCATCTGCCGCCATATTTACAAAGAAAGGTAAAGGATAACTCGGACTCCACAACACTAACAACAAAAATCTGCTGTTACATTCATATGATTTTAGCTACCACTACTTTTGTCTCTTGCAAAAGCTTAATTACTTTCTCTAACACGTACATAGAAGGTAGAGATACCCGGCGAAGGGCGACGGATTTTTTCAGGCGTAGAACTCCTTAGCATAGTTTCCTTCGGAAGGGAATTACAGCCCGGTGGTCCCGCGTCGTACGTAGATTTATGGCACGTAAAAGAACCTCAAGCCTGATAAAGAGGCCTCGAGCAAAATTTCCGGTCTTTCACGCCCAATATAGATTGGGACGCTAAGGACCACAGCAGTTAAAGAGCTTTCATAAATAAACCTTAATTTAATAGAAGGTAGAGAAGGTACTGTATTTCCCCAAGAATTCGATAGCGAGATTTCACTGGATATGCATGTTTTATAGCCCCTGAATGTCCCTCGCCCCCGCCAACAAAATTAGAGAAAGGTCTCTGTGAGAGTGTGTGAACAGCGTAACTTAAAAACGAAAACTCGGATAAATACCAAACTTGGTATATAAGTTCAGCTAACTTCCAAAGATGTGACATGACAGTTTTTAAAAAAAACTCCCCACCCAAAACTATCCTTTACATGGAAAAATGTTCTAAATATCTTATTTTTTCAAAACGTCTCACGAGTTTTATAAAACTGCTATATATTTAAGGTATTTAAATGGCACATAAAATGCAGATCTTGAATTTTCTGGGAATAACCTGTAAATTCCTCTTCTTTCAGAAGCCATTTTGTATAATTTTGTATAACTGGTAAACGTTAAGATATAGACAAAAACGCACTACACAAAACACACAATTTATTTCTAATAACTTGTGGCAATCGGTCAATTCCGAAACATACATTATTGTTGGTTTGAATTTTTTAATACCTTACCATTTTAAAGTGCTGTCGCTATTCAGTTGTTTCTCACGATATGAAAATCGTATGGAATTTCAAAGCCAGCATATATCACTCGTTTTCAAACATGTAAGTATCGATTCAGTTTCTTCTATCTCCCCCTTATCTGCAACGAAATGTGTAATAAAACTATTTATACAAAGGTTTTACGATTAACGTGAACTAGATATAAAATAAGCTTTGATAAGAATAGTGTGTAGAACTTTTATAAAAATAAACGAAGAAAGTCATGTGAATGTAACACAAATTTTTTAAGGGGGCATGTTCTTTATGTTGATCGAGATAAACGTTTGCAGAAATATGTAGTTTCATGGCACATTTTACTGTAGTGAGAGGGAGATACAGGCTGAAGTGATATTCAAATCTTTCAAAATAATATGTGTTACATTTACGCGACCTTCTCTATCCATTCTTCCACCAACTATTCTTACAAAAGTGTATTTTTCTACCTATTACATATTAATCGCGACTAACTCTCTTCAGAAATGGCTTCATTGCACATTTCGTGTAGGAACAATAGAAATAAGAATATGCTGAAACCTTGTATGTGATACCTCATTAGTCACGGTTCGACACCTTAACTATGGCAGCATATCTTCGCCTTTCTATTCTCTGTCCTTCAAAACAGCTGAAACCTTCACTTTGGTTCCGTCTCGCTTGCATTTCGCTTTCATGCTAAAAGTGACGTTCATTTCCTTTCTATTTCTCTTTGGCATAGTTGCTCACGGGGTAGGTCTGAATATTGCTTGAATAATGTATGTAACTTTCTTATATAGATACCATGATTACATTGCAAAGCGAATTTAGCACAGTCTTCTTAATATTTACTCAGTTTCAGATTTGTTTACAAAACTCTAACAAATAACAGGATATGTTTGCATTTTCATACCTAAAGTGCAGAGGTTGATACACGTAATGTAAGATTGTATATGTACGCATTGTGTTAAATTTCAGGTGTGTCTGTGGCGTAATTAATGTCTATTACTGTGGACTTTGGGAAATAATCATAAGAATCTTGTATTTTAAGAGGCTTTGTATAATAGACTACCCTAACCTTACTGCAATTTCAAACAAATTTAGTGTCTCAAGAAATTTTATTCATATTCTTCTGGCTTGCCTAATTTCATCTTCATATATGGAACCGTTCGCCTAAAAATCGAAGAATCTTTGAAACTGCTTTTACTTTTGCATCGATTTCAACTAAACTTGAAATCTGCTCACAGATTTCCTTCAAACTCGTGGGCAAACCCGTCTGTGTAGGATTAAGAGTCCGTAGGTGCATTTGTAGAAAAAAGGTCCGTGTGTGTGTCTGTCTTTTTACTTTCTCTACTACGTATAGTAAGTAGGGGAAGTATTGTATTCCACCCAAAAATTCGATACCGAGATTTCACCAGAAATACATGTTTTGAGACCCCCTGAATAAAAAAAAAAGTATTTTTGGAAACATGTCCGTGTGTGTGTGTGTAGGGCGCTGATGACCTTAGATGTTTAGCGCCCTTAAACCGCATCTCATCATCATCATCATCATCATCATGTGTGTGTTAACAGCATAACCCAAAAACGAAAAGTCGGATAAATACAAAAATTGGTATTTGAGTTTAGTATCTTCCAAGGATGCGATACGAGTATTTTCAAGAAAATCCCCCACCCCAACTAACCTTTAGATGGAACATTTTTCCAGCATTTTGATTTTCTAAAAATGGCTATAACGATTTTGATTAAAATATGAAAGATATTTAAGTAACAAATAAAATGTTTATCTTGAATTTTCTGGGAATACCCTAGGAAGTCCTCTGTTTAAAACATGGTTTATTTCAAGTACAGCACTATTGAGACAACAGCCATTTCCGAGACATCCGTTGTTTACCATTTTGCAATTTTACTTTCTCTACTACGTATAGTAAGTAGGGGAAGTATTGTATTCCACCCAAAAATTCGATACCGAGATTTCACCGGAAATACATGTTTTGAGGCCCCCTGAATCCAAAAAAAAGCATTTTTGGAAACATGTCCGTGTGTGTGTGTGTGTGTGTGTGTGTGTGTGTGTGTGTGTGTGTGTGCGTCTGTGAACAGCATAACTCAGAAACGAACAGTCGGATAAACACCAAACTTGGTAGTTAGGTTCAGTATCTTCCAGAGATGCGACACGAAGGTTTTCAAGAAAATCCCCCACCCCAGATTACCCTTTACATGGAACATTTTTCGAAAATTTTAATTTCTCCAAATACGGCTCTAACGATTTTGATTAAAATATCATATGTTTAAGATATTTTCATGACAAATGAAATGTATATCTCGAATTTTCTGGGAATGTCTTCAAAAGTATTCTTCATTGTGAACGACTTTTGCATAACTGGTAAACCATAAGATACACAAAATGTTACTACACAAAAAATGTAGATCGCGTTAAAATACACAATTTATGTTATATACTTTTCTTTGTTGAGTGAACCATTTTGAGATATTGCTTGTTATTCCCTTAAATTTTTCAATACTTATACTTTTTCTAAAATTCGTTATTCATTTTTTTTGTCCTGGTAATGCAAAGAGAATAGAATCCTCCACATAGCAACTAGCTCTTAAAATATTTGACTATCGCTTAAAGCCTAGCAATTCCCCTTGCATTTACAAGAAAATTAGCAATAAGATTAACATCTCGATATCTCGATTAACATGAAGCAAATGGGGAATAAGCGTTTGTAAAAATAGTTTGTACAAGAGTAGAGAAAGTCATGTGAGTGTAACACATCAGATTTATTCAAATAGATATATTGTGATTCTTTTAAGTGCTTGTTTCTCGTGATGTCATGGAAGGCCTATGACATTTCAAAAGCCAGCATACAGCGACTCACGTTTTAAACATTTGACTGTCACTTCATCTCCTGTATTCCCCTTATACCTACCACGAAATGTGTAATGAAACTATTTCTGCAAACAATTATGTCATTAACATGAAGCAGATAGAAAATAAGATGGAAGCTGTTAAACTGTACTGGGTAGAGAAAGTAATGTGAGCGTAACATAGATAGTTTTTTTCCTGTATTTTATTTCGTAGTTAAATAAAAGTGAATATAAATGAAAAGGACTTAACGTGAGTAGGGTATATAGAGGAATTCTGGCGCAGTTTTTGCGTTTATATGGGAAAGGATAGGGAAAACGGGGGTATATGCGGTGGTTCACGGAGGAAAATGCGTTTATATGGAGAAGATAGGGACTACGAGGATCGATGCTGGGCTAGATAGAGGTTGAAGGAATGAGGATGTGCTTTATATGAGAGATACGTGGAATACGAGGAGAAGTGTAGGACTAGATAGAGGTTGAGATATGGAATATGCATTTATATGGGAAAGATAGGGAAAACGTGAACAGAGGCTAGGATAGACAGATGCTGAAGCAGGGGGAATATGAACATATTTACAGGAGAGATAGGGGATACGTGGAGAGGTACTAGACTATTCAGGGTTTGAAGGGTAGAGTAGGACTTTTTATATGAAGAGACGAGGAAAACAAGGGTATATGCTAGGTTGAGAGAACCTTCAAGGAGGAAAAAATGCGTTTATATGGGAGAGATAGGGAAAACGAGGAGAGTTCTGAGGTAGAGCAGGGACTGAAGGAGGGAGAGATATGCTTTATACGTCAGAGATAGGGCATGCGAGGGGAGGTGCTAGTGCAGACAGAGGTTAAGGAGTATGGTATACGTTTATATGAGGAATATATGGAAAACGGGGACAGGCGGTATGATAGACAGAAGCTGGACCACGTTTACGTTTATAGGGGAAAGGATAGGGAAAACGAGGGTAGATGCGACAGTTCAAGGAGGAAAATGCGTTTATAGGGGAGAGATAGGGAATACCAGGGCTGATGCTAGGCTAGTCAGATGCTAAAGGAGGGAGGGATACGCTTTATACGAGAGAGATAGGAAATACAAGGAAAGATGTTATACTAAACAGGACTTGAAGGGTAGAATATGGCGTTTTATATGAGCGAGATAGTGAACCGAGGAGAGGTATTAGGCTAGGAGTTTTGAATGATAGAGTAGGCGTTTATATGCGAGAGATAGAGAATACGAGGGTCGATGCTAGGCTAGACAGGGTTGAAGTAGGGAATACGTCTTATATGGGAGAGGTAGGGGGATATGAGGAGAAGTGCTAGGCTAGACAGGAAGGTCTGAATGACAGAGTATACGTTTATATGGGAAAAGATAGGGAAAACGAAGGTAGATGCTAGGTTGAGAGAGTCTTCAAGGAGGAAAATGCGTCTTATATGAGAGAGGTAGGGGAATATGAGGAGAGGTGCTAGTCTAGACATGTGTCGAGGAGCAGAGTATACGTTTATATGGGAGAAATATGGAAAACGGGAGAGATACAAGGATAAACAGAGGTTGAAGGAGGAGGAATGTAGGTTTATACGGCAATATAGAGAGTAATTAAATTATAAAACATTTCTCATCCAACGTTACAACACTTTTATATACTTTTTCTAAACCTTACAAACTTTATATATGTTAAACTAGGGCGCGAAACGGAGAGGGACAAACTGTATATCGGTTTACAGTGAAGTATACGTCCTAACCTATGCCCACCTTGTATGTTGACATCTTCTCATTGTCTATTCATTCCTAACATAATCACGTAACAAGACGTAACCAACAAACGTAACCACGTAACAAGACGTAGCACAACGTAACATAACGGCATGACAAGACGTCGCACTAAGTAACATAAGCACGTATCCTCATAACATCACGTGAACATCACGTAACCAGAAACGTTACACGATGTAACAACACGTAGCAACTATGTAACCATGTAACAAAACGTAAGAACAACACGTAACCAGCCCATTGCTAAAGCGATCTAAACTAATTCATCCTTCATAACTTAAACAATAAGTACGAGAACCTAGCCTAGATTAACCCGATCAATCCTAAACGTTCCTCTCATCATCCATTCTAGTCAGGCATCGACTAACCTAATCTGTCTAACCGAAGATAACCTCAATATTTTATTCAGGTTTTATTATTCGAGAGTTTTAATTGAAAAGTTTACGTCAACATACCTTTATTTTAGTTCCTTGTAGGCGTCTCTCCCCTTTTTATCTAGGCTTGAGACTAGCACTAGGATTGCTCCTAATGGCAGGGTTACCACCTTCCCTTCCATCTTCTTTCTTCATCGGTCGTCAGCTAGCTGCATATACAGCACACGGATAACCTTCATTTTTTTAAGATTGTAGGCTCACGAGAAAATCTTCATATTCGTCTTAAATTCTCTTATGCACTACTTGTAATGCTGTAATGTCCATAGGCGTATGTCGTTATTCCGTCCTCAGCAATAATTCTTTTATCGTCGTATGGTGTCAATGTAATTTTATTCACTTGTACTGTGGCAAGAGCATGCTGTCGCGACAGGATCAGATTCATGGGCGTTCTGATAATTTCTCTGGTTTTAAGGCAGTCAGTATAGCTCTCGAACGTGACGTACTGCTTAATAGCACTACGTTTTATGCCTTTAATCTTTTTTATCATTGAACCGTCGATATCTAGGGCATACATTTTAGGTCGTAGCCCTACAAAGCGTTGAATGATTTTACCATTAGCCTCATCTTTAAATTTCCCAAGTACCTTCTTGTTTAGAGGTGAATAGCATATATGGCTTGTAGGATAATCAGCAGTATCTAGGTGCTCAAGAAAACGTAGCTTATCCTGGTACACATCTTCAGTTGTAACACGATGAATGAACGAATCAGTGTCCATATACATAAGCTTCAGGTTTTCAGCTCCATAATACGGTAGCAACACATCATAGTGATACCGGTACATTAATGTCTTGGAGATATCCAACACACTCATACCGATGTATATAGGCTTGTTGAAGACGATCTGTCGGGAGGCCATATGTACAGCAGCTAGATTAGAAGCATATATAGTCCTGTCGATAAACGTTGGCTTTGCAATTAACTTTTCCAGAGTCTTCTCATTTGTCACCAGCCGTATATCCATACGATTACGCAGGTTCTCCATAGTTTTTCCGAACATAGCATTGTTGAACAATTTGTAGAGATCCTTCTCAAAATCATTTGAGGCCTGTTGTCGTAGTCTGTTGTTAAATTCCACATACGGTTTTAACCACTGAGACTGTCGGAATTGTAGCACACGATGGATTTTTGTTAGTCGTAGTCCATGACTAAGAGCTTGCTTCAAAGCCTTGTAATGCACTACATACTTCTTTCGAGGTCCTAGATGAGGTATCAGTTTCTTTGTAGATGATTCCAATGGTTTCATACACTCTGGCAGGAAAGGTAGATCGTTGTGTAGATCGTGAAGTTCAGCAGGATACTCGATGTCGACTTCTAATATGTAGCCGTAAGGATCATCTTCTTGTAGTCTTTCTAAGTTGATTTCTTCAGGTGATACCCACTCAAATCCACCATAAGGGAGAGCGTGACACATTGCCCACCCATATTGGTTATTGGCGTCCTCATAGGTAATAAATTGGGTTGGTCTCGACGGATCAAACTTCTCCATGTAGGTGTTATTAGCCTCTGCATAGCGGTGGGAAACTTGGCATAAACCTCCTCTTATACCTGATTCCACCATGAGTAATTGATCATAATCCTGTAACAATTCCAGCTGAATTCCAGTGTACAGTAACATGGCATCCCATGTAAGTCCTGGAGAGGTGAAATAATGTGCAGGGTCGACTTTGTGTGTTTTGAGTGTTTGCTCCCTAAACGTCTCAAAGACATCAGCTAGGAGAAGCACATCAGAGATTAAGTAGAGGTCGCTGTACTCGCCCAGGTTTCTCACATTAAACAGCTCCCATACATTTCTAGCATGGTCGTAGTCAGTATCAGTAATTTCTTCTTCATTTAATCTATTGTAGAAGGAGTCCTTAGGAGGCAAGCAGGTTTCGTTCAGGACATCCCATGACGTAACAAAATCATAGGGAAATACACCCTTACGGGTCATCAACTTCAATTTGTCTTCTCCAAAGTACTTTAGCGTTTCAGGATACGAGGTTAGATTTTTTACCAACTTATCCAAGCTTGTACTGAGGAATCGGAAGCTATCCACAAATCGAAGCTTTATATCTCCTACATACTTGGTGAATGAGATATAGCTTTCTTCAGAGTTAGGAATTACCTCCACACGTTCACTTGTGCAACCCAGCTCCTTAACAATGAAATGAGAGTCATATCCGCTAAGGTTATGCATGAAGACTGGTATATATTTAGGTGTTTTACAGGCTAAATTACATTCATTATGAAGACTTCCACGATATTCAGCTGATGTGATCATGGTCGCGTACTTTATAGTTCTCTTCTGTAAAGGGTTTTCCACACAAGTAGCATGCTGAAGAAGACTCAAAATCCTTTTGCTCTTGATCCGTAAGTTTCAGAGGCTTAGCAGATTTGTATATGTCATCAATCATTTTTGCAAGAGATGTCAGGTACAGCATAAACTTCTGAGCGGCATCAGCACCACGATACACATAGGGTTGCTTAGGAAGACCAGTTTCGAGATGTTCAACACCAGATGTAGGCTTCACGTAAACACAGAAGCTCATTGGTGTGTGCTCTTGATAAGGGGTTGTATAGGAAGTTTCAGGATTGGGTATACACGTATGGCATGGAGTGAGAATACTCTCAAAATCTGCATAGATGACATAAGGTACTTTCAGCATCCTCTCAACATTTTTAAACTGTACAATTGCTTTCTCCTTTGTAGGCATAACTACCCTTGCAACACCATGCTGATTACAGATGGTTGCATGTTCTTGTAGTTTTTCCAGTCCACTTCGTCCATATCGATTATCAAAATGTGTAAAGCAGCGCTTGCAGGTATAAACACGTTCATTACATTTAGTTTTCTGGCGTCGAACGAGCTTCTCAAAATTCTTTATATACACGTAGTGATGTTTTCCACTACTGTCATTCAATAGTAGGAGGTCGCGATGTTCAGGTAGTTCAATATCAACAACCTTTATCGGATACACTTCGTGCTTCTCATCCAGCCCAAAAACGTTAATAGACATATTGTTAAACTTCTCAAATTTAGGTATTTGAGAAAGCGGAGTAGGGTAGGAAACACAGCTGAAGTCGTACTTATCTTGAAGTTTCTTATATTTGCTCACCCGTTGTGCATCCTTCTCAACGGATTTGGCTAGTACAGAGTACATGAAACATAGCTCATCAGTTAAATTCTGGATGTTAATGCAGGCTTTTCTTGCTTCAACAGAGGGAGGTAGGGGTATGTAGCTACTTCCTCGCAACGGGTTGTACTTGTTAATACGAAGGCGTACCCCTTCCACAGTAAGCAAGGCCCAGCTGCTACCCTTAAGCTGAGACTCATCCATTTCAGCAACCAATTTCTTGAATTTCACTTCCAGCATAGAGTCCAGATCAGTTTCTAGGAAAACAGCTTGATTTCTGGTTTTAAATGTCTTGTCGCAGGTTTCTCCGATACTGTTAACAAATCTACACTCAGCTAACAGATTAATTTTCAAACTCTTGTGAATACCAAGCTCTTTATACACAGCCTGGATTATCCGCTGTTTTGCTTCATGCAGGTACATATTCAGGTCCTTAGTCGATTCACATCGTATAAAATACGATTTCAAGCGTCCATGGAATGAAGTTTCATATTCTTTCATGTCACACTCCTCCATTGCAGATAACAACTCTTGCTTTGACGGTTCTAATCTACGTTTCTTCTCAGGTCTGTTTATTTCACACGCATCTTCGTGTCGACGACCCTTATAACTGTCTTTGAAGGCTACGTTACAATATTTACACTTGAAGAGTTTTTTACAACGTAGCTCATGTCGTCTTTTATCATATCCACGGAGGAACTTCTTACAGCATTTACCACAAGAATATCCAGTAGCGCTTGGAATAATATCCTTATACGCTGAGTTATTCATCTTTATTCTTGATGTAATAACGTATTAATCACTGATCAATGAAATGTAGACCTTTTCACCTTGATACCACTTTAGAAAGCTGATTATTCTTGGAGAGAACACGATGTTAACACCTCAGAAATGATCAACAGAATGAATTTCAATGCCCTAGATCACCGTATTTATAGAGGAAGCACGAACCTTTATGCCTCAATTATATATCGTATTAACCCTTCAAGGAAATGTACTCTTCTTCACATTGATAACACTTTAGATTATTTTCTGAGAGAACAGCGATGTTAACACCTCAGAGATGATCAACAGAATGAATTTCAATACTCAAGTTCGCTCTATTTATAGAGAAAGCACGAACCTTTTAATCAATTATATCCTGATTATTAATACTAAAAACGGTGATGAAGCGTGTAAGCTCTTATATATTTCAATTCGTGTTACACTGATGTTCGAGCGTCTCCGTATAGCTTCGTATGTTTAGAGAGAAAGTGTAAAGTATTGTGAAGATGTTATGTATTGTTCGGCTATAATCGTACAGATTCGGAGAGCTTGACTGGTGAAGGTGATGAACGATCCGTCAACCGAGCAGGAGGCAAGCAGTCCCTTCGCGCAACGAAACCTAGATGCAAAAGAAAGAAAATCGTGTTAGATGAGAAACCACCCAGACATTCGCCTACAGACCATGGAAAACCATGAAAAAATATGTCAGAGTGAGCGTCCAACGGAACTCGAACCAGGGACTCTAAAAAGCACACGTGAAAGGTACAGATTATATAGAATGAAAGGAAATCGCTGACGATGAGAAACCACTCCAGCATTCGCCTGCAGACCAGGGAAAACCTAAAAAATATGATGTCAGAGTGATCGACCAACAGGGAAATCAAACAAAAGACCTTAGAAACATATAGGTTAAGATGTAAATCAAAATAAAAAGGTAATAAAATCGTGCTAGATGAGAAACCACCCAGACATTCGCCTACAGACCAGGCAAAACCATGAAAAAATATGTCAGAGTAAACAACCAACGACAATCGAACGAGGGAAACCATCAGATTACTCTAGAAGCAAAAAAAAAGTTGCAAAAGAAAGAAAATCGTGTTAGATGAGAAACCACCCAGACATTCGCCTGCAGACCATGGAAAACCATGAAAAAATATGTCAGAGTGAGCGTCCAACGGAACTCGAACCAGGGACTCTAAAAAGCACACGTGAAAGGTACAGATTATATAGAATGAAAGGAAATCGCTGACGATGAGAAACCACTCCAGCATTCGCCTGCAGACCAGGGAAAACCCTAAAAAATATGATGTCAGAGTGATCAACCAACAGGGAAATCAAACAAAAGACCTTAGAAACATATAGGTTAAGATGTAAATCAAAATAAAAAGGTAATAAAATCGTGCTAGATGAGAAACCACCCAAACATTCGCCTACAGACCAGGCAAAACCATGAAAAATATGTCAGAGTAAACAACCAACGACAATCGAACGAGGGATACCATCAGATTACTCTAGAAGCAAAAAAAAAGTTGCAAAAGAAAGAAAATCGTGTTAGATGAGAACCCACTCAGGCATTCGCCTGCAGACCAGGGGAAACCATGAAAAAAATCAAAGGGACACCTCGTTAATAAAACCAAATTCGATCCTTCACGATCCGGGAATACGTATGATAAATTTAAAAGTCTGTGTAACGAAACTAATACAAATGCCGTCGATGAGCGGTTCTCTGCATTTTTTAAATTAATTACCTACCAATAAAAGCAAATGGAATATTTCCAAATGATGCTCTGCTCCCGTGGGAGAGCATGTGTAGTCTGGCCTTCGAACCAGTTATTCTTTTCGTGTGTGAATCTTTTTGGGTGAAAAAGGAAACTGAAGGACGTTTAAAGGGAGGGGCCGTTTCCAATTTATCACCAAGTTTCACATTTTGATTAAAATACCACATATTTTATATATAAATTTCGTATAACGTAGTACACAATGGTATAGAACGTTTTTAAAAACACAATTCATTTGAAATAACGTCTTTTTTCTGCGGCATTGGCCATTTCCTATATATAAGATTGTTGTAGTCGTTTATAACGCTCCCAATATTATGGCCTATGACCTTTAGGGGATATCTCATTCTACTAAGCTATGATTGAACCCATTTCTGAGGTTGAGGCACCCAGCGTTGCGTCCGAGGGAGGGTGATGATGAGGATGGCGGTGGAACGAGAGGACCTACAGCTTTTACCATGGACACCGAACCACGTTAGGCCTTGGTGACACTTCACACGAGCAAGTCGGCGGTGAAGGTGTGGATAGGACCGCCAGAGCCTGGATTCGAAAGCCGGACCCTCAGTACGAGAGCGGGAAACGAAACCGCTGAACTATATAACACTGTTGTTTTAAACATCTGACAAATGACTCGGTTTCTTCCATTCCCTTGTACCTATTCTCACGCGTGGTGTATAGATTGTCTCAGTAAGCATTCGTGACTATTACAATTATCGCCAAGTATTATTTTACAAAAAGATTGGCTTATTCTCTTAGTAAACATAGGACGAAATCGTTTTTTAAACAACTCTCCATTCGAGAGATATTGTTTGATTATTCCAGCAGAGAGAGAGAGAGAGAGAGAGGGAGAGAGAGAGAGAGAGATCGAGCCATATTTGTTTAAAAGCTTTTTTTTCATTCACAGGAAATCTTCGAGAAAATTCGAGGAATTATTCAGTTGGACACCATTGCTAAAATAGTTTGTACACCCTTTGAAGAATGTTTACCTGACTGGCGGAGTCTCGGAAATACCTCTCTCGACAGGCTGTCGCCTGTACAGCTTCTTGGACATTTATACATTAGGAAGGCTATTATGCTTTAAAATGGGATAGCTATGTTTTAAGCTTTCCACAACAAATGTTTTCCTGATAATTAATATAATTCTACATAAAGAATATTAATGATTACGTTTCAATTAAACGTATACTGTATAGATTCTGTACTTAAGCATTCGATTGTATCTTTGTCATTATTTAAATACTCGATTACGAGAATTGCTAGCATATCAAAAATTGTAGAAGTTTTTCCACCCTTATTTAATTAAATTCATGTATATACTCTATTATTTAGTGATTTTTTCAATAATTTCTCTCATGTCCATCATTCGTCAAAAAATCAGTGTACAATACGCATTTTTATACGTTTTAATGTTCGTTTATTTTTAAAACCGCTACATTTGCCCGTAATTACGAGCAATTAGATTTCAGATTTACTCAGATGTGTAGCTTGTAGAATAGAAATGTTTTAATAAATGTATTCTATTTTTAGACGAAAAACAACGATCTGCTTCTGACTGTGTATAATTATAATCAAGACCGAGTTGTATTTAGTATAAAGTTTGTTTATTTTCATTTTTAAGACTTCCTTTGTTAAAGATATCTTGCAATCTATTTTTAAATTTCTTTTAAAACCAGAGCGAACATTATCAAATATAACGCCTGCCTTCACGTGTAGGGAAGCTAACATGGTCACAGTCATCTTTTAGTAGCTTGCCTTTCATGTCGGCCTCGGGCGGAGGCGAGCACCTGGCGGGGAGGAGAAGCCTTGCGAAAGGCGGCTGAGGGGTGGCACCTGGAGGGAGAAAGACCGGCATCACGACTCGCTGAGAGTCCAGCCCTCAGTACGGTCCTGCATGCCGTAAGGTCCGGTCCTATTCGTAGCAGCATGCTATACCACCGCAGCTCGCGCCAGCGTCTTACGTAATCTAGTTTTTTACGCTCACTATACCATTTAAATATACATTCATCTAAGAGATATAATATTCGTCAGGATGACAGATGTCCAAATATACATAACAAAGAAATTAGTTACTGATATAAATGTAATATCGTACGTTCACCATTTTATTTTATTCGGGGGATGAAATTTGTATTCATGTCACGGTTTTCAATCCTAGTCCTCCAACCCTACTTGGAACGACAATCAATAACGAGCTACAATCCAAGAATATAATCGATAATAATACAAATATTTTGATAAAGAATATCAAATGTAGATCTCTATAAACGTATGTATTTCCCCTCACTTCCCCTCTTCCCCCACCAGACAGTAGCAATATAATGCCGATTCTGAAACACAGAGAGATGCCGACATCTGATAAAGGTTCTTTGTTCTATGCCGCTAGCCCCGCCCCCTCCCTTTGTGTGCTACTATTTGCCGCCCGGTCGCGTGCCGCTAGCTCCGCCCCCTTCCCTTTGTGTGCTTACCTAATGCCGACAGGGTCTGTGCCGGCAGTTCCTCCCCCCTCCCCCCTGTGGTCACGTGCTGGCGGCCACCATCCCCCTCCCCTTCCCTTGTGACCTCACCTTAAAAGCTACTGGACACCCGATCCCCCTACCCCATCCTTTCTAATCCTATCCCGTACACTGGGCACGCCCTCTCTTTGTGCTCTACTCCCACGCTGGCCTCGGTATTGGAGAACAATGGGGTATTGTTCAAATCGTCTAAGCCTGCGTTGGAGTAGAGCAGAGAGGAGGGGTATCATGCTCCAGTAGCTTTTAAGGGTGAAACCACAAAGGTTAACTGTTTTCACGTATGCTATTCTTTCACCGCAAATCAGAGACACAGGACAATGCATTATTGTTCTCATCGTAAATGGCGGTGTCGGAATAGCAAAAAGCGGGGGTGGGAGTCGGCGGCATAGAAGAAAGGACCTTTATCAGATGTCGGCATCACTCTGTTTTTCAGAATCGGCATTATATTGCTACTGTCTGGTGGGGGAAGAGGGGAAGTGAGGGGAAATACATACGTTTATAGAGATCTACATTTGATATTCTTTATCAAAATATTTGTATTATTATCGATTATATTCTTGGATTGTAGCTCGTTATTGATTGTCGTTCCAAGTAGGGTTGGAGGACTAGGATTGAAAACCGTGACATGAATACAAATTTCATCCCCCGAATAAAATAAAATGGTGAACGTACGATATTACATTTATATCAGTAACTAATTTCTTTGTTATGTATATTTGGACATCTGTCATCCTGACGAATATTATATCTCTTAGATGAATGTATATTTAAATGGTATAGTGAGCGTAAAAAACTAGATTACGTAAGACGCTGGCGCGAGCTGCGGTGGTATAGCATGCTGCTACGAATAGGACCGGACCTTACGGCATGCAGGACCGTACTGAGGGCTGGACTCTCAGCGAGTCGTGATGCCGGTCTTTCTCCCTCCAGGTGCCACCCCTCAGCCGCCTTTCGCAAGGCTTCTCCTCCCCGCCAGGTGCTCGCCTCCGCCCGAGGCCGACATGAAAGGCAAGCTACTAAAAGATGACTGTGACCATGTTAGCTTCCCTACACGTGAAGGCAGGCGTTATATTTGATAATGTTCGCTCTGGTTTTAAAAGAAATTTAAAAATAGATTGCAAGATATCTTTAACAAAGGAAGTCTTAAAAATGAAAATAAACAAACTTTATACTAAATACAACTCGGTCTTGATTATAATTATACACAGTCAGAAGCAGATCGTTGTTTTTCGTCTAAAAATAGAATACATTTATTAAAACATTTCTATTCTACAAGCTACACATCTGAGTAAATCTGAAATCTAATTGCTCGTAATTACGGGCAAATGTAGCGGTTTTAAAAATAAACGAACATTAAAACGTATAAAAATGCGTATTGTACACTGATTTTTTGACGAATGATGGACATGAGAGAAATTATTGAAAAAATCACTAAATAATAGAGTATATACATGAATTTAATTAAATAAGGGTGGAAAAACTTCTACAATTTTTGATATGCTAGCAATTCTCGTAATCGAGTATTTAAATAATGACAAAGATACAATCGAATGCTTAAGTACAGAATCTATACAGTATACGTTTAATTGAAACGTAATCATTAATATTCTTCATGTAGAATTATATTAATTATCAGGAAAACATTTGTTGTGGAAAGCTTAAAACATAGCTATCCCATTTTAAAGCATAATAGCCTTCCTAATGTATAAATGTCCAAGAAGCTGTACAGGCGACAGCCTGTCGAGAGAGGTATTTCCGAGACTCCGCCAGTCAGGTAAACATTCTTCAAAGGGTGTACAAACTATTTTAGCAATGGTGTCCAACTGAATAATTCCTCGAATTTTCTCGAAGATTTCCTGTGAATGAAAAAAAAGCTTTTAAACAAATATGGCTCGATCTCTCTCTCTCTCTCCCTCTCTCTCTCTCTCTCTCTCTCTGCTGGAATAATCAAACAATATCTCTCGAATGGAGAGTTGTTTAAAAAACGATTTCGTCCTATGTTTACTAAGAGAATAAGCCAATCTTTTTGTAAAATAATACTTGGCGATAATTGTAATAGTCACGAATGCTTACTGAGACAATCTATACACCACGCGTGAGAATAGGTACAAGGGAATGGAAGAAACCGAGTCATTTGTCAGATGTTTAAAACAACAGTGTTATATAGTTCAGCGGTTTCGTTTCCCGCTCTCGTACTGAGGGTCCGGCTTTCGAATCCAGGCTCTGGCGGTCCTATCCACACCTTCACCGCCGACTTGCTCGTGTGAAGTGTCACCAAGGCCTAACGTGGTTCGGTGTCCATGGTAAAAGCTGTAGGTCCTCTCGTTCCACCGCCATCCTCATCATCACCCTCCCTCGGACGCAACGCTGGGTGCCTCAACCTCAGAAATGGGTTCAATCATAGCTTAGTAGAATGAGATATCCCCTAAAGGTCATAGGCCATAATATTGGGAGCGTTATAAACGACTACAACAATCTTATATATAGGAAATGGCCAATGCCGCAGAAAAAAGACGTTATTTCAAATGAATTGTGTTTTTAAAAACGTTCTATACCATTGTGTACTACGTTATACGAAATTTATATATAAAATATGTGGTATTTTAATCAAAATGTGAAACTTGGTGATAAATTGGAAACGGCCCCTCCCTTTAAACGTCCTTCAGTTTCCTTTTTCACCCAAAAAGATTCACACACGAAAAGAATAACTGGTTCGAAGGCCAGACTACACATGCTCTCCCACGGGAGCAGAGCATCATTTGGAAATATTCCATTTGCTTTTATTGGTAGGTAATTAATTTAAAAAATGCAGAGAACCGCTCATCGACGGCATTTGTATTAGTTTCGTTACACAGACTTTTAAATTTATCATACGTATTCCCGGATCGTGAAGGATCGAATTTGGTTTTATTAACGAGGTGTCCCTTTGATTTTTTTCATGGTTTCCCCTGGTCTGCAGGCGAATGCCTGAGTGGGTTCTCATCTAACACGATTTTCTTTCTTTTGCAACTTTTTTTTTGCTTCTAGAGTAATCTGATGGTATCCCTCGTTCGATTGTCGTTGGTTGTTTACTCTGACATATTTTTCATGGTTTTGCCTGGTCTGTAGGCGAATGTTTGGGTGGTTTCTCATCTAGCACGATTTTATTACCTTTTTATTTTGATTTACATCTTAACCTATATGTTTCTAAGGTCTTTTGTTTGATTTCCCTGTTGGTTGATCACTCTGACATCATATTTTTTAGGGTTTTCCCTGGTCTGCAGGCGAATGCTGGAGTGGTTTCTCATCGTCAGCGATTTCCTTTCATTCTATATAATCTGTACCTTTCACGTGTGCTTTTTAGAGTCCCTGGTTCGAGTTCCGTTGGACGCTCACTCTGACATATTTTTTCATGGTTTTCCATGGTCTGCAGGCGAATGTCTGGGTGGTTTCTCATCTAACACGATTTTCTTTCTTTTGCAACTTTTTTTTTGCTTCTAGAGTAATCTGATGGTTTCCCTCGTTCGATTGTCGTTGGTTGTTTACTCTGACATATTTTTTCATGGTTTTGCCTGGTCTGTAGGCGAATGTCTGGGTGGTTTCTCATCTAGCACGATTTTATTACCTTTTTATTTTGATTTACATCTTAACCTATATGTTTCTAAGGTCTTTTGTTTGATTTCCCTGTTGGTCGATCACTCTGACATCATATTTTTTAGGTTTTCCCTGGTCTGCAGGCGAATGCTGGAGTGGTTTCTCATCGTCAGCGATTTCCTTTCATTCTATATAATCTGTACCTTTCACGTGTGCTTTTTAGAGTCCCTGGTTCGAGTTCCGTTGGACGCTCACTCTGACATATTTTTTCATGGTTTTCCATGGTCTGTAGGCGAATGTCTGGGTGGTTTCTCATCTAACACGATTTTCTTTCTTTTGCATCTAGGTTTCGTTGCGCGAAGGGACTGCTTGCCTCCTGCTCGGTTGACGGATCGTTCATCACCTTCACCAGTCAAGCTCTCCGAATCTGTACGATTATAGCCGAACAATACATAACATCTTCACAATACTTTACACTTTCTCTCTAAACATACGAAGCTATACGGAGACGCTCGAACATCAGTGTAACACGAATTGAAATATATAAGAGCTTACACGCTTCATCACCGTTTTTAGTATTAATAATCAGGATATAATTGATTAAAAGGTTCGTGCTTTCTCTATAAATAGAGCGAACTTGAGTATTGAAATTCATTCTGTTGATCATCTCTGAGGTGTTAACATCGCTGTTCTCTCAGAAAATAATCTAAAGTGTTATCAATGTGAAGAAGAGTACATTTCCTTGAAGGGTTAATACGATATATAATTGAGGCATAAAGGTTCGTGCTTCCTCTATAAATACGGTGATCTAGGGCATTGAAATTCATTCTGTTGATCATTTCTGAGGTGTTAACATCGTGTTCTCTCCAAGAATAATCAGCTTTCTAAAGTGGTATCAAGGTGAAAAGGTCTACATTTCATTGATCAGTGATTAATACGTTATTACATCAAGAATAAAGATGAATAACTCAGCGTATAAGGATATTATTCCAAGCGCTACTGGATATTCTTGTGGTAAATGCTGTAAGAAGTTCCTCCGTGGATATGATAAAAGACGACATGAGCTACGTTGTAAAAAACTCTTCAAGTGTAAATATTGTAACGTAGCCTTCAAAGACAGTTATAAGGGTCGTCGACACGAAGATGCGTGTGAAATAAACAGACCTGAGAAGAAACGTAGATTAGAACCGTCAAAGCAAGAGTTGTTATCTGCAATGGAGGAGTGTGACATGAAAGAATATGAAACTTCATTCCATGGACGCTTGAAATCGTATTTTATACGATGTGAATCGACTAAGGACCTGAATATGTACCTGCATGAAGCAAAACAGCGGATAATCCAGGCTGTGTATAAAGAGCTTGGTATTCACAAGAGTTTGAAAATTAATCTGTTAGCTGAGTGTAGATTTGTTAACAGTATCGGAGAAACCTGCGACAAGACATTTAAAACCAGAAATCAAGCTGTTTTCCTAGAAACTGATCTGGACTCTATGCTGGAAGTGAAATTCAAGAAATTGGTTGCTGAAATGGATGAGTCTCAGCTTAAGGGTAGCAGCTGGGCCTTGCTTACTGTGGAAGGGGTACGCCTTCGTATTAACAAGTACAACCCGTTGCGAGGAAGTAGCTACATACCCCTACCTCCCTCTGTTGAAGCAAGAAAAGCCTGCATTAACATCCAGAATTTAACTGATGAGCTATGTTTCATGTACTCTGTACTAGCCAAATCCGTTGAGAAGGATGCACAACGGGTGAGCAAATATAAGAAACTTCAAGATAAGTACGACTTCAGCTGTGTTTCCTACCCTACTCCGCTTTCTCAAATACCTAAATTTGAGAAGTTTAACAATATGTCTATTAACGTTTTTGGGCTGGATGAGAAGCACGAAGTGTATCCGATAAAGGTTGTTGATATTGAACTACCTGAACATCGCGACCTCCTACTATTGAATGACAGTAGTGGAAAACATCACTACGTGTATATAAAGAATTTTGAGAAGCTCGTTCGACGCCAGAAAACTAAATGTAATGAACGTGTTTATACCTGCAAGCGCTGCTTTACACATTTTGATAATCGATATGGACGAAGTGGACTGGAAAAACTACAAGAACATGCAACCATCTGTAATCAGCATGGTGTTGCAAGGGTAGTTATGCCTACAAAGGAGAAAGCAATTGTACAGTTTAAAAATGTTGAGAGGATGCTGAAAGTACCTTATGTCATCTATGCAGATTTTGAGAGTATTCTCACTCCATGCCATACGTGTATACCCAATCCTGAAACTTCCTATACAACCCCTTATCAAGAGCACACACCAATGAGCTTCTGTGTTTACGTGAAGCCTACATCTGGTGTTGAACATCTCGAAACTGGTCTTCCTAAGCAACCCTATGTGTATCGTGGTGCTGATGCCGCTCAGAAGTTTATGCTGTACCTGACATCTCTTGCAAAAATGATTGATGACATATACAAATCTGCTAAGCCTCTGAAACTTACGGATCAAGAGCAAAAGGATTTTGAGTCTTCTTCAGCATGCTACTTGTGTGGAAAACCCTTTACAGAAGAGAACTATAAAGTACGCGACCATGATCACATCAGCTGAATATCGTGGAAGTCTTCATAATGAATGTAATTTAGCCTGTAAAACACCTAAATATATACCAGTCTTCATGCATAACCTTAGCGGATATGACTCTCATTTCATTGTTAAGGAGCTGGGTTGCACAAGTGAACGTGTGGAGGTAATTCCTAACTCTGAAGAAAGCTATATCTCATTCACCAAGTATGTAGGAGATATAAAGCTTCGATTTGTGGATAGCTTCCGATTCCTCAGTACAAGCTTGGATAAGTTGGTAAAAAATCTAACCTCGTATCCTGAAACGCTAAAGTACTTTGGAGAAGACAAATTGAAGTTGATGACCCGTAAGGGTGTATTTCCCTATGATTTTGTTACGTCATGGGATGTCCTGAACGAAACCTGCTTGCCTCCTAAGGACTCCTTCTACAATAGATTAAATGAAGAAGAAATTACTGATACTGACTACGACCATGCTAGAAATGTATGGGAGCTGTTTAATGTGAGAAACCTGGGCGAGTACAGCGACCTCTACTTAATCTCTGATGTGCTTCTCCTAGCTGATGTCTTTGAGACGTTTAGGGAGCAAACACTCAAAACACACAAAGTCGACCCTGCACATTATTTCACCTCTCCAGGACTTACATGGGATGCCATGTTACTGTACACTGGAATTCAGCTGGAATTGTTACAGGATTATGATCAATTACTCATGGTGGAATCAGGTATAAGAGGAGGTTTATGCCAAGTTTCCCACCGCTATGCAGAGGCTAATAACACCTACATGGAGAAGTTTGATCCGTCGAGACCAACCCAATTTATTACCTATGAGGACGCCAATAACCAATATGGGTGGGCAATGTGTCACGCTCTCCCTTATGGTGGATTTGAGTGGGTATCACCTGAAGAAATCAACTTAGAAAGACTACAAGAAGATGATCCTTACGGCTACATATTAGAAGTCGACATCGAGTATCCTGCTGAACTTCACGATCTACACAACGATCTACCTTTCCTGCCAGAGTGTATGAAACCATTGGAATCATCTACAAAGAAACTGATACCTCATCTAGGACCTCGAAAGAAGTATGTAGTGCATTACAAGGCTTTGAAGCAAGCTCTTAGTCATGGACTACGACTAACAAAAATCCATCGTGTGCTACAATTCCGACAGTCTCAGTGGTTAAAACCGTATGTGGAATTTAACAACAGACTACGACAACAGGCCTCAAATGATTTTGAGAAGGATCTCTACAAATTGTTCAACAATGCTATGTTCGGAAAAACTATGGAGAACCTGCGTAATCGTATGGATATACGGCTGGTGACAAATGAGAAGACTCTGGAAAAGTTAATTGCAAAGCCAACGTTTATCGACAGGACTATATATGCTTCTAATCTAGCTGCTGTACATATGGCCTCCCGACAGATCGTCTTCAACAAGCCTATATACATCGGTATGAGTGTGTTGGATATCTCCAAGACATTAATGTACCGGTATCACTATGATGTGTTGCTACCGTATTATGGAGCTGAAAACCTGAAGCTTATGTATATGGACACTGATTCGTTCATTCATCGTGTTACAACTGAAGATGTGTACCAGGATAAGCTACGTTTTCTTGAGCACCTAGATACTGCTGATTATCCTACAAGCCATATATGCTATTCACCTCTAAACAAGAAGGTACTTGGGAAATTTAAAGATGAGGCTAATGGTAAAATCATTCAACGCTTTGTAGGGCTACGACCTAAAATGTATGCCCTAGATATCGACGGTTCAATGATAAAAAAGATTAAAGGCATAAAACGTAGTGCTATTAAGCAGTACGTCACGTTCGAGAGCTATACTGACTGCCTTAAAACCAGAGAAATTATCAGAACGCCCATGAATCTGATCCTGTCGCGACAGCATGCTCTTGCCACAGTACAAGTGAATAAAATTACATTGACACCATACGACGATAAAAGAATTATTGCTGAGGACGGAATAACGACATACGCCTATGGACATTACAGCATTACAAGTAGTGCATAAGAGAATTTAAGACGAATATGAAGATTTTCTCGTGAGCCTACAATCTTAAAAAAATGAAGGTTATCCGTGTGCTGTATATGCAGCTAGCTGACGACCGATGAAGAAAGAAGATGGAAGGGAAGGTGGTAACCCTGCCATTAGGAGCAATCCTAGTGCTAGTCTCAAGCCTAGATAAAAAGGGGAGAGACGCCTACAAGGAACTAAAATAAAGGTATGTTGACGTAAACTTTTCAATTAAAACTCTCGAATAATAAAACCTGAATAAAATATTGAGGTTATCTTCGGTTAGACAGATTAGGTTAGTCGATGCCTGACTAGAATGGATGATGAGAGGAACGTTTAGGATTGATCGGGTTAATCTAGGCTAGGTTCTCGTACTTATTGTTTAAGTTATGAAGGATGAATTAGTTTAGATCGCTTTAGCAATGGGCTGGTTACGTGTTGTTCTTACGTTTTGTTACATGGTTACATAGTTGCTACGTGTTGTTACATCGTGTAACGTTTCTGGTTACGTGATGTTCACGTGATGTTATGAGGATACGTGCTTATGTTACTTAGTGCGACGTCTTGTCATGCCGTTATGTTACGTTGTGCTACGTCTTGTTACGTGGTTACGTTTGTTGGTTACGTCTTGTTACGTGATTATGTTAGGAATGAATAGACAATGAGAAGATGTCGAACATACAAGGTGGGCATAGGTTAGGACGTATACTTCACTGTAAACCGATATACAGTTTGTCCCTCTCCGTTTCGCGCCCTAGTTTAACATATATAAAGTTTGTAAGGTTTAGAAAAAGTATATAAAAGTGTTGTAACGTTGGATGAGAAATGTTTTATAATTTAATTACTCTCTATATTGCCGTATAAACCTACATTCCTCCTCCTTCAACCTCTGTTTATCCTTGTATCTCTCCCGTTTTCCATATTTCTCCCATATAAACGTATACTCTGCTCCTCGACACATGTCTAGACTAGCACCTCTCCTCATATTCCCCTACCTCTCTCATATAAGACGCATTTTCCTCCTTGAAGACTCTCTCAACCTAGCATCTACCTTCGTTTTCCCTATCTTTTCCCATATAAACGTATACTCTGTCATTCAGACCTTCCTGTCTAGCCTAGCACTTCTCCTCATATCCCCCTACCTCTCCCATATAAGACGTATTCCCTACTTCAACCCTGTCTAGCCTAGCATCGACCCTCGTATTCTCTATCTCTCGCATATAAACGCCTACTCTATCATTCAAAACTCCTAGCCTAATACCTCTCCTCGGTTCACTATCTCGCTCATATAAAACGCCATATTCTACCCTTCAAGTCCTGTTTAGTATAACATCTTTCCTTGTATTTCCTATCTCTCTCGTATAAAGCGTATCCCTCCCTCCTTTAGCATCTGACTAGCCTAGCATCAGCCCTGGTATTCCCTATCTCTCCCCTATAAACGCATTTTCCTCCTTGAACTGTCGCATCTACCCTCGTTTTCCCTATCCTTTCCCCTATAAACGTAAAAGTGGTCCAGCTTCTGTCTATCATACCGCCTGTCCCCGTTTTCCATATATTCCTCATATAAACGTATACCATACTCCTTAACCTCTGTCTGCACTAGCACCTCCCCTCGCATGCCCTATCTCTGACGTATAAAGCATATCTCTCCCTCCTTCAGTCCCTGCTCTACCTCAGAACTCTCCTCGTTTTCCCTATCTCTCCCATATAAACGCATTTTTTCCTCCTTGAAGGTTCTCTCAACCTAGCATATACCCTTGTTTTCCTCGTCTCTTCATATAAAAAGTCCTACTCTACCCTTCAAACCCTGAATAGTCTAGTACCTCTCCACGTATCCCCTATCTCTCCTGTAAATATGTTCATATTCCCCCTGCTTCAGCATCTGTCTATCCTAGCCTCTGTTCACGTTTTCCCTATCTTTCCCATATAAATGCATATTGCATATCTCAACCTCTATCTAGTCCTACACTTCTCCTCGTATTCCACGTATCTCTCATATAAAGCACATCCTCATTCCTTCAACCTCTATCTAGCCCAGCATCGATCCTCGTAGTCCCTATCTTCTCCATATAAACGCATTTTCCTCCGTGAACCACCGCATATACCCCCGTTTTCCCTATCCTTTCCCATATAAACGCAAAAACTGCGCCAGAATTCCTCTATATACCCTACTAACGTGCAATTCCGCAAAGAAGTTTAAATTATATTCGTCATTCCAATATATTTCTCAAATATTTTGTATTTTAATAAGCATTGTTGAGTGATTTTTGAAAAAATTAAACAAATGTGAAAGTATATGAAAACGCGTTTTCAGTAGTGACAGATTATATGAAAATTGTCGCACGCCACGCACTAATCGCCGTCGCCGCCTATCCTGCAACACTGAAGCGTACGAAAGGAAATGATAAGACAGGAAATTCGTGATAGGAGAAAAACCACCCCAGTATTCGCCTATCGACCTGGAAAAACCACGAATCAGGGACCTCCCAAAAGCGAGCCTCACATGTTACCGCGTAGCCATCTCGCTCTGAAACTATGGATAAATAAAAATGATGTTTTATCCATGAAATCCCTATAAAATGACAATGGACTGTCAAAGCGTGTCTTCCTCTATTTATATATCAAATTTCCTCCTGTGTTACGGCAGCCCTCCGAGTCCTGTAACATACAGTTTACGTATTTTCCCGTTAGACATCCAACAGATGATATTACCGACGCTCCAGAGAGACACGTGTGCGTGTGACATTACAAACACTATAGCGGACGTGCAATCAATATTGTTGTTGCTCTAACGATGTTGATGTGTTTGCACGCGGGTGCATTTCCTGGCACACCCTTTCCTTCCTTCCTTCCGATGCGATGCGACGCCCGGTGCGGCGTCTGCTTTTGATGGATAGCTTTAACTCATGAGTAGAAGAGTACTCTGGCTTTCGTGTATCAAGTTTCCTTAAAATCCAGTCGCTTCGTTGGAATCTGGCACCGCAACCATATAAACAGCGTTAGCATTATTTAATGTGGTAAAAAAATCCAAGTATTCGAAAATACTTTTAAAATTTCCTACGTTGTACCCTTGTTTCTTAGTTATCGCAGTTCTCTTGGGTACAAAGGGCAGATTACCTATGAACATTAAACGCAAACGCAACACAAATGCATTTGTGCAATAGCGGAATTATTTGTAGATCTGTTAAATAAGTCGTCCTCCGTGGTGTAGTGGTTACTCTAGTTCCCGAGGTCGCGGATTCAAACCCGGCGGAGGGTGATGGATTTTTTTCGGGCGTTAAAATTCTTAGCACGGCTTCCTTCGGAAGGGAAGTAAAGCCGGTGGTCCCGTGTCGTAGATTTACGGCACGTAAAAGAACATCAAGCCTGATAAAAGAGGCATCTGAGCAAAATTACCGGTCTTTCACACCCAATATAGAGTGGGACACTAAGGACCACAGCAATAAGAGCGTCCATAAATAAAAATTCAAAATATATTAAATAAATACCTACTGTATTTAGATCGAATACAAATTTATTAGTCCCTTGGGCATTAAATTAAAAAAAAAAATACACTTTTTCATTTGAAAACCCCAGAATCAAACCCCGTTTAATGAATCCGATTGCAGTTTTACCCTTGTCGCTACACAATTTTCAGACTCGATATTTCATTACCATGGCCCAAATTTCCATCTTTTGATTATTTTATGAAAACTATTTCACAGGAAGGCAGTAGTGCAAACAGACCGTCTGTCAGTAACTTCTATTTTTTTTAAGCTTTGAAGCAATTTTTGAAAATTTGACCACACGCAAAACCCATGGCATGTTGATGGCCTTAGTTGCGTAGTCACCTTTCTGTATTGCCTCTTTTGTTTCTATGCCTTTTGTGCTATGGGTGGAACTTTGGTTTGTAGTACTGAATATCCAAACCGGTATTTACCTAGCGATTGAAGGAAACCATGGAAAACAAATAAAAACTGATTGGGCAGTAGTACTAGTCGGCCACGATATGAATGCGCTTGGAGGACGCCACTGTTTTTTTGTTGACAATCAAGGCTAAGGATTAGAAGAGAGTTAGGGGCAAGGCGATCGGGAAATGTACAGTCGCACAATGAAAACAGTGGAAATGCGGTGTTTTCTTTACCTGGCTGTCCTTCCGATGCCCCGCCCACTTATTTCGTAATCGTTTAGTTCCTCTTCCCACCACACGCACTCATATCGCGGCCGACTAGTACATGGGATTTGAATCCGAGACCTCCCGAATGCGAGCCAGAGAGTCCATCTGACTCGGTGTTTCACGTATATGACGACCTGAGTATTAGCTTATTATTAAACATTTTATTTGTAGATATGATTAGTGCTTGCTTTCATTGTTCTATTTCCTTGGATCACACATTAAAGGTTTATATAAAGAATGTATCTTGAATGATGCCACTGGCAACCGTCGAGTTTGTGATCTCTCTCTGCTGTAGCCTAGATATCAGCTTAACGTTGTTTGGCATGGCGGAATGTTATGTGAAGTTGTCCTGGTGTCACCGATATCTAGAACTTATATAGTTGTTAGAAAAATATAAACAGACTGGGTCTGTATTAGACAAAGAGAAACATAGACGCCAATCACTGAGGAAAAATTAGACGAGACAGTGGCTGTCGTAGAAAGAAGTCCAAGAAAATGTTTGCCTCGCATTATGATAATGACCTAGCGGGATGGCTCAGGCGGCAACGTCTGCACCCCGCATTCGGGAGGTTCCAGGTTTGATTCCCGGTGACCGCCTATCTGACCATGGGGTTTTCCCCTGATCGCCAAGGCGAATGCCGGGGTGGTGTATTCTACCACGATCTCTCCTTTCCCCCATTTCCTCTCATTACATCTCCATTTCACTTTCAATTGTGATTTCAGGTCCTATGGTGCTGACAGTCAGGCAGATGGCGTGGATACATGCGAATTGGAAAGATTTCTGTCCCGCCAGTTCTGTCCTTCTTGTGGATTCCTCGCTCACTGGTGCACAGGTGTTCGAACTGGAAATATAATGGGCTTTTGTGCGTCTCTGTGCCTGTCTGCCAGCGGATCTGTGACCTCCTCCGGCTCCTTCCCTTCATCCCCGCCTCCCGGGGAGTGTAACCACAATAGATCAAGATGATCGCAGTGCACGAGGTGTCCCCCTCCGATAAACACATCCTACATGATAATGAACTAGTCAGCTTCCTCCCCGAGACTAATTCATGGGCTTATTATCTGTGGGAAAAGCTTAAAGCTCATGCAATGCTCGACGAATTAGAAGGCACTATCCGGTGTGTGTTTTCCAACCTATTTGGGCTGCACGAGCGTTTAGTTCAACAGGTGCAGAGAAGCATCATTTCACCCCTTTTATTACAGGAGATAAGTGTAACACGTATATTGTTTCGGATTTAGGGGAGAAACGACGATCCAACCCACCGCTACTATATGATCGGATTTGTATAGCAGCGCAGTGAGAGCAGCGGGCTGCAGCCGTCATGTCATCAGGAGAACCCCAGTACCTAAACATCCCACTGAGATTTACATTGTTGTAATTAATGTTGTATATGCACAAGTATTTTAATACTATTGTGCTAATTAATTTTGTGTTTACGCTGCAGTGTTAATAGCTACTTTGATGAAAGCAGAGCTGAAGAGGAAGTCCCCGAGCCTTAACCTGCCATAACAAATAAATGCATAGAGGGAATACAAGATGTTCTCTGTGTGTAGTGGTTACCATGCTAGCCTCTAGTTCACGAAGTCGCGGGTTCAAATCCGGCGGAAGGCGATGGATTTTTTTTTCGGCGTAAAAATCCTTAGCATGGCTTCCTTCCGAAGGTAAGCAAAGCCGGTGGTCCCGTGTCGTAAATTTACGGCACGTAAAAGAACCTCAAGCCTGATAAAGAGGCCTCAACAAAATTACCGGTCTTTCACGTCAATACAGAATGGGACGCTGAGGACCACAGCAGTTAAAGAGCGTCCATAAATAAAACTCAATTTAATTTTTGAACGCAAGATACTGGAATTCACCAAAAGCCAAATGTGGCACATTTCCCCCTTATAGTTCTCTCTGTTACTTTTGATGGCATTCTGTTTGTTCAGTTGACATCAATACCAGCAACTGCTCCTAGAATATACGTATGGCAAAAATATGACGTAGTTGGCGTTAATTGGTTGTTACCTAGATAGTGCAGGCATTATCTTGTAGGACGTCAACTGTTGAGTTAAAGCAAACAGTCCTTGATTGGGTAGAGGCCGTTGTGTTCCACGTGTGCATTTATTTGGAATTGTTTTAGTGCTTACATAAATGTTCCACACTTTTTAATCGTTTTTACAACACAAATTTCCCATTGAATGCAGTACAATGCGATATTTAGCACTGCGAAGTGATTTAATCAACACGTGTTGTTTCGAAACAAGATTTGATTTACCGACTGATTTAAAACTAGTAATTCCCATTGTAAGGTTGGCAGTACTTTAATGTAAAGTCCACCACTTTGAATTCTTGGGAACGATTAAACTGTTTCCCCTATATAATAATACGTATACAACAAAGCGAGATGGCTCCGTGGTAACGTGTGAGGCTCGCATTCGGGATGTCCTGGGCTAGATTGTTGTCAACCACCACTTTGAACTTGGGTTTTTCGTGGTTTTCCCTGGCCGGTGGGCGAATGCTGGGATGGTTTCCCCTTTATCACAATTTTCTTTACATAGTTTCCCTTTATTATGTTTCCTTTCATGTTTTAGGCGTGTTTCAAAGTTTTGTGGCATATGGCGGTGCTGGACAGATGGCGCGGATGCTTGCTCAAAAGAAAGAGTACTCCTACACTAGTGGCCGTGTGCACCACCCTCGTTAAACAAACCCTTCAGGGACCTTCAGCTTACCACGGTAAGAATTTGACCGGGGTAATCATCACACAGAGGTGCACCAATGTTCACCGCAATTTAGGTGACCATGGTTTCCTGGCAGGCGCTCACCTTGGTTGGACGCACCGTTCATTGCAGGTAAACTCTACTGAACGCACCCGGATGCACATCATGTCGTCTGTTTTTCACTTGTTCTACCTATTTGCTGAAGCGCGTGCATGAGTTCAGCGTGCAATGGAGGAAAGCAAAAGCAGACCCAAGTTTCTCTATTACGTTATTAAATTTAACATCAATTCTTAAGAAAAGATAGAAAATACAGAGATAGAAGTAACAACTTCAAGATGGACACGTGGGAAAAGCTGGCCTTACAATTGATAAGAAAAATATGCTGAACCATTATAGACGTTTTTTCTTTCTTTCCACGCTGGCTAAATTCCAGGTAGCTTAGCCGATATTCACTGAAAGACAGGCAGAAAAAATAAAGAAAAAATACATTATTCCCAAACAAGATTTGAACCCGGAACCTTTTGAATAAAAGGCGTACACGCTACCCCGACACCACGATGATGACTTCAGAGTTTAGATTTCGTAGTGATCTCTACAGGTTACCGTATTCATATATCTGTGCAATCAATATACTTAATATTCCTGAAAATGTAGTACGAGGTCATACGCTAGCTCCCGCAATGCTGGCAACATATGAACAACTAATGCCGCCAAAGCCGGTAAGATATTCCGCCTCAAGGCGTAGCCGAGAGATTGAGGGCCCTCAGCCTCAAAGCGTAGCCGAGGGATGTTTTTAGGAGAGGAGTGTAGCAGTTGCGTTCCTAAGCTTAGATTTCTGATTCACGAGAGTTTAGGTTAGGTTTAATTTCTTTTATATATATATATATATATATATATATATATATAAATCCTTGTTTTAATTTGTTACCAGTGGTTACATCAAAGCACGCGAGCGAAGCGAGCGTGCATTCCTACGCTTAGGTTTCTGATTCACGGGAGGGGAGGTTAGGTTAGGTTTAGTTTATCTTTTATATAAGCTTACGTTTCTGAATTCACGGAAGGTTAGCCTTAGGTTAGGTTTTTTTTTATGTAAGCTTGCGTTAACTATCTACCACTGTTATAGTAAAGGAACTTCTTTATTTAATGGAAATAACATATTAATATAACAAACTTTCACAAAAAGAATACAAAAATTACAATTTTGGTGGGTAGTCTTTCTTACAATGAATGCGTTGCCTTTTTGTCAGCGGCAACACTAAACGAAGAAGAAGAAGAAGAAGAAGAAGAAGAAGAAGAAGAAATTCTAGTAACAACAACACATCGCATATTTAGCGGATTTCACTTTTTATTTAGGTTGGCAATTTCCATTTTGCATGTGCTTTAGTAACAACATGGCTACGTTTGTTGCGTTCATAACGCGATTTCCGTATAAAAGTAAAACACCTAAAAGGGGCGGACAGGTGGGCACCAGTTGTTGAAGAGATCACATCCACTTGTAAACTCACTCCTAAGGTAATTTATTCACTTTCCTTAGGATTTTATAAGCATTTTCAACAGGGATACACTAAGAGAAGATTTGCCAAAGTAACTTTATAACGATGTATTTATTGGCGAAAATGGAGTGCATCTATTCTTTGGGAATTCTAACCTATACCGTTCCGCCATTTTAACATTTCAACACAAGTAAAGTTGGAAATAATCGAAGAAAACCGCTTGTTCATGGCTGGTCAGATTTAACCGCGGTAAAATCCTCGATAAACTTTTGCCGGCGTCGATGCACCACAAATGACTGTTCACCGCGATAAAGTCTATATTTTACCACGGTAAAATCTTGATCGAGAATGGTGCACACGGCCATAGAGGGCTGCTTGGTCGACGAGTCGTTCATCGCCTTTTCTGGACAGCTCCAGTGGTGGGACGAGCCTTCGGGGGACTTTAGCGCATCTCTGTGGTCTGTCTGTCTACGACCTGTAGTCTCCTGTGGTCCCTTCACTTCATTCCTTCCGGGGGGATCTATGTAGGTCGCAGTGCGTGAGGTGTGCCCTTCCGTCGCATACCCTATATAAAAATCTATGTTTATTTATACAGGTTTCCTATAATATCTATGTTATAGGAAACTTATAGAAGTTTCATTCGTATTATCTGGGCTTTTATTTGTTTCCTGGTATACCAAGTGCAATGCAATTGTCACATCTTGCCTGTATCACACATTTATTGCTGGTATATCATTTTAAGCCATGAGAATTTCCCATGATGCTCCATTCCTCGGAAGAGTCCCACGCGAGGATCTTCCCATTCACGAACTCTCGAGCTAAACTCTGTGTGAAACGTGTTTCCCGTTTCCACTGATAAACAAAGCAAGCTGAGATCCGGTTCCTGTGAACTGAAACTTGCACTGGTACGAGGAAAAAAGTAAACTTTAAGTGCAGAGTGACGGAAACAACGCCTTGTGCAAGGAAAAGCTACAAAACCTCTTTGACTACGATACTATTCTTACGCTTTTTTTTTCTTCACTTTTTTTCTCTCTCCTTCTTTATTCATTCTACAGGCTTTCCTCTGTGTTTTCTTTCTTCCTTCTCTCTGACTTTATTTTCTTCGCATTTCACTGCTTCACTTTGCACATGTTCTAATTTTCACTTTCTCTATCGCATACCTAGTAGGTAGAGAAGGTATTGCATTCCACCAAAGAATTCTATATTGAGATTTCTCCGAAAATATATGTTTTGAGGTCCCCGTAATAAAAAATTAGAAACATGTCCTTGTGTGTGTCTGTCTGAAGAGCATAACTCTAAAACGAAAAGTGGATAAATACCAAACTTAGTATTTAGGTTTAGTACCTTCTAAAGATGCAACACGAAGATTTTCAAGAAAGCCCCTCCACCCCAAACTACCAATACATGGAACATTTTTCGAAGCTTTTGATTTTCTAAAAAATGGCTCTTAGCGGTTTTGATTAAAATACCATATATTAAAGATATTTACATGACAAATAAAACGAATATCTTGAATTTTCTGAGAACAGCCTGTGAAGTCTTCATCATTCGGGACAAATTTTGTATAATCTTGCATAATTGGTAAACGTTAAGGGATAGATGAAAACGTACTTCGCAAGAAAATTATATTCTTTTTAAAACACACAATTTATTTCAAATAAACTTTTTTTCGGCCTAAGCCATTTTTGAGATTTCCGTTATTAAAGGTTCAAATTGTTCATTATGTGGTCGTCCTTTCAACATTCAGTCGCTTCTTGCGATTGCATGGAAACAGCATGGAATTTTAAGACTAGCGTATAGTGTCCAGTTCTTAAAGCATTTGACTGTCACTGTTCTGTTTGTAATGTGGTATTTCTGCAAAGGTTTATCTGGATTAAAATGTAGTAGGTAGAAAAATAAGGTTTAGTAAGAATAGTTTAAATATAGAGGATAGAGAAAGTCGTGTGAATGTATCACATAAGATTTTTATATCCTGTACTTCTTTTTCATTCGCGTTTCTCTTTTTAAACAACTTTTCTTTCTCCTTTTATCTCTACACAGTTAAAACTGGATTTTTACTTTTTATTTAAAATGTTATACGACTGTCTTCTCTAATCACATTTAAATACAGAATAGAATACAGAATTTCCACTAAGTATGTTATAAATACGTTGTTATATTGGTCAAAATCACGCATAATTGCGTCTTTCTAGCACGGACGCCACAATGGTTGTTTAGCAACATTGGCGTATTAAATTTTCTGAAATGCATGCATTTATAAACAATCCCATTCCAAAACCCTCTTAACCCGAAAAATTCTGTAATACCTCCCTTTTGATTCCTTTTTATTGCCTTCTGTACTACTTCCTATAGTAAGAGAGGAAGTATTGCATTTCACCAAAAATTCGATACCGAGATTTCACCGGTAATACCGTTTCGAGGCTACCTGTATCCAAAAAAAGCATTTTAGAGAAGATTTTGTGTGTGTGTGTGTGTGTGTGTGTGTGTGTGTGTGTGTGTGTGGGCGCGCGCGCACAGCATAACTCATAAACGAAAACTCGATTAAATACCAAAATTGAAATACCAAATTTCATCTTCCGAGAATGCGAGACACGAAGATTTTCTAGGAAATCCTCTCACCCCAAACTACCCTTTACCTATATGAAAAAATTCGTTATTTTTTATTTTTTCAAAAATGGCTCTAGGAATTTTGATTAAAATACCATATTATTAAAGATATTTGTATGCCAAGTAAAATGTACATCTTGAATTTTCTGGGAATAGCCTGTGAGATGTTGACAAAATCTTACTGCGTAGATCTCGTTAAAGCACACAATTTCTATCAAATAAAAAAGTTTGTCGCTTTAACTATTTCTGAGATATTCTTAGTTATTGGTTTGAATTTTACTTTTTCCAAGTGGTAAGTCGTTATTAGTTTTTTTCTCTTAGTCATGCAAAAAGCATGAAATTTCAAAGCCATCACATAGCGTTCTGCTTTTCAAAAATGTAACTGTCGATTTAGCTACTGCATCCTTCTTATACCTACAACGAAATTTGTAAATGTGTAATGAAAGTTTACCTCGAATGATAAAAAATAGATAAAAGAATAAGCTTTTGTAAGAATAGTTTGTAGAAGAGTGAGTGGAGAAATCATGTAAATGCAACATAGATTTTTTATTAGAGAGAAAGATAACATTTTTAATGTGTACCTTCCATATGGCTTATCAAAGAGGTAAATTGCTATAGAAATGATGGAAAATTATAGTGGAAATTTAAGAGAAGTCAACTTAGGGAACCATGTTGACTGGACTTCACGATTCGAATGAAGAGTCTCCTGCATGTCAGCCACCAGGGCCATCCATTCAGCAGCTATTAGAGTTTAGTTTTACTTCTGCCATCTATAGAAAAGGCAGAAGCAACAACAGAACAAAACAAAGGCAGCTATCTAACTTTCCAGTATGGCACCGCCGCTTGTTGCATGCAAATTATTAGAAAGGTCACCAGCGGCTTGAAGATGTTACGAGCGAAAGTGCAAGTATTTGTGGTTTGTGAGAACGTAGCCATCAAGAAGAGTCGAGCACCAAACAAACCACACATTGAATCTGCCTGTTGAAAGTCTGTGACGAGCTGTAACTGCTACGTTTTCTCTTCATGGACAGACACGTTGGATCAACCACACAACTCCACTTGATGAATACCTTCTGTCTATACGTGAACTTTCACTGGGTGATGTGTTTCCCAAAAGTTGAAAGGTGACAACGACAAATTGCTTCTCTCATGGCATGAAATTGGATGAAGCAAGCAGACGATGATGGAATAACTGTTGCTGTGCCTTCTTTGCCAAATCGACGGAGAAGAATGTAACATAACAGGGATTTTCTTGGCACCTTGTACTCCATGAATACCTGGAATGACGGAGGAATACTTTGTATTGTAAAAACTGCCAATGTCAAAACTGAGACGACGATAAGAGATTTGAATGCAGCTATTTCACTATAAATCCAGCATCTTTCAACACGAAACTACTCTTTGCATGGAAGAATTTTCATTATTTGTTGATATTTTCTCAAAAACATCGCTAATGATTTTGATTAACACACATGCTTGAGATGAACAAAATGCACATCTCGAATGTTCTGTAAATGGTCTGTGAGGTCCTGTTCTTTCTGATTTGAATTTTGTGTACTTTTGTTCAACCGAGAAAGATAAAAAACAAGCTATGGGAAAAAGTCAATAAAATACACAGTTAACATTTAACTCTGGCCATTTAGAAGATATTTCCGATTGTTTGGTTGTATTTTTCGACATTTTAAGCAAAACATTTTTGAAAACAGCTGTCATCCTTACCTACTGTTTAGCTACAACAGCGAAGCCCAACCTCTTCTCTTATGAGCTAATGACGTCACACTGTCGCTTCACCCCCACCTCCTTCGTTTTGCGTTATGAAGCATTTCCCCTTCACTCACTCAGACGGCTTATCGCAAGGGCATGGGCCAAGGTAAGCAAACATTAAGAGTGTGTGAGTGCCATTAGCCCATGAATGTGTCATAGCTCCGCGAACAATGCTTGGGGATAATCCTGTTTCGCTTAAGGTTGGGCATCACTGAGCTACAACAAACCATTTCTGCCAACATTCCCATCTTTTACAGGAAGTAGAAAGAAAAATAGCTCTTTAGAATGGTCTGGGTCTCCAAAGTGTCATAGCAATCTTAGCGGCGTTTTAAACAAAACCAACGCAGCGCCGTTGTGATTCAGTGCTTCTGTTTCAGATTGAAATTTCCTCAAGATTCTCAGTATCATTCATATTTTCACTAAGCCTTTGATACATAAGGTTTCATTATGTATCGTTACTTACCGAGCGAGATGGCTCCGCGGTAACATGTGAAGCTCGAATTCGGGGGGTTCGGGTTCGATTCCCATCGACCGTCCACCCTGACCTTGGGTTTTTCGTGGCTTTCCCTGGTCGGTAGGCGAGTTCTAGGGGTAGTTTCCTATCTACCACGACTTTATTTACATCATTTCGATTTCATTATCTTTCCTTTTCATTTTTCAGGTAAGCTTCTAGGTTTCGCAGCGTATGGCGGAACAGATGGCGCGGATGCTTGCTCAAAGGGAATAATATTCCCGTGTACACTGAGGGCTGCTTGGTCGTCCTCTCTAGACAACTCCAGCAGTGGGACAGGTCTTCGAGCCTGGAAATGCTAGGGACTTCCGCGCGCCTCTATAGCCTGTAGCCTCCTATGATTCCTTCACTTCATCCCTTCCTTTTGGGGGATGGTAGCGACAATAGATTCATGTAGGTCACAGTGCTCGAGGAGTCTCCCTCCGTTGTATGACCTATATATACCTATGTTGCTTACAGACAAAATCCTTATTCGTACTATGAACATGAAATTAATTACAATTTAGTGAAAAATTACAGTTTTAAGTTGTAAATAATTATTTTATACCGAGCGGGATGGCTCAGGTGGTAAAGTCTATGGCCCGCATTCGGGAGGTCCCGGATTCAAATCCCGTGGGCCGACCAATATGTCTGAGGTTTTTTCGTGGTTTTCCTCAGTCGCCAAGGTAAGTACCGGATTGGATATTTAATACCACGATCCAAAGTTCCATCTTAAGTCTAAAACAACAGTAAAATGAAAAATAAGTGGTAATAGCGAATGCTATGCCATCTATTTACAGACAATGTAAGCAGTTAGACTGGACGGCACCCTAATGCCATCTGCACGGCATAAAGCAGGGGTTACAAGGATGAGACCTAGAAGGCTAACTGTCCATCACAATCGTTCTAAGAGATATCCATCAACAGATCCGTCGCGATATGACCAAGAAGTTAAAGCGACGTAAAATAAAATAGAAAAAAAAATATTTTATTTGGTTTAAAGTCCTTTAACCTGGTAGACAGATATTGAACTATTAATGAAATGTTGCTCAAATGAGCCCGGGGTACATACAGCTTAAAGTTACCCAACATTCGTATTCTCAGAATAACGGAAAACCCCAGAAAAACTCTAGGGTAACTCGCCCTAATCGAGATTCGAACTTCGCTCCTCTTGAATGTTAGGCGGACACACTACCCTGCACCACAGAGACGGGCTTACTTGGTTTTGTTAGTCTTATTGCTATACAACATAGAGTAACAAACGTATTGACCACACTATTGCTATAAATTCATAGTGTTTTCTGTAATTTACATACAAACTGAATTTAGAATATCTAGCATATGAATTTAGATTACTCATATGATTTAGAAAGGTTTTACTGAAAACTATTGTATCCCCCACGTACGCAAAAGCTTTAATGGACTTGGTTTATGCCTCGTCCACAAACACTGAATTCGTCCGCTAAAACCTTATTTTGCCTACTTGAAACATACATAGCTATTTTGTGTTTGAATAATTTGTAGATGCAAAAATAAATGATAGTGGGCCGAGAACGCCATGTGATTGTAACCACCGAATCGTTCTTTGTATTTGTGGGGTAATCCTTTTCTTTGTTTCTTTTTTCCTTTTTTTACTTTACTACGTATAGTAAGTAGGGGAAGTATTGTATTCCACCCAAAAATTCGATATCGAGATTTCACCGGAAATACATGTTTTGAGTCCCCCTGAATCCAAAAAAAAGCATTTTTGGAAACATGTCCGTGTGTGTGTCTGTGAACAGCATAACTCAGAAACGAACAGTCGGATAAACACCAAACTTGGTATTTAGGTTCAGTATCTTCCAGAGATGCGACACAAAGGTTTTCAAGAAAATCCCCCCCACGCCAGACTACCCTTTACATGGAACATTTTTCGTAAATTTTAATTTTCTCAAAAATGGCTGTAACGATTTTGATTAAAATATCATATGCTTAAGATATTTTCATCACAAATGAAACGTATATCTCGAATTTTCTGGGAATGTCTCCAAAAGTATTCTTCATTGTGAACGACTTTTGCAACTGGTAAACCATAAGAGATAGACAAACTTTTACTGCACAAAAAATGTAGATCGCGTTAAAATACACAATTTATGTCATATACATTTTTGTTGTTGAGTGAACCATTTTCGAGATACTGCTTGTTATTCCCTTAAATTTTCCAATACTTACACTTTTTCTCAAATTCGGTATTCATTTTTTTTGTCCTGGTAATGCAAAGAGAATGGAATACTCCACATAGCAACCACTCTTAAAATATTTGACTATCGCTTAAAGCCTACCAATTCCCCTTGCATCTACAAGAAAATTAGCAATAAGATTAACATCTCGATATCTCGACTAACATGAAGCATATGGGGAATAAGCGTTTTAAAAATGGTTTGTACAAGAGTAGAGAAAGTCATGTGAGTGTAACACATCAGATTTTATATATGTTTTTCATTTGTTTAGCTCCCTTTTAAATTAAAAGGTTATATCGGAGTTTTTATTTGCGAAACGCTGATGATGTTTATAAGTCATGATGTAGATTTTATTCGTTTTAATCATGCATTACACCCACATTCATACTTCCAGAATGTAGGGAACATTCTAGTTAAAGAAACATGTCCCGCCGTTGCCGGGAATCGAACTCGGGACTTCTGGTTGAGAATCCAGAACGCTGACCCCTTATCCACAGAAGCAACCAAGGAAAATCTTGATAAAACTGAGTCAAATTCAATATTTGTTGTGTACGCGGGAGGGTTTACGAGTAATATATCACGTATTATTCTAAAATCATAATAACATGCGAAAGTAATCCTTAATTTCGAAGTTATTGCAGTTTAAAGCCGACGAATCATTTAGAAATTTTGCAATAACACCGTATTGTTAACGTATATATTCTTTTAGGGACAGGTTCTGTTAGCTAATTTATTTCTAACAAAACGGTTAAAGAAACAGTACCAAAGACCTTTTAGCAGCAGTGCAATGCACTCTGCCAGAAGCATTATCTCAACCCCACTGCATCTTGATCCACGAGCCTGGGACATAATTTCATTGTACAGCGACAGAATATGGTCCCGAGACACGCGCTGAGGTCTTATTAAAAATAAGTGGCACTAATATACTCAACAACAACTACCAGCCGGCAGTAAAGGGTCATCATAAGATATGACAAAGGCAGCTGTATACTTCTTGGTTCATTCATTACCTACTTGGATTTCATTTCTGTCCCCGAGGTCTTTGTTCTGTCTTTATTACAATCCTACGTTGCTATGCGAGGTTAGAAAGACATGACAGTGTATTGATTTGATTTGTGTGGAGTTCAGTATTCAACAATCCTCGAGTAAAGAAAATATAATGATAATTAATTGTTCTTTCAACAGGTGGTGTGTGTGCTAAAGCTGGAAAGATAGAATCAGACTGAAAAATTCAATGACGTAGCCGGAATTTGAACCACGGTCTTCGGTTTACCGCGCTATTGCTCTAACCAACGAGCTACCACGGCAATATGCCAGTACGACATTAAATTTTACGAATGACTCACATTTTTTAAATTCAGTTTGAGGTAACATACGACGATATCGACTTACGTTGCCGTAAGTACTTCAAGTCCCGGGCTTCATAGTTAACCACTATTAGGTGAGGTGGTATTTTATATCATAACATGCTGTGAATGCCAGAGTGATTGTAGTGTAAATTAATATTATTGTATGTACAGGATTTTAGATGTTTGTTAGCCACAAACATTGTTAGGAAATAGGTTTACACGGCCTCACTGAAATTGACAATGGAAGTGAGTAACAATAAAACGAAGGGGTGAGTTATTTATCACTAAGAAGAGACAAACAAATGACGTCAGGGTAGCGTGCCTTTCTTTAGAAATGGAGGGAATATCTTCCCTAGAGCTTATATGTTAGTAGTAGTGATTGGCTGACAAAACAGACGCTAATGTTGGTGCGATTTGGTAACCAATAGCAGCTCTATTATAATGTATAGGCATTTCGAGGTGAAGGAATATATATTCTCGAGCCATAAGCAAGTTTCGCACAGTCTTGAAAAGTCATTCGCGAGGTACACGTCGCGCAGTCTTGAAGAATCTCTCGCGATGTACACGTCACAAAGTTATTTATAAAAATGTGAAGTACGCGAAGTAATTAGTGCGAGGCAATTAAAGACGACTGTAGTTACATTTGGAAATATCACAGTTTCAGTCAGGCGTGTATAAAGATTAAATATGTGAATTATTAATTAAGAGTGACGGCAATAAAAGTGTAGAAACAAATTATTTTATCAGTGTTATCTTTTAGCAACAACTTCTTTTACGTTTACACGCCCTGCTCAGAGACACTGGCTTGACTGAGTAATAATAGCTAGCCGGAGGACAAAGAACCCAAATTTTAAAATAATAAAACAATAACAGGCGTGTAAGAACGTAGGTTTTCACGGCCGGAGTCACAATTATAACTAATATGATTTTCCGGGCTGTTATGCCGTGGTCTGCTGAAGAAAGATTTCCCAGACCACGGCATAACAGCCCGGAAAATCATATTAGTTATAATAACAGGCGCCCAGCAAATAAGATAACACGAGCCGATTACCGCGACATAGGTCAATCAATGATAATTAATTACGATTAATTGACTGTTCTTTCACACATGCCGTGTGCAGACAGTTGGAAAGGTAGAATCAGACTGAAATATCCTGGCTGCGGTATTGGATTTTTCAGTCTGATTTTACCTTTCCAAAGAAAAATCAAGTTTTTTTTTCTGTTTCAAGTTTATTCCTACTTCTTGCCTGCATATGTTCTTAGGTGCTAGAAATAGTTATTTGTGTACCAGGGGTATGATAGGGCCCCGAGGACGCGTTTGTAACTTGTCTGCGGGCATGATCAATAATAGTTCCCGTGGTACGAAAATAACACTTGATACACTAAAGGGATTTTCGTTTAGGAAGGCCGATGAATGGATGCGCAGGAGGAAAAATATAACTGTATACTCCCCTTTCTTCCTCTCAGGCTTCACCCTACAATCAATTAGTAACGTACTGTTTGCAACAATACATATGCGTTACATAATATAATAACCGCTCAGCTATCTCACCTCTAAAAAGGTCAATTGCCTGGAAGGTTTCTAGTGGCGTTACCGTTGTTGCTGAGCATACAACGCCATTAGCCTTCCTAAAAGAAAAACACTTTTTGTCTCCAAATATTAGTATATCATCTGCATAACCAATTACGAAGCCACCATTTCTTGTTACTAATGCAAATATATGTAATAAAAATGCGATTGTTGGCTTCTTTAGTGGCTGAGTATGCACTTTAAGATCATTTATCCAAAATTGCAAATTATCAGAAAAAGGTGTGATAAGAGTTTTATTATATATATATATATTCCTCAAGCAATGGGTGGGGGTACAACTGAAATGTATTAAAATTACTTCTAGGTACAAAAAATAGGGATATATAATTTTCAAGTCTCATCCCCATTAAAATTAGCATAAATTCCAAGAAAGCACTATATCTAAACTATCACTGAATATCTTTTGACTGCACGCTGCTTACAAAATAATTGCATCTCTCGACTTTTTCATTACGCAAGTGGGTGCATCTATCGTGTTTTGAAAAAACTTCTATTACTTACCATCTACACACCATATAGATCGAAATATGCAAAAAACCGATTTCATTAAATGCTAAAATGCTGTATCTATCGAGTTGGAAAAAACACTCCTCATATTTTCAGAAGAAATAGTTTTGTAAAATAAAACAGTACCAAATAATATACCTATAACTTATTAAAATCGTATATTTATTATTACGAGCACATGTGGGGCACTGCATGTCGAGATGCTGGAGTATCTTCCTTAAGCCGAAGATCCATGGTTCAAACCCCGGCATATTTAAGCTGAGCTTAAACGGGAGAGAGATTAAAATCAGAATGATTTTGCAGTAGTTTGTAAATAAGCAGAAAAGAGAAGAGCAAAAATCTGATGCGATACATTGACATGACCTTCTCTACCCTCTTATCATTTATTAGTGGGTATACAAACTATTTTTACTAAACCTTATTTTTCTGTCTACTACATTTTAATCAAAATAAACCTTTGCAGAAATAGATACGTTACACATTTCGTTACAGATTCGAAGGGAACAGCGATAGTCATATGTGTAAGAACTGGATGCTGTATGCTGGCCTTAAAATTCCATACTGTTTCCATGCAATCACGAGAAACAACTGAATGCTGAAAGGACTTTAAAGAATGACCAAGTAATGAACAATTCGAGCCTTTAATAACGAATATCTGAGAAATTGCTTATGCCACAAAATCTTATTTGAAGTAAATTGTACGTTTTAAAGAGATCTACATTTTTTGAGTAGTATGTTTTCGTCTATCGCTTAACGTTTAGCAGTTGTACGAGATTAAACAAAATGTCTTCCAAATGAATGGACTTCATAGGCTACTCTCAGAAAATTTAAGATATACATTTTATTTGTCATGTAAATATCATTAATACGTTGTATCTTAATCAAAATTGTTAGTCACATTTTAGAAAATAAAAAAATTCGAAAATGTTCCATGTAAACGGTAGTTTGGGGTGGGAAATTTTCTTGAATATCTTCGTGTCACATCGTTGGAAGGTACTGAACCGATTATACCAAATTTGGCATTATATGACTTTTCGTTTTGACTTACGTCGTTCACAGACATACACACGGGCCTTCTTATAAAAATGTTTTTTTATTCAGGGGGCCTCAAAACATGTATTTCCGGTGAAATCTCGGAATCGAATTTTTGGGTGGAATACAATACTTCACCTACTGAGGCAGTATTTTTTAACACTTAAATAATTTCGTCTAATTATATAATATGTAAATTCAAAAACAGCCCGCCTTAAAGCAATATGTGTATGTAACAATATATAAAAAATGTATGTAACAGTCATTGTATATGCTTGTATTATTGTATCCATGTGTAATAATGTTATGTGAATATATTACGTAATTTAATTGTGTAGGAGCTGTGAGAATAATAGGTTAAAAGTTGCTCACAATGAGGTATCAATGAGGTAACCTTGAGGCAATAATGAATTATAAAGTTTAAATGCTACTAGTCATTATTTGAGCAACAATAATGTAAATTTTGAGACAGTTTAAAAATAGCCAATCAACAACCAGAAAAAGCTTTAGTTAAATGAAGGTATTCTATTGGAGTAGGATTAGCCAATCAGGGACTTGAAATACAGAAATTTACAAGTTTAGGCGGTTGAAATCAGTTCAGTTGCCTGCAAACAGCGTTACTAACCGGATGCGAGACACGTCCTCGAGAAGTATAATACGTATTCGTGTGAGACGAAAAATAGTTTTACGTGTTAAAAAGTGCAAATAATTAATAAAAGAATCTCACAGCTCTATATAGTGAAGTGTTATATAAATCGTATCAAGCATTAATAAAAGGAGTGAAGTAAAATTATAATCTGTGTAAGCCTACATTCTTCAGTCGCACCACAAGCCTGTAAGAGAAACGTGTCTCTAACAATAATACTGACGCAGCCGAGGCAAACATAAATATTTAATACTTAAAGAAACAGTCAAATTGCAAAGTTAATATTTTTAAAAATTGGGGCAAAGGCTACCGGGTACCATACGTGCGGTTGCAACTACAAGTTCGGATCCCCAACAGTTGAAATATAATACAACTCCTTCAACACAAACTACTTCAAATTGACGCCCAAAGTGTGATGTAAATAACGTAACAAACCATCTTTCTCAAATTGGCTTCCATACGTAGCAGCAACAAACCTTCAAATTGACGCCCAAAGCGTGTTGCAAATAAGCTACCTTCAATACATCTTCAAATTTGGCTCCCAAAGCGTGGGGTAAATAACAACGTAAAAATAACATACAACTCCTCATAAAACTAACGTTTCTCACTACTTACTGTGCGTAGTACAGAAGGCAGAAAATTAGACAAGTAGGTAAGTGTACCTACTTGTCTATGCGTTATATTCCGGATGTGTTCGAAATTTTGAGAATAATCGTAAAAATAGTAAGTAATCTGTAGATTTATCAGCGGTGCAAAATAAGCCCTCTCTTGCCTTCAACTCGTCATTTAATGCAAGTTTTTGTCCACCAAAGTATTTCTTCAGGTTTGGAGACAAAAGGTAGCTGGAAGCCAACTCCGACGAATTAACAGCTCTGGCGTATAGCGATTTGTGTGCGACTTTAATAGCGAACGCCCCTAAACTGTGTTCTCTGTTAACTCTACGTGCTATTAAATCAATCCATGCGACGGTTCCTTCACGGCCACGGTAGATAAAACGAGGAACATAAAATAGAGGTATCTCCGCCGAGCACATAACTTTTTAAAGCTGTTTACGTCTTCAAAGTGCGTCATAGAAGAATATGGACGTTTATGTCATCCTTGCATCAGTTTCCATTCTCACGTATTACCTCACCTGATGGACACAAGCATGTTGCCGCAAAGTAGTGGTATTTGAAAAACCAGCAGAAAGTGTTTATTTCCAGCTTACCTACAACATGCGGAAATTGAAATTGAGTTTTATTTATGGACGCTCTTTAACTGCTGTGGTCCTTAGCGTCTCATTCAATATTGGGCGTGAAAGACCGGCAATTTTGCTCAGAGGTCTCTTTATCAGGCTTGAGGTTCTTTTACGTACCGTAAATCTACGACAGGGGACCACCGGCTTTACTTCTCTTCCGAAGGAAGCCATGCTAAGAATTTTTAATCCCGAAAAAATCCATCGCCTTTCACGACCTCGGAAACTAGAGGCTAGCATCAGGACCCTCTAGAATGAACGGACCTGACACTGGGTTCGAGATTGAGAAAAATGGCGGCGGTAGTTGGTGGTGATCCCTGACGTGTTTACACTCGTCATCTGCTGTGTTGTGTTTCCGATGCCTGTGATTTATAGTATTTTAGTAACTGCGGCAGTTTGTAATCACATTAGCAAAGCAATTGTGTTTGAAAAACTTTATTTGATCAATTTGGGAAACGGGAATAATCCCAGTCATTCGTTTTCACTGCCGTGTGCTTTCCAAGTGTTACTTATGTTTACTAATAGATTACATGTAGATTATGGCTACATTAAATGTAAAGTATAATTATACATTTTTTAATTTACCTACTTGAGAATATAGTTTGTGTCACGGTTACTGTGGTGAAATAAAGAAATTGTTACAGTTTGGACGTATTGGTTGTAAATATACTTAACCTAAAACATTACAACGCCATTATGTTTCCGGATGTAAATCGAACTTTGATTATAATGAATAGAGGTGCAAATAATTGTGATAATATTTTAAAATATGCTATATACAGTGTTAATTTGAGTTATAAAATATATTAAATTATGTATATTTGTGAGATATAATAAAACAATTATGAGTATTTGAGAGTGTATGTGTATAATCACTCCCAGTTATTCTCATATACCGGAGTATTGCCATTCATATTTCCAAAATACAAAGATTTAAAAGAAAACGGTTAATATTCATAAATTGTACACACTTTACGCCTTCGAAGGATTCACCTGTACGCATACATCGTTGTTTCCGACTTAGTTATAAGAAAGGATAAATTCCGTTACGGTGGTTATTTTATAACGGTGCCAAGAAAGTGGTTAAACTGCAGAATGGTGCATTTCAGACAGTTTGTTTTAATTCAGCCATCGTATTTATGCTGTTACGTTGTTGCATGCAATACTGTAGATTGCATGAATGTTGAGTTTGCAATGCTGTTTAAGTTTATGTATTTCATATATTTCACTTGCAGTGCTGGTTTAAGACCACTTATTTGTTATACTTCAGTCTGTCGGTGAGGACTCTCTGCAAAAACTAGTAAAGGATGCTATAAGTCGCTAAGTGGTATAGTTTTGAATAATTATTGCAAACTTGTAAATGAAAAGCGTTCAGTGAAAGCAAAAGTAACCCTAAAGCTTCTAAATGTAATAGCTAATTACTGTAAACAACGCCATTTCGTGCAATCCAGTGTATATTTTGTGCATATAATATTGTGTACAGTGTGATAAACAGTGTGAATATTGACACGTAATTTTGAGTGAACTTAATCAGTGTCAACCTCAATATCAACAGTTCTGTTTCATGCAAGTATTATAGCGTTTGCAGTTTATAAAACTATGTCCTTCGTAATTTAAATAAGTAGCTGTAGTTTAGAAGTGCTGTTAAGTTATAGCATACAAAACTGTGGACTGCATGGATTTTGTTTGAGGTTACGTGTTTCATTTAATGTTAAATTGCATGTAATTTACTTTAAATACAGCGCTTTTGTGCACAACAGCATATAGCTACACAAAAGTCATGGCACTGCACCACATTAATTGTATTTTACTGTGAGAAGTCATAACTTGTAGACAAAACTGATTAAGGCATTTCCCAAATTCCCACCACATACGGCCGCCATTTTGAATGTCAGTGTCAGGTCCGGTATCCAGAGGCTCCTGCTAGCATGCGAACCACTACTCGACGGAGGACGACACACAAACACACAAAACACACACACATAGACATACCACGCGGGACCACAATGTAGCTGGAATTGAAATTAACTTATTGGCATTTGACAGGGTTTCGTAACATAATAATAATAATAATAATAATAATAATAATAATAATAATAATAATAATAATAATAATAGGCATTTTTGTAATGGCCAACAAATGTTCACATATCAGTTTTTGTTATTAACGAAGCCATACAGGAAATAATAGTAATTATCTATTGCTTATAGATGCCCAAGACATTCAACCCACAAAAAAATTAAAGATGTAACAGCGAATATTTCGAAAACACTAATTCTGCAATAGTTATTTATGTAACTGTAAACCGAGCGCGATGGTTAAGGTGGTAACGTCTATGCCCCCCATTCGGGAGGTCGTGGGTTCGATTTCCGCAGCCGACCTTCCTGACTCATGGGTTTTTTCGGGGTTTCCCCAGGTAGCTAGGCCAATGCTGGGAAGGTTCATTACATCCCCCGATTTTCCTGTCCCTCCATTTCACCTCCATTCTCATTTCACTTCACCTTTCATCTGCTTGGCTGTTTCAGGGTTGCAAGTGTCGGCGAGAATATTGGCGTTGCATGGCAGGGGAAAAGGATGCTCTATGTAAAACTTCGTCTCCCGGAATGGGGGCGGTCTCCGAGTTCCGGACCCCCCAGTGGGAGGGGAATCGGTTGTACCAGCTGCCATCTGGGGAGTTTCAATCAAAAGGCAGAGACCCTGCTCTCTGCCCTGTCGTGCCTCCTGGTCCGGCCACCCTCTGTCTCCTCTTACCTCACCCCTCTCTCCCGGAGGCGCCCCGTCAGGAGCTTAGGCACAAAAGATCTTTACAGATCGAGCTGCTAAGTCCCCCCATTTTCCTTCAGTTGGTATTTGAGTTTACATGGCAGAGGAAGGTGCGTGTACTGCGAATAAACTGTTCAAACACAGAAGCGGGAAACAGTTAAAAAGTGGCTAAAAACAAACAATACTTCATATATTCAACTCACTATTACAAAAATACCCGACACTTAAGTGCGACAGTGCTGTGGAATTGTGGATAAGTTTGTCATTATTTTGGAGAGTAGTTCTGATACTGATATGGCAGCTGAGTCATCTTCGGAGGATTCGGATTTGGGTGTTGCACTTTTGCCCAAGGATTGTAATTAACGTAAGTAAACCGTTCATTGCCGCATAGTTATAAAATCTATTGTTACCTCAGGTTGCATTTTGAACTATGATTCTCACGCAGGGCGCCTTTTTATAGATTAAATAGTGTTCAACAAGCACGTGGGAGGGGAACAAGCAGCCATTAGGGGCGGGGTTTGGAACTACTTTCGCGCGGATAATACAAAGAGTTTGTTTTCAGTGAAAGGGACTCTGGTTTGGAATGGATAATAGTTCCCGAGGTCGCGGTTCAAACATGGCGGAGAGCGATGAATTTTTTTTCGGGCGTAAATATGCTTAGCATGGCTTCCTTCGGAAGGGAAGTAAAATCGGTGGTCCCGTGTCGCAGATTTATGGCACGTAAAAGAACTTCAAGCCTGATAAAGAGGTCTCTCAGCAAAATTACTGGTCTTTCACACCCAATATAGAATGGGACGCTAAGGACCACAGCAGTTAAAGAGCGTCCACAAATAAAACTCAATTTAATAATTTTTACGTTATAAGCAGATTTGATCCTCTTTTGTTTTGCTGTGTCTTAGTTCTAAATCGTGACCTAATCAAAATTGCTTGGAATGACATATCCGCGGCATTTGTCTTATTTTACATGCATATTCTGTGGAATAACAACTATTTTCTACTCCATGGTATTCTCAATTAAAGGTCAAGGCCTTATTCACAAGCAATTTCTTTTATAACTCCAATGTCTTCGTAATCAATAATAGGGTTTTGTAAATCCTTTTTAAACTTTTAATAATTATGAAAGTAAGGATAAATTTAAAATATGTTTTACAGACAGTGTCCGTCAAAAAAAAAAAAGTTGGGTTTTCAATGGTGAAAGAATTATGAAAATAAGTTGAGTGGTTTTTTAAATTACCCTGCATACGCACATATACAATTTCGTCTATTTATAATATTAATACAGATAATGCAAGGTACATGCCGGATCTAGTCCATGCTTGTCCATATATGTAGTACAGTAGGTCTTCACGTGAGTGGCGAGTCACATGAAACAGGCGCAGACTGGTTGTCATAAGGTTCATTAATTTATAAATTGCTAATTGCAACGCAGCAATTACGACCTTGGCATCTGCAAATAAAGAGTTGTAAAATCAGGTCTGTATTTTTAAATTGCGTTGTCGCAGTGTGTAGCACTGGCAGTCCACTCCAGTAAGTTCATTAATACGGCAGTAATTGCATTGACAGCCTGGGAAATTTATGTGAACTGCCGAGCCTCACGTTTAACCCGTGACAGCAATATGGAATGAGGGAAGCATAAGAAAACACCTGGAAACTTAATTTAACAAATGTGTACCTGTTTCTGGTATAAACTCCCTTCAATAATACTTATCATGGTCACGGAGAGTTTTTCGGTAATTTAATAGTTAACGAATACTTATTGCCATGATAATTATTTCGAGAACCGAAGGTCGAAAAATAAATTATTCAATGACAACAAGCATGATTTTGTAACCTGGAATAAATTACTTAAGGAAAATTATAAGCAAAAGGGGAATTCGGTAAGGTGATTAAAAAGCGAGAAGGATGCTTTTTCTTTCTTTTTTTTTTAATTTCCTAAGAAAAACGATAAGTTAGAGGGGAATTCGGTAAGAAAATTATAATGGAGAACCATGCCATTTTATTATTGTTACCTTTGAAACCTTCACGAGTATCTTCATCCCAAATTTTGATAATTTTTTTTCAATATCTGAATATGACAATGTAACTATGCTTAAGTTTTGTTAGGGGGGTCATTCCTAAAGTCCCTTTAACTGCTATGGTCATATCGGAGGTTTTGACTGAAACATTTGATATTTTTACTCTCTGAGCTTTTAGGTTAGGATACTGTAGGCTTTCGTTGTTTTTAACTTATTAATACTCCTAATTAATGACAAATTCCCGACTCCTCGCCGGCAATCGAAACCAGGACCTCTAGATGAGAATTCAGCTCGCTGAGACTCGACCACGTACGCAGTCCGTTAATTTTGTTGTGCCAGATTTGACTGCAATTAGCATTTCGGACGTGCCTCGCTAGGAATATTATGCCAATGAACCCATAAATTTCTTCTGTTATACTCATTGTGTAATTTTTCTTAAATTTGCTTTGCAATCAAATTCCACATACGTTCTTTGTAATTTTCACCATTCTTTTTAACTTTCTCTACTACGTACAGTAAGTAGGGGAAGTATTGTATTCCACCCAAAAATTCGATACCCAGATTTCACCGGAAATATGTTTTGAGACCCCCTGAATCCAAAAAAAAGCATTTTTGGAAACACGTCCGTGTGTGTGTGTGTGTGTGTGTGTGTATGTGTGTGTGTGTCTGTGAACAGCATAACTCAGAAACGAACAGTCGGATAAACACCAAACTTGGTATTTAGGTTCAGTATCTTCCAGAGATGCGACACCAAGGTTTTCAAGAAAATCCCCTCACCCCAGATTACCCTTTACATGGAACATTTTTCGAAAATTTTAATTTTCTCAAAAATAACTATAACGATTTTGATTAAAATATCAAATGTTTAAGATATTTTTCTGACAAATGAAATGTATATTTCGAATTTTCTGGGAATGTCTCCAAAAGTATTCTTCATTGTGAACGACTTTTGCATAACTGGTAAACCATAAGAGATAGACAAAATTTTACTACACAAAAAATGTAGATCGCGTTAAAATACACAATATATGTCAAATACATTTTTGTTGTTGAGTGAACCATTTTCGAGATATTGCTTGTTATTCCCTTAAATTTTCCAATACTTGTTTTCTCAAATGGGAATTCGTTATTCATTTTTTTTGTCTTGGATATGCAAAGAGTATTAATCTGTGGCAAAGAGAATGGTGCTGCACATAGCAACCAGCTATTAAGAGATATGTCTATGCTTAAAGGCTACTGTATTAAATTTACTGTATTTCCTTGCAAATACAAAACAAGGGGAACATAGTAGGCCTTAAGCGATTAGTCAAATATTTTTAGAACTGGTCGCTATGTGTAAAATATGAAATAGATGGAGAATAAGAGTTTGTAAAATAGTTTGTACAAGAGTAGAGAAAGTCATGTGAGTGTAACACATCAGATTTTCTTCATATTATAACCCCAGTCCTCTAATATACTTGCAATTTCTTCATTGCTCTTCGTCTGTACCTCGTAATTTCTTCGGTGCAAACTCTGAAACCTGATTCCATACCATCCTTTTGTTTATTTCTATACTACGTACATAGTAGGTAGAGCACGTACTGCATTCCACTCAAAAATTCGATAGCGAGGTTTCACTGGAAATACGTGTTTTGAGGTCTCTTGAATCCAAAAAAAAAGCATTTATAGAAAAAGGTCTGCATGTGCGTGTCTATGAACAGCATAACTCAAAAACGAAAAGTCGGATAAATACCAAACTTGGTATTTAGATTCAGTATCTTTCAAAGGTGCGACACAAAGATTTTTACGAAAATCCCCCACGTCAAACTACCCTTTAGATGGAACATTTTTCGAAATGTTTGATTTTCTAAACATGGCTCCGATTTTGATTAAAGTACCATATATTAAAGATATATACATGGCAAATAAAATATAAATCTTGAATTTTCTGGGAATAGCCTTTTAAAGTCCTCTTCATTAGGAAGGAGTTTTGTATAATCTTATATAACTGGTGAACGATAAGCGATAGATGAAAACGTACTACGTAAAAAATCTGTGTTAAATTCACATGACTTTCTGTACCCTCTATTGTGTATTAATGTGTATACAAACTATTCTTTCGAAAACTCATTTTTCTATTACTTCATTTTAATTGAGAAAAACCTTTGCTGAAATAACTGCATTTAACATATCGTCATAGATACAAAGGAACAGCGATAGTCAAATGTTTTAGAACTGAACGCTATTAAAATTCCATATTCTTTCCATCCAACCTCGAGAAACAACTGAATGTTGACTGAATTTTAAAATAATGAAGTAATGAACAATTCGAACCAATAATAAAGGATATCTCAGAAATGGCTTATGCCACAAAAGTTTTTTTGAAATAGATTGTGGTTTCAAAGAGATCTTCATTATTTGTGTAGTGGGTTTTCATACACAAACACACACACCTTTTTCTAAAAATGCTCTTTTTGGATTCAGGGGACCTTAAAATATATATTCCCTGTGAAATCTCGATATCGAATTTTTGGGTGGAATTTACTTCCTCTACTTACTATAGATAAGCAGTAGAGAAAGCAAAAAAATCTGTGGGTTTCTAACTGTATTTATTAGATTGTGCTAAAACTAAATTATTCCTAAGACTTTCATATAACTCATTACACTCACAGATCCAGCACTGGCTCACACAAAGTGCCTTTTTAATGAGAGAGAATTCAAAGTTGTGGACGGATGAGGTAAACCGCAACCTGTTCGTCAGATGTTTTAAAACATACGAAAACCGGCGACACGCACTGATGTCGCTAGTTAACTCTTTTTGTTTGCAGAAAAAGTATCTTTAACGAAAGAACACCCAAGTAACTGTATTGTTCAGTTACCGTTTGTTGGTGGGCAGCCAGAAAGATACGCTCTGACGCCTTCACATTAACATTGCAATGTGTGACTTTAGAAGTCTTTTCGATTCACAACTGTACAAATTTTGACGGGTTAAAATATACTCTTGCTGAATCGAGAGTTATAAAAGCGGATCCGTCATTTCCTTTAATAACTTCCGTGTAACTCTTGGTTACCGTTAGTGGAACAAGACATGTAAATCATTTGTGATTAATTACTGGGATATTTGAATATGGTGCGTGACCTTTTTTGGGACCTGTCTTCAAGTAGAACCAAATACAGCGTTATTGAGAATGCTATATGAAGGATTTTATGGTAGTAATAGTGGCATATGGTCTTTGGCGTCATTAACTTCTTTAAGTTCCTGTTTTTGACACATAGTTACCATGTTATGCCAGCAGCCAACTAACTTGAGAATTCTAGATGAGGAAGTAGGGCAAATGGACAGATTGGGATTTATCATTACGAATACCGCGAGCTTTTGTCGAGAAGTGATACAGAGGATAGGAGTAATGAAACAGAGGGGCATCCAGTATCTGGAGCCCAGCACCGCACATAATCATAGTGGGCCCTTTGTGCTTCCAATGAGTCCCCTGAGAGGAAGGTTGAAGGGGAGATCCGAATGACGACCACATCCGGACGACGATGTGCACTGGCGAGAACGGGGTCCCTAACTATTCCAACATGGCACCAATCTTTACGCAGGCTAGCCGTGCCCTAGCCAGCCGCATGGGTCCCGGGGATAGACGAGACCACTTCCAGGAATGAAAGGGGCGCCAGCCGTCCCGCTAAGCGCTAGGGAGAAATATTTCCAGGGTGCAAATTCCACCGTCCTGCCGCAACACACCAACCGCCATCGCCTGACCCTACAACCCCGAAAAGACCAGGTGAACAGATGAAAGGAAATGTTGGACAGGAAATTCCTGTTAGAAGGGAACACCCCAACATTCGCCTACCGAGAATCATGCTAGCTAGCCTCTAGTTCCCGAGGTCGTGGGTTCAAACCCGCGGAAATTTTTTCAGGTGTAAAAATCCTTAGCATGGCTTCCTTCGAAGGGAAGTAAAGCCAGTGTCCTAAGTAGTAGATTTACGGCATGTAAAAGAAACCTCAAGCCTGACAAAGAGGCCTCTGAGCAAAATTTCAAGTTTTTCACGCTTAATATAGAATGGGACGCCAAGAAACATAGTAGTTAAAGAGCGTCCATAAATAAAACTCAATTTAATTTTTTTCACCTACCGACCCGGGGAAACCACGAAAAAACGCATGGTCAGAGTGGTCGGTCCGACGGGTTTCGAATCCAAGACCTCCCGAATGCGAGCCTCACAACGTTACCGCGGAGTCATTCACTCGATAACAGAGAATAGTAATGGTAAAAGAGGCTTTTAAAACAAAAAGAAAAGTCATTTCTGTTGTGCCCTTGAATAAAGAACTAAGTAAGCGATTAGCGAAGCGTGGCAGTGTATAGCGCGAAACTTTGTCGTTGCGACAAAGCATCTGGAGAAGAATAGAGCATATCCTCTAGACAGACAGAAGTAAAATTATTTTAGGAAGAGTGGCGAATAAAGAACAACCCTCAAAGTAATCAGAAAGAGGAAAAGAAACTGCTTGCCAAAAAAAAAAAAAAAAAAAAAAATCTGATGTGTTACACTCACGTGACTTTCTCTGCTCTTGTACAAACTATTTTTACAAACGCTATTCTCCATCTACTTCATGTTAATCGAGATGTTAATCTTATTGCTAATTTTCTTGTAGATGCAAGGGGAATATGGTAGACTTTAAGCGATAGTCAAATATTTTAAGAGCTGGTTGCTATGTGACGCATTCCATTCTCTTTGGATGTCCAGGACATAAAAAAATGAATAACGAATTCCCATTTGAGAAAAAGTATAAGTATTGGAAAATTTAAGGGAATAACAAGCAATATCTCGAAAATGGTTCACTCAACAAAAAAACAAATGTATATAACATAAATTGTGTATTTTAACGCGATCTACATTTTTTGTGTAGTAAAATTTTGTCTATCTCTTATGGTTTAGCAGTCATGCAAAAGTCGTTCACAATGAAGAATACTTTTGGAGACATTCCCAGAAAATTCAAGATATACATTTCATTTGTCATGAAAATATCTTAAACATATGATATTTTAATCAAAATCGTTAGAGCCATTTTTGAGAAAATTAAAAATTTCGACAAATGTTCCATGTAAAGGGTAATCTGGGGTGGAGGATTTTCTTGACAACCTTCGTGTCGCATCTCTGGAACCTAAATACCAAGTTTGGTGTTTATCCGACTATTTATGCTGTTCACAGACACACAGACAGACACACACACACAGACACACACACGGACATGTTTCCAAAAATGCTTTGTTTTGGATCAGGGGTTCTCAAAACATATATTTCCGGTGAAATCTCGGTATCGAATTTTTGGGTGGAATACAATACTTCCCCTACTTACTAAACGTAGTAGAGAAAGTAAAAAATATGTTAATGTGATCTCTGCGTATGATACCTACACAGCTGCAACCTAAACGTTCTGGTAAATTTTTATTTTGAATAAGTAATTCATACTGACATGTATAAAAGAAGAATTAAATATACAGAATTTTACAATACAGATAAAACTGAAGAGAGCATCTACATCGAATGAAATGCACTCATATTTCGAAAATGACTAAATTATCAACCGGCAAGGAGGAGAAATACAGAAAAGCATGGTAATAAGACCATAATAACGGGCCGAAGGAGCTAGTGCTTGAAAGGAGGAGGATCATTTATACGGTTAAACTTGCATTTTACGTTTATTTCAGTTAGGGATGATTTTCCACAAATTTGATTTGCTTCGTCATTAAGTTTTGAAATTTGCTTGAACTATCACGAGATGCAGATGGACTGTATGACCTAATTATAAAGTCGTTTTGTGCAATTCATCATTGAAATTAACCAATAAAGTTTCAACTCGAGGAAACTTTAACCTGCAAAAGACACTTGAGAAATATTCCGCTAGAAATGTTTGGTTTGCTCTTCTGAGTTTTTGCACTGAATGAAATGGCTTGGGGCGCTAAGGATGCGCGCGCACCTAACAGTAAACCAAAACTGGAGCACATATAACAGCCGCTTTTAGACCGATGACAATACAGTGAGACTGCAATTTTAATAACATACCTAAACCATATTAGGTTGAACCTGAAGCATGCTGCAATAAAACTGTATATTGCATGCACTGTTGTACTTCCGCTATCTATATTTCAAAATTTTATCCCTGCCATACAGTTGTGTATGCGTATGGCACACCATTTCTTAAAGTAAATAAGGACTTGAAATTGCTGTCACAATCTGTAAATAAAACCAAGGAAGTGAAACTTTGGTTTAGAAGTAATGGCTCCTATATGAATACTAGCAAATCTCAAAAAATCATTTTTAATTTAAAAAAAATATAAATTTTGCCTGATAGCGTGAGACTTCTTGGTGTTGTAACTGATAAAACATCTATCCTAGAATCCGCACATTGATGTTATTTTCAATTAGCAATACCGCATGGTATTCCTATTAGCAAACTTAAAAACATCAGTGCCAGTTTTTTGTTCTATTTATTTTACGTGGTCATATCATGACAGATCTTTTAGGATCCTCGTGGATCAGTGAGTGGGGGCAGTCAGCCTTCTAGGTCTCATCCCTGTGCCATACCATCTTGCTTCGTCACGTGACCACAGAGGCATGTGCGTAACAACTGCACTTCTGCTTCTTTACATAACGAACAGATTGTAGCTTTGACACGTGCTAATAGGGACGTTAGTGCTAGGCAATTGTATCTCTTCTTCTATACGTGCTTTCATTATCTGTGAATATATGACAGAGCATTCGCTATTACCGTCTATTTTCATTTTTACTATTATTTTACATTTAAGATGGAACTTTGGGTCGTAGTATTAAATATCCAATCGGATATTTACCTGGCGACTGACGGAAACCACGAAAAATGCCTAATCAGATTTGTCGGCCCACGGGTTTTGAACTCGTGACCTCTCGAATGCTGGTCACATACCTTATTGCCTGAGCCATCCCACTGGGTCCAAAATATTTTGTTCTTTCGAAGCATCTTTACATATGGGCCATAGTATTACGGGGCAACAGTCCACGCAGAGGTATTTAGGATTACAATAAAAGGTAGCCAATAAGAATTTTGATAGACTCAAGGAAAATTGAATGCTGTAAACCACTATTTGTTTAGAAATTCGTACAGCAATTAATTTATATCGTAGATTTACGGCACATAAAAGAACCTCAAGCCTGATAAAGAAGCCTCTAAGCAAAATTACCGGTCTTTCACGCCCAGTATAGAATAGGACGCTAAAGACTACAGCAGTTAAAGTGCGTCCATACATAAAGCTCAATTTATTTAATACAAAAGAGAACTTGCGTGGTTAATAAAACATCTTGTGTATAGTACCCAGGAAATGGATACAGAAATCAAATGCGATATATAAATACTGTTCGATAGTTCTTATTGTTTTATATAGATTGTAACTTTTACTTTTCTCTGATGAAACCTATTGTAATTACCAAATTGTGAATAAATAATACTATTAATAATATCTATTATTACCATCATCGCCACCTTGGTTTACATTATTGAATGCATAGTGCAGCATTCTACCGCTTGATAACGCTGACCAAGCGAAACAACTGTCATTTTCAGCAAAGCAATTTAGTTATGAAGCCATATCAACACGCTTATGTAAGCATTTGCTAATTAATTTGGAAACTCATGCAATGCTTGTGTTCTGTTTCATAATTATATGTATCTGGCTTGTTACTGCGGATTATAGATATACCTTTGAACTCATCAGCTTAGGCGTGGTCGGTCTAGGAAACTTGCACTTGGTACAAAATTTACAGAAAATAAAATATTATTTCGGTATTACGGTATGGAATCTCTGAATAGCAAAGAAGAAGCAAGAGCGAGTTTATTAAGATTCCGCAATTTGGTACTTCTGAAAAACAACTTAAGATTTTTCACGCATTGTATTACACCCAACTCGATGTCACCGGAAATACACGTTTTAAAATTCCTTGAACCCAAAAGCATTTTTGGAAAAGAGCCCAAGAGAGCGTGTGTGTGTCTTTGAGCAGCATAACTCCAAACCGAATAATCGATTAAACACCAAACTTCTGAGGATGTAACATTAAAAGATTTTCAAGAAAATTCTCCAGCTACAAACTATTCTTTATATAAATTATAGATATTTCGCTATTTTTTAATTGCTTAATATGTTTGCATAACAAATAAAATGTATTTATATCTTCAATTTATTGTAATAGCCTATGAAGCCCTCTTCACTCTGAATCGATTTTATTTACGTTGAGGCAGTATTTTTAACACTTAAATAATTTCAATCTAATTATATAATATGTAAATTCAATAACAGCCCGCCTTAAAGCAATATGTGTATGTAACAATATATAAAAAGTGTATATTACAGTTATTGTGTATGTTTATATTATTTTATACATGTTCAATAATGTTATGTGAATGTATTACGTAATTTAATAATGTAGGAGCTATGAGAAATAGGTCAAAAGCTGCTAACAATGAGGTAACCTTGAGGCAATAATGAATTAGAAAGTAATAATACTACTGGTGATTCTTGGAAAGAATAATGCAATTTTTGTAACAGTTTATAAATAGCCAATCAACAAACAGAAAAAGGTTTAGTTAAATGAAGGTATTCTATTGGACTAGGATTAGCCAATCAGAAACTGAAATAGGGCAAATTGTACAAATTTAGGCGGTATAAATCAGTTCAGTTGCTTGTAGACAGCGCTCATATCTGGACGCGTTGGTTGTAGACAGTGTTCCTAACTGGACGCGAGATGTGTCCTCGAGAAGTTTAATATGTATTCAGTGTGAGACGAAAATGGTTTACGTGTTTAAAAAGTGCAAGTATTTAATAAAAGAATCTTACAGCTCTCTATATCAGTGAAGTGTTATTTAAATCGTGTCAAGAATTAATAAAAAAGAGTGAATTAAAAATTATAATCTGTGTAAGCCTACATTCTTCAGCCGCACCACGCCTTGCAAAGAAATCCATGTCTCTAACAATAATACTGACGCAGCCTAGGAAAACATAAATATATAATAATTAAAGAAACAGACAAATTACAAAGTTAATATTTTTAAAATTTAGGGCGAAGGCTACCAGAAACTTTTTACCATACGTAGCAGCAACAAACAACCTACTTCAACGTTTATATAATTGATAAATCGTAAAGGACATACAAAAATTTACTGCACAAAGCATCTAAACCTCGTTAAAACACACAATTTATGTTTAATACTTTTTTGTGGCATTAACGTAATTGAGAAAATGAATACAAACGAAAACCAAGTTCATCACTTTAAAATGACAGGTCTTCAAAATTCATGGAATGTTCTTGTTAAACAATGCAATAAGGAGCATTTGCATTATGTCTCAATACTGTTTAATTTTATGATAATTTTAAAAATGTGTAAAATTATATGACGTTCCTTAAAAATAAAAAAGTGAATAATAACTGAATGACTTTTAAAACTTATGTTTTAAATATCGGCCTACAGCTATACTTATATGAATATTATAGTAATACTTATATAATACTTTATTTCAGATTTAAAATGGTTATTAATATAAATTTACTAAAAGGGAGCTTCAAAAAATTATCTTAATTTACTGGCCCAAGCTCATAATAGTTAAGCCACCCCTGCTATAACATATAAGGTATGTAGGTATGCGAATTTCAAAAAGCTTTGCGACTGTCACATTATATTTTTTCTTTACCTTTCTTCCTCGCTCTATCCGTTCTCTCCCCAGACAGACATTGTAAAATACCTACATCAACAAGTGCTTCTCAGATGAATACCAAAAGTTTGAAATGTGTTTAAAATGTCAAAGATCCAACCATCACTTGGTAGAATTGGCAGTCTCAAGAAGATGTCTGAAAGGGACGCCCTGTTGACCTAGTTAACTCTTTGAATACTTCGAGACTTGGTGTAGGCGTTGCCTTTATGTTCGATTGTTACGTGAGAGCGAGTAATAGCAGCAACATTATCTAACGGCTTGGAGACCTTGAATATAACACCACGTGTGCAGAAAGGCATTTAATAAACGTGCTAGGAATTACGCTAGTCTTCTGATGAAGTGCCATAGCACATTCACACAAACTGTTTGAAAACTCTTGAAAGATGCGCAACTCTCAAAATGTTTTTATTGGCACCAGAAAAGTCTTAAAACACATTTGTCGAATTAGGAGACGTTAAAGGAGATTAGTTGAAACTTATAAAAATTAAGCCCCTTAATTATATTCATTATTCATGCATTATTTTAGTAAACAAGTTTACCAATTGCATTAAATGTTACTAAAATAGTTCCTTCATGATAATTTCACGTCTGTATCACGTCACCAATTCGAGATAGAAATACTATGCATTTTGACCATTTCGAGTTGTCTATAGCACCTACCTAAAACAGATATTTTCAGATTCTCTGAACTCCATAGAGAAAACACCTTTAGAAAAATATCGTTTTGTTGGTGTGTATGTATTTGAGAAGTATAATTCACAAATGAAAAGTCGAATAAATACCACTTTTGGTATTTAGGTTCAGCATCTTCCAAGACGAAACACTTATGATTTACAGAAAAATTCCAAAATTCCCCTTTACGTGGACAATTTTTGGTTCTTTCTCCATTTCTACAAAATGTCTCTAATGATGTTGATTAAAATATTACACGTGTAAGACATTTGCTTGGCTAAAAAATCTGATGTGTTGCACTCACAAGACTTTCTCTACTCTTGTACAAAATATTTTTACAAACGCTTATTCTCCATCTTGTTAACGAGATATCGAGATGTTAATCTTATTGCTAATTTTATTGTTGGTGCAAGGGGAATATGGTAGGCTTTAAGCGATAGTCAAATCTTTTAAGAACTGGTTGCTATGTGGAGCATTCCATTCTCTTTGAATGTCCAGGACACGAGAAAACGAATAACGAATTCCCATCTGAGAAAAAGTATAAGTATTGGAAAATTCAAACAAATAACAAGGAATATCTCGGAAATGGTTCACTGAAAAAAAATGTATATGACATAAATTGTGCGTTTTAATGAGATCTACATCTTTGTGTAGAAAAATTTTGTCTATCTCTTACGATTTACCAGTTATGGAAAAGCCATTTAGAAAGAAGAGGACTTTTGGGGACATTCTCAGAGAATTCAAGATATACATTTTATTTCCCATGAAAACATCTTAAACATATTTTAATCAAAATCGTTAGAGCCGTTTTTGAGAAATACAACATTTTCGAAAAATGTTCCATGTAAAGGGTAGTCTGTGGTGGGGAGATTTTCTTGAAAATCTTCGTGTCGCAACTTTGAGAGATACTGAATCTAAATACACACGGACATGTTTCCAAAAATGCTTTATATGCATTCAGTGCACCTCAAAACATGTATTTCCTGCGAAATCTCGGTATCGAATTTTTGGGTGGAATGCAATCCCCTGCTTGCTATATGTAGTAGAGGAAGTAAAAGTGTATGTATCTTGAATGTTTGCGAATGGCCTGTGAAGTTTTATTCATTTGAATCATTTTTGGAATTTTGAACAACTTAAGAGAGAGACAAAAAATTACTATACAAAGCGTTCATGCCAATATCTCAAGCATATATTTTAATCAAACTAGTTTGGTCTATTGCTCAAAAATGGCTCTTACGAGTTATGATAGACGGTTGAGAGTTGTTTCTGCATGTTATACATAACTAAACCTTAATCGAAATCATTTTAAGGTATGCATTTATTGATAATAACGAATATAGATAGATTTTTATTTATTTTTATGTCTCACTGGTTTGTTGTTAAATATTATTTGCTTGGATACGAAATATGTTTCAAAATTGCTAATATCCTCCCGGACTATTGGGATATTTTACGCCCGTACGGGCATAAAGGATTTGCAATGGGAACGTAACAAAAGCGAACTACTTTTAATATATTCAATTTTATGAAAACCTTGACACAAAAGCTAAACATTTAATTAATTCCAAGCATTAATTAACACCATCCCCTCTATAAACGCCTTCAGCAAGCACTTGGCATGCAGTTAACTATAATTAAGAAATTAGATAGAAACTTCAACGATTAAATGAACCCCTAATGGTAATGTTGCCTGTAGTAAACCCTGATTCATGTTCTGCATTTACACAAGCAGGTGGTTCCCGCATTTCATTAAAAGAAATACATAGATGTACAAGGAATTCCCGCTAATTTTCTGGATATACCAGTTTTCGATACGATACTGCCTTCTAAATATCCAGTCCCCGATTACCCATTAAAACCGTCATACTTGCTCCTACTTCCGATAGCGGAGTTACTGAAGTTCGTCGTAATACTTGGCCCGCAGGAATTAGGAGAAAATATTTTATGCATATCCCGAAGTAAGTCAGAGGTAGTTTCATTAATATTATCCAACCAATTTCCTCATCTTCCGTATTACATAACTCTCACTGACAGTAACATATCTGGAGCTTCTTTAGCTTTAATTACAATTTTAGTAGGAATTTTATCAGATTCCTCCACTTTGTCTGAAAAATACAGTTTCCTATAGAAAATTAAACCCACGAAACCAATTATTTCTCTATATTATTCATTTATTTAGCAGCCATAAACTATTGTACGCATCACGGAAACTATTAGCAATATTTATGCCGTCGACAGCTTATAAACCCATACCAGAGGACCTCGGGCTTGCAACCCCGTCGTTCTCAGGGCACAAAATAACCTTTTATTAAGCGAATTTCAAAATGTGTATTTCCTTTAATTCTAAATATTGAGGATCCGGATCGAATGCAATATTTAGGTAAGTGTTAGAGGAAGTAAAATTGTAGGTACATTAAAAATAAAAATGAAAGAAAATCGTTAGTAGTTAATTAATGATATCCTTTGATCTGTGCATAAATAAAAAATTCTCTATTTGGTTTTACTTGCTCTATGCGTAACTAATACGTGGAGAAGATATTGAATTTCGCCTACAAATTTATTTCGAGATTTCATTGAAAATACATGCTTTGAGGCCCCTAAATATCCCCCTTAAAAGCATTTTTAGGAAAAGGTCTTGTGTGAGTGAGTGTATGCGTGAACAGCAGAACTCAAAAGCGAAAACTCGGCTAAATACCAAACTTGGTATTTAAGTTCAGCATCTTTCAAGGATGCGACACGAAGATTTTCAAGAAAATTCCTCCCAAACCACCCTTACATGGAAGATGTTTCGAAGTGTTTTAATTTTCTCAAAAATGGCTCTAAAGATTTTGATTAAAACACCACATATTTAAACTGATTACATGATAATATGCATATTTTGAATTTTCTGGGAAGAAGTGCGTGATCCTCTTCATTCGGAAGGAAGTTTGTGTAATTTTGTTAAACTGGTAAACGTTAAGCGATAGACAAAAACCTACTACACAAAAAATGTAGATCTCTTTGCAACATACAATTTATTTAATTAAAGTTTTTGTGGCATTAGTCATTTGTGAGATATCCATTTTTATTGGGTTGAATTTTGCATTATTTGTAATTGTTACAGTGTTGTCGCTATTCATTTGTTTCTCGCGATATCATGGAAGCAATAAGGAATTTAAAGACCAGCATATAGAGACTTTTCAGTCTCCTAAATTTTCCTTGTACCTACAACGAAATGTGTAATGAAACTGTTTCTACAAAGGTATATCTCGATTAACATTCAGAAGTAGATAGAAAAATCTGATGTGTTACACTCACATGACTTTCTCTACCCTTGTACAAACTATTTTTACAAACGCTTATTCTCCATATGCTTCATGTTAATCCAGATATCGAGATGTCAATCTTATTGCTAGTTTTCTTGTAGATGCAAGGGGAATATGGTAGATTTTAAGCGATAGTAAAATCTTTTAAGCGTTGGTTGCTATGTGGAGTATTCCATTCTCTTCATGTTCAGGACATAAAAAAATGAAATAACGAATTTGAGAAAAAGTATCAGTATTGGAAAATTTAAGGGAATAACAAGCAATATCTCGAAAACGGTTCACTCAACAAATAAATGTATATGACATAAATTGTGTATTTTAACGCGATCTACATTTTTGTGTAGTAAAATTTTGTCTATCTCTTATGGTTTACCAGTTATGCAAAAGTCGTTCACAATTAAGAATACTTTTGGAGATATTCCCAGAAAATTCGAGATATACATTTCATTTCTCATGACAATATCTTAAACATATGTTTTAATCAAAATCGTTAGAGCCATTTTTGAGAAAATTAAAATTTTCGAAAAATGTTCCATATAAAGGGTATTCTGGGGTGGGGGGATTTTCTTGAAAACCTTCGTGTCGCATCTCTGGAAGATACTGAACCTAAATACCAAGTTTGGTGTTTATCCGACTGTTCGTTTACGAGTTATGCTGTTCACAGACACACAGACACACACACGGACATCTTTCCAAAAATGCTTTTTTGGATTCAGAGGGTCTCAAAACATGTATTTCCGGTGAAATCTCGGTATCAAATTTTTGGGTGGAATAAAATACTTCCCCTACTTACTATACGTAGTATAGAATGTAAAAATGAATAACGAATTTGAGAAAAAGTATAAGTATTGGAAAATTTAAGGAAACAACAAGCAATATTTCGAAAATGGTTCACTCAACAAAAAAAAATGTATATGGCATAAATTGTGTATTTGAACGCGATCTACATTTTTTGTGTTGTAAACTTTTGTCTATCTCTTATGGTATACCAGTTATGCAAAAGTCGTTCACAATGAAGAATACTTTTGGAGACATTCCCAGAAAATTCAAGATATACATTTCATTTGTCATGAAAATGTCTTATACTTATGATATTTTAATCAAAATCGTTAGAGCCATTTTTGAGAAAATTAAAATTTTCGAAAAATGTTCCATGTAAAGGGTAATCTGGTGTGGGGGATTTTCTTGAAAACCTTCGTGTCGTATCTCTGGAACATACTAAACCTAAATACCAAGTTTGGTGTTTATCCGACTGTTCGTTTCTGAGTTATGCTGTTCACAGACACACAGACACATACACACACACACACACACACGGACATCTTTCCAAAAATGCTTTTTTTGGATTCAGGTGGTCTCAAAGAATATATTTCCGGTGAAATCTCGGTATCGAATTTTTGGGTGGAATACAATATTTCCCCAACTTAGTATACGTAGTAGAGAAAGTAAAAATAAGCTTTCGTAAGAATAATTCGTAGAAGCTACACAAAAATAAAGAATAGTGTGTAGAGAAAGTCATGTGAATGTAATAGATACGATTTCTTTACTTTATTCGCTTTATGGAATTTTCGGTGTATCGTATCGTGAATTTTGGCCGATAGAGTGAAGTACTCGCACGCTCAATGAACTTGTTCATAAGGCGTCTAGGAAAGGGTGTTTCCATGGCGTCGCTGCTACTAAGACGGATTTCCAGACGCCCATCTGCTGCACATTCTGACTCGCCTGCCGGATTTCCCTTCTGTTTCGTAACAAACCTGAGAGCAACAGCTGATGTAACGTGACTCCGGACATGTCTCAAGATCCTCATGAATGAATCCGGGAAAACATTTGGGTAAAAGATAAAAATACATGTGCTATTTTGTATCGGATGACTTGTGTCTGCGCCACTTCATCCAAATTTGGTCAACAGGACTTGATCGTCTTATCTTAACGGATGCGCCTGCGTAAACACGCACGCAGATTCCCCAGCTGACTAAGTGTGATGACGTTTACCCTGTTTCATAAAAACCACAATTCTACAGGTAACAGAATGTTGTCTGACGGGATTAACAGTTGTGCAGATGTATATAACAGTTCAACGTATTTTCCTTTTTAAGACTTTTTTTTCTTTCTCTACTACTATAGTAATTAGGGAAAGTATTACATTCCACCCAAAAATTAGATACCGAGATTTCGCCGGAAATACGTGTTTTGAGGCCCCCTGAATCCCAAAAAAATTGGGAAAAAGGTCTGTGTCTGTGAACCGCATAACTCAAAAAATCGTATAAGTACCAAATTTGGTATTTAAATTCAGCATCTCTCAAAGATGCGATACGAAGATTTTCAAGAAAATCCCCCCACCCAAGGCTACCCTTTACATAGAACAATCTTTCGAAAGTTTTGATTTTCTAAAAAATGGCTCTAATGATTTTGATTAAAATATCATATATTTAAGATGTTTTCATGGCAAGTGAAATTTATATCTTGAATTTTCTGGGAATGTCTCCAAAAGTCCTCTTCATTTTAAATGGCTTTTGTGCAAGTGGTAAACCGTAAGAGATAGACAGAACTTTTCTACCCAAAAAATGTAGATCTCGTTAAAACACACAATTTATGTCATATACATTTTTTGTGGAGTGAACCATTTTCGAGATATTCCTTGTTATTTGTTTGAATGTTCCAATACTTATACTTTTTCTCAATTGGGAATTCGATATTACTTTTTCTACTACGTATAGTAAATAGGGGAAGTTTTGCATTTCACCCAAAAATTTGATATCGAGATTTCACCGGAAATACGTGTTTGAGGCACCCTAATTTAAAAAAACAAAGCAGCATTTTTAGAAAAAGGTCCGCGTGTATATCTGTGTGTCTGTGAACAGTTAACTCAAAAACGAAAAGTCGGAAAAATACCAAACTTGGTATTTTTATTTTAGGTTCAGTATCTTTCAAAGATGCGACACAAAGATTTTCAAGCAAATCCCCTCACCCCAGACTACCCTTTACATGGTACATTTTTTGAAATTTTTTATTTTTTTCAAAAATGGCTCTAGCGATTTGATTAAAATATTATATGCTTAAGATATTTTCACGGCAAATGAAATGTATATCTTGAATTTTCTGGGAATGTCCCTAAAAGTCCTCTGAATTCTGAATGACTTTTGTATAACTGGAAACCCGTAAGAGGTAGACAAAATTTATCTAAACAGAAAATGTAGATCTCGTTAAAACATGCAATTTATGTCACATACTTTTTTTTTGCGAGTAACAATTTCCGAGATATTTCTTGTTATTTGTTTCAATTTTCCAATACTTATACTTTTTCTCAAATGGGAATTCTTTTTTTTCTTTTTTTCCTGGACATGCAAAGAGAGTGGAATGCAACCAGCTCTTAAAAGATTTGACTATCGCTTAAAGCCTACCATATTCCCCTTGTAGCTACAAGAAAATTAGCAATAAGATTAACATCTGGATATCTCGATTAACATGAAGCACATGGAGAATAAGCGTTTGTAAAAATAGCTTGTACAAGAGTAGAAAAAATCATGTGAGTGTAAAACATCAGATTTTTTTGTTTGTGTTTATGTGTTTGTGTGTGGGTTCCCTGGACGGTGGCCGAATGCTTGGGCGGTTTCTGATTTGCCGTTATTTACTTTCCCTCATTTCCCTTTCATTACCTTTCCTTCTCATCTTTCAGGTTTGCTTTTAGGTTTCGTGGTGTGTGCGGTGCCGGACAGATGCTTGCTCCAAAGAAAGTGTATTCTCCATGGGCACTAGAAGGCTGCCTGGTTGGTTCATCGCCCTCTCAGGGCATTTCCAGCGTCTTCGAACCAGGAAGTGTTAAGGACTACCGCGCGCGTCTGTGGCCTGTCTACCGGCGGCCTTTAGCCTCATGTGGTTCCTTCATTTCATCCCTTCTTTCTAGGGGATGGTAGCCGCAATAGGTATCCCGTAGGTCGTAGTACGCGAGGTGCCTCCTCTCCATTGTATACCCTGTAAGTAGAAGTATTACCTTCCACCCAAAAATTCAATATCGACATCTCACCAGAAATACACGTTTTAAAGTCCCTCTAATATAACATCATTTTAGAAGGTCCATATGTGTCTGCTCGCGTGTGTGTGTATGTCTTCTGCGTGTCTTTGGACAGCATAACTCAAAAACGAAATGCCGCATAAATACCAAACTTAGTGTTTAAGTTCAGCATCTTCCATGACGATTTTCAGAAAATTCCTCCAGCCCAAGCTTCCCTTTACACGGAACATTCTTTTTGTTATGTTTTGCTTTCTCAAAAATGGCTCTGGTGAGTTTGTTTAAAACTTCGTATGTTTAAGATAATTGCATTCTAGGTAATAAAATATATATCTTGAATTTTCTGTGAACAGCCTGTGAAGTCCATTCATATAAATGACTTTTGTCTAATTTTACGTAACTGGTAAAGCGTCAGAGATTGACGAAAAACTGAGTAAACTTAAAAAAAAACTTAGATCTCGTTAAAACAGACAAATTAGGTGAATTTTTTTGTGGCACTGAACTATTTCCGAGATATTCGTTGCTATTGGTTTGAATCTTCAAATGCATTTATTTTAGTTGCTAAGTCACAATTTCTTTGTTTCTTGTGATGTCAAACACAGAGTACGGAATTTCAAAGGCAGCACACAGCGACCCGCTTCTTAAAAGGTTTGCCTATTGTTCCAGCCTCCTCTATCCTCTTGTACGTGCAACTAAACGTATAATGAAGCTATTTCTGCAAACATTTATTTTGATTAACATGAAGTAGATAGAAGAATAAGCTTTTGTACGAATAGTTTGTAGAAGAGATACAAAAATAAACGATCACCTAACATTAAACATTCCACCTTACGATATGAGCAAACCTGTCAACAGCTTGACAATGGAAGGCTAAGAGAACAAGGCTCACCTCAGTTTCGCACATGACCGGGTGTGGTTGTGTGGATATGGCGACACCGTGTCTGACGTCTGGACACATACACAAACGTGCTGACTTGGGTAAACCATACTGAACACACCTTACCGTGCCCTTCTGTTATGTCTACACGTCATCGTAACTGCACGACTGGCGAAAACTGACCTAACACCTGGATTACATTCAGATTTGTCAACAGCTCATTATTAAAACATATAAATGGTACAGGAGAATGTGATAGGTCAAAACATTTAAGGGAAGATTAAAAGTTCTATCCCATCAATGTTAAATTTGCTATCAGATTTAAAATTTTAAAGGATGTAGGGATGTGCCTTCAAGTTCATTTACGTACTGTTATACAATAAGTTTGTTTATTAAGGAAGATAGATTTTTATTTTCTCTACTACGAATAGTAAGTAGGGGAAGTATTGTATTCCACCCAAAAATTCGATGTCGAGATTTCACCGGAAATATATGTTTTGAGGTCCCCTGAATAAAATAAAAGCATTTTTAGAAAAAAATGCGTGTCTGCGTACAGCATAACTCGAAAACGATCTTCCAAAGACACGACACGAAGAGTTTTAAGAAAATCCCCCACCCCCACTACCCTTTACATGGAACATTTTTTAAATATTTTAATTTTCTAAAAAATGTCTCTTACGATTTTGATTAAAATACCATATATTAAAGATATTTACATGACAAATAAAATGTATATCTTGAATTTTCTGGGAATAGTCTTTGTAGCCCTTTTCCTTCGGAAGAAATTTGTTTAATCTTGTTAGCTGGTAAGCGTTAAGCGATAGACGAAAACGTACCACACAACAATGTAGATCTCTTTAAAACACACAATATATTTAAATTATTTTCTTTATGACAAGTCATTTCTGAGATATCCTTATTAATGGTTCGAATTGTTCGTTTCTTGGTCATTCTTTAAATTCCTTTCAACATTCAGTTGTTTCTCGCGACTGCATGGAAACAGTATGGAATTTTAAGGCCAGCATATAGCGTCTAGTTCTTAAACATTTGACTATCGCTGTTCTCTCTGTATCTATAACGAAATTTGTAATGCAGCTATTCCTGCAAACCTTATTTGGGTTATTATTAGATATAAAAACAAGATTTAGTAAAAATAGCTTGTATACTCGCTAATAAACGATAGAGGGTAGAGAAACTCAAGTGACTGTACATCAGATTTAAAAAAAAATTGATGCGTTACATTCATAACTTTCTCTGCCCACTCTACAAAATATTCTTTAAAAAGCTTATTCTTCTATATGCTTCATGTTGATCGATACAAAGGTTAGCAGAAATACGAGTTTCATTACACATTTCGTTTAAGGTAGAAAGGGAATACAGGAAGCTAAAATGATAGTCAAATCTTTAAAAGGCAGGTCGCTATGTGGCCATTTGATGACTTGTAAATTCCATGCTTTCTACATGACTTAGCACCTATCACCTGAAAAAAGTATAAATTATTTCAAAATTCAAATCAATAACAACGAATATTTAGGAAATGGTTAAAGCTATAAAAACTTATTTGAATAAATTTTGTGTTTTGAAATTACATGCGTTTTTTGTGTAGTATGTTTCCAACTTTCTCGTATAGTTTACCACTATAAAAAAGTAAACAGAATTCATTCGGAATGAAGAGAACGTCGTAGTCTCTGCGTAGAAAATTCAAGATATATATTTCATTAGTTCTGTAAATGTCTTAAGCATGGGGTATTCTAACCAAACAAGTCAAGCCATTTTTGAGAAAATAACAAGAGCAATTTTACATGTAAAGAATAGTTTGGGTGGCAGATTTTCTTGAAAATCTTGGTGTGTCTTTAGGCCAACTTTGGAACCTTTCGTTTTTACACATGGACAGTTTACTAATTTTTTTACTTAGGGGAATTCAAAACAGACATTTCGGGTGAATTTTTGCATTGAATACAATACTTCTTATATCTACTATAGATAGGTGCTAGAAAAAGTAAAAACACGCACACAGCAAAAGCTGACCGAATGGGAAGAGGGAGGGAATGAGAGAGAAAAGAAGACGGATGGGGAAAAATGGGGAGATAGGAGAGCAATATTTCCACAACTATCGCAATAACCTTTGCGGGAGTGCCAGTTTTTCTAGTATAAAAATTTAGATATTGTGAGGGACACTATACAACCTCAAGCAATTTTGCTGTCAAAATCTCACGCGCATAATCATCGAGCAACCCCTTACAGGTATAGGTAGATATATGTTATACAACGGAGGGGAACACTTCAAATACTGCGCCCTACATAGATCAGTTGCGGCTACCACCCACCAGGAAGAAGGGATGCAGTGAAGGAAACACAGGAGGCTACATGCCGCAGGCGTGGAAGTCCGTAACAATTCCAGGCCCACTGGAAGTCAGTTCCCACTGCTGGAGCTACCTAGAGAGGGCGATTAACGACCCGTCGACCAAGCAGCCCTCTGGTGTATACGGGGAGTACTGTTTCCTTTGAGCAAACAGCCGCGCCATCTGTCCGACACCGCCATACGTTACGAAACCTAGAAGCACACTGAAAGATGATAGGGAAATGACAGAAAGGAAATCGTGGTAGATTAGAAACCACCCCAGTCTACCGATCCGGGGAAACAACTAAAAGCTCATGGTCAGAGTGGTCGCCGGGAATCGTACCCTGAACCTCCCGAATGCGAGCCTCACATGTTACCGTGGAGCCACCTCTCTCGGTAACCCCTTAAAGAGAATAGATTCCTTCATAAATGAGTAGCCGTTTCCAAAAATTCGTGTTAATTTTTATACTTTCGCAGATTGAAGCAGCCTGAGATGTCAAATATACTTTTTTTTTAATTTCTCAATAAAGAGAAATTATCTACCCTGTTATCCATCTCTCATAGACGAGTGGTTTTTATGTTTATTTCATTTGTTTTTCCTTGTTTTAAGTGCTTTGTTCAAAACCATTATCAGTGAATTATTTTACAGTGCGTGGTAGCTAGAGGATAAAAAAAAATGCACCAAAGGCAGTGAAATATTATCCCCGAGTATGTTATATCGTAATTTTACTTTTCAAAAAAATCGTTCTTTGTATTTGTCACATAAAACAACTGTATAGCCGTCAGCCGCCATTGTTCACAAGACAAACGTCGCGCTTACACAAAGCCTCACCAGGTTTTAAATGTGTTTTGTTTTTTACTGCCGCTCTGCTTTGAGCAATTGTTTTACCGGACATTCGTCACAGCGCCGTCACTCAAACTCCGGCATGGGAGCGCTGCTTCCTTCAAACAAGTGCTTACGTCATTGCGTCCATTATTTTCCTTGTCATTCTTCCCAGCTTGGCGACACATGAGTGACACAAGAAGACCTGAAGCCTGTTTCCAACTCTTTGCTCTGGCATTTCGACGAAGTGCGAGGGGAAAACGGAATCTGTAGTTTTTGGAAAATATCATCGGAAGTTTCAACATACACCTTATCGTTTAGGACTATGGTGGAATTTACTCTCTCATCAATAGTATCTTTAAATGGAATATGTGGACATTGGAATCTATCTTGCATAACTCAGATAAAAGAGACATATTTACTTTCTCTACTACGTAGAGTACGCAGGGGAAGTGTTGTATTCCACCAAAAAATTCGATGTCGAGATTTCACTGGAAATATGTTTTGAGGCCCCCTGAAGCCCTCCCACCAAAAAAATATTTTTTAAAAAAGGTCCATGTGCTTGTCTCAACAGCTTAACTCAAAAAGTGGGTTAAACATCTTCCAAGGATGCGACACGAAGATTTTCAAGAAAATCCCCCCCACTCCAGACTACCATTTACATGGAAAAACATTCGAAAATTTTATTTTTCTCAAAAATGCTTCCTAACAATTTTAACTAAAATACCAAACACATTTTGATCTGAGTATGGTGTAAGGGGGAGATATGGACATCAGGTTGCCGAACCGATAGCTGTCGCAAAGTGCCGCCACACATAACAGACCTGGGCACGAGCAACCTGTTATTATTGCTTACTTTCCCCTTTCCACTGTCTCAAAAGACTCTGATCAAATATATTAATGATATTTACAGGACAAATAAAATGTATATCTTGAATTTTCTGGGAATAGCCTATGGAGTCCTCTTCATTCGGTTAACTGGTAAACATTGAGCGATAGACGAAAACGTACTCAAAAAATTTAGATCTCCAAAACACACCATTTATTTCAAATAACTTTTTCAAATTGTTCAATACTTTATTCTTTTAGAGTCCTGTCGACATTCTGTTGTTTCTGGCGATTGCATGGAAATAGTATGGAATTTTAAGGCCAGTATAAATAAATGAATGATTTATTGTCTTCTTTAACTTTACATACAATTTATACAATATGTTACTCCCTATTGGAATTGTTTATTTTTATTTCTTTTTGTTTCTTCCCCTTGTATTTAACATTATGTTGCATATATAATGGGGAATTATAATGTATCCACTTTTTACTTTTATACCTTGTTATCCTTTTCTGCATTTTCTCCAATTTGCTTCACATTTATTTTAACCATTTTAATCTCATTTTTCCTAAATATTTTCCTGTTTTCCCCATATATTCATTTGATCTTGAATTTAAAATATTCCTTTTAGCTCTATTGCAAAATGTTACATCTTTTCAGTATTCAATTCTCTCTCTTTTATCCGTATCATCACATTCCAGAATATAATGCCAATTATCATTCAATCTATTACATTTAGGACATCTTTCCCCTCTCTTCTCCCTGTTAAACCACTTAAATTCACTGCACTTGTCCTCGCCCATGCATACCCCATTCTGGCCTCTTTGTTGCTTACTTCGATGGTTTCTTTTCCTCATTCTATTTTTAAATATCTATAATCTGTTAATGACGTGTTTTCCTTAAAACGACTTGTAATTTCTTGCTTTTCAATATCCTCCACTCTTGTTCTTATTTCTTTGCAGAAACCATTGCTTTTGCTGTTTCCTTCTGTCCATGTTTGCCCCATTCCTATTTCTTTCAGTGTTGTCTGTATCTTTGTATCCAAGTTTCCCCCCCATTTTCTCATGTACAGCCAAGCATTGTTTTAGTATACAATTTTGCTCTAATAACTTTACTCTGAATCAGTATTAATGCAATATGTATATAGCGTCCTGTTCTTAAACATTTAGCTATCGCTGTTCTCTTTGTATCTGTAATTAAATGTGTAATGTATGTAATTTCTGCAAAGGTTTATCTCGATTAATATTAAGTAGATAGATAAATAAACTTTCGTGAGAATATTTGTGTACACACTAATAAACGATAAAGGGTAGAGAAATCATGTGAATGTAAAAAGATTTTCTACTTGCATACCAGTTATAAGCATGTATAAATTAATTTACAACTTCCTGCACACTAATTTTAATAAATTAAGTAAATCCTAGTTTTAATTTTTTTTGTAATTATGCAATTTTACTTTCTGTATTATGTAAATTAAGTAGGGGAAGTATTGTATTCCACCCACAAATTCTATGCCGATATCTCAACGAAAATACGGTTTTGAGGCACCTGAATCCAAAAAAAAAAAGAATTTTGAGAAAAATGTCTGTGTATGTGTGTCTGTAGCGTAACTCCAAAACGAAAAGTCGGATACGAGTATATACCAAACTTGGTATTTAGGTTCAGTACCTTCCAATCATGTGACACGAAGATTTTCAAGAAAATTCCCCACCTCAAACTACCCTTACTTGGAACATTTTTCGAAAATTTTTATTTTCTCAAAAATGACTCAAACGAATTTGATTAAAATGCCATATGTTTAGGTATTTTCATGCTAAATGAAATGTATATCTTGAATTTTCTTGGAATATCCTCAGAAGTCCCTTTCATTTTGAATGACTTTTGAGTAACGGTTAAACCGTAAGAGACACACAAAATTTTACTACACAGAAAATGTAATTCTCGTCAAAACATACAATTTGTCTTTTTTTCGAGTGAACCATTGTATTTTAGAGATATTCCTCATTTGTTTGAATTTTCCAATACTTATACTTTTTCTCAAATGGAAATTCGTTGTTCATTTGTTTTCTTTTCTTCTTCTTCTTTTTTTTATGTCCTGGACATGCAAAGAGAATGTAATGCTCCACATAGCGACCAGGTCTTAAAAGATTTGATTATCGCTTAAAGCCTACCATATTTCCCTTGCAACTACAAGAAAATCAACAGTAAGATAATTTCTGCAAATATTTATCTGGATTAACATGAAGTAGATGGAGAATAAGCTTTTGTAAAAATAGTTTTTACAAGGGTAGAGAAAGTCATGTGAGTGCAACACATCAGATTTCTTACTTTCTCCACCACGTGCATAGTAGGTAAATACAGTATTGCATTCCACCCAAAAATTCGATACCAAGATTTCACCGGAAATAGCAATGTTATGAGACCCTGAATCAAAAAAAAAGAAGCATTTTTTAGAAAAAGGTCCGTGTGTGTGTGTGTGTGTGTGTGTGAACAGCATAACTCAAAAACGAAGAGTTGGATAAACACCAAACTTGGTATTTAGGTTCAGTATCTTTCCAAGATGCGACACGAAGATTTTCAAGAAAATCCACCCGCCCCAACTCTCTGTACATGGAAGATTTTTCGAAAACTTTGATTTTTTAAAATATAGCTCTAACGATTTTGATTCAAATAACATATATTAAAGATATTTACATGACAACTAGAATGTATATCTTGAATTTTCTGGGAATAGACTTTGAAGTCCTGTTCATTCGGAAGGAATTTTGTATAATCTTTTATAACTGGCAAAACTTAAGCGATAGACTTAAACACACTACAGAAGAAATGTAGATCTCTTTAGGAGCCACAATTTATTTCAAATAACTTTTTTGTGGCATCAGCCATTTTCGAAATATCCGTTATTAATGGTTCGATTTGTTCTCTTTTTAAGTCCCTTCGATTTTCAGTTGTTTCTGGCGATTGCATGGAAACAGTATAGAATTTTAAGGCCAGCATATAGCGTCAAGTTCTTAAAATTTTGACTCATTATTACGTTTGTATCTATAACAAAATGTGCAATGTAGCTATTTCTACAAGTTTATTTGGATTAAAATGAAGTAGATATAAAAATAAGCTTTAGTGAGGCTAGTTTGCATACCTACTAATAAACGATAGAGGGTAGAGAGTCATGTGAATGTATCACATATATATTTTTTTTCTCAAAAGTTTTAGGTGATCAAAATCTGGGCCTGGTTATCACATTATTTCCGCTACAAAGAGAATCGCCCGAAATTTACCGCATAGGGTAAATAATTCCATCTACACCATATCTGACGCTGGAATTACTCCTCTAGCTGCGCTTATGGCAGCGGTGCCAACTTTAGAATATGTATGCTCGCTAGATTAAAGTGAAAAGTCGCTAAATGGTTACGAAACTTAAAACATATTCAGTTTGATACACTACATTTTGCTTGTAACAATATGTAGTCATCTAAAAAAAAAGCAGATTTGGGCATCTCCTCTGGGGCTAGGCTCATTTCCGCTTGAGGAGGAAGAGGAAAATTAAGAATCGCTGCTGCCATCTCTCAGCGAAACAACATTACTGCCGATTACCTTTTCCAGTTTACACCATTCCTCTCCCGGTAATCATTTGCTAACTTCTCTTCATGTTTGGAAAACAAAATTTCTGATGTGTTACACTCACATGACTTTCTCTACTCTTGTACAAACTATTTTTACAAACGCTTATTCTCCATATGCTTCATGTTAATCGAGATGTTAATCTTATTGCTAATTTTCTTGTAGATGCAAGGGGAATATGGTAGACTTTAAGCGATAGTCAAATCTTTTAAGCGCTGGTTGCTATGTGGCGCATTCCATTCTCTTTGCATGTTCAGGACATAAAAAAAAGGAATAACGAATTCCCATTTGAGAAAAAGTATAAGTATTGGAAAATTTAAGGGAATAACAAGCAATATCTCGAAAATGGTTCAATCAATAAAAAAAATCTATATGACATAAATTGTGTATTTAACGCGATCTACATTTTTTGTGTAGTAAAAGTTTGTCTATCTCTTATGGTTTACCAGTTATACAAAAGTCGTTCACAATGAAGAATACTTTTGGAGACATTCCCAGAAAATTCAAGATATACATTTTATTTGTCATGAAAGTATCTTAAAGATATGATATTTTAATCAAAATCGTTAGCGCCACACACACACACACACACGGACATGTTTCCAAAAATGCTTTTTTTTTTGGATTCAGGGGGCCTCAAAATATATATTTCCGTGAAATCTTGGTATCGAGGTTTTGGATGGAATACAATACTTCCCCTACTTACTATACGTAGTAGAGAAATTAAAAAACCAAACAAAAAAAAACTGTCAGTCTTAGGCACAAGTATTACATCACGGCGATAGGTAATCTGTTTCTTGTATTTCTCTAACCATTCGTTTTGCCTTGGCCCAAGTGGTTCGATTCAATCACACACGTTTGGGTTCAAACCCGGAGGAGGGCGATGGATTTTTGTGGCGTAAAAATCCTTAGCATGGCTTCTTACGGAATGGAAGTAAAGCCGATGGTCCTGTGTGTAGATTTACGGCACGTAAAAGAACCTGAAGTCTGATAAGGAGGTCTCTGAGCAAACTTACCGTCTTTCACGCCCAACATAGAATGGGACGCTAAGGAACACAGCAGTCAAAGAGCGTCCATAGATAAAACTTAATTTTATTTTTTATCACAGCTAGCGAGCGATGGTGTGGCCTAAAGAAAAGCAAAATGTGCCCACCTTCATATGGTATTTCCTGATTTCGGTCAGTTTGCACAGTGCTTATTTACTAGTCAGCCATGATAAGAGTGCGTGGGTTGCTAAAAGGAACTAAACAGTTACGGAAAACGTGGGTGGTGCATCGGAAGGAAGTTCAGGTAAAGGAAACATCTGCAGTTCCGAGTTCCATTTACTAGCGAGGTTGAGGCATGCAAATGTAATACTGTTTTCATTGTGCGAATAATGTACATTCTCCTATCGCCTTGCCTTTCACTCCCCTCTGATTGCTAGCCTTGATGTTCGCATTGTCAAATAGTGGCGCTCTCCTTCAAGCGCACTCATATCGTGGCCGACTAGTACACATAGACCTGTCACATTGAACTTTGTTTTGTAACCATGATATATAGCAGATTTCTTTGTAGGCTTTGATTTGTAATCATAGATAGTGCTATACGGATCATTATCTAAGACTACAACAGAAGATGTGGCAAATTAGCAGCTAGCTTATCTCGAGTCCACTTTTCAAACTTCATATGGTGCATTTGTCTATGGTAGTTACCTATAGTTGTCGGGACATTGTAAACGAGAACCGATTTTCCAGAATCCCATTTACACTACCCGCAGTGACTCTTCCCTGCAGTATTTGTAGTTTGATACGAACCCAATTCCTCCTTTCTTTACAAGCACTTGCACTAGTTACTCGTAGAAGTTACAAGTGATAAAAGGATATCAACTAGACTATAAGTAACTACAGAGTAAAGAACATTAGTATACAGGCTATAGGTTATAGAATGTTCAACGATGGGGGACACCTCGGCAGCGCGACCTATAGAGATCTGCGCCTACCACCCCACAGGAGGAAGGGATGAGGTGAATTAACCACAAAGGAGGCTACAGGCCGTAGGCAGACAGGCCACAGAGACGCACGGAAGTCCATAATATTTCTCAGACCCGTGTGTCGCCGCCGGAGAGGGCGATGAACGACCCAACAGTCGAGCAGCCCTCTGGTGTCCATGGGGAATATTCTTTACCAGTGAGCATGCATCCGCGCCATCTGTCCGGCACCGCCATAAACCACGAGACCTAGAGGCACACCTGAAAGTTCAGAAGGAAACGGAATGAAAGTGAAATGACGTAAAGGAAATAGTGGCAGAGAAGAAACCACCCCAGCATTCGCCTGTCGACCAGGGAAACCACAAAAAACCATAGGTCAGAATGACCTGTTGCGAAGATGAACCCGGGACCTCCCGAATGCGGGCTACAGACGTTGACGCCTGCAACATCCCGCTCGTAACATTAACATTAAGTTGGTGACATTAAGCAACAGCAGCATAACCACGGTAGCAGAGATTTCATTTACTTTAGTATAAAAGTTAACGTGGAGTACCTCGCCTTTCCCCAGAGACCTTAAAGCTTGAGGACAGACAGTATACAACAGCTGAAGGTCTTCCGCTACTTCTGTTACGAAGTATACATCAGTACATAGCTGTTTGAATGTATCCATCAGCGGAAACACATCACGCGGGAGTTCACAACGTGCTTGTCGACCTCTGCTTGGCTAATTGCGCCTGAGTGGATGCAGCATAACAATTATAGCAACCAGTTTCTTCACTCAAGTTCATCCACTCAAGGAGAGCATATGGTACACATCTCACGTAAGGTGGTCTTCTTACCTTGACCTTCAGAACACCTCGTGGAGGCTTCTGGAGTTCGAGTCATTCCTTGCTGGACATGTGAAACGCAGTAACGTTTTTGTTCGTTGTTTACGCAAAGCAAATTCATAACCTCGACATTCGCTGACCATTATCACATCAAAGGGTTCCAAATGCACGTTTTTTTTTTTTTGGAATTACCTACCAAAACATTTGTTGCTCTAATCCCCTGTGGATCTTCACCTGGTAAACTTTAGAATTTATAAACCCCCAGGGAAAAAAGTCTAAATGCGTCAGGTCCGGTGAGCGGGAGGCCTACATCCTTGGCGCGGTACGACCAATCCATCTGCCCGGAAAGCCTTGGTTTCGGTAGTTCCGAAATGTGACGGAAAAATGGGGTGGTGTGCCATCCTGTTGAACATCAACAGTATGCATAATTCTATCAGATACCAACTGGGGCTCCAAAATTGTTCCAACATCGAGGTATGTTTTCCCAGTAACGAGCCGAAACAACAGTCATTCGTTCTGTACGAAAAAAAATATTCCGTAAGTATATCACTGACAGGGGCGAACACAGAGAGTGCACCTGGGTGGGGGGGGGAGATAAACAGGTCTAGTGAAACTCATAATGTTAGTCATACCTTCATTCCGTGATCACTTTTAGAGATTTATCCAAGTGAGGGGGATATCAACTGGATCATTAAAGAGGGTATATTGGTTGAATAAATGATTTGATGGATCAGCGTGACGAACAAACAACTTTTAAAGTATTTATAAGACTAAACGGCAAACAGGAGCACATAGAGACTATACTACCAGCTAGGCCTCATGCCCATTAGACTGCAGGGAGACCCAATCACTGCACTACATCTAAGGTGCTCTGTAGCCATTTAGTACTTGTAACTTAACATGTGCGCATGGTAAAATGAGCGGAGCGAGCCGTTTTTTCAACATTGTAACAACTGTATGGAATTATAATTTTCCTAAGGAATGGACTAAATTTCTTGTCATCTCCCAATATCTATCACTGTTTTAAGGTATATAATATTTTTATTTGCTTGTTTATTAGCAGGTACGATGTGGTATACTAAACCTTTAAATATACAAGTTAAAGAAAAACAATCTGATGTGTTGCATTAATGTCTTTCTCTATTTTCTCACTCTTTTACAAATTATTGTTACAAAAACTTATTCAACAATCTACTTCTTGTTAATCCAGATAAACCTTCAATGCACATTTACATATTTCGTTGTTGGACATAGTAGGTAGGTTTAAAGAGCGTGTCGTTATGTGGTGGCTTTGAAATTATGTGCACATTGCGACCGTGTGAGAAAAGTATAGATAAGTATTTGAAAACCCAAACCTATAACAAGGAATATCTCGGAAAAAGTTAACTCCACAAAAAAATTATGTGCTTTAACAGGCTTTTTGTTTGGTAAGATTTTTTCCATCGTTTAGGTTTACCAATCATGTGTACACAACCTATTCAGAATCGAGAGGACTTCAGAGAATGTGGAGGATTTCTTGAAAATATTCGTGTCGCATTCTTGAAAGGTACTGAGCTTAAATATTAAATTTGGTATTTAATCGACTTTTCGATTTTGAATTGCTGTTTATAGACACACACACACACCTTTTTCTAATTTTTACTTTCTCTACCACGTTTGTTACATAGTAGGCAGAGAAGGTATTGCATTCTACCCAAAAATTTGCTACCAGATTTCAACAGAAATACGTGTTTTGAGGTCCTCTGAATCCAAAAAAAGCATTTTTAGAAAACGGTCCGTGTGTGTGTGTCTGTGAACAACATAGAGTCGGAAAGTCGGATAAATACCAAACTCGGTAATTGGGTTCAGTACCTTTCAAGAAAATCCCTTCACCGCAAACTACCTCTTATATGCAAAAATTTTCGAATTTTTTTAGTTTTTAAGAACTGGCTTTTAACGATTTTGATTAAAATTATTGTATTAAAATATTTACATGACAAATAAAATGCATATCTTGAATTTTCTGGGAAAGGCCTGTGAAGTCTACTTCATTCGGAAGAAATTTTGATAAACTTGTATAAATTTTGTAATCTGGTAAAGTTAAGCGATAGACGAAAACGTACTAAAAAAATGTAGATCTCTTTAAAACACACAATTTACCTTAAATAATTTTTGTGACATAAGCCATTTCTGAGATATCCGTTATTAAAGGTTCGAATTGTTCATTTCTTGGTCATTCTCTTAAAGTCCTGCGTGGAAACAATATGGAACCTTACGGCCAGCATATAGCGTTCAGATCTTTAGCATTTGACTATCGCTGTTCTCTTGTATTAATAACGAAAGGTTTATTTGGATTAAAATATAGTAGATAGAAAAAAAAGTATTAACTTTTAGTAAGAATAGTTTGTGCACTCACTAATAAACGATAGAGGGTAGGGAAAGTCATGTGAATGTATCACATAAAAAAAAATTCAGGGAGTTTCAAAACCTGCATATTCGGTGAAATCTCTGTATCGAATTTTTGGATGGAATACAATATTTCCTGTATTTTAAGCATGTAGTAGTGAAAGTAAAAATGAGACTGCACTGCTTCAATGTTAGTTTTGGATACCTGAGGGGAGGCTTAAGCCCCTTCCCCTGCGTACGCCTCGAATCACTGAAATGCGGAGTGACTTTAGAATCATCTTGTGTTTAAACGCCTCAACTGTCACGCAAAGAAAGGTAGCTTTTGAGGTTATGATAAGAAGGTTGTAGATAAAATGAGAAAATTCCCAAACGCCACGTCACATGAACATGTTCTCTTAGGTCACGGTTAAAAACTCAAGCAGTGGGTCAGTGCTGCTGGAACGGATTCTGAAGATTGCACCAACGTTGACCACAAACGGTGACGACTTCCTCTCTGTTGATTGTGGTTTACGTTTGCGAATGGGACGTAACATTTTCCTCGCTCTGCTGCGGTAATTACACCCAATCAAACTTAATCGCATTCCAGCGTAGATATGTTAAGTGTATAAACGTCTTGACCAATTTATGACAGCGGAACCGATTAAGTCTTCATCATGTGACAGATGAAGGTACGTCTCGCATCCTGCTCTAAGAATACTGCCTCGATGATGACAATGATGATGATAAGGTCCCGGAATCATACTTATCACGCGTCCCAGATTAAGAAAATGCATATTCATTAGGTCATTTTTGTCATTTATGCCCTCTTTTAAGGCATTTTTACGAATTTGTCATTATTTTTACTTTTTACTTTCTCTACTACGTATAGTAAGTAGGGGAAGTATTGTATTCCACCCAAAAATTCGATACCGAGATTTCACCGGAAATATATGTTTTGAGACCCCCTGAATAAAAAAAAAAAGCATTTTGGAAGCATGTCCGTGTGTGTGTTTGTGCGTGTGTCTGTGAACAGCTTAACTCAGAAACGAACAGTCGAATAAACACCAAACTTGGTATTTAGGTTCAGTATCTTCCAGAGATACGTCACGAAGGTTTTCAAGAAAATCCCCCCACCCCAGACTACCCTTTACATGGAACATTTTTCGAAAATTGTAATTTTCTCATAAATGGCGTAACGATTTTGATTAAAATATCATATGTTTAAGATACTTTCATGACAAATAAAATGTATATCTTGAATTTTCTGGGAATGTCTCCAAAAGTATTCTTCATTGTGAACGACTTTTGCATAACTGGTAAACCATAAGAGATACACAAAATTTTACTACACAAAAATGTATATCGCGTTAAAATACACAATTTATGTCATATACGTTTTTTTTGTTGAGTGAACCATTTTCGAGATAATGCTTGTTATTCCCTTAAATTTTTCAATACTTATTTTCTCAAATGGGAATTCGTTATTCATTTTTTTGTCTTGGATATGCAAAGAGTATTAATCTGTGGCAAAGAGAATGGTGCTGCACCTAGCAACCAGCTATTAAGATATATGCTGATGCTTAAAGGCTATGTACTTCTATATTGCCCTTGCAAATACAAAACAAGGGGAACATAGTACGCCTTAAGCCATAGTCAAATATTTTTAGAACTGGTCACTATGTGTAAAATGTAATTCTCTTTGCATGTCAAAAGATCGTTTCTGCAAATGTTTATCTCGAATAATATGAAATAGATGGAGAATAAGAGTTTGTAAAAATAATTTGTACAAGAGTAGAGAAAGTCATGTCAGTGTAACGCATCAGATTTTGTTTATTTGTTTTGATCTTTGAGTCTTCTTCTTCTCCTCCACCAAGCATTTAAACCTTTTTTAAGGCTTGTTGCGTGATGCAAATGTTTAATTTATTGTTATTCATCGTTTCCTGAATCTTACGACATTTGTTTTCCTTTAGGTATGTAGTAGAGTATTTTCCTTGGGTAGCGTTCCTCATTCATTCTCTCTACGTGTTCTAGCCACTTTTGTCTGTTCTTCTCTATTTATTCATTTAGGTTAAATATCCTTAATTGTTTTCTTATGTCATCATTCTTTATTCTATCTCTTCTAGTGTCTCCTAATACTGTTCTTAAAAATCTCATTTCCGCTGCCTGTAATCTGCTTTTATCCCTATTTGTCATTGACCAAGTTTCGCTACTATAGAGCAACTGGGACTGGCATGGTTTTATAGAACTTCATCATCGTATCTTTTCGCGATTTATTTTTTAAAGTTATTTTAATTGTTCCACATATGTTTGAAACATTTTCTGTTTTAGTTCATTTGAGTCTTTATTTAGTAATTTTCTTACAGTTACATTGAATATGTAGGATTAGGATTATGCTACGGAGGGGATACCTACACCCCGACCCACACAGGGATCTTTCGTGCATACACCCCCGGGAGGAACGGATGAGAAGAAGGAACGTAGGTGACGTATGGGCTGCAGGACCGGCCGACGCAGGCGACAGAGACGCGAAAGGGTCCCTAAAGTTACAAGCTTGAGCACCCAGCCTGAGGGCGCTCAAGGCAGCTCTCCCAAGTCTCGGAGGGTGGCTCACAAGCTCCCCTTCCGCGGAGACCGGGGAAACCTCGACCCAGCAGCAAAGACTCGAGCGGCCTCCATTTGACGGGGTCGAGAAGTTCCAACACGCAAGCCATTTGTCCACAGTCGTCCGGTATACAGCCTCGGAACCGACCTGTGGCGTGAAAGAGGAAGATGAAATGAGAGGGAATGAGGGAAGAGAATTTCGGTGGAGACAATGAGCCTTTCCAGCATTCTCCTAGTGACCCGGAAAAACCCCCGAAAAAATCCATGTGTTAGGAAGGTCGGCCGCGGGAATCGACTCCACGACCTCCTGAGCCATCCCGCTCGGTCATTGAATATGTAAAGCTTCATATTATTGATAACTTTACAAATGTCAGAAATTTCACTAATCAGCTGAGAAATAAGAGTAGCAACCTACAGAGATCTATTGTGCCTATCGCCCCCTAGGAGGTAAAGATGAAGTGAAGGAACCACACCGGAGGCTATAGGCCACAGAGACGCGCTGAAGTCCCTAAGATTTCCAAGCTAGCAGACTCGTGTGTCACCGCCGGAGCCGCGGAGAGAGATGAACGACTCACCAGTCGAGCAGTCCTCTGGCGTCCACGGGAAGTCAGCATGCATCCGCGCTATCTGTCTGGTACCGCCATATACCACGAGATTAGAAGCACACCTGAAAGATGAGAAGGAAACGGAATGAAAGGGAAATGAGGAAAGGAAATCGTGGTAGAGAAGAAACCACCCCAGCATTCGCCTGTCGACCCCAGCGTAACTACGAAAAATCCATGGGTCAGAATGGGCGGTCGCCGGAGAACGGGCCCAGGACTTTCCTGATGCGTACCACAGACGTTGCAAATTAAGCTATCTCCTCGGTAACTTTGTAAATCTTTACCGGTATTCTTGACAAAAAAGAATCACATTCCTTTTTAATGGCTAGTTTGGAAAGGATTTGCTTGTAGGTGGAGGAGTGGCTATTGTCAGAGGAGCAGGTATCTTACAGTTAAGAATTCATGTTTCACAACTGGGGATGAGGTCGGTCAGTTTTCCCTTTTTCGCTTAATTAGTGCATTCAGTGAAGTTGCTATTTTTCTTGTCCTTGAGTCATTTTATAGGCTGCAAAGTGCTCTTCAAGCGCAGTGAATTTTGTACAATCTGCTTCGAAAACAGCTTTCGTAATTTTATTTTCAGATTCTTCAAACAAGAACATGTAACAAGTGTATGTTTTTAATTATGTTTCTAAATTATTTATTATTCTTACACTTATTTTTTCTACTTATGGAGTATAGCCGTTATACCCCTGTATAAATCATTTTACAACTTTGTGTACACTAATTTTAATAAATTAAATAAATCTTAGTTTTATGTCACTTTTTGTAATTATGCCATGTTTTAAAAAAATATATTAGTCATTTTAAAGGTAATTTTTCAAGCATTTTAGGTCTAAAAAATCCGGGCCTTGATCTTGATGATGCTGGTGGTGGCATTTGAAAAATTAGCGACCCGCGAATAGCCAAAAACCTGAAGTGTTAAATTCACATGATTTTTCTAGCCATTATTCTACTATTCTTTAAACACATTATTATGTTTCATACTAATCGACATAAATATTTGCAGAAATGATTTTATTAATATTTTTTTATAGGTACAAGCGGAATACACTAGGTCCGAGAGATAGTCAAATCCTTTAAAAGCCGGTCATTCGTGATGGCTTTGAAATTCTGTTCTCTTTGCATAACCACGAGAAAAAACGAATAGTGACTTGCAGTTGAAAAAAGGTATAAAGTATTTGACAATTCAAACCAATAAAAAGAACACCTCGGGATTGGTTTATACGAAAAAAATGTATTTTACATAATTTTTTTGTTTTAACGAGATTACATTTTTTTTGTATAATAAGGTTCTGTCCATTTCTTAAGATTTACAAGTTATACAAAATTCATTCAGAATGAAGAGGACTTCACCTATTCGCAGAAAATTTAAAATACAATTTTATTTGTTATGCTTATGTCTTAAACATCCTAATCAAACTCATTAGGCCATTTTGAGAAAATAAAAAAAATAAAGGGTTATTTGGAATTGGGGGTTTTTCTTGGAAATCTTCGTGTCGCAGCCTTGATATTTAACCGACTTTTCGTTTTTGAGTAATGTACACAGGCACAGACCTTTTTCTAAGAATGATTTTTTAAAAACTTATTATTATTATTTATTTATTCAGGAAGCCTAAAAATGTGTATTTCCACTGAAATCTCGGTATCAAATTTTTTGGTAGAATGCAAACTTCGAGGAAGTAAAAAAATTGGTGTAGTTTTCTACTCGCGAATTACTCAAGGATCGCGTAACACGATTTGGAATCTGACGCTTGCTTGGCGTACACAATATAAACATCGCGCATTTATATTACGCAACAACATTTAGCACGTTACATTTTAGGGTTAAATAAAGGTAGAAAAAGTCTTACCGCTAAGTTGCTATACGGTGCTTGCACTTACCTGAAATGAAAAAAGAAATAGTTTTAGATCAATATTATCAATGTAATTTTTTATTTTCACAATTGTCAACCCTATTTTACATATAGGTACATGAATATTAGGGTTATAGTTTACAATAAAATAAAAACTAAATACTAACATTACAACTTAGCATTGATATTTTGTTTATTTGTTGCTTTTTAAATAAATGATACAGAGCTGCACAAAATTGATTACTACAGTAAGATAAGCTGTTAATAAAGAAATCTCTTATAATTTCAAAGATCGTACAGTCAAATAATAAATGTTTCACTGTTTGTTCACTGCCACACAAAGACATTGTTAAGTACTTCTCACATCGATGTGGAACCTGTCATGAACTGTGTGCATACAAAATTTGGATGAAAGTTTTTGCGAGTAGTTAAGTCCGGAAAAAAACAAAATCTTACAATTAATGATGTCCTTTGGTGCTATTTATCCAGTATCTGTTCCAGCACCTGTTACTATTTCCAATATTCCATCTTCGCACGTGATGCTGGAATTTTGAGTAGCTAATTATTTGTGACTGTTCGCAGCTGCCTTTGCTAGTTCATCTGCTCTTTCATTCTCTAGTAATCCTTCATGGACCTTAACCCATGACAAGAATATAAGATTATTATAATTTGTTGTGTGTTTTTGATAGATGTGGCTATGGGATGAAGATGAATTTATCTGCAATAGCATTAATAGTAAACTGGGAGTCGGATATACCTACACATGCAGTGTAGTAATAGTTTACAGCCTGTTGAATAGCAAATATTTCAGCTTGAAATATGCAGCACAAAGGAGCCAACTTATGTGTATCTGAATGTATTTTATTGTTACTGGAGTATACAAAAACAAACAAACTGAGTTTTGTTTATGGACGCTTTTTAACTGCTGTGGTCCTTAGCGTCCCATTCTATATTTAGCGTGAAAGACCTGTAATTTTGCCGAAAATCTACGACACGGAACCACCGGTTTTATGTCCCTTCCGAAGGAAGTCATGCTAAGGATTGTTACGCACGAAAAAATCCATCGCCCTCTGCCGGGTTTGAAACCGCGATATCAAAACAAAAGCGCATCCTACCAAATCACCTATATCTCTTGCAGTTCGGGAACCATCTGTACACACTTGCAAACTGTTGCTTGGTAATGACGACGAAAACTTGGTGAATTTTGGGAAATAATGAGGGTGCCCCATTTTTAAAGTTTGCATTAGATGTTGATTCAATACTTTAATTCCATTTTTGACACAAGTGAACTCGGCTCGGGTATAGCAGTTAAGTGTAAAGGATGTATTCCGACTATGATTAGAGCTGCTTCATTTGAAACTGTGCTGATTCCTGGTATAATTTGTAAAATAAGTCCGCAATTTATCATTGTCTATTATTATCATTACTATTATACATAACAACAGAAGCCAAAAGAAAACATCTCATTCCAAGTAAGGAACAAACAGCCTTCATTAGTTAAGTTTACGTCAACATGCAGTTAAAACCAGCTGTATTACACACAGATGCATACAAACCTAGAAATGCATGAATAGTTATTTAGCAAACAAGTTAGGAAAGTAAAACTTTACTAATGAGTGGGGTAACTTTAAGACACGACCGAAGGGAGTTACTGAAGCTTGTTTATAACGTACTACTATGTTTACCTACGTTTCGAAGAAGAAATTATAGGAGGCACATCATTTTATGAAATTGCATTTTCTAAAAATGCTTTTATTATTCATCGTTCCCAGGGAACAAAAACTAATCCTTATATTCTTATAAAATGTAAAATACGCTTTGAAGACAAGTGATTTAATGATTAATTTTTGTTGCCTGGACACGATCAGCTAAACGTGCACTTTCATAACAGCAGTAAATAAAATGTTCATCTTAAATAATGCAGATTGAGTGGTAATTTTGCTGTTCATTCTCCCTGTCACGACGGATAAGAGTAATGTGCAGTGTGCATTGCAGCAACTTTACCGATTCAGTAATAAATACACACATAATATATTTAAAATATCCTCACTTTAAAACTACGCCAACTTAAAGGGTACTTGATAAACATCTTTATTGCAAAATCGTTTTAATCTGCCTAGTTTTATGTAATCTTTACTAGTATTATAAAACGTGTGTATATTAGTTAAATAGGCCAAAACAGCTTCTGATTTGAATTCCTAAATTACTAAAAAGGATTCTTATGTACTACCCCACATTTGCTTTGAACAGCTTTTTCTGTGAATGACATTTTTTAAATGAGCCTTTTTTCAGAAACTTTTGAAGATAATTAAATTAAATTTTAGAATAATAAAAATAATTAAGTGTGAGGTTAACATAGTTGGTATTTTGAAAATAATTGCTAATAAATCTTAATGAAAAGATGGCATAATTATGAATTACTTAATATAAACATTTAATGCATAAAAGTAGATCAGTGTACAGCCGAGTGCTGAAATCGTGCCGGTATGATAAACAGAGGTTGATGTTGGTAAGAAAATTATCTACCAGGCCAGTCCCATCCCTTATCTGGTTCTAGCAATCCACTTAATATTTGTCGTACTACCCCCTTTTCCTTCGCTCCTGAGCCTAAAACCGACCTGTGTTCATAGGTTTATTTTTGACTTTGACATCAAACCAATGCAAGACGGACTCATCCAGGGGCGGTGTGGACCGTCGTGGCGAACTTTGCCTTCCAGCCACTCAGGTAAAATACTTCCGTACTCCTAACCCATTCTCCGTTCATCTAGGCCGGATCTTTGTTCATGGATTGATGCATGTGCATCGATCTTGAATAATTCAAACCAATAAGAAATTGGTTCACCCAGGAGTATTGTGGAACATAAGACATTAAATAAACAAAAATGCTAAAGAAAACCAAAAGCATCGGCATGTTTCTGTGCATTCAATTATACTTAGAAGGCATCTAAATCCTGTAAAAATTTCAATCAGTCGGTAATGCACCTGCCTGCTGTACGAAGGGTCCCGGGTTCGATCCCCAGCTGGGAATTTCTTTCTAGCCAAGATAATTCCCTATCCTCCCCAGAAATTGGAAATATGAATGAGAACGTGTGTGTGTGTGTGTGTGTGTGTGTGTGTGTGTGTGTGTGTGTGTGTGTGAGTGGTCTACTGTAAAAAAACTTAAATAGTTTCTAAGATAATGGTTCATACATTTAGCGTCACTCCGAGATTAAAAACACACATGTACGTCAGCCACCAACTAATACCTTATAATTCGCCTAACAGCTTGAAGTATATTCACGTCTGAGGAAAATATCTGAATTGCATTAAACATACGAGGGCTGCTCCATAAGTACCCGACCTAACAGAGGAAAAAAAAACTCTGGGAAAAAACATATTTATTTCTTTACATACCTACTCTCCTTTCAGCTCGATACACTTTTCGCAGCGATGTTCAATACCTTCGATACCCTGTTTATAGTGAGAGCCGTCTAATTCTGCAAAATAGCCATCAACTGCAAACTCCACCTCTTCATTGTGACAAATATTTTACCACCAAGCCATTTCTTCAACTTTGGAAACAAAAAATAATCAGAGGGGGCTAAATCTGGCGAATAGGGTGTACGAGGAAACATTAATTCATTGGTTTTGGCCATGGCGATAATGGATGTGTGAACTGGTGCATTGTCTTGATGAAACAAAAGTTTCTTTTCCACTTAATGCGGCCGTGTTTGCTTGATTTCATCACTCAAATGCTGCAATAAGTTTGCATAATACTCGCCATTTACTACTTTTTTTCCTTTTTGAAGATAAGCAATGAAAATTATCCCAAGCGCATCCCAAAAAAGCTGACGCCATGGCCTTGCCTGCAGGTGGAACTGTCTTCGCTTCTTTGGAGCCCCTTTTCATTCCGCTGTTTTGATTGTTCCTTTATCTCAGGTGTGAAGTGATGGACCCATGTTTCATCCATGATTATGAATCGACGAAAAAACTTGGCTTCATTGCAGCGATACATCGCCAAATACTCGATTGAAACATCCTGCTTTTGTTCCATTGTGAGTAAACACGGCACCCATCTTGCGCACAGCTTTCTCATGTCTAAATTTTCAGTTAGTATGCGATGTACAGCACTTTTTGAAATGCCTACGAGGTCTACTAGCTCGCGCACTTTTAAGTCGACGGTCATCCAATACCAGTTTGTGGATTTTTGTTCACAATTTCTGGCGTGGTCACCTCATTTGGTCGGCCACTGTGATGTTCGTCTTGGCAGCTCGTACGGCCTCGCTTAAACTCTGCCACCCAATATTTTACTGTTGTAAACGAAGGAGCGGACTCCCCCAGAGTAGAATCTAGCTCAGCTTTAATATTAGTTGGACTAAGAGCTTTCAAATGAAAGTATTGTATCACATAACGATGGCCAGTTTTATCCATTTTTACGAATTCGCCGAGAGAGTTCACTATTAATGGCTGCCACACAATTACTAAACGACGTAGCATCGTCAAACTTCAAAGTTAAGCTTTATAAGGGTGGTACTTTCCACCATAGTCATTTATTTGAAACAACAACCGCTATATATACGTCAGGTCGGGTACTTCTGGGACTACCTTCGTAATCACCACGTAGCTGTGTGTAATAAAACTACCATTTAAATATTTGCATACGTACTCTTGACACAAACATCTTAACGATATGACTTGCATTACGAGCATACCTATGCAGAGAGTAATTTAGCTGCAATTTCCCCTCGAGTTTTGTTCCGAATCTATTATACTCTGCAGGTATTAGGCTTGTAAGTCAACCGTGAAAATGCAGAAAATCTTACAGGCTTCCATACTCAGCCACTCGTTAAAGCAGAAAGCAGAAATGCGTAGCATTACCTCCTAGCGGAACGGTATTATAAAAACGTCTTGGTGAAACTGCATTTTCATTTTATTACCACGTTCCAGCTGGGCGCCACATTGTTGAACTCCGTCGCAACAATAAACCCCCCGCTCCTAGCTATGATTTCCGCTATAAAATGCGTTCTCTGTCGGGCTGGGGTGCTACTAAATTAAGAATCATAACGCTACGAGAACAGATGCGGGTTTAAAAAAATTCCCCGCTGCAGTACCGCAATTGCTAGTCGACAAATGAAGACAGCGTTCAACATACGCCATAATAAAACCTTTGTCTGGAGACCGCTCTAAAGGCAAATGAACTTTCACAACTCGCATGTGCGGTTCATTAGCTCCTAGCAGGGGAATGCATTGATAAAACTCTTCCTACAATTTTTTAACATTTTTATTTTCTCTACCACGTATATAGAAGGTAGAAAATATTGCATTCCATCCGAAATTTCTCCAACTCGTACATAGTTGGCACAGAAGAATTTGCATTCCACCCAAAAATCCTATAACGAGATTTCACCGCCGAAAATATGTGTTTTGAGGCCCCATGAATAAAAACATGCATTCAAAAAAGGTTCTTGTGTGTGTGTGTGTGTGTGTGTGTGTGTGTGTGTGTGTGTGTGTGTGTGTGTGTGGATAGCACAACATAAAAACGAAAAATCGGATTAATACCAAACTTGATGTTTAAGTTCAGCATCTTTCGAAGATGCGACATGAAGATTTTCAACAGAAACCCACTCCAAACTACCCTTTACATGGAAATGTTTTCGAAATTCTATTTCTTCATAATAGCTCCAACGATTTTGAAGAAAATACCCAATATTTAAGATTTTCAATGTTTCCTCTGTCTTTACTTGTTTTTATATCTGAATAATGTATTTAATTCGCGCATCATGTTGATTTTCACATATGCATACCAGGCGAAACTAGCCGAATGATTTTCATCTCATTCTTTTCATATAATATAACCAATTATTTTCACTTTCTATACTACGTATAGAAGGTCCATGACGAATGGAAGGTCAATTACATCCCCCGAATTTTCTGTCCCTCCATTTCACCTACATTCTCATTTCACTTCACCTTTCATCTGCTTGGTTTCTGTCAGGGCTGCAAGTGTCGGCGGGAGGTCTCGGCATGTGCATGGCTAAGGAAAAGGATGTTGCATGTAACCCTTCGTCCCCCGGAATGGGGGCGGTCACCAAGTCACGGGCCCTCCAGTGGGATGTGTAAGCCTGCAGCTGAAGGGGGAGTCGGTTACACCAGCTGTCTTCCAGAGAGTTTCAATCTGTAAAAGGTAGGGACCCTGTCGTGCCTCCTGGTCAGACCGCCTGGTCGGGGGTACCCCGTCAAGGGCTCGGCCACAAAATATCTTGTAGGTCGAGATACTAAGACCTCATCCTTACCTAGTTCTACTACCGCTGTCATATCAAAATTATTCTTAAAAAGGACATTATTTGAAATGCTTTGAAACCCCCAAAGAAAACATTTATAGAAAACTGTGTAAGTTCAGCATCTTTCAATTATACGACACGGAGATTTTCATAAAAACCCTACGTATAGTAAGTAGGGAAGTACTGCATTCCACCCAAAAATTCTATATTGAGATTAAATCGGATATGCATGTTTTGAGGCCCCTGAAGAAGAAACAAATTTTAGAAACAGCTCCGCATGTGTGTCTGTGCACAGCATAACTCAGAAACGAAAAGTCGGATAAATACTAAACTTGGCATTTAGGTTCAGTATTTTACAAATATGCGACACGAAGATTTTTAAGAAAATTCCCCAAACCTAGGTCACTCTTTACATGGAAATTTTGTCGAAAATTTTGATTTCTCAAAAATGGCTCTAACGATTTTGATTAAAATATCATATGTTTAAGATACTTTCATGTCAAATGAAATGTATATCTTGAATTTTCTGGGATGTCTCCAAAAGTCTTCATCATTCCGAATGAATTTTGCATAACTGTAAACCGTAAGATAGACAAAGTTTTACTATACAAAAAAATGTAGATCTCGTTAAAACATATAATTTATGTCACATACATTTCCGGGATATTCCTTGTTATTTGTTGAATTTTTCAATACGTATACTTTTTATCAAATGGAAATTTATTTCTTTTTTAACATGGAGTAGATGGAAAATAAACGTTTGTAAAAATAGTTTGTACAAGAGTAGAGAAAGTCATGAGAGTGCAACACATCATCATTATAAAAAAAAAAATATTTGTGTGTGTATGTGTGTGTGTGTGAACAGCATAGCACAAAAACGAAAAGTCGGATTACTACCAAACTTGGTATTTAAGTTCGGTATCTTCCGAAGATGCGACATGAAGATTTTCAAGAAAATTCTTCCACTCCAAATTACCCTTTACATGGAAATGTTTTCGAGATTTTATTTCTTCAAATTGGCTCTAACGATTTTGAAGAAAGTGCCCATTTAAGATTTTCAGCCTTTCCTCTGTCTTTATTTGTTTTTATTCTGAATAATGCATTTAATTCATCATGTTTATTTTCACATTAGTATAGGCGAAACTAGCCAAATGATTTTCATCTCATTCTTTTTATATAATATAACCAATCACATTTTAAATATTTCATAAGCTCTATCGTGCCTTGAGTTGGACTTTTTTTTAAATTTATTATTATCATCGCTTTAACATTAAAGTATAACGCGACAATACATTTTAAGAATTACAATATTTTGAAACAAATTACAACTTTGATTATATAACATTATTCAATTTTGTTTCTTTTAAAAACTTAACAATGTTATGACAGATGGTTGGATCACTCAAGGCCACCTAGAGGTTAGCAGGAATACCACACTGAAGCCGATGAACATCGTAGATAGGGCACTCTGCAACTATATGCTGAACTGTGAGAATGGAGTGACAGTACTTACGTATAGGATGATGATCTTTTCCAAGGAGATATGAATGGGTAGCTGCGTATGTCCGATACGTAGCCTGGTGAGAAGTAGCTGGTCACGACGAATTAGATGTTTTATTGAGTAACAGAAACTAGGATTGGAGCTTAAGGCGACTAGTTTGCTATTGGATGTGGAACTCCAGTGTAGCTTCCACTTCTTACATATTTCATACTTGAGAAAATGTTGGAAGTCGTGATGCGGAACCTTGAGGTCGGCCAGGCTTAATTTGAACTTATTAGGAACCAAAGAAGCATATCGTATTTTCCATGCCTCTTCAAATTCTGACTCAAAGCTTTCCGTGGTGATAGCAACTTCTTAATGTTTTCCAATACCAGACGATATAATCGAGGGCAATACATTCTCCTGGTTCGTTTTCAACAGGTCTAGCGTTTATTTGAAGCTAAAATTTTTTCATGGAACAGACATACGTAAGCAGTATTTTTAAGGTTGGTACTGAAGTATTAAAACAGTTCTCTCTCTACTTGATTACTTTTGAGATATTTGAAATGTGGAGTTTCTGTTACGAGGCCTGCTAATAGGGAAGAGTTAAAAATTAGTACCAAAAAGAATGCAGAGTTATGTCACCAGCAGTGGTAGAAAATGTTCAACAATAATTCATGTTTTGACTTAGCCATCCAGATTGTAGACGGGGAGCATTTTACGCCTTATTAAATAATTAGAGTTTCATTTGTTACAAAAGTTATGTAGGAGAAAATTGTTAACAAGCCAATAATTAAACTGTTCCCATAGCAACCAAACCTTTTGCATGAAACAAATGAAACTGTTCCTGCAACTAAAAAATGCAGATAAAAAATGAAAGGATGTGTTACCATTTAAATTTTTTGTAAAATTTTCCTTTCAAAATATTAAATTTGATGTGTTCGAAATTTTTTTAAAATTTGTTATGGTTACATTCACATGAAATTCTCTACCCTGTATCATTTATTAGTGGTATAAAAACTTATTTTGCGAAAGCTTATTTTTCTATTTTATTTTAATCGAGATAAACCTTTGCAGAAATAGTTACATTGCACATTTCGTTAGAGATACAAAGGAATAGCGACAATCAATTTAAGAACTGGACGCTATATGCTGGCCTTAAAATTCCATACTGTTTCCATGCAATCGTGAGAAACAACTAAAATTCGACAGAACTTTAAACGAATGACAAAGCGCTGAATAGTTCGAACCATTAATAACGGATATTTCGGAAATGGCTTATGCCACAAAAGAGTTATTTGAAATAATATGTTTTAAAGACACTTACATTTTTGTGTGCAGTGCGCTTTCGTCTATCGCTTAGCGTTTACCAATTATACAAGATTACACAAAACTCCTTCCAAATGAAGAGGACTTCACAGGTTATTCCGTAAATTCAAGTTATACGTTTTGTTTGTCATACAAATATCTTTAGTATATGATATTTTAATCAAAATCGTTAAGAGTAATTTCTGAGAAAACCAAAAATTTAGAAAAATGTTCCATGTAAAAGGTAATTGGGGTGTGGGAATTTTCTTGAAAAGGTTTGTGTCGCATCTTTTGAAGATACTGAATTTAAATACCAAGTTTAGTAATTATTAGATTTTTGTATTTGAGTTATGCTGTTCTCTCTCTCTCACACACACGGATCTTTCTTTAAAAATGCTTTTTTGGATTCAAAGGGCCTCGAAACATGTATTTTCGGTGAAACCTCGGTATCAAATTTTTGGGTGGAATAGAATACGTCACCCACATATTATAGGTAATAGAAAATGTAAAAAATGAGTTCAGTTTAGTTTTATTTACATTATTCCTTACTTATGAAAGATTCTCTACATGTATTAAACACAGGTTTATTCAAAAAGAAGGAACAGACTAAATATTTATTTCTAATGAACGACAATAGACAGCAACACATACGAAACATCATTGAATAGTTTTAAGCCCCACTTATTAGTTCCATTCAGTGCCTACAGTGGCGCTGTGTTTGTTTACGAGAAAATGGCGACGCCACAGGAAAAGCTTTTTGTGTGCTGCATTATGCAAATAGTGAATCCATTGTTTCATTGCAGCGATTTCTTTGTAAGTTCAACAAAGATCCACCTCGTCATAAAAATGTTTTTACAATTGATACAATGAATTTGTAGAAGATGGTTGCGTATGCAAACGGAAAAGCACTAGTCGTCCTCGCATAACAAATGGTGCCCATTTTAAGCACATAAAATACAATTTTGAACTTTTCTCTATTCAGTGATGTATCGCATGTGCTGCCATCTATTGTCGTTCATTAGAAATAAATATATTAAAGTCTGTTCCTTCTTTTTGAATAACCCTGTATATTAACAGAATCTCGAAATACAAAATACTCAATTTCTTTTCGTATTTTCAAATCTTTCGTCGATTCTGTTATAAGTACATACCATTCTTATATCTAGGTTAATTTGAACAGTTTATATGTGTATACGGAACGTAAGTTATCTTCACTGTTCTATTTTATTCCTAAATCAATAATGCCCTATGGTATCTCGTATGAAAGTTTTTAATTCACTCCCCCACAAGTTGCTCTTGTGAATCGTGGTATATTTCTCGAAACAGTTAATTATCTGGAAGGATCTTCCTTGTCCTATATCTAGCATGTAAGGCTGTCAACATTGGAGATGTACATCTGGTGGTGTCACGCTTGACAGATAATGATTCACAAACAAACTGCCTGGAGTGATAGCGGATTTGTGACAGATGCTGTATAATGAACAATAGCGGACTTGTGCGAGCAGCTTCGGGGCAAGAAAACGGAATCCGATGTAGCGTTACGAGAACTGTATCAGTGGGGCGAGAGAGATACTCCTTTCCCATGTCCAGAGCCAACTGTAGGATAGCGGATCTGAGACATTGCCAAAAGGGTTATTTATGTTGCCGATTTTATTGCCGTAACATGTCGCCTGTTCCTGATAGCTTTAAACCTGTAACAAACAGTCAGGTATTTGTTACCGCAGTGATCCTGCCACCCTCTCCCATGTTACCAATATTTAACTCAAATATTCCTTCAATTCCGCAGAATTGTGATGATGGCTCAAAGAAAACTATGTCAGGACTCCAAATTGAGGGAAGGGGCCAATGAACTAATTGTCATTATTATTATTATTATTATTATTATTATTATTATAAACAACCTGATGTGTCAGATTCACGTGACTGTTATACCACAATCGTTATTTTTATGTAACTTCTACAAACTATTCTTAAAAAGCTTGTTCTTCTATCTAAGCCCTGTTCCATATAACTTTGCTCCGTATTCCTTAACTGTCACGTGCACTATACACCTCGCGCTGGCTACTGTTGTGGAATAGGTTGTTGAGAGATAAAAACTAGTTCCTTATTTAACATGATCATTTGTTTTAAAATATTCAAAGACAATTATCAAATTTACATTTCCATAACAGCATGAATTATAAAGGGTCTTTCAACAAGAGTGTCCTATCTTTAACATGTGATAGCTGCCGTTGTTTTTGAGTTACAGCAGTCATTTTTTTTTCATGTGGTTACAGTTGTTATTGAAAAATAGCCATGGAACGTTATAGCATTCAGCAACGCGTAGAAATTGTGAAAATGTATTATCAAAATGGATCATCTGTTCGCCAAACCTTCCGTGTATTGCACGAAGTTTACGGTGTGCATAATCGTCCCTGCAAGAGAACGATTCGGCGTTTGATCGATAAATTTGAAAGAAGTGGTTCTGTCAGCGGTCAAAGAACGCCTGTACGTAATCGACATAAGCGCTCCAACGAAAACACAGTTTTCGTGAGAGTGTAAGCGAGAACGGAAACGAATCAATTCCTCGTCGAGCGCAAGAATTGGGGCTTTCGCCGACCACAACTTGGCGAATTCTGCATCTGGACTTGAAGTTTCACGCTTACAAAGTGGTGCTAACTCAAGAACTAAGGACCAACGACCACAGCTTGCACTGGGCTAAAGAGTAACTGGAAGCTGACCCGGATTTTTGTCGAAAAATCATCTTCAGCGACGAAGCCCATGTTGGATGGATGGTTGTGCTAACAAACAAAATTGCCGCTATTGGAGCAATCACAATCCAATGCAGATTCAAGAACGACCACTTCATCCCCAAAAGGTTACTGTGAGGTGTGGAATGGTATGGTGGTATGGTGGAATCATTGGTCCATATTTTTTCCAAGATGAAAATGGAGAAGCTCTAACTGTCAATGGAGAAAGATACGGGCTCTTATAAGGAACTATTTTTGGCCTCAATTGGATGGTATGGATCTCAGAAACATCTGATTCCAGCAAGATGGTGCCACATGTCATACTGCTCTCGAAACAATCTATCTTTTGTAGGAGAAGTTCAGAGGTTTCATCATTTCCCGTGGTGATGATGTTAACTGACCCCCGAGGTCATGTGATTTAACGCCGTTTGATTACTTCTTGTAGGGCTATGTTAAATCTCGAGTTTATGTCAACAATCCAGAAACAGTAAATGATCTTATGAATAACATCATGCGTGTTATTCGTGAAGTTGGACCTAATTTACGTTCTTCTGTCATTGAAAATTGGGTCAACCGTATACGCGCAACCCAACGAAGTCGCGGTGGTCTCTTAACTGATGTTTTCTTCCACACGTTATGACATTAATTATGTATCAAAATAAAAAATAAATAAACCTCTATCATTTATAGAACGTGTTTTATTTAAGTTCAAAGATAGGACAGTTTTGTTGAAAGACCCTATAGTAGATTATGATACAAGGAGTAGGAATGTTTGCGAAAACAAACAGCGTAGGCTGAGTTTCAAATCCTACGAGCAAACTAAACCACTTTTAACACATGTGGCATAAACTATTTTTAGTCAGCGCTCGAATTTGTAAAATATCGATAATATTATATTGATTCCTGAAAGTAACAGAGATCACGTTTAGAAGGCGTTCTTGAAACGAGAGAAATGACGTTAAGAAGCGAGATTTTTTGTTTTGTTGATCCGCTAGCAGTCATTTTCAGTGGAATTATTTTCAACATGTTTTGCCTTACACCAGATAATGAAGCGATGTTATATCATATTGCTTTGTGTATTTTTTGGTTAAGTACTTCTAGTGTTATTCTTTCTGCTACTTCTGTAATTTCACTTCCATTTCAGTTTCGTCTGAATTCATAATTTCCGCCATTTAATGTAGGTTAGATAAAAGAATAGGCGTTTTAGATAAAAAACAAATCTGCCAATATAACGTATAGGTTAAGTCTACAACGAAATGCAATAATATGAAGTATGACGATTTGTGATGTGAACGATAATGCGAGCGCCATGAGAAATTAATCATGTAAAAAGTCATAATGAAAAGTAAAACCTAATCATACCAAGTCGAGATATTAAACATGTGCAAATATAAAGAGTAATGTTTATGTAATAGGACTTGAAACCAAAGTTGGTCATGCTGAACATTATCGCACTAGTGTAATAATCTAAAGCTTTTAGCTTATGTGCTCTGTGTTAGAAGTTTTTACTTTTAGGCCGTGCTGTCTAACAATATGCAGGGTTATTCAAAAAGAATGAACAGATTTTAAATATTCATTTTTAATGAACGACAATAGATACCAACACATACAACACATTATTGAATAGAGAAAAATTGAAAGTTTTAAGCTCCCACCTATTAGTTTCATTCAGTCCTACAGGGGCGCTAGGTTTGTTTTTAAGAAAATGGCAACGTTACAGGAAAAGTTGTTTTGTGTGTGCATTATGTAGGAGTGAATCCATTGTTTCATTGCAGCGTGCATTTCGTTGTAAGTTCAACAAAGAGCCGCCTCATCATAAAAAATTTACAATTGATACAATAAATTCGCAGAAGATGGTTGCATATGCAAAAAAAAAAAAAAAAAAAAAAACACTGGTCATCCTCGCATAACAAATAAAATTCTGAACTTTCCTCTATTCAGTGATGTATCGCATGTGTCGCCATCTATTGTCGTTCATTAGAAATAAATATTTAAAGCATGCTCCTTCTTTTTGAATAACCATGTATTACGTAACGGGAGTTAATGTATCTGGAGTGCATGTAAATTCTTATCAACAAATAGGTAGGAGGGTCCTTCGATTTAAACCTGTCTCTCAGAATGAAGAGAACACATGTATTTATTATGACAATGTGCTTTTACTCCTTTTATCGCTTGACCTTGTATTGCACAGGTCTTGTTCGTCTTATATCGCCACTCAAAGGTGTACATTAGCCAATCAGGGGAAAGGGAGCGCGGAAGAATATATGTGTCAAGTGGGCAAGGTTATAAGAAACAGGGTTTACTTCATGTTAATAGAGATAAACGTTTGCACAAAGGTTTCATTACACGTGCCCTTGTAGGTACAAGAGGATACACTGGAGCTGCACCCAAATCTTTAAAAAGCGGCTCGCTACATGCTGGTTTTGAAATGCCATGCTCTTTGTATGACATCACGAGAGAAATAAAGGACTTTGGCACTTCAGAAATGTACGATAAAGTATTGTAAAGAAAAAAAAACCACGCGTATCTCGCTAATGCCCCACCAAAAAAGGAGGGAGGAGATCTACAATTTTCGTCTAGTAAGCTTTGTCTATCTTTTATGGTTTACTAATAATACAAACTTTGGTATACAAAATTAATTCAGATAGAAGAGGACATCACAGGCACTCATAGAAAATTCAAAATATACATTTTATTGGTCATGGAAATATCTTAAGCACATGGTATTGTGATCAAAATCGTTGGAGACATTTTTTGAGAAAATAAAAAATAACGAAACTCATGTAAAGACGAATTTGGTGGTGAGGAGCTTTCTTAAAAATTGTGTCGCATCATTGGAAGATGCTGAACTTAAATGCCAAGATGTATGTTTATTCGATTTTTCGTTTTTGAGTTAGCTGTAGACACACGCGCGCGCGAACATTATTATTATTATTATTATTATTATTATTATTATTATTATTATTATTATTATATTTTTAAAGGTAGAATCACACTGAAACATTCAATACTATAGCCAAGAATTTAATGTCGTAACGGTTTGTTGCCATGGTATGTCAGTTGGGCAGAGCAGCGACACAGAAAGCCGAAGATCCGAGTGTGGAATTTAATTTTTCAGTCTGATTCTACCTTTCCAACTTTAGCCTACACACGGCTTGTGTGTTAGAACGATTGTCACTAATTTTATTTCAGCGGACCTCAAAACGCGCATTTCCAGTGAAATCTCGTTATCAAACATGTTGCCAACTATAAGTAAGAGATAAAGAATGTTAAAAGCGCATTTTTAGAAAATATGTTATTTTCTAAAAATGCTAAATAGTAACAAAATAATGCTATGATTATGTTTATGTTTGATTATTCTAAAAAACTGCTCTACCACGTCTACTTTAGAAGTAATTAAGTAAATCTGGCATTCCTGTACACACATGCTATTTGCAGTAAACTTGGAATTACGGATCGTTCCGGCTGTGCGTATAATGCAGAGCAAGCGTCTAAATCTTGGCCACCTTCATTGACATTACATGGGCACAGAGGACATTGAAACAGGTTTCACGTAACGTATTACGCACGTTAACAATCCTAACGGATTCCAACGATCATTAGCAAGTCCTCATTACAAGTCAAAGTACAACGTATTCGATCATAATTTTTCCACTTGTTACTATGTTACTGTCCTTGGCATTTAATTTCCTTGAAGGTGAAGGCATTTTGCCAGAAAAGATCGATACTTTACTGTTTATACCCTTACGCGTAGAGTAATGAAGCTGCAATTACATGTTTCTGATTATTCCATTCATATAACGTAAAGAAGCACAAACCAATTAATCGTGGCCTTGATTATAGGGTAATTATCGTATCCAGAGGAAATGATTATTGTCGTCCGATAATTATGTCCCCTCCAACATATTTCCGATTGAAACAAAACGAAAGCGACATATTTAAGATTTTACCTTTGCTTTTTAGGTTAGACATTGTTTTATGATTCAGCAGCTGGTACTAACGGTACAATATGCGACGATGGTGATTTGTTTATAAACAGAATTTACGTAGAAATTGCTTTTTTGTGTGTATTTATAGCTAGCCGGCTTACCTTTTAAAACTCAAATGACAATTTGATTAATTCCATTTACCTTTCCCGTATTATTTATGAAATCATTGTACAATGATCTAATAGATTTTTATGGTGAATATTTTCTTATAACTATAATTTCGCAACTGTGATATTTGTAACCAGGGTTAAAAATGCTTGATATTCACAGAAATGGGTATGAAATATAGACGAATATTGTAATACTGATTTCCTTTTCCCAACCTACTGACGCCATTTAGCATTATTATTTATATAATATTTTGTTGGAAGTGTGGTTTAAAAGTTTGCACTTGGAAGGGTTAACTTTCAACTTAATTGGTACATATTTCGTGCTTTTTAATGTATTGATATTAGCTTAAAATATGTAAAAAACGAAAAAAATCGTTAATATGTACCATTTTAATACAAATACATAACATTTCTTCCGCTATAATGCTGACGAAGTCTCGTAAACATTCAAACATGCTACTCATCGTTTATTTTACGTGGACCCATCCCGTTATTTACCACAGAGTGGTAGCACCGAAGCAATGATTTTCACCGAGGTATCTCAGGCACATAAATCCTGGCTAGTCATAAATCGGGCTGGAAAGGGTTAACCTCCTCCAAACAGTCTTCAGAGTTCTGGAAACAGTACCGAGCGAGGTGGCGCCGCGGTAACGTGTGAGACTCATTCGGTAGGTCCTGGGTACGATCCCCGGCGACCGCTCACTCTAACCTATGGGGTTTTTCATGGTTTCCCCAGGGTTAGAAGCAATGTTGGGGTGGTTTCTTCCCTACCACGTCTTCCTTTACATCATTTTCCTTTCATTCCCTTTCCTTTTCACCTTTCAGGTGTGCTTCTGCTTTCGTGGCATATGGCGGCGCCGGATGCATGCTCAATGGAAAGGGTATTCCCCGTGTACACAAGAGGGCTGCTTGATGGGTGGGTCGTTCTTCGCCCTCTCTCGGTAGCCCCAGCAGTGGGACGGGTCTGCGAGCTTAGAAATGTTAGGGACTTCCGCCCGCATTTGTGACCTGTCTGCCTACGACCTACAGCCTGCTGTGGTTCCTTCACCTCAACCCTTCCACCTGGGGAGTGGTAGCCGCAACAAATCTGTGCAGATCGTAGCGCGCGAGGTCCCGCCCCCTCTGTCGAATCACCTATACCTCTGGAAGCATTATCTGCAGTAATTTGCAGTCACATTAAATTGATTTTAAATCGTAGTTCCTTCTATTTGGTCCCGTAGTTATTTAATAACATAAAGACTACACAGTTTTCACATAATATGGAAACCCTTAGTTCAATATACAACAAAAATGGGGCAAAACTGATGAATATTAAAATGTCTCACTCCCAGGCCACCAAGTTAAACATTCGTGAAAAGGCACACAGTCTGTAGTCATGAGAAAAATAATCTTCTCTGATGTTAAATATTAAATATCGGTTGACTACTGATGTTACACTGGACACAATTTTCTACAACTATTTAGTATACCCTGTTAATGAACTTGATTACAGCATATAGAGGAAATGCAGCAACACTTTCTTACATAGAGTTATTAAAAGGTTTTGGCCAAAGTATCACATGCGTGTCGTACCGCTATAAGCTGATACAGTTGTCTTTTGTTTTGCTGTGTCTTGTGTTTTCTCAGTTGCTAAATGGTACCATGTGTAAACGAGCTATTGCCTGCAACGAAATGTCTGCGGCTATTGGCTTGTCTTACAGACATTGTCTGTGGAGTAACAGCTACTATGTTATACTCCATTGGCAATCTCAACCAAAAGTCAAAGTCACCTTCGTATAGTCTCTTATGACTCCAACACTAATGGTATTGTAATATCCAGGTCTTTTAAATACGTTTTAGTCTTTTAGTTATTTAGGACTTGAAATTAGAACCTGTCTTATAAACTATAGGTACACACTCAAATTTTCTCTATTAATAATATTAGTATAATAATCACTATGACGTTATTCATACTTGCCAACTGTTACGGTTTGCCCGTAAAATGTGCCTTTTTACGATTTTACGTCAAAGGAGGCGTTTTTACGTTTTTGTGGGAAGATTCAGATATTCACCACGGACATGAAAACATATTAAATTCTATTGCATTGTATTTTAAAATTACTGACCAAATGTACCACGCTAACTCGTATACAGTGCTATGATACGCCTGATCTTAGTGTCTGTCCTTCGTCACCATCATGGTCCCCCTTCACTGGGATGCAATAAAATGCATAGCTTGCGGATTTAAAATTTTATTGAACCACTAGAGACCTCTAGTAACTAGCAGTACATGGGCGCGAACATTCAATAATGGACGATGTGAATTGTAAAGTCAACTTTCTCGTGTAACTTGTTTATGGCTGCGGGAACTGTTTTTTCTTATAGCTCATGTTATGAAGTGTAAAATGTGAACTATAAATCTGTGTATAGCCTAGAAAGTGGTGCTCTTTGGTTTTAACACGTGTTTATTGTTATATCAGGAAGAATTTCAGTATGACAGAAACAAGAAGTACTATCAGGTCTTTAAGGACTCTTATAAAACATTTATTTTAAATGTAATTTTTGTACATTTACTGCACTGAAAATTCTACGCATTCAAAAGTTCATGTCATCTCAAAATTATTACCCTTTGCTGGACGAGGGAAAGTTTTGCGGATTTCAATTGCAAGACGTTAGTAAATATGCATTATCTATAAGATTTTTACTTTCTCTACCATGTAGAGAAGGTATCTATTGCATTCAACCCAAAAATTCCAAACCGAGATCACCGGAAATGCATGTTTTGAGGCCCCTGAATTAAAAGCATGTTTAGAAAAAGTTCCGTGTATATATGAGTGTGTGTGTGTGTGTGTGTGTGTGTGTGTCTGTGAACGGTATAACTCAAAAACAAAAATTTGGATAAATACCAAACTTGGTATTTAAGTTCAGTACATTCCAAAGATGCGACATGAAGATTTTCAAGAAAATTCTCCACCCCAACTACCCTTACATGGAACATTTTTCGCAATTTTTTATTTTCTAAAAAATGGCTAACGATATTGATTAAAACACCACATATTAAAGACATTTACATGGCAAATGAAATGTATATCTTGAATTTTCTGGGAACAGCCTTTAAGTCCTCTTCATTAGGAAGGAATTTTGTATTATTTTGTAGAATAACCGGTAAACGTTAAGCGATAGACGAAAACTCACTACACGAAAAATGTAATCTCTTTAACTCATTCGCGTCGTATGACGAGCTATACTCCGTTAGTAATGGCATTTAAATCGAATAACGATGTTTTGTCAATGTGTTCTTTTATATTTTTCCACATTACATTGGTCATTTCACATGGCCATTAACAATGCATTACCTACAAATGTTTGTAGATATTTTAAATCATAAATACTCGTATATTTAAATTATACTATTTTAGAAAAAAAAAGCAAAATCCATACAACTGCAGCCATGTAACCTCTTCATTATCCACGCGTTACATCGCACCGGTTATTTTACGTGGGTCCTCCCCATTGTTCGGTTATGAATGGATGGCCAATCCGTTTCGTCTCTCCTTAACGATCATGGCTATTCGAATCGCGTCTATTAAAGCTGCCTGTGACAGGAATATATAACCCGATTTAGCAATTATAAGAAGAGAGGGATGTGTTAACAAATAATAGTCTAGAGTGTTTAAATAAGATACCAATGGGTTAAAGCACACAATTTACTTCAAGTAGCCTTTTTGTGGCACAAGCTGTTTCCGAGATATCTGTTATTAATGGTTGGAATTGTTCAATACTTCTTTTTAGTGCTGTCAGCATTCAGTTGTTTCTCACGATGCCATGGAAAGAATACGGAATTTTAAGGTCAGTGTATAGCGTCCAGTTCTAAAACATTTGACTATCGTTGTTCCCTTTGCATCTATAACGAAACTTATAGATTAGCTATTTATGCAAAGGTTTATCTCGATTTAAATGAAGTACAAAGAAAAATAAGCTTTCTTAAGAATAACGTTTATACACAACCAATGAAAGAGGGTAGAGAAAGTCATATGAATGCAACACATCAAATTTTATCATGAAACAATCATAGTGGTGAGGTTTTGTGCTTAATCACTCGTGAACTTATTCAGTAATTCTAAAATCTCTTATGATATCACCTATTATTGTTCCACTCATACGTCAGTATGAAATAAACGAATCTTGTGCTAGAAAGTGTCAGATATCAAGGCGTATATGTGTTTTGAGATAAACAACTAAAGTAAACTATTTCCATGGAAACTCCACTTAATCACAAAGCCTTGCGTTAGACAAAACACGACACTAGTGGTTTGTTCACGTCGTTATATATAAAATGCATGAAGTTCGTGACTACGCCTTCACGTGCTCGGTCTGGTCGATTTAATTCACGTGCTGTCTCTCGCTGCAATGTCACGTGCATTGTGATATCTGTTTAACATGCGGCAGTGTTATCCAAGGGCTTCTACTTCCAGTACTCGTTCTTGCCGATTTTCCTTTTACGTTTCCGGTAAAACACGATGTTCTAGAACATTCTATCGTATCCCGAGCCAAGAATACACGACAACCACTTGCAAAATGTTGTCAAGGTTAATCATCTCCGCTCACGGCGCATGCGTTTTGTGTGGATACCGGTGTCTTCATAACTTCACGTTCTGCACGCTGCGAAGATACAGTACTAAAATTTACCGAGCGAGATAACCTGAAGTAAGTGTGCGACTCGCATTCTGAAGGTCCTGGATTCGATCCCGGCGACAAAACGCTCTGACGCATGAGTTTTTCTTGGTGTCTCCGGGTCGACTGGCAAATCCTTGGGTGGTTCATCTTCCACCACGAGTTTCCTGCCCCACATTTCTTGTACCCATCAACTTCTTTGTCATCTGCTTTAGGGTTGTAGGACCAGGTTGCGACTGGGCGGTGGATGTCCGCTTTTGGCGTCGTTGCGGGACTGCTCAGTTAGGACCCGCCTCCGAATGGGCCCTCCAGAGGGACCACTGGAAGTTAGGAGGCTTGTGGGTGGGACCTGCTTTCGATCTGGAAACATCAGGGACCCCTTCCATGCTTGCGCTCGTCGTTATCCGCCCTTCGGTTCTCTCCCCTCATCCCTCCCTCCTAGGATCATGGTGCTCCTCCATTCGTACCTTTTAACTGTAATATTAAAATTTGCATTCACATGACTTACTCTAGTCACTCTTCTACAAGCTGTTATTAAAGCTTATTCTTCAATCTACTTTTGTTAATTAACATAAACGTTCACGACACATTTGTAGATATACCTACGGAGAATACAGTAGACTAAGCGATTTTAGGATTTTTAAAAACTGGATCGCTATGTGATAGCTTTAAAATTCCATGCTCCTTTAGTGACCACGAAAAAAGATGAATAGTGACTTTCCACCAGAGAAAAATATAAATATTTGCAAATTCAAGCTAATAACAAAGAATATCTCATAAATGGTTAACTCCACAAATATTATCTTACATAAATGTGTGCTTTAACGACAGCTCATTTTTTGCGCAGCAAGGTTTTGTCTATCTCCTACAGTTTACCAATCCAACAAAAGTCATTCTGAATGAAGATGACCTTACAGACTATTCCCAGAAAATTCAAGATATACATTTTATTTATCTTGCAAATATCTCAAACATATGGTATTTTAATCAACTTTGTTAGAGCCATTTTTGGGAAAATCAGAAATAACTAAACGTTTTCCATGTAAAAGTAGTTCGGAGTAGGAGGACTTTCTTGAAAACCTTAGTGTCGCATTCTTGTAGGACGCTGAAACTAAATAGGAAGTTTGGTATTTGATCGACTTTTCCTTTTCGAGTTATGCTGTTCACAGACACACAAGCACAGAGTTCCTCTAAAAAAGTTTTTCTTTTTTTTCCGGAGTCTCAAAACGTGTACTTTCGGTGAAATCTTGGTATCGAATTTTTAGATGGAATACTATGCTTCCTATACCTATTTAATAATACTGGTAACATTTTCTGGTGTTAAAGCAGCATTCATTTGTTTCTCCTGCCATGCAAAAAGTATAGGATTTCAAAGTCATCATATAGCCACCAAGTTTTTTAAAGATTTGACTATCGCTTCAACCTTCTGTATTCCTCTTGTACTTTTACGAAATGTGTGATGAAACCATTTCTACAAATGTTTATCTCGATTAAGTAGATAGAAAAATAAACTTCTGTAAGAATAATTTCTAGAAGAGATGTAAAAATAAACGATATTGCTTAGAGAAAGTAATGTGGATGTTACACTCAAACTTTTTTTTAACAAATATGTATTATTCAAATGACCATTATGATCCATACTGAACCTCAGTTTGTTTGAACGTGATCTTCCTCTGACTTCGATCTTTTATTTGCGCTTCCAAGCGTGAAAACAGCCGCGAAAATTCCATCTCGAGATCAGCGCATTCACAAGCACAGAGACGCTAATACCGACCATGGTATTGACGTTAACTTGATGGATCACCTCTAATATTCTGCACCAACAATGTTTGCAGAGCTCTTCTATCACAAAACCAATACAGCGTTGGCTGTTATCTGAAATACCAAATAAGTGACGTCTTTGCGCACGACGTATTGAAGGTAACGCTCATGGAAGCTTCTCTGAGAGAACACAGCGGTTTTGGTAAAATCCACCTTGCAAAGGAAGAGGCACGCCTCTCAAACTTTGTTGGGGAATGGAGGTTATCCTTTGTAAGATGCATGAGCTCTTAACTCTTATTGGTTCGTGACAAACTCCTAGATTTCTCATGGGAATTTTTCCTATTAGTTTATGAGATATAATGGAATATTTACTAAAATCATTAGTGGAAAATATATTGTGACGGTTATAACGCTATTTTACACAAATATAATAAACATAATCTTATACAATTCGAGATAATTATTCAGGAAAAAATTTGTTTAAGTACAGCCATGAAGTTGATTTAGAATTATTGCGAGTCATTTTCCGGATGCTTATATTATAAGGAGTTTGACTTTTAGCGGAAATTATCACCTTATGTTCAACACGTGGGTGGATTATGCAAATCATGCGAATCCACTTACGTCAGTGCTGCCCAAAGCACTAGACAGCATACTTCCGGGATATTTAAACTTAAGAGTTTTTTAAGGCTAGCTCTCTGCTTATCACTTACCTAGTAGGACTCTGTGACAATCAGCTCTTTAAATTTATTTTGTGGTAGCTTACAGCTTCGACGTAGGCCCTAAGCACGAGAAGATGGATGCCGGGCTTCTTCCGTCAACCAGGTAAGCTGTCTTTATCCCTCTTGCAATGCAGTTTAAATTAGTTATTAGAAAGAACAAAGCCTCTATTGGAATCAGAATACGCCAATATTATTGTCACCCTTTCACAATCCCTCCAGCTATCCGCAACCTATAACCCTCTCGATGACATCCGTGAGCTACGTACCCGTCCTCGTCACTTCTGGTATAGGCGCTGGTTTGGGCAAAGTGACCTTCCAATATCGACATTATAGGGAAAATATCCCAAAATGAGCATTGTTTTCTGTGCGACGGATTTGAGAAACTTTTAAACGTATAATATTCATGAATATACTTGAAATATTAGAGTATAACTTTCACATGAATTAATCTGTTCATTGTCATTTATTTCCCTATATATTCTAAACATTAATTCTAATGCAGCTTATTTTTCAGTATATTTTCTGTTAATGAAACAACTATTTGCCAAAAACAATTCTAATTAGTTACCACTATAGTAGTATACCGGAATCATTTCAAATGACGCGACTACTGGACGCCGGGTGTGACTTGTAGCAGGCATCAGGTTTGAATGGACCTTTTAGGATTCATGGGATCTTAAAACCTGTTTGACCACTGTTTTTATGGTCAAATTTGGATATTCGAATTAGGTAACTGGCAGAAGTAAAAACATGAAATTTACATAAAACACATCTCACACAAAGTATTTTTACAGAACCTGTAGACGGATTTTCGGCTTTGTTGTTCCTTACAATTGCACTCATACTTCTCTCATATATTCAGTGACAAAATCCGTTAGAAATTCTTTGAACTTGAGCCAATATCAGGTATTCTGCCAATTTTATCGCTTTAAATTTATCGTTTACATTTTATCGTCGACATGCTTTTCTTTCTGTTCTCAATGTCCCAAAATGTGTTATCCTATGCTTCATTTTCATTTTGTTCATCTGTTGGACTATTAGCAATAAAAATGTCGATTTGACATTTATAATTGTAAGTCTATCATACATTGTTGCGAGTCAAATAAACATTTTAATACCGGTTGGAACAGCAATAATTATAGTTGCTCCTGTAAAATAGGCTCGAGTATCAACTCCAATACATATTGTGAAAAATTGGCTTTTCAATCAGTTTGGATTTAATGATAGTCCGGTAGTACGTATGTATTAATGTTTTAAAATCGCATTTTATGAATATATTATTTTATTTGTAAAATACTCAAAACACAACTCGATTATCCTAATATAAGATCATTTGCAATTTCGTAGCACGTTAATTTTCCCATAAAATCTGAAGCTATCGCTTTATTATTACACAAATTTAGGAATATAATAACTTTATATGGTTTGGTAATATTCAACGTTGCTAAAGCTTTCATCTCTGGAGGTTACGGTTTTGTTTCTGAATAAAACGTTTTTTTGTTTTTTTCTATTTTAAAACCTACGAAAAATAAGATGTAAAAACTTATATTCCAGAGTTTGGTAGAAAAAAAACTCTAAACAGCGTTTTTGTATTTCTAGATTACTTCCTCTCACACTGAATATTTTTTTAATTTATTTATTTATAGTGCCAAAACGTCTTATAGCAACTTTTACAAGGTAATATCGTAATGTAGTAAGTGGCATGAGACACATTAAGAATAACATTCAGTGAAGTACATAGTAATTTCTGGCTATTTGATCAATGAGACAATAAATATATGAAGTGATATTTAATGATGAGTGTAGGATGTGATAAGAGTGATTTACAGCTTATTTAGTACTACAATGTCACTGAGGAAGATCTTCAACTTGAAATAAGCTGACAGGTTTTCAATTGCTCTATGGAGTTCGACGGGGATGCCACATCTTTCCTCTTGAGGTTGATTTATTGGCATTTTGTGACCATGAGTACTATAGTAACAGAGAACAATGGACATTTAAGGTGTTTCCTCTTTAGTAATGAGATGAATATAAGGAAGTCAAGGAAAGGGTTTAATTCCGTTATTCCTAGCTATGTGGAGTTTGCTGAAGAAAGCCATTGGAAACTGAATATTTACAGCTATCTTTAAGCCGGTTTATGAGAATAACGCTCGTAAACTTTTTCTTAAGTAATGCACGTTGTTTAATCGCTAACAGACCCCATAAAACCGATATTGGCATCTTGGTGTTTATTGCTTCTGTGAAACTGCGCCATAAACTGCCGGCATCTTATCACAATTGTTACGATCATATCATCGAATTTGATCAGAGTTTTGGAATTCCAACGACTTTTCTTACGATTTCATCACAAAAACAAGAGCAAAATTGCGAACTTTATTATAAGCATTCGCTAAATGTGCCAAGCATTAAGTGGATGAAGGAATTAACTTACTTTGAACGTCGAAAACATTTCACTTTTTTATTAAATGGGTTTATACTTTGACATTAAATATTATTGTTTTGCGTAAGTGATTTCAAATGAAGCAATAAGTGCTTTGCTACATATAACTTGCAGAAACAACTTTCAAATGTTATGAAATATCAGTAGAACGAAGGAATAAATAAAAAATCGTAGTAAGGAACTCTTTTGAAGAAAATGAATAAAAGGAATACCAAAATTTAAAATTTGACGCCATTTACACTCAGATAAACGCATTTATAGTCAGATGATGCACTTAAACTTGGGAAAATGTATGTTCAACATTAAATACTTCGAAACAGCCAATGCTAGGAAAATCAATTGACACAAATTGTGTATTTTAACTAGCTCTACATTTTTATCGTAGTAGGTTTATATCTGTCTCTTATGGTTTCCCAGTTAATAAAATCTAACCAAGAAAAGGATTGCATAGGCTATTCGCAAAAGTTCAGGGTTTACATTTTTTATTTTTAATATAAATAAGTTAAACATATAGTGTTTTAATCAAAATCGTTAGAAGTATTTTTTGAAAAAATCAACATTTTCCATTTGGGATGGAGGTTTTCTTGAAAAATTTCGAGTCGCCTCCTTGGAAGATGCTGAACTTAAGTACCAAGTTATGTGCTTATCTGACATTTCGTTTTTGAGTTATGGACACATAGACAGACACACATACGGATATTTTTCTAAGTATGATCATTTTTGTATTCAGGGTGCCTCAAAACATGTATTTATGGTGAAGTATTGGTAAAAAAATTTTGGTGTGGTATAGCTACTGTATAATACTTTGTCTACTTACTGTAGGTACGTATTAGATAAAGTAAAGACATAATCAATTATTGGAGTTTTCCATGAAATGTAAGAAAACGTTTTCAGAGCGTAGCATCAGCGCACGTCTTTTTCAGTTTATGTGCACAGTCAGCCTTACGTGATACAATAGGGAGAGGTCATTAAACTTTACATTCCTGGTTGATGGACTGGGAGAAGCACCTGGTACTGACCCCGGAAGCTGGATATAGGCACCCCGCTAACATAAAACAAGATGAAGTCGCTCGGTCTGAAATGTTGCTCATGACAGTATTACAACATACAACGCTCAGTTGGAAAAAAGTAATGTATAACACAAGTCCTTCTCAATTCACACGTATCCTGTGTGCGCAATTTGTATAAAAATCTAATTTTTCTATCCACTTTATGTTAATCGTGACAATTATTATGTGCCTGAAAATCCATTCTGACTTTGCGTATACTCGTACAACACCTCTGTACATACCGAACGGGATGGTTCAAGCGGTAACGTCTGTGGTTTGCATTCGGGAAGTCCCGAGTTCGATCCACGGAGACCGCCCACTGACCCATGGATTTTTTTCGGGGATTTTCCCGGGTCATCAGGCGAATACTGGATGGTTTCTTTCATCCCCCGAATTTCCTGTCTCTATATTTCGTTCCATTAATCATTTCATTCATCCATCACCCGTTTTGTCTATTTCAGGGTTGGAAGTGTCGGCGATGGTATTTCGGTGCAACATGGCGGGGAAAAAGAATGCTCTCTGTGAGGTTTCTCCGTCCCTCGGCCTTCGGCTGTTTGTCGGGGGTAAACGGATCGCCCCTTGGGAGGTGATGGACCCTGTGTGGGGCGGGGTCCTGCTCTGCCTGTTCAATTACTGTACACGTTGGAATTTTGTACTCATAAGGGGCTTTAATTTGGATATTTACATATCACGGCGCATAGACCACGCCCCCTCACAACACTCTTCTTGTTTCTTTCTGAACTTGGCATTAAAATGTGGTAACTTTTTTTTTTGTTAAGTTTTACTCTGCCCTTAGATTGCATATATTTATTTATATGGTCACATGACCATTACTTCTTTCCTCTAGTTTTAGAGTGAGAATTTCTCAGTAAAGTGCTCTGTTTGTTTTCAGTATTTGAGTGTTTTTTCTTGTATTTACACAAAGTAGCCCTCTGGAATAATATGGGAAGAGTGAAAAAGTTTGGAAAAAAGTAAATTCTGTAGTAATCAATACATGAAAATGCCACAAAAATCAAATAAACCAAAAGGTAAGCCTAACCTATAACTTGGTCAGAGTGGCAGTTTTAAGAAAATTCAGATTAGTGACAATAATTGCAATCCAAATCCCAGTTTAGTTATTACAGACAATAAAAATGTTATAGTGGATATAACTTACTCATTTCCTTAATAAATAAGGCCTGCAAATGTAAATATTAAAATGAACCATGCAGTCTAACTCTCTCACAAGACGAACTAGGAAGAAGGGAAAGCTGTGTGCAATAGCTGTAGGACTATCATATCCCGTATGACATCCATCAACCATTATAGTTGCTATGATGTCAATGTTAGATTTGTATACAGCACGAGGTACATTGGCAAAGAGCAGAAGTCTGCAAAACTTGCTGTGCTCTCGTGGATATGTCACCTCCACCAACAAAATTTATGGCATATATAAAACCCCTTGTAAGTGCCCTAAATACAGTACAGAAAATTCAGTTCTCTCTGCTGTGCAAGAGGCCATAAATCTAAATGACAAACTCAGATATAGCTAGCATCGGCTTTTGTTATTAAGCAGGCTAGCATTCGTTTTAAATGATACGTTTGTAACCGTTGAAAGCCTGAATTGCCCTGTATTTCACACATCTCTTAAAACCGCTGAGCAGGAGTAATCCTGAAGGCGTGTTTGATTTTATCTAACTGGTATCTTGCGGCTGTTTTTGACAGATTCTGATTTGATTCAACCAACTTTCGTAACGATCTTGTTACGTCTGTAACAATTCCAAAATTCTGCGGTGCATAGCCATGTCATGTCATTATTGTGTGCAATGTGCATGCATAAATTTCGTCCATCTGCAAGCAAAGTTGAAGTTTACTGTCTCACTGTCTCACTGTCTCTCTCTCTCTCTCTCTCTCTCTCTCTCTCTCTCTCTCATTCACTCTCGCTCTTTTCCTCACCCTTGCTGCGCAAACTATGCCATGTGAAGTTCTCAAACATGTTATTAATACTGCTCTTTCTGGCATGTTAACAGTTATTTACTATATAAGACTTATACCGAGTGATATTTTTACTTTCTTTACCATGTACCGTTAGGCAGAGAAGGTATTGCATTCCACCCAAAATTTTGATATCGAGATTTTACTGGAAACAATACATGTTTTTAGTAAAAATGCCCGTGTGTGTGGACAGCATAACTCAAAAACGAAAGGTCAAATAAATACCAAACTTGGTATCTAGGTTCAGTATCTTCCAAAGATACCCTACAAAGATTTTGAAGAAAATCCCACCAATGGAAACCACCCTTTACATGGAACATTTTTAGAAAATTTTCATTTTCTAAAAAAATGGCTCTTAACGATTTTGATTAAAATACCTATATGAAAGATATTTACGTGAGAAATAAAATGTTCATCTTGAGTTTTCTGGTTTCCTTGTTCATTGGAAGGAATTTTGTATAATCTTGTATAACTGGTAAACGCTAAGCGATAGAAGAAAACATACTACACAAAATATGTAAATTTCTTTAAACCGCGCATTTATTTCAAATAAGTTTTCATTGTGGCATAAGCCATTTCTGAGATATACGTTATTAAAGGTTCGAATTGTTCATTTCTTGGTCGTTCTTTTAAAGTCCTGTCAACATTCAGTTGTTTCTCACGATTGCATGGAAACAGTATGGAATTTTAAAGCCAGCATATAGGTCCAGTTAAACATTTGACTATCGTTGTTCTCTTTGTATCTATAATGAAATGTGTAATGTAGCTATTTCTGCCAAGTTTTATTTGGATTAAAATGTAGTAGATAGAAAAATAAACTTTAGTAAGAATAGTTTGTATAGCCACTAATAAACAATAGAAGGTAGAGAAAGACATGTGAATGTATCACATCAGATATATATATATATATATATATATATATATATATATATATTTAAATTTCCAGCTGATTATTTTTAAAGCAGCGCTTTTCAAGGGAACAACTTGAGGTGAATGTTTCTTAATTTGAAGGGGAACACAATTATATTAGTTACATTTTATTTGGTGCATATTTTTAAGTCATTTCATGGTAATCTCTTTTTAAATGGGAACCCAACTTTACGTTCCCTACTACTACTTGTATTCCAACAAAAAATTCAGTACCGATATTTCACCGCATATACAATTTTGAGACTCCCTGAATACAAAAGGAAAACATTCAAAAAAAGGTTCGCGCGTGCGTGTGTGTTTGTGTGCCAGTGAACAGCATAGCAAAAAAACAAAAAGTAGGTTAAATATCAAGCTTGGTATTTAATTTCAGCATATTTCAAGGATGCTTTACGAAGATTTCCAAGAAAATCCCGCACTACCCTTTACATAGAAAAGTTAGTTATTTTTTATTTTATCAGAAATCGCTCCATTGATCTTGACTAAAATATCTCACGTTTAAAATATCTATATGACAAATAAAATGTATATCTTGAATTTTCTGAAAACAGCTGTGAAGTCCTCTTACTTCTGAATTACTTTTGCATAATTGGTAAATCGTAAGAGATAGTCAAAATCTTACTACACAAAAAAATATAGATTTCGCCAAAGCACACAATTTATGTAAGATAATTTTTGTGGCATTAATCAAAGGCGCGAAACGAAGCTTTTCAAGAAAATCCCCCACCACAAAACCCCTTTATATGGAGAAATGTTCGTTACTATTGGTTTTATTAAAATGTTTCTAAGATTTTTATTAAAATACAATATTTTAAGATATCTGTATTTCAAAATGTAGGTATATCTTAAATTTTCTGGCAATAGCCTGTGAAGTCCTCTTCATTTGGAATTAATTTTGTGTAATTGTGTTTAATCGGTAAACTATATAGGAGAAACTTAGGTACTACAAATACCTAAGATGAAATGTGTAATGAAACTATTTTTGAAAAGTTTGTCTCGATTAACACAAACAAGATATAAGAATACGGTTTGTCAAGAAGTCTGTAGAAGAGTGGGTTCAGAAAGTAATGTGAAAGTAACACAAGATTTTTTAGTAAATAACTTCCAGATTAAAAGCCTTATACGAAGGGAGCGTCAGACACGTGCGGTCTGGCCACCTATGTTAAGCGTGTCCCCCTACCCACGAGCCGCCACTGGTGGTACCGAGCGTGTTAATTGCATTAACAGACTGCAACTCCGTATCAAAGAACTCGGCGGTGCATTACTAAAAGCAGCAGTAGTTTGATCCTGAAATTTATGAAGAGGAAAGTGCCACCCGTCACGTTGTTCATTAAATTACCTCGCCTCAGTGACGGCCAGTTTGTACGGGAAACTGTAGCATTTCAAGTCCCCAGCTTCCGCTTGTTACCGTATCACCAGAGCTATTGGTAACTAGGAATGTGTCTGCCCAGTCAACAAAAGTGCGAGAGAAACGCTAAACTTCCAAACTTTATGTGGTTAAATGCCTTTCTAGATTTTTTGTCTACTTTGGAGCACATAACAGCTTTATTAAATCGTGCCTCCGCATGAAACAACTCGCGAACCACTGCATAAAGGGAGTTTAAGGGGATATACGGCTGAATTTTTCAAATTCTATTTTTTCGACCAGAAAGTTTCACGTTTTTATAACACAACAGCTGGCCTACCGATTTAATTGACTTAATTTACGGCCCCTACTCTGTAAAATTAGTGTTCCGATCTAGGTCTTTTATGCTGAATTCTCCCATTTCCTCTTAAGCCGGTACACATAGGCGAGCCGAACACTCTCGCGAACGATATCCACTCTCGCTCCGCGGTAATATGTTAAACTCGCATTCGGGAGGTCATGGGTTCGCTTTCCCGTTGGGCTGGCCACTCTGAACTTGGATTTTTTCATGGTTTTTCCTGGTTGGTAGGCGAATGTTGGAATGGATTATACAATGCCGCGAATTTTCCTGTCATTTTATTCCTTATCGAGTTCCGTGTCGAAGGAGCAGGCTAGTGGATGGCGGACAAGGTACATGGAGTGGAGTATGTTTTGTGAAATTGCCTGCCCTGGCATTCGGTATGTGACGAAACCTGCAGGGGTTCCGCCGGCGTCAGGATGTAATACCTAGATGTATTAGGGACCTCGCCTGTGTCCGAGCCTACCACTCCGCATCTGGTCGCCCTATGTGTCCTTTGCTTCATCTCTTCCTCCCGGAGGTTTCCGGAAGTACAATAGACCTTCTGTGCGCTTAAGTGTTGAAGTCATTCTCCGCTTCCTGATAACCAGGCTAGGGATCCGGGATAACTTAAGAGTGAAATGAAGTTTACTGTGCATCGAGTAGTGTGGAGTGAGGTGGCGCATTGGGGTGTTGTTTACTTGTGAGGCCGTGTACAAACCGCTTCGTGACTAGAGGTGCAATACACTTGTGTGTCTCATCCCGATATATGTACCCTACTTAATTTTCCACCTCACTAGATCGTACTGTTTACAGTAACAAATATGGCAGCGCATTGGTGTCTTTGTTTACATCAACAGTACTGCTTACGGAACTCTATAATAAGGTTGCATATACATTGATTGCTAAATTGTCCCGGATCCTTAGCCTAAGTTACACAAATACTTAGTACATGGGTCATTGACCGGACATGCATATTTAGGATACAAGTTAAAGATGACGAAAAGCTGGGTTTGCGCACTTTAGCCAGGAAATTGCCCATGTTTTGCGAGTGCGTCTGGTCAGCCAGTGGATCCCAACATGCCAGTCTCCTTCTAGCAGGATTTAATAATTTTTCTGTGAGTTTAATTGTTCGCTGATTCTCCTACTGTGCACATTCTGCCAAAATATGTGCCCAGCCTTTATCAAAACCACACTGGACTTCTATAAAGGTATGCTGCTTTCTAAATACTCTAGAGCTTGAACTGAAAATCTACTCACCCCGATCTACCCTTATCATGGAAGATATCTCGTTATTTTTTACTTTCTCAAAAATAATTCTATGATTTTGACTAAAACATCGTATGTTTAAGATTGTTACATAAGTAATAATATTTTAGGTATATTTATTATTGTTTTAATTTTCTGGAAATAGACTGGGAAGTCCTCTTGATTCCCAATGAATCTATACTAATATAAAGAGAAAAATGTGTGTGTGTGTGGGGGGGGGTAATTTCAAAAGCCACTCAACAGATTTTGATAATTCTTTCACGATAGAAAAACCCTATTCTTCCAGATGGTCACGGCTATATGTTTTCAAATCCGAGCAGAATACCTCAAGCGGTTACGTCTGCTGCCCGTATTTGGGAGGTCGTGGGTTCTATTCCCGTGGCCGATCTTTCTGATCCATGGGTTTTTCGGGAGTTTCTCCCGGTCGCCAGACGAACAGTGGGAATGATCATTACATCCCCCGAATTTCCTGTCCCTCCATTTCATCTCAATTCTCATTTCACTTCAGCCTTCATTTGATTGGTTGTTTTCAGAGTTGCAAGTGTCGGCAGGAGGTATCGGCAGGGGAAAAGGATGCTCTGAGGAAACCTTCGTCCTTCGAGCCCCGGTTCCTGCAGAGGACGTGTAAGCCCACAGGGAGGGAAGGGGAGCCGGCTGCACCAGCCAGTACCCGGGGAGTTCAAATCTGTAAATAGTAGGGACCCTGCCCTCTGTCTTGTAGTGCCTCCTAGTCCTCTGTTTCCTCTCATTTCATCCTTCCCGGGAGCACCCGTCAGGGGCCTAGGCACAAAAAATCTGCGTAGGTCGAGGTACTAAGTCCCCCTCCGGTCCTAGTCCTATCCTATCCTATGTTTTCAGTTTTGAATACTGGATTGTTAGGATCTTTTTGTCAAATCACAACATTTTAATCCCGTTTCCTGCAATATGGGTATCAGAAGCTACTTTTGGCACTTTAATGCAAACATGGCAGATTTTTTAATGGCTTCGAGCCTACAGGGTAAATGGGGAGGCTTAAACTATTTTACAATTGAACTATTATGGGAAGGGTTTAGCGGGAGGGTCTTGTGTATCCTTTATATTACCAAATTTCCCTCACATTTCACTGAAGTTTTATCAGGTAATATTTTTGTGTGATTCTGACTAAACCGGGTAGATGTTTGTATAATGGTAAATCGTAAGAGATAGACAAAAGCTTATTACACCCAAAAATGTACTTTCCCTACTTACTATATGCAATAGAGAAAGTAAAAATAAGCTTTGGTAGGATACTGGAAGAGTGGGTGGAGAAATATCAGATTTTTGTTTCTAGTAATGTAATTATTTTAATATGCATATGATAAGGAATTTTTAATATTGTAATGGAGTTTAAGGGTGTCTCGCATTCCGTAACACATCTCCACTCAAAGGAACGGATGAAACGTGAAGTGAAATGCGGTAAAGAGAAGTCTACACAAGGTCTTGTTACGATTTGCTTTGAGAGCGAATAACGCCGCTCTCCTACAGATAGCATAATGAAGCATAGAGATGACAAGCAACTTGGCGGCAAGAAGCAAAGCTCGGCTGTCGATGATCGGTCCATACACAAAGCAAAGTAACTGACGTCCTCCATTCGACATGGTGGAAAACATATACGTTTCAAACGGTTCACAAGAACAGATAATGCTACAAGCCTACATTCCCCCACACTGCGCTGACAGTTAAGGGGTTTTAGAGAAATTCGTGAGGCTTTGGTCCGGCAACGGGCTGTTTAGTTAGTTTTAATGTAAGCAAAGTTATTTATTGGGGAGAAAACGGTAAAGCATGTTAAATCTATACTATTAATGAGAATTTGTGTATATATTTAAAAAACACAAATATTTACAAGGTCTGTATATTGGAATACGAACACGTTGGGGTCATAAAAACATACTTGCGAAGAAGCCTTGATTTTTCTTGAGAATACCATGGAGTAGAAAGTAGCTTTTGTTACTCCACAGAAAATGCGTAGAAAATAAGACAGGAGTCGTGGAATTTAATTCCAAACATTAGCATTTTTAGCCATTGGACGATCATCTAACCGATTATGTTCTGTTATTACTTTCTCTACTACGTATAGTAAGTAGGGAAAGTATTGTATTCCATCCAACAATTCGATACCGAGATTTCACCGGAAATATATGTTTTGAGACCCCCTGAATCCAAAAAACAGCATTTTTGGAAACATGTCCGTGTGTGTGTCTGTGAACAGCATAACTCAGAAACGAACAGTGGATAAACACCAAACTTGGTATTTAGGTTCAGTATCTTCCAGAGTTGCGACACGAAGATTTTCAAAAAAAATCCCCCCACCCCAGACTACCCTTTAAATGGAACATTTATCGAAAATTTTAATTTTCTCAAAAATGGCTCTAACGATTTTGATTAAAATATCATATGTTTAAGATATTTTCATGACAAATGAAATGTATATCTCGAATTTTCTGGGAATGTCTCCAAAAATGTTCTTCATTGTGAACGACTTTTGCATAACTGGTAAACCATAAGAGATAGACAAAATTTTACTACACAACAAATGTAGATCGCGTTAAAATACACAATTTATGTTATATATTTTTTGTTGTTGAGTGAACCATTTTCGAGATATTGCTTGTTATTCCTTTAAATTTTCCAATACTTATAATTTTTCTCCAATTCGTTATTCACTATTTTTTGTCCTGGTAATGCAAAGAGAATGGAATACTCCACATAGCAACCACCTCTTAAAATATTTGACTAACGCTTAAAGCCTACCAATTCCCCTTGCATCTACAAGAAAATTAGCAATAAGATTAACATCTCGATATCTCGATTAACATGAAGTATATGGAGAATGAGCGTTTGTAAAAATAGTTTGTACAAGAGTAGAGAAAGTCATGTGAGTGTAACACATCAGAATTTTTTTACGGTTTTATTCCATGAAATACATTGCAGAGTTATGGTTTTCCTAGTATTCTTGATCTGTATCATAATTATTATATTAATACCCGGTATTCTCACATCAGAATTTTGAATTTTTTTATTATATGCTAACCTGTTTACTCTGAAAGCAGCATAACATTTTTAATTCGATTATAACTGACAACACTCACGGACTCTTTATACTTATACGTGAGTGGTACATATAGTGGTAGAAAGCTGTATCAGGTTTCCGCATTACAGGGATTTCTTCATTATGTGAAAACTATGAACCCATATGTTATTAAATAACTAACACAATGAAAAAGTTTTCATTTTTAAGATGCAGAAAGAACATTAACAATTTATGTGTTCTGGATGGTTTTTTTACTTTCTCTACTACGTATAGTAAGTAGGGGAAGTATTGTATTCCACCCAAAAATTCGATACCGAGATTTCACCAGAAATACATGTTTTGAGACCCTCTGAATAAAAAAAAAACATTTTTGGAAACGTCCGTGTGTGTGTGTTACTGTGTGTGTGTCTGTGAACAGCATAACTCAGAAACGAACAGTCGGATAAACACCAAACTTGGTATTTAGGTTTAGTATCTTCCAGAGATGCGACACGAAGGTTTACAAGAAAATCCCCCCACCCCAGATTACCCTTTACTTGGAACATTTTTGGAAAATTTTAATTTTCTCAAAAATGGCTCAAACGATTTTGATTAAAATATCACATGTTTAAGATATTTTCATGACAAATGAAATGTATATCTCGAATTTTCTGGGAATGTCTCCAAAAGTATTCTTCATTGTGAACGATTTTTGCATAACTGGTAAACCATAAGAGATACACAAAGTTTTACTACAAAAAATGTAGATCGCGTTAAAATACACACTTTATGTCATATACATTTTTTGGTTGAGTGAACCATTTTCGAGATATTGTTTGTTATTCCCTTAAATTTTTCAATATTTTCTCAAATGGGAATTCGTTATTCATTTTTTTGTCTTGGATATGTAAAGAGTATTAATCTGTGGCAAAGAGAATGGTGCTGCACATAGCAACCAGCTATTAAGAGATATGTCTGTGCTTATATTGCCCTTGCAAATACAAAACAAGGGGAACATAGTACGCCTTAAGCGATAGTCAAATATTTTTACAACTGGTCGCTCTGTGTAAAATGTTATTCTCTTTGCATGTCAAAAGATCGTTTCTGCAAATGTTTATCTCGATTAATATGAAATAGATGCAGAATAAGAGTTTGTAAAAATAGTTTGTACAAGAGTAGAGAAAGTCATGTGAATGTAACACATCAGATTTTTAAAATTTTGAACTATCGCTTCATTCTCCTATCCGTTTCTGCAAAAGTTATCTGGATTAACATGAAGTAGGTAGCAGAATGAAAGTTCGCAGAAGAGATATAACAATGAAATATAGTGAATAGACAATTTTTTAAGAGACAAATACTTTTTGGAGTCACTGTAGGTATATACGACAAAATTAATGAAAAGTTGTCAAAAGATAACTCATTTTACTTTAGAGTACCGAAATGTGGCCTCTACAAAGTAATATCTTAGGATGTAATGTAAAGACCGTAGCATAACATTTGAGTCTATTCCTTTCCTTTTACAAGATGACTTTTTCCAATCTTGTAAAACAACAAATTCAGAATCTTGGATGAAAAATACGTCATTCTTGCAGTGACTTATACTGGCAGAAATGTTCATTAAGCTGATATAACAACTCTCTGACGAGAAAGGGGAGACATTTCTTGTTTTACGACTCGGAAATTTTTTGATGAAGAGGGGAAAATCTCCCCCGTTACGTTCTTTATTCCAGCCGGCACGATAAGGTTTGTATGAGTTTATCTTTTACACGCGTTGTTACGGCTGCGGATAAGAGATGTATGCACTCACTTCCTCATCAAGATTACGGCAGGGGCTCTTTGGGAAAATGAAGAGTCTACCCCGAGTACAGTATTATTTGGTACCGAGCGGAATGGTTCAGGTTCGCATTCGGGAGGTTCCGGGTTCCATTTTCGTTGGACCACCCACTCTGATCTTGGCTGTGTTTGTGTTTTCCAAGATTGATTGTCGATTTTTGTGATGGATTATATACATACTACCACATTTACTATCCCTCATTTCCTTTCACCTTGCTGGCTTAGGCGCGCTGGACGGAAGTGTGCGGCGTATGCGGTGATGTGTTTTGAGGAGAGAATTTTCTTCTCTTGCATGTAACCTTATGTCCGAACCTGTACTTAAGGATAGGGGCATCTGAAAAGGTTAGGAACCCCACTGCGTTGCTCCTGTCACCATCAGATTTGGTCGCCCTTCGCACACTCTCGCCTTTTCCCTTCCTCCTCCTTGTCTTGAACGCAGTGCTGAAATGCTCCTCCGTTTCTAACCCATATTCAGCGTTATTTGTAGGATGTTTCCAAATATAACGGTACAACGAAAAACGAATTATTGAAGCTACAATCGATTTGTGTTCGGGAAGGTGCCGGTTCAAATCTTGGGGTTTGTAGCGTTTTACCTCACTCACCAGATAAACACAGTATTGGATACACAATAGTACAACCCGAATTTCGATTCACAGAATAAAATGGAAGTAAAATAATTGTACAGGAAAGCTACTGCACAACTAAAGACATTACGGAGAGTATAATGTGAGTGCCATGTGGTCAGCATGCCACTTCCCCGAGCTCCCAAGGCTACGCGTACGCCGTACCAGAGATTCCCATAGAATCAGGATCCCCTCATAACAGACAGCACCGTCACGGGTAGCCGAGGTCGTTTATGCACGGACTCGTGAACAGGTCTGCGGTTCAAAATCCACCAGGACTGTCCTCCCTTACTGAGTTTTTTCCTCCTGAAGTCCTTATAATTGGAAAATGCCGGAGAGGTAACTTAAACTTAGGCCTGGAACGTTTCCTTCTCAAATTTCCCTTTCCCAGTTATCATTTCATTCCATGTATTCAGTGTCTACCACCTACGGTGCTGTTTGTTGTAAGAGCTGTCGTTAAACATTATTAACACAGGCAAAATTATCGATAATTTTATAGTTGCATGGCATATCTGCCATCAATTTTAATCCTATTGATTTAAACCAGGTGTACCATTCATTGGATACCTACACGTAGCCAAAACGATGTCGGACAGATAGCCTTAGTCGCAAAGTCGCCTTACTGTATACACGTGAATTTTTATTCAATACAAACAAACAAATCCTCAGTCTTTGACTGTCTTGCTTGAAATTTTATATTCCACGCCACATTATTATTATTATTATTATTATTATTATTATTATTCCTCTTTATATACATATACAGGATGGAAATCAAATCACAACTGGTCATAGGGATTTAAAACGGAAAATCAGTTTTTCTCAGTTGCTCTCACCCCTGTTGATTTTAGAAATAAATTTTATAACATAAGTTTCAGAATGCTTAAAAAAACAGAATCCAAAAGCAGCAAACTTAGTTGTTTATTTTACAGAAAATAATAATAATAATAATAATAATAATAATAATAATAATAATAATAATAATAATAATAATAATAATAATAATAATAATAAATAATAATAATAATAACATGGCAATTTTTATTAATTTTTTATCCATTAATTTTGTTTCTTTATTGCGGGCCATGACTCACTGCAAACAATGAGCATAATGATGTAATAGTAGATTATGATATAAGGGATAAAACCACTTTTACACGTGTAGCATATACTATTTTTTAAACAGTGCTCGAATTTGGAAAATATCAATAATATTATATTAATTGCTGAAATTAAGGATATGACGTTTAGAACGCGTTCTTGACACAAGATAAATTATATTAAATAAGCCAATTGCCAGATGTTTTGATGCATTTTTGATTCGCTAACAGTCATTGTAAGTGAAATTATTTTCACCATGTTTTGCCTTACACCAGGCTATTAAATGCTATATCATATTGCTTTCTGGATTGTTTGGGTAAGTACTTCTAGTGTTATTCTTTCTGCTACTTCTGTAATTTCACTTCAATTTTAGTTTCTTCCGAATTCATAATTTCCGCCATTTAATATTTATGTAGGTTAGATAAAAGAGTAACGTTTTAGATCAAAGAAAGCTGAGAATATAACGCATAGGTTAACTCTACAACGAATTATGATAAATTGAAGTATAACAATTTGTACTGTGAACAGATAATGCGAGCGCCATGATAAATTAATAATCTAAAAAGACACAATGAAAAGTTAAACCTAATTAAACCAAGTCGAGTTATTAAACGTGCAAATACAAAGGTAACTGCCAATTGGACTTGGAACCAAAGTTGGTCACGATGCAGATTATGCACTAGTTCGATAATCTAAAGCTTTTACCTCGTGTGCACTGTGTTAGAAGTTCTAATTTTAGGCCTTGCTGTCTAAAAAACAGATTATGGGAGCTTAGATTACTCACATGTATAGAAAGTAAGTAAAGCTGTTAACATTGTAATGAGTCATTGCTGATGAAAAGGATTAGTAAATAAAAATAAAAATGTTTAATATTGTATTCTGATTCACTTTTTAGCTCCTACTACAAAACACATTAAGATGCTTCTTTGAAATTAATAGGGAGAGAGTGTTAGAGAAATACTGATTTACCTATGCCCAGTGTTTTGATTTCCACCCTGGTGTTTTTTATATATATATATAAAAATCTGATGTGTTACACTCACATGACTTTCTCTACTCTTGTACAAACTATTTTTACAAACGTTTATTCTCCATATGCTTCATGTTACTCGAGATATCGAGATGTCAATCTTATTGCTAATTTTCTTGTAGATGCAAGGGGAACATGGTAGGTTATAAGCGATAGTCAAATCTTTTAAGCGCTGGTTGCTATGTGGCGCATTCTATTCTGTTTGCATATCCAGGACATAAAAAATTGAATAACGAATTTGAGAAAAAGTATAAGTATTGGAAAATTTAAGGAAATAACAAGCAATATCCCTAAAATGGTTCACTCAACTAAAAAAATGTATATGACATAAATTGTGTATTTTAACGCGATCTACATTTTTTGTGTAGTAAAATTTTGTCTATCTCTGATGGTTTACCAGTTATGCAAAAGTCGTTCACAATAAAGAATACTTTTGGAGACATTCCCAGGAAATTCAAGATATACATTTTATTTGTCATAAAAATATCTTAAACATATGATATTTTAATCAAAATCGTTAGAGCCATTTTTGAGAAAATTAAAATTTTCGAAAAATCTTCCATGTAAAGGGTACTCCGGGGTGAGGGGATTTTCTTGAAAACCTTCGTGTCGCATCCTTGGAAGATACTGAACCCAAATACCAAGTTTGGTGTTTATCCGACTGTTCGTTTCTGAGTTATGCTGTTCACAGACACAGACACACACACACACACACATACACACACACAGACACACACACGGACATGTTTCCAAAAATGCTTTTTTTGGATTCAGGGAGTCTCAAAACATGTATTTCTGGTGAAATCTCGGTATCGAATTTTTGGGTGGAATACAATACTTCCCCTACTTGCTATACGTAGTAGAGAAAGTAATAAAAGAATGAGCGAAAACAAAGTCTCTCTATCTTAATAAGTTAACAGCTAAACAAACCACAGAGTAACTCGCCTCTGTGTTGTGGGGGTAACGTGTCTGCTTCATATTGGGGAGGTCCCGAGTTCGAATCTCGGTTGTAGAGTTACATGGATAAGGTTTATTCGGGGTTTTTCCTTATTCTTTCTAACTTTAAGTTCTATGCACCCTGGGTTCATTTGAGCATTATTTCAACCGTTTCATTTATTTATTGTCCGATATGACCAGCAGGTTAAAGGACGTGGAACTAAAAGAAGAAGAGGCTGAAAACGAAGTATCACTACTTCTTCTTCATATTAATTCTCATTAACCACAGAGTATACACAGACGTTTTCCTTAATTCTGCTACTGAATATCCATTCCGGTATTTATCTGCAACTCAGTTACTTTGGTTGGTACATGGGATTTGAACTCTTGACCTACCGAATGCCACAAATGCTACTACCTGAGCCACCCTTCTTAGTTGAAATTTATTATGCAAGCAAATTTGGGATGCCTAATGAAAATTAAACAGAACTTTAGTTTCAATTGGTAGATATTTTAATGATTCGTTTATTGTTCTTTAATTAAACAAAGACACAAAAATTACATAAAATAACGTATTTAAATCGCTAGCAACGTTAGGGAACAAAGCATATTTAAACATCCATGCTTGCAGTACAGCCATTCATTAAAAACTGAAAAATAGTATATTTTCCGCGACAAGCATATGTCGACATAATAATTTATTAATATGCTATGATTTTGTGGATGTGGGGGGTAATTTTCCCTCGGAGGGACGAATTTTTAATCAATGTAGGGCGAAATGTTTGACGAGTAGGAGGAAATATACCCCATCAATCCCTCCTGGTTACAAGACCGAAATTAACATGGGGAGGGCAGGAGACACGTTTCCCTCTGGTCAAAAATTAATACTGCTGTGCTACAAGCAGGAGGGGGATAGGAAGAATTTCTGTGTCACGCAAGTGCATGTTCCCCTTTAAACTTTCTCAAACTACACTTCTAGCTCTGTTGAATATATTCTTAAGAGTAGTTCATAAAAGTCTTAACTATAAATTCATATCGTATTATTTCTTAAATACGTTTAAAAGTTGGTGGGGTATAGCAAACCCGCACTAAAAGTTCTTGGCTGACAAGAAAACACAAGATTTAAGAGAAATGTTTTCCAACAAAGTCACTTTGTAAATCAATACATTTAATCTAACCATTTTCCAACATTTTAATAACCTCAGTGAAATAAGATTTGGCCAACTGTGCAAAATAAGCGCCTGTGTCGGCTTCAGCCTTATTGGACGTGAATCTTCGTCCACCCAGCCATTTCTTAGGTTTGGGAACAAAATGTAATTGGTGGGAGCACATCCGATGAATATGACGGCTGTGGAAGTACTTGGAAGTTTGAAGGTCGTGCAGCTTTTTAGCAACAATCCCAGGCATGTGTGAACGTACATCATCGCGATCAATTTCACAGGGTGCGCACGTTTAGCCTGAACAGCTTATTTCAACTGGTCTAGTAGTGAAGTGTAATATTCCCTAATTATGGTTCCACCCTTCTTGAGGTAGTCTATGACCACCACACCATAGATCACTCAGGATACCCTAGCGTAGCCATGAATATTATCCTGCAGATGGAATCACTTCTTATTTCCTTGGTGCACTCTCATCCGTTGCCACTCACTATTTAAACTGCTCCTTCGTCTCTGGCGTGTAGTGATGGATCCATTTTTCATTCACTGTTATGAAGCATTGGAGAAACTCATTGGAATTTCATTTAAACAAGGCTTAACACTCTTGAGAAATGTTCACTGGAATAGAGTTATGGTATATTGCTAATAATCACGGTACCATCGAGCGGAAAGGTTTCTCATACCCAATTTTACTAAAATGTAGTGGACACGGACTATCAAGGTCAGTCAACTAGCGTATATCTTCAATTGGTGATTACTGAATACGGCATTTAAACTTTTGCAGTCTCGTCGGTCGTAGCGGTTTAGGGACGCCTCGAGCGCTAATCATCTAGAAGGGATGTACAGCCTCGCTTAAATTCAGCAATCCACTTTTTAACCGTCTAAAACGAAGGGAAGGAATCCTTTAATGTCGAATCAACATTGTTTACATGATTCTCAGAAACAATAAACTTACAACACGTATGCCTCTGAAACTTTACAGCGCACCATCTAAAGGATGATAGTAAACAACTATCATAATAGTTTGTCCATATTCACTCCAAGCGAGGTTGCGCCGAGGTAACGTGTGTGACTCGCATTCGGGAGGTCCTACTTTCTATCCCGGCGACCGCCCAATTTGACTTACGAGTTTTTCGTTGTTTCTCCGGGTCGGCAAGCTAATGCTGAGGTTGTTCCTCTTCTACTACGACTTTACGGCCCCTCATCTCCTTCATAGTCATCTGTTTCAGGATTGTAGGACCAGGCGACAGTGTTCGGCGTGTTGCGCCTGGGCGGTGGATGTGCGCTTTGCAGCGGCTTATTCAATGGAGTCATTACGAGAGTGCTCAGTTGCGACGCGTCTCCGAGTGGGTCCCACCAGAGGGAGGGACCGCCGGGGGTTAGGAGGCTTGTGGGTGGGCACCGCGTCATCGGATGCGTTCGAATTGGAAACGTTAGGGACCCCGTCCATGCTTGGGCCCGTCGTCATCCTCTCATCCCTCCCTCCCAAGGGTCACGGTAGAAGCAGAAAGAGCCGTTGCAGCCTACTTGCGGTGTTCTGCCCCGGTTGCGAGGGTTCCTCCATTCGTCCGTATCTTTACCTTTGTCCATCTTTACATCTCTGAGAACTTTCAGAATGACCCTCTTACTTTGGTGCATTCTACCAGTGTTTTAACTTTAAAATGCTCTTTAAAAATAGGATATGTTACACTCACATTAATGTCCCTATCCTTTACAAATTCACACATTTACCTTATATAGTCATACAATAAGTGTCCTCTATCCACATTATATTATTCACGCTATATAATATATGACCAAAAATTATTTCAAACTATGCAAGAAGTGCTCATTTACGTACAACACGCGGATACAACGTTTGAATGTTATATCAGCAACATGGGAAAATAAATTGAGAAGTAGTAACGGGGATTTGCAAAGAAAAAGAAAAGGAAGAAAAAAGCAGTAATCGCAAAATTTTTAATATAGTTCACCAGGCAACACATATGGATCAGGCTGGTTCAGGTGATGCGCCTGAGGTTCACGTTTGGGAAGCACAGGATTCGACTCCCGTTGGACCTATGGCTTAAAACGCTGAACAAATAACCACTCGAGCTAGGAGGTAGTCTGCTACATTGTTGCTGAAGTGTGGAAAAAGAAATACTGCAGTGTTATTCCATCGCATTGGTTCTGGAAACTTAAATACCTTACAAGACTTTCTCGGAATTTCTACCGTTACATTTCCTGAAACCATTACTCAAAAGTGTGTTTCCACTCTATGAGCAGCCAGGCAACAAAAATAATTCCTTTTTTCCGAAGCTTCTGAATCGTGCAGGCAAAAAGCGTGAAGTTGTGTATCACGCACTGAGCCCCTTTATGGCTAGGCAACTTCTTGACAGTTGTGTTTTGCGGGATGGCAGGATATCACGGGGTTACACGGAATTTACTCAAGTTCCGCTTTAATGTATCGTACGTTGTCCCTGGGCTCTGATCGTTTTGGAAAAGTAAACAAAATAACATTAATTTTCCATATATTAAATTATAATTAAATGAAGAGCAAATCGATAGTCAAACCCATTCATACGAATTAGTTTCAAAATTGACTCCCGCCGAACACTTGTCTACCATTTCAAAAATTCACATTATCTTCCAAAAGAATAACAACAAAAATATTGGAAAAAAGTGCCAATTCGTGATTTACAAAATCTCATGTGTTACATTCCATGACTTTATCTACCCATTCTTTAACAAAATATTACAAAAGCTTATTCTTCTATGTACTTCGTGTTAAAGATAAACATTTATAAAAATAGTTTTATTATATATTTTCTTGTAGGTACAATGGGAATAAGGGAATGTAGTATGTTTAAGCGATAGTCAAATCTTTTAAGAACGTCTCACTATGCCATGGCTCTGAAATTCCGTTCTTTGCATGCCCAGGAGGGAGGGAGGGGGAGAGAGAGAAGGGAAAAAACAAACAGCGACTTTCCATTTCAGAAAAGTGTGAGTATTTGAAAATTCAAATCAATAACAAGGAATTTCTTGGAAATTATTAACTCCACAAAAAACAAAAAAAAAAACAAAACAAAAAAAAACAAACAAAAAAAAAGTTTAAGTTCCATTTATACACCGCCTTTAACTACAGTGGTCTTATCGGCCTGTGGAACTTGTTGTCTATTGCCAATGGTGTTAACTCGTATTCTCTTGTCGTTGGGTTTCTTGACTTTGGGGGGGGGGTTAATTAGGTCACACACACATTCACACTCTCATTCATACTTGCGGACTCTGGGGAGGATAGGGAATAATCTTGGCTAGAGAAAAATTACCACCCCAGCCGGAAATCGAACCCGGGACCCCTCGCACAGCAGGCAGTTGCTCTACCGACTGAGCTACGGGGCCAGCCTTAAAATAATTATGATTTGCCATAAATTGTGTGCTTTAACGAGATGTAAAATTGTTGTGTTGATTGTTTATTACAATCAAATTGTTAAACTACTTTGTTGTATAAAAAGTATTAAATAGCAAAGCTCAAGCCCTCAACTTGATTGGTTATTTTTAACTTTTTTTAAAATCGAATGTGACACAAGCGCACGACTATCTCTACCCATATATTGTACTATTCATGAAAAGTGATTCTTTTATCCACGATATATTTTCACCTAGAAATGATTTCAAACTAAGCAGTAAGTATGAGTAATTCTTACATACAACATGCTGAAACAACCTTTAAACATTTATCGGAAGCACTGAGAAATAAATTCAATTGTCAAAGTTCACCCCTTGTGAAAGATAAGAAAAAGAATAGGAAATTTTCAAGCATCTATCGTCAGATGACTCACATTTGAAACACGGAAGAAATATTTAGAAGACGGCCAATACTATGCATGAACGCTATTTGTCACAAATTGTGATTTTTTTTAATGAGTTTTCCATTTACCCCGAATCATATCTGAATAAAGAGGATTTTAAAGGCAATTTGCAGAAAATTGAAGATATACATTTTATTACTTAAGTATAAAAAACACGATATTTTAATTAAATCGCTGAAGTCATTTTTGAGAAAATGAAAAATAACGAAAAAGGATAGTTTTGGGTTGAGAGAACTATTCCTACAAACCTTCAGTTGACATCCTTAAATAGTATTTGACTCAATGTGAAGTTTTCTATTTCTCCGATTCTTCGTTATGCTGCTCTCTCGCGCGCGCGGATTTTCTCCTCCAAAATGTATCTTTGTGTTCAGGGAATCCCAAAAGTCTACTTCTGGTGAAATCCCGATATCGATTTATTACAACAAATTTATTGCCTTTTATCTCTGTCGTTGATAGAAGGCAGAGAAAAAGTGTTATAAAAAATAAAAACTCCTATGGTATAGAAACGATAGCTACTCGTATACCCTTATATATGTTTTCCAACAAATTCATCACCAAGCGGGATGGCTCAGACGGTTGCGTCTGTGACCTGCATTCGTGAGGTTTCGGGATCGATCTCCGGCGACCGCCAACTCTGACCCATGGGTTTTCGTGGTTTCCCCTGGTCGCCAAGGGAGAATGCTGGGGGGTTCATCTTCTACCACGACTCTCCTTCCTCTCATTTTCTGTACTCATTATCTTCCTTGTCATCTGTTTCAGGATTGTAGGACCAGGCAACGGTGTTCGGCGGTCTGCGCTTTGTAAAACGTTTGGGTGGCTTGCGCTTTGTAAAACGTTTCTTCCCTGGCGTCACTGCGGTACCACTCTCTCCGCAGCGTGGGGCTCCGCTCCGTGGGACCCTAGAGGTCGGTGGCTTGTGGGCAGGGACCGTGCGGCGTTGGATGCGTTCTATATGGAAAAGTTAGGGACCCCGTCCATGCTTGCGCACATCGGCATCCGAATCTGGTTCGCCCTTCAAGTCTTTCCCCTCATCCTTCCCTCCCAAGGGTCACGTTGGAAGCAAAAAGGGCAGACTGGCCTACTTGCGGTGCTCTGCCCCGGTTCAGGGGACCCCTCCGTGGTACGTACCTGTACCTTTACCTTTACTTTTACCCAACAAATTCATCAGGAGACAAGAATCCATTAGAAATACTAATAAAAGGGACTATACAATTAAAGAGAGAATAAATTATCTTAACCTTCACTACTTTATGTGTCAATTACTGTTCAGTACTCACTATAACATTTATCAGACTGAAACAAAGCATGATTTTATGTTATATATGCCGCTACAAACACGTGAGTTGTGTGCGCAAGGGAAAGCTGTTCTTTCATTAAGAAGAAGCCGTAGTAGTAGAGAACTGCATCCGCGCCATTTGCAACGCTTAATTGAGTTTGTTTTCTCAATCTAAATGGAACTGCAGTCGGCCTATCCTATCAATGAAATGATGCGGAGAAAAAAAGCAGAACAGTGAATGTTTTTCGCTCGTCAGTTTTTTTCGCTGCTAGGCAGCGGAGATAAGATTTAATGTGACTTCCTTTTTATAGCATTTCTCTGGAACTCGTCGAAACAGCTTTGCTGTTTCTTGGAGTGGAATTGAACATGAGAAAGTACTTATAAAACACTGATTAGAATTGGGTGCGTTTAAGGCAACTTTCTGCATGGGTAGCCTAACAGACCGTGCGATAAAATGATGAAAACGAAATTGAATCGTCTTTCACTATACAAAGGAAGGAAATAGAGGAAATTTGCATTCAACTCAACACTACGTTATCATTTTTCGTTAGAATATGTTTTCAGACAAGATGGTAAATGAGAGGTGGTAGTAAACCTCTAGTGCGTTTGTTTTTTGGTGGAAATAATGCGGCGACATAGAATAAAACAAAACAAAACTTTTAAGAGTTTATCTGTATGAACCATGTTAAATTTCTAAGATTTCAAACAAATGCGAAACATTCTACTAATTTTTTTCAAATACCAGCAGCGTTCCACCAAGTTTGAAATGTATAGACAAAATTGCTTATATAAAAGAAATTCAAATCCTTTCATGTAGAGGAAATTGTAAATAATTTGGAGGTTCTTCACAAAAACGACCCATAGTTGTGTATTGATTTCAATCAAATTTTGAAATGCATCGACAAATTTATAACATTCCCTTTACCTGTCGTGATTCGTGAGTTGCTTCATGCATATAGACAGATTTACAGAAATAAAAAACGACGCTAATATTCTTAGGTGCTCTGTAGTACTTGAAAAACGAAATTCAAATATGATAGGTGAAGATGAATACACAGCAATGATATTTTGGTAATTTCAACACCCCAATTAACTCAAAAATTGACATTGGTGATTTTTATTAAGATATCAAAACATTTCAAAAGTTGTCATGCGCAGTTTGTACTTTGTGTGAAACCTCCGGTGTAATTTTTGCTTATTATTATTATTATTATTATTATTATTATTAGTAGTAGTAGTAGTAGTAGTAGTAGTAGTAAGAGTAGTAGTAGTAGCAGTAGTAGTAGTGGTAGTAGTAATAGTAGTAGTACTTTTTATTATTATTATTATTATTATTATTTACATTGCTTCAACATTATAGACCATATTGTGATGATGCACATGGCTGTGTACTGGACGGATGACCGCAGTTGCATAGTCGTCTTCCTGTACTATTTAAGTCTATTCCTGTTGCTTTTTGTTCTATGGGGGGGTGGAAGTTTGGGTCGTGATATTAAATATCTAATCCGGTATTTAACTGGGACGGGAGAGGGAGACCATGAAAAACAGAGTCAAATTTACCGGTACACAGGGTTTGAACCCGCAACCTCCCGAATGGGAATTTCAGACGTTGTTTATGGTATACTCAAGGTTTCACATTTCGAAATGTTTTATGAACTGCTGACTATTGTCTCCACCTCCAGCATACATTACAACGTGTATATTACCCAACTGCAATCATTTCTATATCAATATTTAACGCGATAACGTTAGAGAGAAACGTAACAAAACTTCTGTTTTAAACATTTACACTCCTGTATAACCGAAAACATTCGCATAAACTACGTTGGTGCAGTATATTTAAAACATGTTTACTTCAAGTTTGTTGTAGAAATGACACGTTCACGGCGCATGAGTCATAGTCTTGCTGACGTATTGACCTTCAAGTCTACCATGCTCCAGGGACTTATGGGAGCAAATTCGAGCCCCAACATTATCAGATTGCAGCCCATCTTCCCCATTATCTCGCCGAACATGGAAATTACAGTATCCGAACTGTAATCACTGCATACCCTTCTGTTCCGACCCAGCAGTAAACAAAGATTATAGATATATTGCGCTTCCATCGTACATAAGGTTTCCTTTGAGATGGGTCAAACCGTTGCTATACCTCGAAGACAATACAGTCTACAACAAAAGTTCGTAAGCGAACATATACGTAGAGAGAAAATTATGCAGTTATTTCTTTTAATTGCCAAACAAATAATACCACTTCCTTTGTGGCCGAGTGGCCAGCGAGCTTACTTCTCACCCGGGGATCTCGGATTCGATTCCCGATCGGGATTGTGAATTTTTCTTTAATTAGGATTATTCCCTGCCCTCAATTGAGTCTGGAAGTGTGAATGTGAAATGAATGTGCGTGTGAAAATAAGCTTAAAAAACGACGAAAATCTACAGTAATCTAAACTAAGGTTTCAGTGCGGGCAGGTAGGGGTACGTTCCTCCTGTTCATCTCCTTGTCAAAAATCGAATATAATCTAACCTAAACTTTGAATGAGTAAAAAAACCATAAAATGTTTCACTCAAAGCTCCCGATATAACCTTAGCAGTTAAAGGGGGTTATAGAAATGAATAAATAAAATAAAGAAGCATAATACATTGTGTATCCGTAAACATAAAATGTTGCGGAATGTCTATTTCAACGAAATCTTAGATTTATTCAAACACATGGCTAGTCTGGAAGCCAGAGAGCAGCTATTTAACATACCTTGCAACACATCAATCTTCCCTTACGCTTAACAGATAAACGAAAATTATCATATATAAGATTTTTTGCCATATAAACAAATTTATATATTCCCTTTTTGTATAAATACATCTTCATATAAAATTTCAAAATTATTTTTTGTCTTCACCGATATCGGAAATAAATTATTCTACCGCTTACCTCTGAGACAGGAAGCATTTAATTCTATTCAAAACCTTAATATTACGATGTGCAGTCGAGTTCACGGAAACGTAACCATGCTTTTGGTTTCCTATACTATTTTTCTTTATTTAATGTTGACATAATCCCCTTGTGTTTCTTGCCAGCTCTGAGTGAGCCAGTCTCTAATTGGTTTGGATACAAGTCCGCACACGCATTAGCCTATGAACAAAGTTCAGGCATAGGTGAGCGGCAAAAGGGGAGGAGTACGGAAACATTTCACATGCGTGGTTGGAAGACATGCTTCGTAACGACTGTCCACACGACCCTGGATAAGATTCTTGTATTGGTTTGATGTCAAACGTCTGGCACTCAAACATTAACCTGTGAACACAGGTCGGTTTTAGGCTCAATATCGAAGGTAAAGGGGGGGGGGTAAGAAAAATATTAAGTGGAGTGGAAAGGTAGAATCAGACAACTGGAAAATTCAATGCCATAGCCGGGATTTGAACCACGGATCTCCCGGTTTCTGATTTTTAGTCGTCTGATTCTACCTTTCCAACCTTGTCCAACACACGGCTTGTGTGGAAGAACAATTAATTCCATTAAGTGGAGTGCTAGAATCTGGTAAGGGATGGGGGCTGGGGTGGCAGAGGTGGTTTAGTATCGTGCGCATTATATGGGCACGATTCCTGCGTTTGGCTGTATGTGTATACAGCCACAGAACAGGAATTACACGTCCAAAAAAATCCACCTTCCAATTAAATCAATAGCAACAAACTGGAGGACCACTTAACTAAAGGCATCTATCCCCTCACACCCGGAATTATGCGTATCAAAGTACATGCAGGCGAATTACGATGTTGAAGGTATGTTAGTTGTCTTACCCGGCATATAGTAACGAGGTTTCTAAAACAAGCAAAAGAAGTGCTTCAAGATGGCTTACCCTAGGCAATATTCTAGCGCGTAGGTTGAACAATATCATGTGCCGGTAACGGGATTCGAATCACCGCCTCTGCAGCTGTAGGCCTACGCTGCAATGAACTGTGTCATTGGGCTGCAGACATACGTACATATATTCCATTACCATTTTTATTGCCATTGAATCTCGCTCATTATCATTATAATTGGCTGGTGTGTGAAGGCGAGGGCCGGTTTCTCGGCGTAGGAAGTCGTAATTGTACTGCAAGATTCCCATCCACGGGAATGTGTGATAGACACGCATGTTGGGGTTTTTGAACGTGGCGATCACTGCCCCTGGTCCCCTCGCATCACCTGCTGCTTTATAACTAAACGCACCAATTTTGGTGCTCGAATGCAGGCTCGTGTCGTCATTTTCTTTTTCCCTGAAAGAAGATTATTCTACCGCGGCCTTTGATTCTACTGTGGTACTCATAAGAGTGAATGTACCGTCCCGTACATTAGTAATCCCTGTTTTACTAATTCTACGGAGCTTAACTCGACACAGCCGTAGTAACTTTATAGTTATTCTTATATAATATCAGAAATTTAAAATCAAATAAAGAATATGTTGTTACATTCACGTCATTTTCTCTACCCACTATCGTTTATTTTTATATTTTTTCTGCAAATTATTCTCACAAAAGCTTTCTTATGCATACTCCCTGTTACTCGAGATGATTCATAAATAGGTTTTTTACGCAGTTCATTGTATGAACAAGAAATATACAGGAGGCTGAAGCGATAGACAAATCTTTAAACACCGGATCAGTATGTCATGCCTTTGAAATTCCATTCTCTTTGCATGACCACAATAAACAGGAATGTTGATTTTAACACTTGAAAAAAGCAAAGTGTTTGCATACGTAAAGAAAGTCTCGGGAATAGCTAATGCTACAAAAAACTGCTTTTATGAGGTATAGGTTTTTTTTAGTAAGTTTCGCGGTTTACCAGTTAAACAAACCCATGTAAAATTTATTCAGAATGAGAACTTTGCGGAATATTACCAGAAAATTTAAAATATGCATTTAATTAGTCATGCAAATATCGTAAACAAATTACAGTGTGTTAATCAAAATCGTTACCATTTTTTGATTAAATAAAAGGCAAAGAATAATTTTCCATGTAAAGGGTAGATCCAGTTGGTGGGATTTTCCTGAAAATCTTCATGTCGAGTCTTAGGAAGATGCTGGATTTAAACACCAAGTTTTGTAGTAATAGTGGTAGTGGTGGTGGTAGTAGTAGTAATAACAATAAAACACGAAGCGGGGCACGACAGTGCTGCTGCGCCTCTGTCCAAATGATCTTTATGACATTAATATTCGCTGATATACATACATTCAATTTTTCCTCCAGATTTTAAGTACCCAAGTTTTAAATACGAAAGTGCGCACTCTTTTGATTCCCAAAGCGCAAACCGGATATGAAAACAGTTGACTTCTATCTCAGTCCTCTAACAAAATGTGCGTCACTGAATTAAAAACGTTCCCAATCTCAATAGGTGATTAACCTGAAGGACAGAAAAACAAGCGTGCATGAATGATCATGAAATTCTAATGAGATGGTAATAGGATGATTACACATCTCTAATACATTATTTTAATCCATGTACTGTGCCTCTGATAAGGAATGATGCTTACATACCCGGTAACTAAAGCCGGTTTTTTTTTATTTTTCCCGCCAAAAAGTACCATAATTATCTATTGTATAGTAATTTCACTGTTCTTGAAACGTCCTTTATTAATTTCAAGCTTGAAATGTTTTCAGAGGATGTTAAAACAAAAAGAATAATTGAAAGCAGAATACAAACTTTACAATCCACTGAACATAAGTTTTTATAAATTCAATTTGCTATTCATTTTTGGCTTGTTTAGTTTCGTCTAATATATTTGTTATTGATAAGATAACAAGTGCCTAATGGAACTTCTTAGGCTATTAACCTCTTGGTGAATACATATTTTACCTCGCGGAGTTAAGTCTAATTTTGGAACCTCCCTACCGCACAACAGATTGCAGGAATAAAACAAATAAGAACTTGTACCTCTCGTATACCGTTACTTGTTTCATTAACTCAAGTTTGAATGTGTTTTTTAAATCATTATCTTAGCGGAATACCTTTTAGCATGTGCTCTACTCCGCTACCGTGAAAACTTTACTGTGGTGGTTTGCATTGTCCTCTTTAGCATGGGAATGAAGTGACATCACTTGCACCTAGCTTTTAGGACGTGGTATTAAATAGCCAATCCGGTGTTTACCTTCGCGACTGAGGGAAACCATGAAAAACTCCCAGGACGGGAGTTTTATTTTCGGGTGTCGAAACCTTCACGCCACAGGGGCTTAAACTAAGAATTGTTTAATATTTAGGTGTCTATAATACAAATTTTAAAAGTATAATTTTATTTCGTGAATAACAAGTTTGTGAAGCAAGTAGACCAAATTCTATAAAGAAAATAAAATAGCTGGAAAGTTGAAAAATCCAATACCACAGCCGGTACTGAAACAATGGATCTTCGGCTCTCCGCGCTGATGCTCTTACCGTTAGAGCTACCACGAATGAATCACCCGTTAGCACATTAAGCCTTCTCATAGGATTCAAGTATTCTTCAAAGCCATCTCAAATCTCAAACACCTCAAACATGATTTACAAGTGCTTTTAATTTATCGACTTTAAGGTTAACCATTATTAGGGATAATAATTGTTCTTTCGTTCTGCAACATGACATAACACAATGGAGCGTAGTGCTGCAGTTCCCGGCGCACAGAGTTCGAACCCATCCGTGGGGATGCGGGTTTTTCGGTCCATATATAGAACCGGTGCCCTGTCAGGATCGTGATGAATTTGAGGAGTATGATACGTAGCGATCTATTAGAAATGGAAACTAACATTTCGACTGGGGGAAGCAAGATGTTGACCGCATCATCTCCCCGCATAGGCTGGCTGATCGTACACTCCTGCCGTGCCTATGTGGGCGTGAGGTCAGTATTCGGGTTGACCGGCCAATGCCCACAAGGTCTTCGCGTATTGGATTATTATTGTCTTGTTCTTTTACACTAGAGCCACGTGTAGGCAGTGAATTGGAAAGTTGAATCAGACTAAAAAATAATGCAAAGCCAATCTCAACCACCGATCTTCGACTTTTAACTGCTGATTCATACACTATTTTTAGACAGATTCAACTAAGTTGGAGTAGTTTGAAGTTACTCATTAAGTCTAGTGTCATTCTTGACAAAATACCGAAAACTACATCTGTAGTGAATGGTCAGCATTGTGGCTTATCAACCCAGAGATCCCGGATTCGATTCCCGGATAGGGCGAGGGAATTATTTAATACAACACTTCCCTACACTCTGCAGAGTCTGGAAATATGAATATGGGAGTGAATGTGTTTCCTAATGAAAACCAGCAAAAAATCTACAGTTTAAACAACCTACTGTCAACAAGTTAGTAGAAGATAAAGGGAGCTATACAAATGAAGCTGTGTGGGCTGTACACTTCTTGCGGTAATACGAGACATATGTACTGTTTCGTTTCCAAGGTTCATAATTGTTTATTGACTACGAACAGAAAAGAGATTTTCCCAAAGCAATGTAGAAGCTGTCGCAAGAGCGACTTGAGAATGATACTGCTGCGTTAATGGTAGTTTTAATACGATTTTCTGTAATGTTCTATTTTTTAACACAATCATCTTCTGTTAAAAAACCTAGTTTTAGTTCAAAGTATCTGAAAATTGTTATTGCATTTGGTAGGTATGCTGTTCAAATTAAGCAAACACTTGTACTTCTTCAAATACGCCATAACAATCAACATTTCTAGAAAGGGAAGGAGGAAATACACTTTTAACCTCGGAAAAGGTGCTACAAATGAGAAATTTGATATTTGAGCATTTTTTACCTTCTCTACCAATTATCTATATTAGAAAGAGGAAGTATTGTATTCTATCCCAAAAAAGGTATATCGAAATTTCACCGTAAATAAACAGTTTGAGGTTCACTGGATGTAAAAGCTACATTTTCAAAAAATGGCCCACGCACGTTTCTTTCTGATAACAGTATAACTCAAAAACGAAAAATCAGAAAGCTACTGATTTCTATATTTGCGTCTGACATTACGTATCCCGGCGAATTTTTTTCAAGAAAATCCTCCCATCACAAACTGCCCTTGGAAAAGTTTTCATTTTTTCAAAACTGGTTCTATTGATTCTGATATACATATTTAACATATTTGCATGCTTAATACAACTAGGTATATCTTAAATAACTTGTGAAGTTCGCTTCATTCTGAATGGACTTTGAACAATTATGTAAAACTTTGATTTTCACTAGAGATATAATACAGGTTATACTTCTGCATATGATTCTGCATTCGATTGTCGATGGTGTCCATATCATTGAAAGCTTTTCTTTTTGTATACCAAGTAGAGAAGGTGTATTTAAAACCATTTTGTTCCACGTCAAGAGTAAATACGGACAAGGATTCGCCAATATATATATATTCCTTTAACTTGAATAGTAAATGAATTATTTCGATGTTTACAAATTCAAAATGTCCGAAATCCAGTCTACAATGGTCATATTATACTACTCAAAACAGTAATTGGACATGGCCCGTTATGCTGAAATAAATAACTAGGAGACCATAGAAAACAGATAAAAACTCAATTCAGGAAAAATGTAGAGCTAATTAAAAATATAATTTCTATCAAACAATTCCTTCTCTTCTTTTCAACCCAGAGGTCTCGACTCTCAACTTAGGCGGGAATAATCTTTATTTAGAATCACTCCCTATCCTCCGCAGAAACCTGGAAGAAAGAAAATGAGTGTGTTTCGCGATAGAAACGAATAAAACCAAGGTTAAAACTACAGTTCAATGAGTAATAACACCATCAGTTGTTTCTCAATGTCAGAACAAGTTAACGAAGGTTATGCAAATGGAACAACAAATAATATTTCTCGTAGCATTACACATTTTCGAAATATTCCAAAAGTAAGGACACCATATGATGGAAGATGCTTGAAAGTTTCCCGTTGTTTATTTTTTCTTTTTTCGTTACTATGATTTCTGAATTTACTCCTCCGTGCTTCAAGTAAACATTTGAACGTTGTTTACGCATGTTGTAAGTAACTAAGAGTTATTGCTTAGTTTGAAATCATTTCTAGGCTAAAGAATAACGTAACGTGGATAGAAGAATCACTTTTTAATGAATGTTATAACATATAAGGTATATCTGAGAAATTGTAGTGGTATGGCTACATTAGATTTTGTATGCTGTTCAAGATGCAAAACTTTCTTGCGAAATAGATTTCGAATTTGTGGATCGTAAACAATACCTCCCCTATCCTCTGTGATGGCTACTAAAGGTAAACAGAACACATCTCACTACAGTGGAATCCGCACAAAATAGTCGCACTACTGCAAAACACTTGTAGCATTGTGGCACTCACAAACAAAAAGCATCACTTACTTTTTTAAAGAACTCGGTCGATATGAAACACAGTACTGTTTATCTTATCATTGTTTGCAGGATGATCACAGCACACACTTGCGTTATCTCACACTCACTGAAACAGGTGAACACCGCGACTGACTCACGTGAAGCAACTGTTTGAAGCGACCGCACAACAGCTCGGCTAGTTTCCGACTATGACGCATGCCCACGACGAGCGACGGCGTTGCTTGGCCGGCCGTGCTGCAGCTGGAGTAGGGGAACCATACACAAACCTGCTGGTTGCAGTTTTCCCCAACTCGCTTGACGCGCGTTGCACTTGGAATGCTCCGGACAGAGTACAAATTGTGAAAATACACAAACGTACTGCTGGGTGTAATGAAATGTATCATACAATTATCACAGCATCCTTTGTAGGATAGAGAATCAGTGGATTTTATCTCGCTCGTTAGCTTTGCGTCAGGAACACAGGAACAAACTGACTAAATTTACGCGTTTTTACGCTCGTGTGTTTGTGTATAAGCCCACTGCCACTGTCACTTTTCAGTCACTTTTTACTCTATGACATGTTTATGAATTAAGGGTACTCTTGGCTGAAATTTTGCCAAAATTTTTAAAAAATTCATAAATTAGTTTTTATGTCCAAAAATACTTTGAACCTTCAGTTTCAGTTACATGTTATGGCTTTTGCTCTCAGTTTTTTTAAAGCTTCAACACGTGACCATCTAAACGCCCATGAGCTCACGGCCTAATTGTCTGTATTTACTGCAAATACGTTTTGCTAAACTCTGATTTTTCTTATACTTTTGTGCATTAAAAATGATTCATACAATGCAGATTGTAACCAACCTTGTTCAAATTTTCAGCACAAACTCGGAGACTAATTTAAATTGGTATATGGCTTTTGCTGCCCTTTTAAATTGCTCAAAATATGAAATAATTAATTCCACTACTGAATGTTACAAAAATTATATTTAAAAATTATTTATGAAACAACCAAAAGAGTGAAAAAAATGTCTGCATGCCAGTTTTTGTGTATTAGTATTTAAATAAAGTGGCAGTATTTTTATTTTTTCAAAATTACGATTTCTAAATCGTGTGCAACGCCTGATTAATTAGTATAATAAAAATTAGATTAACATGTTTTTTTCTCAAAAACTATTTAAAATATCTGCATGAAAGTTAAAACACTTATAACTGTGGTAGAGCAGCATGTGACAAAAATTTTAAAACATTGAGATAAAAATTTCAAGATTTATAAATTTCACCTATGGGTACCCGTAACAGTGGTTAACAATAATGGGGAATAGGAACTAGAACGGGAATGATAAAGTTAAACTAGAGAGTGTAGAGAAACAGCAGGGAGTATAACATGGCGTAAAGCTGAGAAACGTAATAGAAGGGTTAGGGAACAGTGTTGTTGCTCACAATTTACCACAATCGTTATACGTATCGTAATTCCGGAACTGGAACATGTATCATGTATGTGTTCGGCACAGAGTATATCGTTGACTAACTGCTTATTCGTCATTGAAAGGGTGATTTTTTAAATCTCGAATGACGATTTAGCTAATTTTATTTCTTCTGGCGTTACGAGAAGTACGCTGGGACAACACCGAGCCCCTCCCCACTGAGGAGTTGTTCGGATTGTGTTGGACTCGGCGGGGCAGTGGTTCCCGAAACCCATGGGTGTTGGGTACGTCTGTATGGTTTTCCATGCTGACGGGGTTGTGAGACGCCTCAATGTCCTCCGGTACCGCCCTGGATAGCCGGTAGACGGCATGCTAGATTGCTGTCGACCCCACCGAGATTTTCGGTAGTTGCCCTTCGGGGTAACGCGCGTAAGTGGCTTATCCGCTTCCATCTCCTGCACTGCAGGGGAGGCTTTTTAGCTTCAAGGTATTGGCCTCATGGGAAACCCCCCGGGATGGTTTTGCTGTCCCCGGGTACTTTAGGGGGGCAAAGGCATTGGCTCTTACACTGGTAGACCTACCGCAACACACCTCTCCTGGTGTTCTTTATGATGGAGCTATGAGTTAGGAGTAGACAGATGGAGAGGCCTTTCATAGTGGGCCCTCGTGCTTACAAAGTGACCCCTAGAAGGAAGAGATAAAGCAAGCACCTGAAGGGCGACCAGATCCGGACGATGATGTGCGCCATTAAGGACCGGGTCCTTAATGATTCCAACATGACGTCAATCCTGATGCCGGCTAGCCCTGCCTTAGCCACCCGCAACCTGAGTATCTCGGTGTAGATGAGACGCTCCCAGGAAGGAAGGGTTTTCCAGCAGTCCAGCCAAGCGCCAGGAGGAAATCTTTCCATATCGCAAATTCCACCGTCCTGCCGTAACACACCAACCGCCGCCGCCTATTGCTAAATGTTCAAGGAGACCGTGAACTAAAACTGCCACTAGAGTTTCCTCTAATCGCAAGCTTGGAAAACATAACCAAAACGAAAAACGATCGAAAACAGCATAGAACGACCACCTGTAATGCAGGCTATTTATACAGGATGATTTACGAAGAACTGGCACATTTATTTATTTAATTGTTTCAAAACGAGTTATGCTAGCGACAACTTATTATACCTGAACTGCAGAGGAATTTTGGGAGATTAATTACCTCTATAACAAATGTTGAAAATGTCCTCCATCCTGCATAAGCCACAACTCAACACATCGTTCCATGTTACTGGCCACTCGTTGGAGGACTCTGTTGTCAATAGTTTGAATCTCCTGTGTAATGTTGTGCTTCAGATCGTCCAATGTCTGGGGACGAGTGGCTTAAAACCTGTCTTTTAAGTAACCCCATAGAAAGAAGTCCGGCGATGTCAAATCCGGAGATCTCGGTGGCCACAGGTTCTTGAAAATTATCCGGTCGTCAAAGAAACTTGTAATTAGTGCCATGGTTTCATTTGATGTATGGCATGTAGCGACGTCCTGCTGAAAATATCCTTGACTTAGCTCTACAACGTCTACTGTCCATTCCAAACCAGAGTGCCTCTCACAGTAAACAAACCCTTTGTATTATCCGCGCGAAAGTAGTTCGCAATCCCCGCCCCTAATTGCTACTTGTTCCCCTCTCACGTGCTTGTTGAGCATTGTTTCAACCTATAAAAAGGCGCCCTGCAAGAGATTCATATTTCAAAATGCAGCCGGAGGTAACAATAAATTTTATAAGTATGCGGCAATGAGCGTTTTACTTACGTTAATCACAATCCTCAGGCAAAAGTGCAACACTCAAATCCGAATCCTCCGAAGATGACTCAGTTGCCATATCGGAATCAGAACTACTCTCTAAAATAATGACAAGCTTATCCACAATTCCACAGCACTGTCGCACTTAAAACAAGTTCCCACATTTGATTCTCCTCTTCTATGTTCTATTATGTCTGTTTATATTCCCTGCGCGCTTTGGTTACACTTCTCACTGAAACGCCTGTAAAATCGGATATTAGTTTCGTAATATGCACTAATGCAAGTGTCGGGTATTTTTCTAATAGTGAGTTGAATATATATCAAGTATTGTTAGTTTTTCGCCACATTTTAACTGTTTGCTGCTTTTGTGTTTGAACAGTTTATTCGCACCACACGCACCTTCCTCTGCCATGAAAACTCAAATACCAACTGACTAAATCATAAGATTTGACCTGAGCTGAGCATAAGTGTGCTAGCGTATTATGAGTGGCTGTTCGCGTATCATATTTCTTATGTTACGCAAAGTCTTTATTCGGTACTCAGATAGCACCTCTGGGTATTCATTGCTGCATTTCTTGTATATGCAAGAGAATGGCAGTCATGCATACAGTTGATATTAACAAGCAATATACTCTCGGCATTAGCGCAACAGCAGACAAAAATATTTTGTAATCTCTTAACAGTTGGCATATATCCATTACCTTTAGCAATGAGTTCTTATGATAACCGCAATAAATGTGCAGTTCTATACCTTTCCTGCCCTAATATTTCATGATACAATACATGTATTAAGGAACTATTTACATTGGCGTAAGAATGTGTTCTTGGGTTCGTGACAAGCAGAAGCACGTGCTTTTGTTTACATCAGAGGGAACTCTGGTTTGGAATGCACAATAGTTGCTCAGCAAACTCCATGAAAATCCGTCGGTGCACTGCAGTGTTCACATTTTTTAAAAAAAATACCACTATTCTCTGTGCGGATATTGCGCACCAAACTCCGATTTTAACCGGGTGCATAGGTACTTCATGAATAACATATGGATTTTCGCTGGCCCAATAGCGGAGTTATTTGAGCTCACATGGCCGGATAAATGGAACCATGCTTCATCTGTGAATCATGTAATGTACAATATGGCAGGATTTTGCACAATGAACGCCTAAAACCAACGACAATAATTTTGTCGTCTATCCTTATCTGGTTTCTGTAACTGCTGGACAATCGTAATCCTACACGGCTTTAGGCCTGCACTTTTCACAGCTCTCTGACACATTGAGTAGCTGTACCCTGTCTCCTGCGACAAACGTCTTAATGATTTTTTGGGTGACTGATCCAGTCGTGTTCTTACGTCAGCAACAACCGTGGGAAGCCTAGATGAACGAGTTTTGCCTTTTTCACTCACCAGAGATCCAGTTGTTTCCAATTTGTTTACCAGTCGCAGTATTGCGTTTCTTTGGGGAGCATTCGAACACCAAATTCTCTCTGGTCTGCCCTTTGAGTAGCTGTAATTGATTTCGTAATCCAGTATTGCTTTACAAGGAAAAGTTTTCATTTAATGTGTATTCCATTTTCACGTCGACTAGAGCAAAATCTCAGAAACAGTTGCCGACAATAAAACTAACAATTACGAATAAAACATGAACATCTGCGCATCTAGTGACAGGCAATCGAAACTCCAGAACATTCTGTTTAATTTGGTGTTAACATTGGGGCATTGGGTGAATTTCGAAAATAATTAAAGAAAGAAATGTGTCAGTTCTTCATAAATCACCAGTACAAACATAACATTAGGATGACATTTTCACAAGAGAATTCAGAAATGTCTTGACTTTTAGCAAATGTTTATTGTATCGAATTTCGAAGCTTGTTAACCTGCATTATATTGGCTGAACTGCAAGCAAGTGAAAAAATGGCATTGGCCAATTACAAATGACATTCAGACTTTCCACTTTGCTATCGATAAGCATTCCCGTTTCCGTTCCCCATAGGTGCCAAAATTACGTCTCTTTGATTTCCGTTCTCGTTCTGGTTCCCGTTCCCGGTTTATTGTGACCCGGATTTTAGTGTTCATAATACTGTAAACAAAATAATTACAACTACTTTTATTTCTCTATCACTGGTAAGAAAAGTATTACATTTCACCCTAAAGTTGGATATCGAGATTTCACTTAATGTATCTATAGATTTCACAAATTACACCCTCACCCAAAAATGCCCCATCATGTGTTTGTCCGTGAACAGCATAACTGAGAAACGAAAGGTCCGATGGATACCTATCTTAGACCTTGATGGAGTCAGACACAGTTTAAGATTGACAGGCGAAGATTTTCAATATTGACATGATGTATTATTTGTATATGTTGAATTTTCTGTGGATAGTCTCTGAAACCCTCTTCATTCGTGTTGAATTCTGTATGATTTTACATAACTAAAAGATCATAAGAATAGATAAAACTTACCTTTCTAGAAAAAGAGCGTGGATCTCATAAAAAATATACATTTTGTGTAAAATACGTAAGCTTTATTTTAAATTAGCCATTTTCGAAACATTCACTGTGTTTCATTTGTATTTTCTAGTAACTTAAACTACACTTTCAAGTGTCATTCTTTTGTTTCCCCTGAACTCCTGCAATGGTTTTCTTTGTAACACCAAGGCAGGCATATTCAAAACAGTTGACTGTCGTATTAGGTTTCTGTACGTTCTTATGTACCCGCTACAAAATTACTATTGAAACCATTTCTACCAATATTTTTTAGGATTAAGAAGAAATAGAAAGAATAAAACCAAGCTTTTGTATAAGTGATGTACCGAGTAGATATGAATATGAATGATAGCGGGTAGAGAAATTCGTATTACTGTAACATAACAAAATTTACACAAATAATTATAAAACAAATAAAATGAAAAATCATGAAAAAGTCAGAACACGTAAACTGTAATATAGTTTGTTCTTTCTGCATATTAAACATGAGAATTTCATCTCCGTTAACGTGATCACTAAAATATTTGAAGGTGGGGACAAATATTTTTCGGAGTCGCTGTGTTTCATTCAAATATCGCGGATGCCTTTTGTCCATTGAGGTGGTGCACCATCATGTTGGAATAGGATGACGATATTAACTTCCTGTTGTAAGTGCAATGCAAAGCTTAAAGGTACGCAATTCACATTGTTGAAGCCTAAAATGTTTTTGTATATATTAAATTGCTTCTATGCAGTTATTTTGTTCCTATGCATATTTTTGCAAGTTGTGGAAAAATAAACAGGACCTATTCCCACGTTACTCTGTCTTTATTATTTTCTCTGCACCTACCTATAGTAAGCAAGGAAGTATTGCATCACCCCAAAAATTCGATATCCAGATCTCATCAGAAATGCACTTTTTAGGTCTCCCGAAGAAAAAAACAAAAATATCCGTGTGTACATACGTGTCTTTGAACAGCATAAATCAAAAACGAGATGTCAAATAAGTAACTTCTATTCAAGTTCACATCTTCCAATTATACAATACGAAGATTTCTCAAAAATATCCTCCCATCCCATGCTACCCTTTTGCATGGAAAATGTTATTTTCTCAAGTATGGCTCAAACGACTTTTATTAGAATATATTTAAGATATATATGACAAATGCAATGTATATCTTGAATGTTCTGGAAATACCCTGTGAAGTCCTCTTCATTTTGAATGAATTTAGTATAAGTTTGTAAAATGGTGGGGCATAAGAGATACACAACTCACTCACTGCTGAAAAATGTAGAACTCGTTAAAACACAGTTTATGGCGAATATGCTTTTTATAGCATTAACCATTTCCTACATATTTCTTGTTACTGGTTTGAATTTTGAAATACTTTTATAAGCATAAACAAAAGTGTAATAGACCCGTTTTGCCAAATATTTATCGATGAACATGAAATAGAAACATAAATAAGCTTATGCAAGAATATTTTGTTTAGATGTAGATGGTAATGGGTAGAGAAGGTAATGTGTGAATGCAACACATCAGATTTGTTATGTCTTCCCAAACAGATCACCTTGAACATTTTATTCATCATGCCACTTAGACACATGACATTGCAGTCAAAATTGACACGGTGTTTTTTGAAAAATTTGATGTGTATGATTTTCTCTACCCACTATTCTTACAAAAGCTCATTGTTCTACCCGGTCCATGCTAATCGAGATAAACATTTATAGAAATGGTTTATTACATATTTCGTTGTAGATACTGGGGGAATACAGTAAGCTCAAACCATAGTCAAATGTTTTAACAGCGGTTTGCTATGTGATGGCTTTGAGATTCCACTCTCTTTGCATGACCACGAGAAAAAAAAGGAATAGCGACTTACCGCATGAAGAAAGTGAAGTGCTTGACAATTCACACCAATAATAAAGACTATTTGAAATGGTTAATACCACAATAAATTAATTTAATGAGATATATATTCATACATCTTTGCGTAATAAGTTTTTGTTTATCTCGCAATGTTTGCGAGAAAACGAAAAAATATATGGTTTTATAATAAACATTGTTAAAGCTATTTTTGATAAAATAAAAACATATAATAATTTACCATACAAAGGTTAGCTTGTGGTGGGAGATTTTCTTGAAAAACTTCTTCTTCCATCTTTAGAAGATATTGAACTTCAATGCCTACCAAGTTTGGTATTTATTGAACATTTTGTGTTGGAGTTATGCTGTTCATAGACACATAAGGACGTTTTGTTAATAATGCTTTTTAGGATTCATGGGGTCTTAAAATATGTACTGCCGGTGAAATCTCAAAATTGAAATTTTCGGTGGAATACGACCTTGCTCTTATCTATTGATGCAGTAATTTGTATCACAAATTACTTAAATGTAAAGAATGATTACAGTATGAATATGCATTTTTATGTGACATTGATTTGAGATGTTTGTTGATTGTAATTATTGTTGAGAAGTAAGTTTATACTGCCTTACTGAAACTGACAATAATAGCGTGCAATAATGCAGCGAGGGGGTGAGCTGTTTATCATTATTGGAAATGAGGAAGTTACGTAATGTTGGCGCGTTTTCCTTTAGAATCTTCTGGAACATTTCCCTAGAGTATATGTATTCATAATTTTCATTGGATATAAAATAGACGCTAATGTTGGCGCGTTTTATTAGCCAATTGCAGCTCAGTTATAATCTTTAGGCATATCGGGGTGTATGAGTATAAAAGAGCTAGGTTAGAGGTAGAGTCCGTCAGTTCGTCGAAAATATTTGTATGATACACGTCGCCTTCAGTCCAGCAGAAATATTACACGTCGGCTATCGATTCGCAAGTTACGCGTATAAGAGTTATGAAAAATCTCAAGTATGGTAAAGTTAATTATACAAAGGGTTGAAGTACGTGAATTAAAAGTGATCAGTAAGAAGTTGTTATAACAGTTTCAGTTTGGCGAGTGTCTAGATCAATGTGTAAATGTGATAGTGAAAGTGTTCGACAATAAAAGTATAAAAGAAATTCTTTCATCAGTGTTATCTTTGGATAAAAGATTCCTTTCCGTTTACACAACCTGTATAAAGAGAAGTGCTCGACCCAAAAGGATAATAGCTAGCCGGAGGACAGTAAACCAAAATTAAATAAAATAACAGTAGCATTCTTTAAAACAAACACTAATACTACCGCAAATTGCTAACACCAGATGGAGCTACAAACCTAACAAAGAATTACGTCACAAAATGGCATCACCACGTGAAGTAAACACACATACACAAACAATAAGTAATACCGCCGCAAATTGGCCACCACAACGTGGGGCTACAAAACTGTTAAATATAAATAACATTATACCACTCTCAAATAAATATAACATAAATACCGTCGCACTATTAAAGGTAGGTGACAGAGAAAGTAAAAATGAAAAACTCTGATGTGATACATTCACATGACTTTCTCTACCCTCTATCTTTATAAGTGGGTATACGAACTATTCTTACTAAAGCTTAGTTTTTTTTATCTACTACATTTTAATCCAAACAAATCTTTGCAGAAATAGCTACATTACACATTTCATTAAAGATACCTACAAAGAGAACAGCGATAGTCAAATGCTTAAGAACTGGGCGCTATATGCTGGCCTTAATTCCATGTTGTTTCCTGGAGTCGCGAGCAACAACTGTATGCTGACAGGACTTTAAGAGAATGACCAAGTCGAAACATTAGTAATGTCATTCTTCGTCGTCTAGAGGTATCATGCTTAGCCTCTAGGACCCGAGGTCGCGGGTTCAAACCCAGCAGAGGGCGATGGATCCTTTTTTTTTTTTCGGACGTAAAAATCCTTATTATGACTTCCTTCGTAAGGGAAGTAAAGCCGGCAGTTCGTGTCGTAGATTTAGAGCACGTGAAAGAACCTCAAGCCTGATTCCTAAAAACTTATTTGAAATAAATTGTGTGTTTTAAAGAGATCTTCATTTTTGTGTAGTACTTTTTCGTCTATCGCTCTACGTTTACCAGTTATATAAGATTATACAAAATTCCTTCCAAATGAAGAGGACTTCACAGGATATTCCCAGGAAATTCAAGATATACATTTTATTTGTCATGTAAATATTTTTAATATATGGCATTTTAATCATAATCGTTAGAGCCATGTTTTTAGAAAATCAAAACTTTCGAAAGGTGTTTCATGTAAAGGGTAGTTGGGGTGGGGGAATTTTCTTGGAAATCTTCGTGTCACATCCTTGGAAGATACTGAACTTAAATACGTACCAAGTTTGGTATTTATCCGCCTTTTTTGAGTTGTGCTGTTTACAGGTACACAAAGGGACCTTGTTCTAAAAATGCTTCTTTTGGATTCAGGAAGCCTCAAAACATGCATTTCCGGTGAAACTTCGTTATCGAATTTTTGGGTGGACTACAATACCTTCTCTACCTACTATGTGTCGTTCTCCATGGTGTAGTGGTTACCATGTTAGCTTCTAGTTTCCGAGGTCGCAGGTTCAAACCCGGAGGAGGGTGATGGATTTTTTTCGGGCGTAAAAATCCTTAGCATGGCTTCCTTCGAAAGGGAAGTAAAGCCGGTGGTCCGCGTCGTAGATTTACGGCACGTAAAAGAACCTCAAGCCTGATAAAGAGGCCTCTGAGCAAAATTACCAGTCTTTCACGCCCAATATAGAATGGGACGCTCTGTAAATAAAGCTAATTTATACTATGTACGTGGTAAAGAAAGTAAAGCAAAGTAATATTTTTCCGTGCAAAAGGTTGTTCGTGGTGGGATTTGTTGAAATCTTTTCCTTGCATTCCTTGGTATGTGTCGAAATATAAATAATTTTTAAATGAAATGCTATACTACATATAAAAGAGGTAGAGAAAGTTAAACAGTGGTTATTCTGGAGTTAATGCAATTCGTCAGCCTTAGATGGGGCCAAGTGAAAGTAAACTTATATCGTACAGATTTGTTAATTAGAGGTCAATTCATTGCCCTTCAGATATAACATTGAGACAGTTTACTAATTGGACATATTACGGCACTGTACTGTAGCATTTAGTTCGCTTCCTGGTATGCAATAGAGATCTATATATGGCCGCACATTACGTTACCACTTGAGACAAATTACCGCTGGGCGAAGAGATATGATACAATAGCTGTTGACTCATGTTGTCATTCTTCTGTGATTTAAAAGGAAATAAACAGCTTTTGTTTCCCTATTAATGGAAATAAGAAGTGGTGTTTTTATTTCCTATTGTTTATTCACCTTGAAGTCTCCTCAACTAATCACTTCTCCACGCTCTCCCTTGTCTAATTCTCTTTGCCCTTCAGTTAATTCTCTCTCTTACACTCCACACTAGAAGAGTAATACCATTCAAGCTCTTTAAAACGGCGAGCACTTAATTTATAAATGCAAATGGAATCGCTGTGTGAAAAAGAAAAGCGTGAAATGAAAAAGTGTGCTGTAATAAACTTCGGCTTTTAATTAAGGCGTTCTAATCGACTGAGGAGGGAATTGGTTCATTATGTTGGCTGCCCTTCTTTCTCAATGAGCCAATTCCCAGCAAAAAGAAGCAGACTGCAAACCGTATCGCTTCTATTGAACATTGAGAGAACCTTGCCCTAAATGCGGAGGTTCTTCTGCGGTTGTCTGTCTCTCTCCCATTTCACTCTCATCCTCTCCATCTCTATCGTACTCATTGCTCTCTTCTCTGTGCAACTTACATGACACGTATGTTTTGAAAACTTAAGGCAAAGATTAAACATTACATGAACCGAGCGAAATGACTTCGCGGTAACGTGTGAGGGTCGCATTTAGGAGGTCCCGGTTTCGATTTCCGTCGACTACCCACTCTGATCTTTCGTGATTTTCTCTGGTCGGTAGGTGAGTGCTGCGGTGATTTCTCATCTACCACAATTTCTTTTCCATCATTTCCCTTTCATCTTGCTCCCTTCTCATATTTTGAGTGTATTCTAGGTTTCGTGGTGTATGGAGATGTCGGATAAATGCCGCGGTTGGTTGCTCAAAGGACAGATTACTCCGCGTGGACGACATAGGCCTGCTTGGTTGACGGATCGGTTATCGCCCTCTCTGGACAGCGCTAGTAGTGGGACGAGTCTTCGAGCCAGGAACTGTTAGGGACTTCCGCGCGTCTGTGTGGCCTGTGTTCCTGGGGCTTGTAGCCTCCTGTGATTTCTTCACTTCAACCCTTCCTCCACGGGGTGGTAGCCGCAATACATTTCTCGTAGGTCGCCGTGTGAGAGCTCTCTCCCTCCGTTATATATACACCTTATATATTACACAAACTTTTTCTCTTCCTTACACTTATGTGATCGGAACTAATACATGGCACCTGGTTTACTTGAACGAATAATAGTAACAAAGTATTTTCCTGTTTTTGAAAGACAAATAATTGTGATGACACCTGTTCAATTAATTAAAGCTATTTAACTGTATACATGTAGGCACATTTTATACAGAGTAGAAATAGAAACGCTGGACATGAGGATCTAACATGAGAGATGTCAATTTCAAAGAAACAATTATTCTAAATATAATATCGTATATCTTGGAAATGACATGCCACAAGAAAAGATATTTGAAATAAATTGTGTGTTTCAAAGGGATGTACATGTTGTTTTTAGTCAGCTTTTGACCTCATACCGAGCGGGATGGCTCAAGCGGTTACATCTGTGGCCCTCATTCGGGAGGTCCCGGGATCGGTCCCCGGCGACCGTCCACCCTGACCCGTGCGTTTTTTCGCGGGTTTTCCCGGTCGTCAGGCGAATGCTGGGGCGGTTTCTTTCATTCCCCGAATTTCCTGTTCCTCTACTTCGTTCCATTAATTCCATTCATCCATCACCCCGTTTGGTCTCTTTCAGGGTTGGAAGTGTCGGCGATGGTGTTTCGGTGCAGCAGGGCAGGAAGAAAGGATGCTCTTTGTGACTCCGTCCCTCGGCTTTCGGCTGCCTGCCGGGGTGTCCGAACTCCCTTTAGGGATGTTGGACTCCCTCTGTGTGGGACGGGGTCCTGGTCCGCCTCTCCGTCTGCAAATCTTCCAACATGTAATTGCGATGAAGTATTGGTATGGAATTTTTGGGTGGAATACGATACTTCCTCTACCTGCTAGGTAGAGCATTATTGCCTTGAACATTTATCCATTTATCTACTATATATCCATAGTAAGAGATTAGCACAACACTAGGATTCCAGTTAAATGTGTAGGTTATGTTAGTATGCGAAGAGCTCATAATAGTGAATTAAGAGACTAAATGGCAAAAATTGCCAAAAGATTACATTTTTAGTTTTTTATACAGTCTTATTAAATGCAATTTCCTTTTTGGATTGAATTGGATTGGAGTGTGAAACGGAGAGGATTCGGCACCGATCCAGAAATAAGGATATTGTACCGACGGCCCCGCCCCACGAGGAGGCGACCCCGCTAGGAAGGGATGAGGCGAAAGGAGACATCGGGCGACCGAAACCAGGAGCGACGGCACAGCAATGATAGGGTTCCTACAGTTTCCAGATGTAGACGCCCCGGCAGTCGGACAAGCAGGCCGGGGACGCCGACCCACACAGGATTCAACGCTCGCCCAAGGGGCGAAGAAAGTTCAAAGAGAGCATTCTTTTTTCCTGCCACGCTGCACCGAAACACCATCACCGACAATTTCAACCCTCTAACAAACAAAACGTGGTGAAAGGTGAATGAAATGATTAATGGGACGAAATGGAGGCACAGGAAATTCGGGAGATAAAAAAATCACATTAGCTTGACGACCTGGGAAAAACTCATGGGTCAGAGTGGACGGTCGTCGGGAATCGAACCCGTGATCTCCCGAAAGCGAGTCCGATGCGTTACCGTGGCGCCACCTCGCTCGGTAATTTCCTTTTTAATACAGTATATATTTTATCACTGTAGACAAAATACTTATATTTTAAGTGTAGGTTTAAAAATGGTACTGCATCTGTCATCTGCATTTTGCAGTGTGAGTTCTGCAACACTTCACAGAAAAAATGGCAACTCCTACATACTTTGAAGCAGAGTAATAAGCTTTAGCCCCTCTTTTAAGGGAAGTTTTGTTCTGAAAATTGGTACTGCTATTAAATGCCTTCCTTGCGCTCAAACCATGCGCTTTCTTTCTTTGGTAATATAATGCGAGTTTGTTTTTTTCCATTTTTGCTTTGGACAGCTTTTCTGTGGCAGGCATTTTCTGGTATAAATGTCAGAACATGTTAAAGATAGCTATATAAATGTTAGGGTGTTAAAAACAATCTCTAAGTGCTGTTGTGGAACTACTATGGAGTTAACATGCTGGTTGGTTATTTAAAAAATCTGACGTGTTACACTCACATGACTTTCTCTACTCTTGTACAAAATATTTTCACAAACGCTCAATCTCCATATTGTTCATGTTAATCGAGATATCGAGATGCTAATCTTATCGCTAATTTTTGTAGGTGCAAGGGGAATTGGTAGGCTTTAAGCGATAGTCAATCTTTTAAGAGCTGGTTGCTATGTGGAGCATTCCATTCTCTTTGCATGTCCAGTACATTAAAAAAAAATAACGAATTCCCATTTGAGAAAAAGTATAGTAATGGACAATTTAAGGGAATAATAAGCAATATCTCGAAAATGGTTCACTCAAAAAAAAAAAAAAAAGCTCTATGACATAAATTGTGTATTTTAGCGCGATCTACATTTTTTGTGTAGCAAAATTTTATCTATCTCTTATGGTTTACCAGTTATTCAAAAGTCGTTCACAATGAAGAATACTTTTGGAGACACTCCCAGAAAATTCGAAATATACTATTCATTTGCCATAAAAAATGTCTTAAACTTATGGTATTTTATTTAAAATCGTTAAAGCCATTTTTGAGAAAATTAAAATTTTCGAAAAATGTTCCATGTAAAGGGTAATCTGGGGTGGGAGGGGATTTTCTTGAAAACCTTCGTGTCGCATCTCTGGAAGATACTGACATAAATACCAAGTTTGGTGTTTATCCGACTGTTCGTTTCTGAGTTATGCTGTTCACAGACAGACACACACACAGACATGTTTCCAAAAATGTTTTTTTTTTGGATTCAGGGGGCCTCAAAACATATATTTCCGGTGAAATCTCGGTATCGAATTTTTGGGTGGAATACAATACTTCCCTACTTACTATACGTAGTAGAGAAAGTAAAAATTGCTGATAAATTTTAATCAAATGATGGTATAATTAAGAAGGCATCCTATCCTTATTAATATAAAAACCTAGTAGATAAAAGTGGATCAGTGAGCTTAGAAAGCATGCACCTAGATGCTGTGAAAATTTCAGTCTGATGTCTTAAATACAGGATGAGCCAAAAAACTACGAACTGCTACGCGGTATTTTTCCTGTCCGCGTCCTCGGCGCTCGCTACCGTCTGCCGCTATCATAGAAAGGCGCGGATGAAACCATAGAACATTTTTAAAACTACTTTTAAATGCTTTAGTTACCAACTATATGAAAGGAAATGCTGAATCTGGCCACCGTCAGTGTCCATACATTTTTGGTACCTCTTTAGGAAAATAACCATCACTCGCCGTAGTTCACGTTGAGAAATGCTGGCAATTTCCTGGCGGATATTTTGTTTTAATTATTCCAGGGTGTATGGGTTTGTCCATACTTTGTTTTAAGTTACCCCAGAGATAGAAATCGCAGGAGGTTAGGTCGGCGGACCGAGGGGGCCACAAATCTGTACTAATAATTCTGTCCTCAAACACAGTTTCAATTTTTCTCATCGAAATATTGGCCTATAAGCTTGTTGAAAAAAGGTAAAATCACGCTCCCTAGCTGTTAATGCTCTAAAAAAATGGGGGGCAAAGTTGTATTCACATATGTACGGGCTTCAACTGTTGACTCGAAAAAAATTGGCGGGTGATGGATAGTTTTCTAAAGAGGTGCCAAAAATGTATGGACAACGACGGTGACCAGTTTCAGCATTTCCTTTCATAAAGTTGGTAAGTAAAGCCTTTAAAAGTAGTTTTAAAAATGTTGTATGGTTTCATACGCGCCTTTCTATGATAGCGGCAGACGGCAACGAGCGCCGAGGACGCGGACAGGAAAAACACGCGCAGGCGGTTGGTAGTTTTTTGGCTTTCCCTGTAGTTTTTGAGGTAGTGGGTCATGAAGTTAACATTGCGGTTTTTAATCTCCCATTAAAAGCCTGTATTCATTCTTGCATTTGTAAAAATGAGGAAACAAAGGAGCAAATGCTCTATAAGTCTTTAGAATCTCTATAACGTTGCTAATGGGCAGAGAAGGTTACACATCAGTCAGCACTGATACATCCTCAGATACCTGAAGTTTAGTTACATTGTATCTGCGTGGTTGGCAGCAAGAGTTGTTCTTGGAACAACCGCATGTACATCGCTGCAGAGTAATTTATGGTCCGACTGGATGTTTTTCAACCTGGCCAGACGTTGCTCCTCCTTCCACCTTTTATGGCTTTCTTTATCCACCATCATCATCCTAACTTTGATAAATAGCTAAACATAAACAGGAACAACATCTGTCCTTGACGATGAATGTGATTCACCAAGGAAGAAACGAGGCTAAGGTGTTAATTACTGGCTTGACCAACAAACTAAGAAAAAGGAAATACTACAAAGGAAAGGTTTAGTAAACCACTGATGCATATGTGCTGCACATCCCAGCCGTGATCTAGGGGTACCATGCTAGTCTCTAGTTCGCGGGTTCAAACGCGGCGGAGGGCAATGGATTTCTTCGGGTCTAAAAATCCTTATCATGGCATCCTGAAGGAAAGTAAAGCCGGTGGTCCCGTGTCGTAGATTTATGGTACGTAAAAGAACCTCAAGGCGATAAAGAGGTCTCTGAGTAAAATGCATGGTCTTTCACGCTCAGTGTACCTAGAATGTGTTGCTAAGAATCATAGCTGTTAAAGAGCGTCCATAAATTGTTGCAGTTCTCTGGCTCGTGTTATCTTATTTGCTGGGTGCCTGTTATTGTTTTATTATTTTAAATGTTGGGTTATTTGTCCTCCGGCTAGCTATTATTACTCAGTCGAGCAAGTATCTCTGAGCAAGGCGTGTAAACGGAAAGGAGTTGTTACTAAAAGATATACACGCCTGACTGAAACTGTGATATTTCCGAATGTAACTACTGTCGTATTAGTTGCCATGTACTTCGCATTTTGTAACTAACTTTACACGTGTACCTCGCGAGAGATTCTTTCAAATTGTATGACGTGCACCTCACGAGAGATTCCTTAGAACTGCGCGACACATGCTTATGGCTCGAGAATATATACTCCCTCTCCTCGAATTGCCTAAACATTATAATAGAGCTGCTATTGGTTACCAAATCGCGGCAACATTAGCGTGTTTTGTCAACCAATCACTACTACTAACATATGCTCTAGGGAAGATATTCCCTCCATTTCTAAAGAAAGGCACGCTACCCTGACGTCATTTGCTTGTCTCTTCTTAGTGATAAACAACTCACTCCCTCGGTTTATTGTTACCCACTTCTGTAGTCAGTTTCAGTGAGGCCGTGTACTTATTTCCTAACAATACTTATGGCTAACAAACATCTAAAATCCTGTACATACAATAATATTAATTTACACTACAATAACTCTGGCATTCACAGCATGTTATGATATAAAATACTGCCTCAAAATAAAACTCAATTTTTATAAATTCATTGTGGTAGACTTATGATTAAGAAGGCCTTATCATCCACCCTGTTCAAGATCTGTTTGGAGAAATTGGTGAAGAACTGTTACTGAAATTTGATGTGTTACACTCACATAATTTTCTCTACCTTCTCGTTTATTAGTGGATAAGCATTATATTCTTAGAAGGCGTATTACTTTTTCTACTACGTATAATAAGTAGGGGAAGTATTGCATTCCACCCAAAAATTTGATACCGAGATTTCACCGGAAATACGTGATTTGAGGCCCCTGAATCCGCAAAAAGCATTTTTTAAAACAAAATGTGTCTATGTGCCTGTGTGGATGTGTCTGTGTGTCTGTGAACAGCATAACTCAAAAAACGAAAAGTCGGATAATTACTATATTTAGTATTTAGGTTCAGTATCTTTCGAAGATGCGACACGAAGATTTTCAAGGAAATTCCCACATCCCGGACTACCGTTTACATGGAACATTTTTCGAAAATGTTTATTTTCTCAAAAAAAATGGAGAAATAGCTACATTACACATTTCATTATAGATACAAAGTAAACAGCGAGAGTTAACTATTTTAGAACTGGACGCTATATGTTGGCCTTAAAATTTCATACCGTTTCCATGCAATCGTGGGAAACAACTGAATATCGATAGGACTTTAAAAGAGTGACAAATTATTGAACAATTCTAATTATTGATAGCGGGTATTTCGGAAATGCGTATGCCACAGAAAAAGTTATTGGGAATAAATTGTGTATTTTAAAGAGAGAAAATTCTGTAGTGCATTTTCGTCTACCGTTTAACGTTTACAAGTTATAAAAGATTGTGTAAAATTTCTTCCGATTAAAGAGGACTTCACAGGCTATTCTCAGAAAATCCAAGATATACATTTTATTTTCCATGTAAATATCTTTAACCTATGGTATTTAATCAGGATCGTTACCACCATTTTTGAGAAAATCAAAACTTTCGAAACTTTTTCCATGTAGAGGGTAGTTTGGGTGAGGGGATTTTCTTGAAAATCTACATGTCCCATCTTTGGAAGGTATTGAACTTAAATAGCAGGTTTGGTATTTGTCCGACTTTTCGTTTTTGAGTTATGCTGTTCACAGACACACACACGCGCACGGACCTTTTCCTAAAAATTCTGCTTTGAGTCCAGAAGCCTGAAAACATTTCCGGTGAAATCTCGACATCAATTTTTGAGTGGAATACTGTACTTCCCCTACTTACTGTAAGTACATAGTAGAGAAAGTAAAAATATCCCAAGGAACACACCTGCTAATGGAGATAAATTACAATTATGTATGAGGTTAAATGCAGAAAACCTGAACACTCACACGACTTTCGCTTCCAATGACACGTTCATATACATATATACTTTGTATATTATACTATTTATATAAACTTTATTCTTATATTCACGTTACGTTACTTTATTTACTTAAAATTTGATAATAGATTTCAACGGAAATACATGTTTTGAGGCTCCCTTAGCAAAACATTAGAAAAAAAAAGTCCGTCCGTGTGTGTACAAACAACATAACTAAAAAAACGAACAGCCCGATAAATACCACTTAGCATTTAAATTCTGTGTCTTCCAAAGATGCGACAGGAAGATTTTTCAAGAAAATCCCTCAACCCTAACTACCCTTTATATGGAAAAGTTTTCGTCAATTGTTATTTTCTCAAAAATGGCTGTAACGATATGATTAAAATACCGTATGATTAAGGTGTTTTAATGGCAATGAAATGTATATCTTGAATTTTCTGGGAATAGCTTGTGAAGTCCCCTTCATTCTGAATGATTGTTGTATAACTGGTAAACCGTAAGAGAAAGACAAAAACTTCCTTGAGAAGAAGTGTAGATCTCGTTGAGGATACTTGGTAGGGTTTTGGGTTCAATTTTTTTTTTATTTTTTTTATTTGGATCTTTAAAGGGCTCTTATGGTCCAGAGATGTTATAATATATTGATATGCAACAATGTGCTCACCTTGTATTTTGCCATTTCCCGTAAGTTTTGTTTTTTACACTTCAGGTACAGTTTTCTCAAAATCTATTTAACTTAGAAGTTTGACGTTTTTTGTAGTTGTACAGAATGTTTAACTAGATTTAGAATATTAAAGATCTTGATCCTAAATTACATGGTTTCCAAGAAACAAACTATAAATATAAAAAATTACACCAAAATTATTTTATTGTTCTGTTTATTTAAAATTAAGTTATTTCCTCAAATAGACAATTAGTTAACCGACTACCTTAAGCTACTTCTTTATTTTCAGACAAAACTGTACCTATAAATGAAAGTACAATTGCTTTAGAAATTGTTTTACGAACATTTAAGTATTTTAATTAAAATATTTAAAGCTAGCTAAAACATCATACTGCCAGTTATAATATATTGATATGCAACAATGTGCTCACCTTGTATTTTGCCATTTCCCGTAAGTTTTGTTTTTTACACTTCAGGTACAGTTTTCTCAAAATCTATTTAACTTAGAAGTTTGACGTTTTTTGTAGTTGTACAGAATGTTTAACTAGATTTAGAATATTAAAGATCTTGATCCTAAATTACATGGTTTCCAAGAAACAAACTATAAATATAAAAAATTACACCAAAATTATTTTATTGTTCTGTTTATTTAAAATTAAGTTATTTCCTCAAATAGACAATTAGTTAACCGACTACCTTAAGCTACTTCTTTATTTTCAGACAAAACTGTACCTATAAATGAAAGTACAATTGCTTTAGAAATTGTTTTACGAACATTTAAGTATTTTAATTAAAATATTTAAAGCTAGCTAAAACATCATACTGCCAGTATACTCAGAAAACTTTCTTTATAAGAATTAAAAGTTTCATTGTCTTAGATGTTGTAATTCTAGGGAAAACTGGCTTTCTTTCAATTGTGAGAAAGCGTAAAAATACCCTGCGATCTCAACCTTAAAGCACCCAATTTATGTCCAATACATTTTTTGTTGCGTTAACTATGTCCAAATTATTGCTTGTTATTGGTTCTGATTTTCAAATCCTTATACTTTTCTCAAGTGGAAAATTGTTATTCGCTTTTTCTCGTGATCATGCAAGGAGAATTGAATTTCAAAACCATTACATAGCGATCCGTTTTAGAAATCTGACCATCGCTTTAGCCTACTGTCTTAACCTAGTTTAAACTTACAACTAAACGTAATAAAGGTTTATCTCGATTAACAAGAAGTAGATAGATAAACAAGCTTTTGGAGGAATACTTTGTAGATGAGTGATTATTATTATTATTATTTACTTTTTTATGTTTACTTTTTTGTGTTTCCATCATAATAACTGTTCCAAAGTAATGGTTGGGTTATTTTTACTTTTTCTATTACGTATAGTAAGTAGGGGAAGTATTGTATTCCACCCAAAAATTCGATACCGAGATTTCACCGGAAATATATGTTTTGAGACCCCCTGAATCCAAAAAACAGCATTTTTGGAAACATGTCCGTGTGTGTGTGTGTCTGAGTGTGTGTCTGTGTGTGTGTGTGTGTGTCTGTAAACAGCATAACTCAAAAACGAACAGTTGGATAAACACCAAACTTGATATTTAGGTTTAGTATCTTCCAGAAATGCAACAAGAAGGTTTTCAAGAAAATCCCCCCACCCCAGACTGCCCTTTACATGGAACATTTTTCGAAAATTTTAATTTTCTCAAAAATGGCTCTAAGGATTTTGATTAAAATATCATATGTTTAAGATATTTTCATGAGAAATGAAATGTATATCTCGAATTTTCTGGGAATGTCTCCAAAAGTATTCTTCATTGTGAACGACTTTTGCATAACTGGTAAACCATAAGAGATAGACAAAATATTACTACACAAAAAATGTAGATCGCGTTAAAGTACACAGTTTATGTCATATACATTTTTGTTGTTGAGTGAACCATTTTCGAGCTATTGCTTGTTATTCCCTTAAATTTTCCAATACTTATACTTTTTCTCGAATTCGTTATTCACTTTTTTACTTTCTCTACTACGTATAGTAAGTAGGGGAAGTATTGCATTCCACCCAAAAATTCGATACCGAGATTTCACCGGAAATACATGTTTTGAGACCTCCTGAATCCAAAAAAAGCATTTTTGGAAACATGTCCGTGTGTGTGTCTGTGTGTGTGTGTGTCTGTGTGTGTGTGTGTGTGTGTGTGTCTGTGTGTGTGTCTGTGTGTCTGTGAACAGCATAACTCAAAAACGAACAGTCGGATAAGCACCAAACTTGGTATTTAGGTTCAGTATCTTCCAGAGATGCGACACGAAGGTTTTCAAGAAAATCCCCCCACCCCAGACTACCCTTTACATGGAAGATTTTTCGAAAAGTTTAATTTTCTCAAAAATGGCTCTAACGATTTTGATGAAAATATCATATGTTTAAGATAATGTCATGAGAAATGAAATGTATATCTCGAAATTTCTGGGAATGTCTCCAAAAGTATTCTTCATTGTGAACGACTTTTGCATAACTGGTAAACCATAAGAGATAGACAAAATTTTACTACACAAAAAATGTAGATCGCGTTAAAATACACAACTTATATCATATACATTTCTTTTGTTGAGTGAACCGTTTTCGAGATATTGCTTGTTATTTCCTTAAATTTTCCAATACTTATACTTTTTCTCAAATTCGTTATTCATTTTTTTGTGTCCTAGACATGCAAAGAGAATGGAATGCTCCACATAGCAACCAGCGATAAAATATTTGACTATCGCTTAAAAGCTACCATATTCCCCTTGCATCTACAAGAAAATTACCAATAAGATCGACATCTCGATATCTCGATTAACATGAAGCATATGGAGAATAAGCGTTTGTAAAAATAGATTGTACAAGAGTAGAGAAAGTCATGTGAGTGTAACACATCAGATTTTTATATCTTGGACATACAAAGAGAATGGAATGCGCACATAGCAAACAACGCTTCAAAGATTTGACTGTCGCTTAAAACCTACCATATTCCCCTTGCATCTACAAGAAAATTAGCAATAAGATTAACATCTCGATTAACATGAAGCATATGGAGATTAATCGTTTGTAAAAATAGCTTGTACAAGAATAGAGAAAGTCATGTGAGTGTAACACATCACATTTTCGTTCCTCAAATATAATATAGACGTGATTAAGAAAGGAATTGGTATTTCTTTAAAACTAAATCACTTCCCAAATACTAGAACCGAAGTCACATTGGCATCCTTGTTCATTGATTGATGAATTCCGAGGTCCTGACCCCCAGTTGTGACTCATTCTGGTGTTAACGAAGTGAACAAGGGCGTGCGAGAGTTTGTCAAAGCCTACTGCAAGTCGATCTTTCAATAAAACAAGAGTCGATGATGGATAACCACAAACCGCAGTGTCAGGTACCAACAAAGCGTTTTGTCAAACGGTTTCTTTCGTGTCTTTCTGTGCACTTGAACTTCTCTTTTCTAACTAATCATGTCTGAATAAACCGGCAAAAAGTAAAACCGCCATCAGTGTTTATATTAATGGAGTGAAAAGTTCTCAAAGACGCGCTACAAACACATATTGAAGTAAGGAACAATTGCGTACGAGATTATTTTTACCTTCTCTGGCAACTCCCTATGTAAGGTATGAGGAAGTATCTTATTCCACCTAACAATGCAATATCGAGATTTCACAGGAAATACATGTTTTGGAGTCCCCTGAATTAAAAAAATCTTATATGTTCACATGAGTTTCTCTAACCTCTACCGTTTATTAGTGTGTATAGAGCTTATTCCTACTTTCCTATCTACTATTTATTTTGCTATCTACTTCATTTTAATCGAGATAAACCTTTCCGCAAATAGCTGCATTACACACTTCGTTATAGATACAAAGGAAATGTTTTAGAATTGGACGCTATACGCTGTCTTTAAAATTCTATACTCTTTCCATGACATCGCGAGAAACAACTGAAAATCGACATGACTGAAAGAAAGACTAAGTATTGAACAATTCAAACCATTAATAACGAATATCTCGGGAGTGGCTTATGCTACAGAAAAAGTTATTTGGAATTAATTGTTTATTTTAAAAGGATCTACATTTTTAGTGCATTTTTGTCTATTGCTTAGCGTTTACAATTTATATAAGATAATTAAAATTCCTTCCAATGAAGAGGACTTCACAGGTTTCCCAGAAAATTCAAGATATACATTTTATTTGTCATGTAAATATCCTTAATGCGTGGTACACTAATCGAAAATTTTAGAGCAGTTTTTTAAACAAATAAAAACTTTCCACAAAATGTCCATATAAAGGGTAGTTTGGGCGGGGATTATCTTAAAAATCTTCATGTGGCGTCCTTGGAAGATCTTGAACTTAAATACCAGGTTTCGCACTTAACCGACCTTTTTTCGTTTTAGAGTTTGGTATTTATGCGACTTTTCGTTTTTGAGTCATGCTGTTCTCAGACTGACTCACAGACACACAGACACACTCACACACACGCACGCACACACACACCTTTTTCTGAAAATGATTTTTCAGGTTCAGGGGACCTCAAAACGTATTTGCGGTGAAATCTCGACATAGAATTTATGGATGGAATACAGTACTTCTTCTACTTATTGTAAGTGCGTAGTAGAGAAAGTAATATCTGATGTGTTATATTCACACGACTTTCTCTGCCTCTATTGCTGATTATGGGTATTGAAATTATTGTTATGAAAGTTTATTTTCCTATCTGCTTCATTTTAATCTAGATAAATCTTTAAGGAAAAAGTTGCATTACACATTTCGTTATAGATACAAAAGGAATAGCGATAATCAAATGTTTAAGAACTGGACGCTATATGCGACCATAAAATTTCATCCTCTTTCCGTGGCATAACGAAAAACAGCTGAAAATCGACAGAACTTTAAAAGAATGACTAAGTAGTGAACAATTCGAACCATTAATAACGGATTTTTCGAAAATGGCTGATGCCACAAAAAAGCTAGTTGAAATAATTCGTGTCTTTTAAATAGATCTACATTTTTGGGGGGGTTTGTAGTACGTTTTCGTCTATCGATTACCGTTTACCAGTTATACAGGTTTGTATAAAATTATTTCCAAATGAAGAGGACTTCACAGGTTATTCCCAGAAAAATCAAGATATACATTTTCTTTGTCATGTAAATATCTTTAATATATAGTGTCTTAATCGAAATCGTTAGAACCATTTTTCAGAAAATCAAAACAATTCTAAAAGATGTTCCATGTAAAGAGTAGTTTGGTATGGGGGATTTTCTTAAATCATCGTGTCACATCTTTGGAAGGTATTGAACCTAAATACAAAGTTTGGTATTTATCCGACTTTTCGTTTTTAAGTTACTTATGCTATTCACAGATACAAGCACATTGGTGGAATGCAATACCTGTATGCACGTGGAAAGAATGTAAAATATTTTTAGGACAAGATTCGCGTGGGTGAGTCTGTGAACAGCATAATTCTAAAACGAAATGTTCGATAAATACCAAGTTTGGCATTTAAGTTCAGTACCTTCCAAAGATGCGACACGAAGGTTTTCAAGAAAATCTCCCACCACACACTACCTTTTACATGGTACAGTTTTTGAAGCTTTTTATTTTCTAAAAAATGGCTTTAACGTTTTTGATTAAAATACCATATATTAAAGATATTTACATTACAAATAAAATGCATACTTTGAATTTTTTCGGAATAACCTGTGAAGTCCTCTTTATTTGGAAGGAATTTTGTAGAATCTTATATAACTCGTAAACGTTAAGCGATAGATGAAAGCGTACCACATAAAAAAAAGTAGCTCTCTTTAAAATAACAATTTATTTCAACTTTTTGTAGCATCAGTCATTTCTAGATATCGTTATTTTCAAGTCCCATCGACTTTCACCTGTTTCTTGCGACTGTATGGAAACAGTATGTAATTTTAAGGCTAGCGTATAGCGTCCCGTTCTTAAACATTGGACTATCGCTGTCCTTGTATCTATAACTAAATTTGTAATGTAGCTATTTCTGCAAAAGTTGCTTTGAGTAAAATGTTGTAGACAGAAAAATATGTTTTAGTAAGAATAGTTTGTATACCCTTCGGAGCAGGATATTGGACCCTGTGTGGAGCGGGGGTCCCCAGTCTGCCTATCCATGTGTCGGGGCGTTTCAATCTGGAATCTGTAGGGATCCTGTCAATTCTGTGTCGTTACTTCTGGTTCCGGCCACCCGAAGTGTCCTCTCACTTACTCCTCCCCTGCGGGGGCGCTCCTTGTGAAATATAGATACAATATCCTCACTGGAGCATACGCGTCCCCTTTGTTGATCAATAAAGAAAGAAAGAAAAAAAAACTTCACGGTTGTTAGTGAATTACAATTTTATTGTACAACATTTTTGAAAAGACAGTTAATCACGAAAAAGAGTATTTTTAGACGTCTAGCACTAAAAGTAGGACCTTTAACAGGAGCCACTCACACTAGAAATTGAAGATTATAACACTCAATGAAATAACATGTGTATAACACTCCATTGTTATCACACTTATATGGAAATTATATGTATATTAAGCGGAGGTCTACTATCGATTAATGTAATAGCGGATTATTTGAAGGGAAGTAAAGGCGTTGGTCCCATGTTGTAGATTTACGGCACATAAAAGAACCTCAAGCGTGATAAAAAGAAGCCTCTGAGCAAAATTCCCGGTATTTAACGCCCAATATAGAATAGGTCGCGAAGAACCATAGTAGTTAAAGAACGTCCATAAATAAAACTCACTTTATTTAGTTTTGGATCATTTGAATGACTCGGAAATGGATTCGGCAGAACCAGAAGATTTGCAAGCAATCACCAGAAGATAACGTTGGAATTGTTTCTAAAGAAGTCGAGGAAACACTATGATATTGCATACAAAAGATTTTTTCAATGGTGTAAGGTAAGAGCGTACAAAATAATTACAGCGAAAATGTGTTGTGTTATCAGAACTGGTGCTATGAAGGTCAAACAACAACGAATACCAAACAACAACAGACTAGAGCTCATCGTTGCGTGTGTCCGAATGTATACTGGTATTTCCACACAGATTTAGCTGGTTACTTTATAATTTAATATTCTGGTCTGTCTAAAAAGAAATAGTGTATGGCAATACACGTTGCAAGTTAGTTTATTTTGCTCGCAGGATTTCTACACTCGGCTTTCAGCCTCGTACCGCAAACATTCTTACTCACGAAATAAACTCCATTTTAATACTTGTATCTTAAATAACTATTTTGGTCGACCACACTATAATACGCTGATTACATGTGACGTAACTAAACTGTTTTGGCATCCATAATACATCAGCAACTCATTATGATCTTACTCAGCGGCGCGCGCAACTCCCTTTTCGTCCATACCTTATTAACCTTCAAAGCAGCAGTTCACTGGGACGCATTCCCCAGATAAACAATGAAACAAATATATTTAAAATAAAATAAATTCTGTTCTTTGTAATTTTAATATTCTAATAAATTGAGTTCATTTCCTTTCCTCCAATGTGTTGCTTTCACGTTACCTGCAAAAAGATAAATACAACGTGGTCTTAACAGTGCTGCCACCTGTGAGTATTCGCAAACCGATCAAGGTCTTAACATCGTGCTGCCATTCGACCACATTTTAATTACGCACAAATAACAAGATGGGACCTTTTTGTAAAAACTCAGAGTTTTGAAATTATAGTGTTGTCCAAAAACGGTCGTATATAACTTGACTATAATGGTAATTGAGACGCTCGTATGAAAATTATGAAACGAGCGGTGTCTTAATTACTATCCTTTTTGTTTTGTTGCATAATATATCATTATGAATCAGAGTTTGTTAACATCAAAGCATAAATCTGTTGTCAGTTCAAAGAATGTGAATAAGGAAATAGGGCTACTTCCAAAAGCCGTTACCACAGTCACAGCTTTTATTAGATTTGTGTAAATCATTATATGATGGCGTCAGTCTAACACAAGAACATTTACAGGAATATACCTTATAGTAATGTACAACAGTAAATATCATAATTTGTATGATTAGAACCAGATGTTGTTTATTAAATATATTACGATTATGACCTTTTAAAATTTGCTATAATTTTTTGTCTACCTATTTTGATTGTCATAAATTCCTAAACATCCGGGTGCTAGTTAGAATATAGGAGTGCATATTAACCACAGAAGTTCTTGTATGCCTACAATGTAATGAAAAGATAAACAATCACATGGCGTAGATATACACTCTTCATGTTGCCACCCACCTGATGTACAAATGGGAAGCCGTGTTTGTAAAAGTGATGCTTCTACTCGACTGCTCTACCACTGCCAAGTAGGTCTGTTGTATAAGAATTAGCGAACCAGGACACGCATCACGTCGTGATTCATCCGATACTACAAGATAGTCATCACTTTACGTTAAATGAACGATTTCCTGGAAGGCGTTACCTCACGGAGTAAAGGTTCAATGGGGGCGGTGCCCTCCAATCTTTAACTTAAGTCTTCAAGTGATGCGTGAAGAGATTAAGATGTTTTTGGGTCGGAAACTTAGTTTCGACGGAAAGAAATTAAAATTAAATTGAATTTTATTTATGGAAGCTCTTTAACTGCTGCGGTCCTTAACATCCCATTGGGCGTGAAAGACCGGTAATTTTGCTCAGAGGCCTCTTTATGAGGCTTGAGTTCTTTTACGTGCCGTAAATCTACGACAGGGGACCATCGGCTTTACTTCCCTTCCGAAGGAAGCCACGCTAAGCGTGTTTACGCCCGAAAAAATCCATCGCCCTCCGCCGGATTTGAACCCGCGACTTCGGGAACTAGAGACCAGCATGGTAATGACGGAAATAGATTAATGTTTGTTACAACAAATGTATAAATTCCACATGTTTTATCTGCTAAAGGAATGGTGAACTAAGATTCCTGAATCCAAGTATTTAAACAAAGACCCTTCAAGTGTTTGTAATTTATTTGTTTGTAATTTATTTAGCTGTACAAGCTTTAGTCTTCTGCATCATAGTGTGACTTAGCTTTTTCTCTAGTCACTATTTTTTGTCTGCATGTAGCGTTTCAATTCGCACGCGAGCCTTGTAGAACTCAGGACTCTCACGTAGACAACTGCTACAAGAACTCTATGAGGAAACAGCAGAGCAGAATTAAATAAAATAAATTAAAAAAAACAGAGCCAGCCATCCTTTTACGAGGGGGGTACCTTCCAGAAGATTCACAGAAACCAGAAGAGAGGGGATTCTGAACGTTTCTATCCACGTCCCGATAGGAACTTCGGGCAGTTCGATAAGCTGAGAGCACTTCCATCTCCTCTCAACTTCGCCTCGTAGTTTCAAACTCTTCCTCGTTCTCTAGTGATGCACTTGCCGCACTTATATCGCAATATTCTATTTTAGAGACAGTGTAAGTCACTTGAGGGTTAAATTAGCTTTGCTAGTTAAGGCAGGAGTGCGCTCAGTGAGGTAAAACAAGCAGTAAATCACGAGAGCCAGGTCTGAAAACACAGTATGTATAGAAACGCAAAACGTGTGGTTGCATGTTTGACCTAGCACGATATTTTCTACGTCACGTTGACGTAATTAGTAAATAAATATCAGATGTAGTTCAGTATATCAACGGGGCCATCTTCCCGACTGAGACAAGGGATATACATTGTGTTGTGTCGTCATCAGCGAGCGTGGCCGTGAAGTACACCGGCCTACATATCTCACCTAGAACGTGGCCATATGCGGCTGTGCAGCTGTTCGCATCAGGACTTTCATTGACCAACGTGTAGCTGGTGGTCATTCCAGAATAGCTGCTTTTCAAGCGAAAATATAATGTAATTCATTTTAACATTAATCCCAGGGGCACATTCACATCTGCATTTTCCGTTTCTTTTTGTCAGATGTTTATTTTAATTTATTATTGTACTTTCTCTAACACGTACCTTAGTAAGTAGACGAAATATCATACTCTATCCAAAACTTCAGTATCGATATTTCACCGGAAATATGTGTTTTGAGGTCTCATAATTTAACCAAAAAAAAGCAACTATTTAGAAAACGGTTTACGTGTGCATTATGACCAAGATAACTAAAAGAAGAAAAGTCTGATAAATGCCAAATTGGGTGTTTAAATTCAGTTTCTTCTAAGGTTGCAACACAAAAATGTTAAAGAAAATCCACCTACCAGAAACTATCGTTTACTTGGAGCAACTTTGGTTACTTTTAATTGTTTCTAAATTATTAATGCTTTTAATAAAGTAACATATGTTTAAGATATTTGCATTACTAATAAACTGTATATCTTCTTCATTTTAGGTGAATTCTGTATAATTTTGTAAAACAAGAGATAAAAGCTTAATACACAAAAGATGCATGCATATCTCGTTAAATCACGCAATTTATGTCAAATATTTTTTTGCATCAAGCGAGATGGCACAGACGGTAGCACCTGTGGCTTGCATTGGGGAAGTCGCGAATTCAAATACCGTGTGCCCTCCAATCTGACATTTTCTTGTAGTTTGCATCAGTTGCCAGGTAAATACCGAATTAGATATTCATTACCATAAGTTCCACCTATAGAGGTAAAGAAATAAACACAGAGTACTGGAAGCAACTACGCAGCTAAGGCCATCTGCCTAATATACACTGATTCACGTGAACCAACGAATACAGTAACCGTCGCGATATGTCATGAAGTTAAAGCGGGTTTAAACAATATAAAATAAAAAGTGGTTACCGGTTAAGAAATATTTCTTGCTGTTGGTTTGAATTTTCCAGTACTCTAGCGCTACGTCCGCATTCTTTTATTTCTTGCTTTACAATGCAGAGATTTGTAATTTCACATCAGCATGTAACGACCCGATTTTTAAACATTTGACTATGGTTTCTCCTTGTGTACAACGAAACGTGTAATTAAACTATTTAAATAAATGTTTATTTGGATTAATGTGAAATATAGAAGTAAGCTTTTGTGAGAATAGTGTGTGAAGGCTAGATATATAAAGATGAGCAGTTATGGGCAGAGAAAGTCATGTGAATTTAACACAGATACCTTTTATTTTTTCTATTATGTACACATTACGTAGTGAAGCTATTGCATTCTACGCAAAAATTCAGTACCCAGATTTCGCCGAAAATATACGTTTTGAGACCCCTGAATTAAAACATTTTTTTTTACTTTCTCTACTACGTACAGTAAGTATGGAAAGCATTGCATTCCACCCAAAAATTCGATACTGAGATTTCACCTGAAGGCGCCCAGAATCCAAATAAAGCATTTTTGGAAACATGTCCGTGTATGTGTCTGTGAACAGCATAACTCAAACAGGAAAAGTCGGATAAATACCAAACTTGGTATTTGAGTTTAGTATCTTCCAAGAATGCGACACGAAGATTTTCAAGAAAATCCTCCACCACTGAAAATTCTTTGAAAATTTTGATTTTCTCGAAAATGGCCTTAACGATTTTGATTAAAGTATCATATATTTAAGATATCATGGCAAATGAAAAGTGTATCTTCAATTTTATGGTAATGTTTCCAAAAGGCCTCTTCATCCTGAATGATTTTTGCATAACTGGTAAATCGTAAGAAATAGACAAGCTTTTACTACACAAAAATAGATCTCGTTAAAACACACAATTTATGTCACATACATTTTTTGGTTTTTTGTTTGTTTGTTTGTTTGTTCAGTGAACCATTTCCGAGGTATTTCTTGTTATTTGTTTTAATTTTTCAATACATGCTTTTTCTCAAATGGGAATTCGTTATTCGTTTTTTTTCTTTCTTTCTTTTTTATGTCCTGGACATACAAAGAGAATGGAATGCTCCACATAGCAACCAGCTCTTAAAAGATTTGACTATCGCTTAAAGCCTACTGTATTTCCATATTCCCCTTGTAACTACAAGAAAATTAGCAATAAGATAATTTCTGCAAATGTTTATTTCGATTAACTTGAAGTAGATGGAGAATAAGAGTTTGTAAAAATAGCTTGTACAAGAGTAGAGAAAGTCATGTGAGTGCAACATATAACATTTTTTAATTTGCTCTGTGCTCTGCCTATGGTACAGCAAACATTATTTCGACCTAAAATTCTACATCACAATTTCATTGGAAATATAAGTTTAAGATTTCCTGAATTAAAAAACGGTTATTTTGAGCAAAAATATTCGTCTGTTTATGGATTTGCATATAGCATTACTGAAAAAATCAGATAATTACTAATTTTCATGTCTAAGCCGTGCTTCTTTAGATGGAAAACGTTTATTTTTTATTCTTAATTTTTTCAAAATAGATCTAACAATTTTGATTAAAATATATGTTTGAGATATTCGTATGATTTAAAAAAGTATATTGTAAATTTTCTACGAATGATCTATTAAGGCCTCTTCATTCTGAATGAATGTTACCTAACCTGAAACTATAAGAGAAGGACAAAAACATACTGCAGGAAAACTTTAAAGGTTATCAAAAGTTGAACTGGGTCATTTAATGGAACCTGTCTTAGCATGTGCGATATTTTTCCTCTCTCTCTCTCTCTCTCTCTCTCTCTCTCTCTCTCTCGTATTTTCTTAGTAACAAAATGCCATTTGCGATAAAAAAAAAGCTGTTAAAATTTATTTTCACAGCAATTTAGCCAGCGCATTTTGCTTAATATTCTGTAGATGTATTTCATGTAAATGATTCTGCGCGTTTCGGATAGTTAGCCTTACTTACGTAGACGCTGCTATTGATCTAGTTTGCTGCTATTGATTTATACGGAATATGAAGCTTTTATGAACGTGTGTTTGCTGTTCTGCGGGCACATACACTATGTGATCAAAAGTATCCAGATACCCCCACAAACATACCTTTTTCATCTTAGGTACTACTGCCACCTACTGCCTGGTACTCATCCGCAACCTCAGTAGGCATTAGACATCGTGAAACAGTAGAATGGGACGCTCCGTGGAACTCACGGACTTCGAACGTGATCAGGTGATTGGGTGTCACTTGTGTCAGAAGTCTGTACGCGAGATTTCCACACTCCTAAACATTCCTAGGTCCACTGTTTCTGATGTGATAATGAAGTGGAAACGTGAAGGGACATGCACAGGACAAAAGCGTACAGACCGACCTCGTCTGTTGACTGACAGAGACCGCCGACATTTGAAGAGGGTCGTAAAGAGTAATAGGCAGACATCTATCCAGACCATCACACAGGAATTCCAAACTGCATCAGGATCCATTCCAAGTACTATGACAGGCGTGAGGTGAGAAACCTTGGATTCCATGGTCGAGCGGCTGCTCATAAGCCACACATCACGCAGGAAAATGCCAAACGACGCCTCGCTTGGTGTAAGGAGCGTCAACATTTCACAATTTAACAGTGGCAAAACGTTGTGTGGACTAACGAATCACGGTACACAATGTGGCGATCCGATGACAGGGTGTGGGTATGGCGAATGCCCGGTGAACGTCATCTGCTAGCGTGTGTAGTGCCAACAGTGAAATTCGGAGGTGGTTGTGTTATGGTGCGGTCGTATTTTTTTCTGGAGGGGTCTTGCACCCCTTGTTGTTTTGTGCGGCACGATCACAGCGCAGACCTACATTGATATTTTAAGCATCTTCTTGCTTCCCACTGTTGAGGAGCAATTCGGGGATGGCGATTTCATCTTTCAACATGATCGAGCACCTGTTTATACTCCATGGGCCCTGTAATAGACTGGCCTGCCAGAGTCCTGACTTGAATCCTATAGAACACCTTTGGGATGTTTTGGAACGCCGACTTCGTGCCAGGCTTCACCGACCTACATCGATACCTCTCCTCAGTTCCGCACTCCGTGAAGAATGGACTACCATTCCCCAAGAAACCTTCCAGCACCTAATTGAAAGTATGCCTGCGAGAGTGAACGCTGTCATCAAGGCTAAGGGTGGGCGAACACCATATTGACTTCCAGCATTATCGATGGAGGGCGCCACGAACCTGTACGTCGTTTTCAGCCAGGTGTCCGGATACCTTTGATCACGTAGTGTACATTATAACCAGTGTAATGCCGGACAGACAGCATTAGTTACGTAATCGCCGTCCTGTACCGTCTATTTTATTCCTATATCTTCTGTTCTTTCGTCGGAACTTCGAGCATTATTAAATATACAGTCCAGTGTTTACCTTACGAGCGAGTTGCCCATTACACGGATTTGAATTCGCGACCTCCCAAATGTGCACCACTTTACTCGGCATTGCTTAATTTAATTTGCAGGCAAACTGCATCGTAATAATATAGCGTGGAAGAAAAATCACATTTTATATTAATAGTATAGTACAGAGAAGAGACAGCTTTGGATTCGTAGTGTATGAATATTAAAAAGCAGATTTTTAAAACCCGGTTACAAAACATAATATTATTTGTTTATTATGCGTCGCTTTGACTACATGGTCACATCACAACGTTCTGTTAGGAGGTACCTCGTTGTCGGTGTGTGGTGGACAGTTAACCTTTTAGGTCTCATCCCTGTACTATACCATCTGGCTTCGTCACATGTCCAGAGAGATCTTAGTGCTAGGCAACCGAACCTCTGCTTCTGTGACGTGCAGATGACAGCTTCGATACGTATCCGCAGAGACCTTAGTGCTAGGCAACTGTATCTCTGTCTCCACACATGCCAGACAGATGTCATTAGGGTGCCGTTTATCTACATGCTTTCATTATCTGTGGATAGATGACAGAGCATTCGCTACTACCATCTGTTTTTACTATTGTTTCAGACTTAAAATGGAGCTTTGAGTCGTGGTATTAAATATCCAATCCGATATTTGCCTTTGCGACTGAGAGAGAAAAAAAAAAGCAGATTCATCGTCTTATGGGATTTGAATCTGGGAACTCCTGAATGCGAGCCATAGAAGCTACCGCCTGAACCATTCCGCTCCATATATTTTATATTAATTTAAGCTAATTTTTGTATTTGTCCTGAAAAATTCTAGCAGAATCTAACGCTGAGCTTTAATTATGTCGTAATGTCTATGTTTGCAATGGTTTCCCAATCGCTTATTAGCGTTTATTTGATATTTAGTAAGCTGACATTCCCTGCACTTTCACAATGAAGAGTTTTGCTTGTGTAAACACAGCTCTCTGACAAATGACATAGAACTGTCTACATATTTTTTGCTCAGCACGACTATAACGATAGTGTTTTTGCTTGTCACGACTACAACGCCATCTGCTGTTATTAAGCTAACGTTAATTTGCAAGAGAGTGATGAGAAACTCATCTGTCGTATTCTTCAGTTTTGCAGCGTCATGTTCCACAGACTGCGGTTTTAAGTTGAAAGTTTATTCACTGAAAATCAACAGTAATGACATTCAGAATTTTCAGCGGGTGTTTCTTCATAACTTAGCTTAACTTTTACGTTGGTATTAGGATATACAGAAATTAGACAACAATGCTGAGCACTTAAAAATAGTTTTAATGTATTTAAGAAAATCTGCACTTCCGGTGATCTGTTTGTATCTCTAGTGAATAAAATTGATTGCAAACTGTAGAATCACTTTCTCTACCACTTACATATGGTAGACAAAAAAAGTATTGCATCCCACCCAAAAATTAAATATCGAGGTTTCACAGAAAGAGTCTCCGCTTCCTAGACCGAGCAGGATGGCTCAGATTGTTTCGTCTGTGGCCCGCATTCGGCAGGTCCCGGGATTGATCCCCGGCGACCGCCAACTCTGGCCCATGGGTTTTTCGTGGTTTCCCCGGGTCGCCAGGCGAATGCTGGTGTGCTTCATCTTCTACCACGACTCTCCGTCCTCTCATTTCCTATACCCATCATCTTCATCTGTTTCAGGGTTATAGAACCAGACGACGGTGTTCGGCGAGTTGCGGTTGGGCGGTGGCTTACGCTCTGTAAAGGTTTCTTCCCTGGCGTCGCTGTGGTACCGCTCATTTATGTCTCTCCTCAGCGTGGGGCTCCGCTCCGGGGGATCCTGGAGGTTGGTGGCTTGTGGGCAGGAACCGTGCGGCGTCGGATGCGTTCTATCTGGAAATGCTAGAGACCCCGTCCATGCTTGCGCCCGTCGGATCTAGTCGACCTTCGAGTCTCTCCCCTCATCCCTTCCTCCCAGGGAAGCACAATGGGCCGCTTGGCCTGCGTGCGGTGCTCTGTTCCGGTTCCGGGGGCCTCTCCGTGATACTCACCTTTACCTTTACTTCCCACACCTAGAAAAACATTTTTAGAAACAGATCCGCTGTGTGAGGAAGTGTCTCTTTGCATTTGTGAACAACACAGCTCAAAAACGAAAAGTCGGGAAAATACCACACTTAGCATTTTCCATGGATGGGAGATGAAGTTACTCAAGTAAATCCCCATGGAAACATCTTTGTTATCTTTAATTTGCTCAAAACGGCTCTAATAATTTTTATTACAATACCACTTGCTTAAGATATTTGCATCATTAATGAAATTTATATCTTCAATTTTCTGTGAACAGACTTTGAAGTGATCTTAGATAAAAAATACTATAGGAATGAACTTTTTCGTAGTATTAGACGTTCTCGTAAAATGTATATATTAAATTTTCTGAGAATGGACTTAAAAGTCATCTTAGATGAAAGTTATTATAGAAATGATTTTTTTTTCGTGGCGTTAGTCGTTCTCGAAATATTCAACTATCTTTTTCTTTCCGTGGTAAGAGCTTGTCACCACGAACTTGTCTCCGCATGTTAGGTGTTACTTATTGCGTAATTCGAAATTGTTTCTAGGTAAAAATATATCGTGAATAATATAATGTGGATAGAAAAATAACTTTTTACATGAATATAAGGGGTGACATGAATATATTACCGATATCTGTGAATTTATTATGGGTAGAGAAAGCCATGCGAGTGTTCACATCAGACTTGTTTAACTGTAATTAATCACTTTTGAATATGCTAATATAAAATGATCGTTGCAACAAATTGTTTATCATACTGCAACAAATAAAAACATCAGTTGTTGCTCAACACTCTTTATTTGTAACTTAGCTGCTCAGCGAAACAGAAACTTTACACTTGAGACACTTTTGACATACACTGAGAACAGAACACAACTGATCCGTAGAATCGAATCACATCTGAACTGCTGAGTCACAACTAACAACTGAACTGCACTCGGCACTGTCCAAACTCTTCGACTTCTTGACGCCACTTAATTTCATAACTTTTAATTTACTGAACTGAACTCTCTGGGCAGAGCAGTTCCTTATAAAGGCCCCGCGTACAAAGCGGAAATTTCTAGAAGAGGAACCTCCTCGAAACGCCCCAAAGGGACTCTGGAGCGGGGAAGCGCTACATAATGGGCTATTATTCAGAACGGTTATTCTTCTGAAGAGAACCGGCCATTAGCCCCACCCGCGGCCAGGTAGACGACCCGAAAGGTGCTCGCACCGCCGGGCCTTACGTAAAGTCGCGCGCGCGGTCACATTACTGTCCTTAATTTTATTTTGAACTTGATTTGTTAACTTTAATTAGTCTACTAGAACAAAATTGGTTTGTGTATGTGTTATTTAATTTGTCAACTTTGTAGTAGTTATGCAAAATATTATGTTTACAATTCTAACAAACAAACAAAAACAGCATAACTGACAGTTTCAAGTGCTACAGGTTGCTCAAATTCAGTATCTTAAACACAAACTTCCTCTTTAAAACACACTGTATATTATTCAACTGTTTATGCTCATGTGAACCCTAAACTTGCATAAATCTATAGTATATCCTCATTTTGATTTAGCGAAACAGTTTATTATAAATTTTTGTTTGGGTTTGTAAATAAAATAAAATGCACAACTTGTGGAACGTGGAAATTTTTTTATGCTTCTGGAATTTTCATCATTCGATACGATCGAGGCGAAAACTTTCAACTCGTAAAAAAAAAGTTACATTCGCATGACTTTCTCTAACCTCTATCAGTTCTTAATGATATAAAAAGTATTCTTACGAAAACCTGTTTTCTATCTACTTCATATTACATGATATTTCACATTTCGTTGTAGCTACAAAGATAACAGCGATAGTAAATGTTGAAGAAGTGGACCCTATATACTGGCCTTAGAATTCCATACTATTTTCCGTGACATCGCGAGAAATAACTGAAAATTGACAGGAGTTTAAAAGAATGACAAAGAAGAAAGACCATTAAAACCATTAATGACGTATACCTCGAAATGGCTGATGCCACAAAAAATGTTTTTAGAAATAAATTGTGTGTTTTAAAGAAGTCTACAACTTTATGTAGTGCGTTTTCGTCTATCGCTTAACGTTTACCAGTTATACAGTATGATATAAAATTCCTTCTGAATGAAGAGGACTTTACAAGTTGTTCCCAGAAAGCTCAGCATGTACGTTTTATTTACCATCTAAATATCTTTATTATGTAGTATTTTAATAAAAATTATTAGAGCTGCTTTTGAAAAAATAATAGATTTGAAAACTATCTTTGGATGGTACCGAACTTAAATATCAAGTTCGGTATTTATCCACTTTCCCCTTTTGAGTTATGCTGTTCACAGACACACACAGACCTTTTTCTAAAGATATTTTTATTCAGGGGATCTCAAAACCCGCACTTCCGAATTTTTGAGTGGAATACAATACCTTCTCTACAATTGCTGAAGTAGTTTTAACTTTTTAATATCTGAAGTTCTCCTGAAAATTAAAAATCTTTGATATGTAGAGTATTTTAAATAATGAAAAATGCTGAGAAGAAAGAAAAGGAGTTAAGTGAGAGTGGAATAAGATTTAATACTGTACTTTAAGTTTGAACGGCAGTTTGGAGCTTTTCAAAAGACCTATAGGTGTGACGAAAACAGTGGTACATTAACAACATATATTTACTTGCTTATTTATTTTCGCCATATGATAAACAGGCTCCAAAGACAAAGGATACCAAATAATCAATATGAAAATAAATAAGCAGAATAAAATTTCCGATCCTTACTGTCCACGTGAATCTTTCTACACCCATTCTTCACAGAGAAGGTGAAACTATCAAGAAACGTGTGAACCAAGTTACGAGATGATAAGGGATTCTAAAACCAGTTACAGAGAAAACGACATCGTCATGCATATTAATGCAGCCTAAGTGTAATACAATAAAATATCCTTTTAGGCGTAATAGCCTTTTCTCTTTACTGTTATACCCCATTTAATATAAATGGACTTTCTACACGCATAAAGCATTAGGGGCGTGAGTAAAATAGTGTTTAATGCAATTGTAGCACTAAAACAAGTTTGGTAACGTTAAATCGTGCACAACTGGCCTAATTCTCATACTTGTGTCACAAAAGGTTGCCTAGCAACTGGCATTCCATTGCGTCATCGCCGCCTTCACAACACAATTTAATACAACTTGCCTAAAAGAAAACTTTCAAATGTTTGCCGCCTACCTCCATGGCGAAGGAGTAGCGTGTCTGCAGAAAAGTAAGATAGTTTAGAGAATGAAAATGCATATACTGCACACTTTAAGAGGAGATGTGAACAATTAGAAAGGCTGCGACCCACCCACCCGCCCGTTTTAAGACAATATTCGAAATAAATCGCTAAATGACAAAGTACTCCATTTTGTTACTACTGCGCATGTCCGGAGGAAAATGTCAACCCATGAGTACTAGCGAAGTCCGCGAAAATAGCGATACTTTCAGTTCTTCTGTCCTGCATCAACCTGCATATACGCTAATGTGGATCATTGGAGTTTCACTTCATAGATCCTGTGGTTACGCCCTTTCGCGGATAGGCAAATTGTTCTATTCCTCTTCTTATAAAAAAAAACATCCGTCGGCTTTGCTTTGTGGCTTAGGACCCTAAACCAGCCATTCGTGTAAGGCTCGCTGTGTTTTTCGTTCAGATGTTGGCGGCTCTCCCATATGAACAGCATAGACACAAAGGGCCTACTACCGGCCAAAGCGCGAAGTAAATTTTGCAAAGTCAAGCTTTTCCCCGGGTTTTACCGGGGTTTATCCTGAGAAGACGAATGTCGGCTGACTCTAAACTCTAGGGACCCTGGGTCTATTTGAACATAATTTTAATAATTTCATTCATTCCACGTCGGATATGTTCTACCTAGTTTAAAGATATTAAACTTAAAACAAATGTTTGCCCTCACAAGCATGCCAACCTTGAAATATGAGCTTCATAATACCAGTACTACAGGCAATTGCAATGTATTAATGATAATCAGGCATTAAGTTAGGAATTAAATCAGGAATTTCTAAGCATTAGCACTAGGACGACTGATCTAATCTGTCTACCTATAAGGAACTGACGGATCATTTTGACCCTACCACCATTATTTGGATATACATGAAGATTTAACTACTATAACTACTATACGTAGTAGAGAAAGTAAAAAGGTAACGTTATAGATACAGTCAAGTCAGAATATAACATAGTAAAGTACGGTGTACCTCAAGGATCAGTTCTTGGACCCACACTTTTCTTGATTTATATAAATAATTTACACACACCTGAATGCTGTAATCTCCTTTGCTGATGACACATCTTTAATATGTTGGAGTGATAACAGAGGTACACTAGAACAAAAAATGACAACTGCAATTGGTGAAATCTAGCAATACCTTCTACATAGTGGACTGAAACTAAACGTAGACAAAACTAAAACTATGGAATTCTAAAAGCCCAAAAATCTTACGGACGAAATAAATATAAATATTAACAATAGCACTTTGGAACAGGTGAACAACTTTAAACTTTTAGGCATAAATATTGATGATGGTCTAACATATAACATACATGTAGATACTGTTTGCAAAAAAATCAACTCGGGACTATTCCTTCTAAGACAGCTGGCAAAATACAAAAACACTTCTGTTCTCAATTCAGTTTACTATGGCATAAAGTATCCACAATTAACCTATGGAATTGAAATTTGGGGGGGGGGGGTACAAGTAAGTTCAACATGGATAGGATATTAAAAATACCCCCCCCCCCAAAAAAAAAAAATAAAATATATCAGATGTATGTACAACCTAAACTACTGACAGTCATGCAGGGAAACATTCAGAAAGACAAAAATATTAACTGTAGTTTCACTATATGTTTATAAAAGTATACTACTTGTCAAACACAATAGGGAATATAACGTGCTCAATAAAGATTGCCATGACCATGATACTAGAAGTTCAAATGATTATCATAGGGTTAGATCAAATAAAAGTCAAACTAATAAGGACCCATATAGAATTGGAGCCGTATATTGTAATAAGCTACCAACCCAAGTGAAAAACAACGGAAGTATTAAATTTAAAAATGTTTTAAAATTTTACCTAATTAAGAAGTGTCTGCACAGTGTTGCAGAATTATAATATATGTACATATATGTATATAATTGTAGGATGTAATCTCTGACAATGTCTGATGCTCTTGTAATGAGTCTATTGACTGCAATAAAGAACCCACAAGAACGTAGTTGATGTATTTTGGAATATCATAGCACGCAGAGTCTGGTGCAGGTTCAGCGTGCTTTTAGGCGAAGATTTCAACTTCAAGCTCCTACACACATGAGAATTTTGAAGCCGTACCGTGACTTTGTGGATCGTGGCTGCATATGTCATTAAAGGAAAGGCCTTTCAGGGAGACCATCTTTAATGCGGGAATTCTGGAACAAGTGCGGGAGACATTTGTACGTAGTCCTAAAAAGTCTGTCCGTAAAACTAGTCAGCAGGTAAACCTCCCTAAATCCACCGTATCTAAGATCCTGCGTACGCGACTGAAGTTTCACCCCTACAAACTGCAATTGCTGCATAAGTTGAAACCTGATGACCCTGCAAAACGACGAATATGAAAAAAATATGAAAAAATCTGATGTGTTACACTCACATGACTTTCTCTACTCTTGTACAAACTGTTTTTACAAACGTTTATTCTCCATATGCTTCATGTTAATCGAGATATCGAGATGTTAATCTTATTGCTAATCGTCTTGTAGATGCAAGGGGAATGTGGTAGGCTTTAAGCGATAGTCAAATATTTTAAGAGGTGGTTGCTATGTGGAGTATTCCATTCTCTTTGCATTACCAGGACAAAAAAAATGAATAATGAATTTGAGAGAAAGTGTAAGCGTTGGAAAATTTAAGGGAATAACAAGCAACATCTCGAAAATGGTACACTCAACAAAAAAAATGTATATGACATAAATTGTGTATTTTAACGCGATCTACATATTGTGTGTAGTAACATTTTGTCTAGCTCTTATGGTTTACCAGTTATGCAAAAGACGTTCACAATGAAGAATACTTTTGAGACATTCCCAGAAAATTCAAGATATACATTTTATTTGTCATGAAAATGTCGTAAACATATGATATTTTAATCAAAATCGTTAGAGCCATTTTTGAGAAAATTAAAATTTTCGACAAATGTTCCATGTAAAGGGTAATCGGGGGTGGGGGATTTTCTTGAAAACCTTCGTGTCGCATCTCTGGAAGATACTGAACCTAAATACCAAGTTTGGTGTTTATCCGACTGTTCGTTTCTGAGTTATGCTGTTCACAGACAGACACACAGACAGACACACAGATACACAGACACACAGACACACATGTTTCCAAAAATGCTTTTTTTGGATTCAGGGGATATCAAAACATGTATTTCCGGTGAAATCTCGGTATCGAATTTTTGGGTGGAATACAATACTTCTCCTACTTACTATACGTAGTAGAGAAAGTAAAAAAGTAACATTGCTACCATCCAGTCCATTTCATCAGATATCTTGGAGCATGTGTGGCCTGAATGGGAATATGGCCTTGATGTCTATAGCTTCACTCATGGGGGCCACATTCAATGTCTATGAGTTATAGTAAAAATATTTGAGTTTTTCTTTCGAATGTCATCAACTTCACCCAAATACGACTATCCAAAGCGACGCAATACCATTTCAAAGTATGACAGTATTTTTATGGACACGCTGTACTTTCCCTGCTATAAATACGGCCGGTTACTGAATAATGAGCAGTGTAGCGATAGAAGTCATTCAGTGTGTACTCTGAAGATGCCTGCCGGAATGTCGGGTGAAACATCAGGTGATGTTTTATCGTTTAGACCCAGTTTGTTTTAAGAATGTTAACAATAATTTTTATAACATTGACATCGGCCGTGAAAGCTTAAATATATATATATATATATGTTTAACTTCACCATGCACTAAAATAAAAGGGAAATAAACCGAAAGTGTCTTCATTTTACATAGCACAACGTGTTTAATTCTTTCCGCTTTCGAACATAGACGGTGACATCAGACCAATAAGGATGCGTTATTCTCTCACGTGACCTCTTTGGAGATTAAATTGCAAATTAATGATATTTAGAGTTACTATTTCTGCTTCCTAATATTATTTTCGGATTCTACGAGAAATGTTCATTCAGAATAACTCATATAAAAGCATAATTATAAATACATTGTTGTGCATGTTCACAATGGTGTGTTTTAGAGTTCTACATTTTTACTTTCTCTACTACGTATAGTAAGTAGGGGAAGTATTGTATTCCACCCAAAAATTCGATACCGAAATTTCACCGGAAATATGTTTTGAGGCCACCTCAATCCAAAAAAAGCATTTTTGGAAACATGTACGTGTGTGTGTCTGTGAACAGCATAACTCAGAAACGAACAGTCCGATAAACACCAAACTTGGTATTTAGGTTCAGTGTCTTCCAGAGATGCGACTCGAAGGTTTTCAAGAAAATCCCCCCACCCCAGATTACCCTTTACATGGAACATTTTTCGAAAATTTTAATGGCTCTAACGATTTTGATTAAAATATCATATGTTTAAGATATTTTCATGACAAATGAAATGTATATTTCGAATTTTCTGGGAATGTCTCCAAAAGTATTGTTCATTGTGAACGACTTTTGCATAACTGGTAAACCATAAGAGATAGACATAATGTTACTACACAAAAAATGTAGATCGCGTTAAAATACACAATTTATGTATATTAATTTATTTTGTTAAGTGAACCATTTTCGAGATTTTGCTTGTTATTCCCTTAAATTTTCCAATACTTTTACTTTTTCTCAAATTTGTTATTCGTTTTTTTTTGTCCTGGTTTAGCCAAGAGAATGGAATACTCCACCTAGCAACCAGCTCTTAAAATATTTGACTGTTGCTTAAAGCCTACCATGTTCCCCTTGCATCTACAAGTAAATTAGCAATAAGATTAACATCTCGATATCTCGATTAACATGAAGCATATGGAGAATAAGCGTTTGTAAAAATAGTTTAGAGAAAGTCATGTGAGTGTAACACACGAGATTTTTGTATAGTATCTACGTTTTTGTCTAATCTATAGGTTTACCAGTTATAAAAAATTATACAAAATTTATTCCGAGTGAAGAGATCTTCATAGGCCATTCCCAGAAAATTTAAGATATAGCTATATTTTATTTGTCATGGAAACAATTTAAATATATGATATTTTAATAAAAATCGTTAGGTCCGCTTTTCAGAAAGTAAAACCTTTCTAAAAATGTTCCGTGTAAGAGGTAGTTTGTGGTGGAAATTATCTTGAATTGGATTATCTTGAAAATGTTCCTGTCGCATCCTTGGATGATTCTGAACTTAAATACCAAGTAAACTCGTACCAACATAAATTAGTTTCTAGTTAGTTTATGGGCCATATGATATCTTAGTTCTTTCTCACAAGGGCGGATGAAATGTGACTTAGATTTTTTATAACGCGAGAAATATGTGTCTGAAGACAAGACGTTGAAAAATGGTGATTTTATGCATCATTAAGCACGGTACGCACTTTGTACCCCATTTTCACGGTTCTGTTTTTCTATTAGCTCTTTATGAGAGGAGGCCGCGTTTTGGACCATAAAATTATGTGATGATAGCATCTGACCTAAAATATGTACAGCTGCTTGACATTCGACCTGCGAGTTACTCACATTACACTCGTTCTTCTGTGGCGTTCCGGAGGTTATAGTGAGCTGGTATAACTTTGGTTTGGTGCAGTGCTCGTGTTAGATATTCATAGACTGTCATGTGAAGTACGTGTTACTCTACCATTTCACATATATCCTCATAGATGGTAATTAGCTATTCTTTCACACAAGCCATGTGTAGGACAAGGTTGAAAAGGAAGAATGAGACTGGAGAATTTAATACCATAGCCGGGGTTTGAACCATGTATCTTGCGGTTTCCGTTCGGTTGTTTTAACCAAGTGAGCTACCATGGCAACATGCCGGCACGACATTAAATTCCCCAACTGACTGGAATTTTTCCAATAAACCACAAGGAGATCTCAAATTCATTTCGAGATGAATACTCCAAAGGCGACTTGCCAATACCGTAAGTACTTTAAGTCCCGGGCTTCATTGTGAGTCAATTTGGAAATTTAATGTCGTGTCAGCATGTTGCCATGGTCAGTAGCGTAGCCAGAAAATTATTAAGGGGGTTATATACCGGGTGAGTCTTCTCAACCTGCGGATTGAGAAGTTATGCAGTCCCGGCGTTGTACAGGCTATGCCGTAAACACTGTCCACTGTATCGCGTCGTATCAATTTCGGCCCAAATGACTGCTTTGCCCCGCGCGTAGTGCAACAGTGTGTGCGTTGGCTTTCAGTGGTGAAGGTCTCAGGTTCAAATACTACCACTTTATGGTACTTTTTATGTTTAGTAAATTTAACGAGAACTGATAGTTTGGCATGGAAGTGTCGTTTCGCTTAATTAGTTTAATTATGTGAATTTCATTAAAACACAAATTGTTACTTGCTAGAATATGCTTTAATGAACATGGTAAATAAATGCAACAAATGAATCAAAATCTCATTTATTCGCAGGTGTGATTTGAACTTCCATGTTCACCATGACTTTCTAGCATGTTAACTATTGCCCTGCTAGAGCACATTAACAAAAAACACCACCGTAGCCCTAATTAGCGGGCTGGTGAATGCGGTGTCAGCACCTGCATTTCGCATCGTCTCTAAAATACAGGGTTGCCTAGTTACCAATCCACAGGATGAGAAGACTCACGCGGTATATATAGATATAGATCCATTTTTTAAACAATTTGCATCAATTAAAATTATAAATATTAATTAATTCTACATTAAATATTTAAATAAATCTATTTTTATCCACAGATTAAGTTGCAGCAGTTGGAATTAAAATTTGCATAGGAGTTTTGCGTATTCTAAGCGGCAAATGTTTATAACGTGTAATTAACGAAATAAACTATTTTATATTACCGCAGCAGGTCATTTTATTTCACTAAAAACACGGTTTCTAGCTATGTTCTAACGTGGGAGATATGACACGCATTTGGAAACCACTCAAATTTAGCACCGGAATGAAAACATGCCTCCGATATCTTAAATGATTGGGCCAACGCCATCTAAAGTACAGTTTTATGTTGCTGTCACTTTTGGTCATATTGTCCAAGATAATGCAGTGTAAATATAGTGCTACCGTCATGCGATTAGGCAGTATCTCGTTCCCGCCAAACTAGAAATGCGCTATTATTTTAACGAAGCTATTTTTGTTATTAATGTTTGTAATTTTTGTTTTAGTAAGGGGAGGGGTTCCGATCCCAAAAACCCCTCTATAGCTTCGCCTCTGGCCATGGTAGCTCATTGGTTACATTGAGCAGCCGGACGGAAACCGGAAGATCCGTGGTTCAATTCTCGGCTATGGCATTGATTCTACCTTTCTTGGACTCATAACTTAACTAAAGCTCGTTGTACACGATCAAATTTTTGTCAAATTCAATACCTTACAGGACTTTTCAAGAGTATCACAACTTCACAACTTTTCTCGTCAAATTGCTTCCAATACTTTTAAAGTCTTTGAAAATCTTGAAAGCAAATAAGGACATACTCTAAACGGTCAAAGAATTGACAATGATTTGATGACTTTGGCCAATGAAATGCGAGTATTTACAGTGCGTCACGAAATCTGAACATGGCTGAAAGCGAGAAGTAAACAAAAACGGGCTATCCGGCCAAGGTATGTCGTATGCGAACTAGTTAAGTTATACATAAGCTGACCATGCATGTACGTCGAAGGCTCCGTGGATTACCACAAGATGGAGCAGATGAAGGCGTATGAAGAAATAATTGTCACGCAGATTTCCGAACTAAGTATACATCAATGCAATGTTATATAGCGTGGTTAACCTATCAGTTGGTGTTATTTCCATTATATTCCATAATTGTAATGTGATTTCCTGTGATATAATTCTTGAAAGCACTACATAATTTAGTAAAGAACAATATTTAATTGCAAATTTTTATACCTACGCAGATAGTAAATTGCTTTGTGCGTGTTAAATTATCATCAATGTGTTCTGAAGGGTTTAGCAGAGAGACAGTTTTAAATAAACTTTATGACATTATCAAGTATTGCCAGGTCTTGTCAAGTTTTGTCCAATCTGGTCATATATTGAAAAATATTTGACAAATTTTCTTGTAAATTCTTGAATTGAAAAAAAAAGTTTGATCGTGTATAAAGGGCTTACGACTACCTCCATTGTGGAGGGCAAGGCGTCCGCAGAATATTTTTGAGGGTGGGGAAACATACACTAACAAGCTGGAGACCTTTAAACTTTACCAAGATTCAAGGAAACAAGTTTACAAAGTAACACTGAATACATTTTAGTTGTATAATCCTCATTAAAATATAGCATTCTAATGATTGTTTACTTCATATGCCAGACATTCAATACTGACCAATCCAATTCATAGCTCACGTCAGTTTGAACCAATCACAGTAGACTATCTTCAGTAATATCACGAATGCTGACAGTTTTTCGGTACTTCTCACTAGATAATAATTATTCCGAGACCTTCGGTCATGCAAATAAATATGAGATTGGAAGCTCAACTAAATTATTAAGAAATATTATGAGCAAAAAGGGATTCGGTAAGATAATTACAATGTGGAGACGATGCCGCTTATAGTTTCTCTACCATGTACCTAGTAGTTGTGTGTGTGTGTGTGTGTGTGTGTGTGTGTGTGTGTGTGTGTGTCTGTGAACAGCATAACTCAAAAACGAAATCTCGAATATATACCAAACTTGGTATTTAAGTTCAGTCCCTTCCAAAATGCTACACGAAGGCTTTTAAGAAAATCCCCACACCCCAAACTACACTTTACATGGAACATTTTTCGAAAACCTTTATTTTTAAAAGAATGGCTCAAACGATTTTGATTAAAATACCATATACTAAATATATGATGGAAATTTTGAATTTTCTGGGAATGGACTATGAAGTCCTCTTCATTCGGAAGAAATGTTGTAGAACCATGTATAACTGCTAAACGTTAAGCAGTAGACAAAAACGTAGTGTGTAGATCTCTTTAATATATACAAGTTATTTCAAATACTTTTTTGTGGTATCGGCCATTTACGAGATATCCGTTATTAATGGTTGGATTTGTTCAATATCGCCTCTTTTAAAGCCCTATTGATTTTCAGTTGTTTTTCGTGATGACATGGAAAGAGTATGGACTTTTAAGGCTAGCATATAGCGTCCAGTTCTTAAACATTTCACTGTCGTTGTTCCCTTTGTATGTATAACGAAATATGTAATGGTGCTTTGCAAAGACTGGTCTTGATTAAAATTTAGTGGCTAAAAAAATAAACTTTACTAAGAATAATTTGTATAGCCACTAATAAACGATAGAGAGTAGAGAAGGGCATGTGTATGTAATACATATTTTTATTTGTTTATTTGTTTATGTATTTTTGTACTTTTAGTATAATCTTCTGGCTTGCCTGTTTTATCTCTTATTAGCAGTGTGTGTGTGATAAAAGTATTGCAGAAAATGCAAAACAAATAAAATCGAATGTTTCAGAACTGTTTAATACCACAACAACTTTATTTAATATAAACTATACGTTTTAGCAAGACCTGCGTTTTTCCTGCTGCGAGGTTTTGTCTGTATTTTGTACTTTCCTAGTTATACAACATTATAAAAACTCCAATCAAAATGAAGAGGACTTCTTAGGTTATTGAACAGAAAATTCAAGATGTGCATTTTATTCTCATGTCAAACATGCGATATTTAAATCAAAATCGCAAGAATTGTTTTTGATAAAATAAAATTTAACAAAAGGTTTGACATGTTTGAGGTAGTGAGGTTGGCGAAATTTAAAGAAAATCTTTGTATTATATCCTTGAAAATGCAAAAAGGGCAAAAACACGAAGTTTAGTATCTGACTTTTCGTTAAAGAGTTTTCGTTATGCGCACACACAATAACATCCTGCACGTAACCTTGCGCAAATGCCTTAGGTCAGCAGCCTGTCAGAAGCAAGCAAACTCTAGTTAATAGCATATTCAGGTTGGGTTATCAGCCCAATGCCTGGTATGGCGGTGAAGAAGAAGGAAATAAAATGAAGTGATGAAAGGGATGGTGGAAAAATTAGCGAATCAAATTATCCAACCCAGCATTCGCCTAGCGACCGAGGAAAACCGCGAAAACCTTCGGTCAGATTGTCGGCTCCGGGGGTTTGAACCCGGGACTTTCCGAATGCGGGTCACAGACATCGCCTGAGCCAATCCGCTCGGTTGTATGCTACACTTTTTACAAAAAAATGGTTTCTTTTGATAGAGGGGACTTCAAAACGTACATTCCCAGTGAAATTTCGATATTGAAACTGTGGGTTGAAAACAATTATTCCTCTACCTTAGCTTAAGCGGTAAGAGAGTAATAAACTCTCCTCACCTGTGCTAGCCTCTAGTTCCCAAGGTCGCGGGTTCAAACCCGGCGGAGGGCGATGGATTTTTTTCGGGCGTAAAAATCCTTAGCATGGCTTCCTTCGGAAGGGAAGTAAAGCCGGTGGTCCCGTGTCGTAGATTTACGGCACGTAAAAGAACCTCAAGCCTGATAAAGAGGCCTCTGAGCAAAATTACCGTCTTTCACGCCCAATATAGAATGGGACGCTAAGGACCCTGGTAGTTAAAGAGCGTCCATAAATAAAACTCAATTTCATTTCTCACTGAGGATATTTCCTGGTATTTCGTTTTTGTCACACGAGGTACTTGAAGGAAGATAATGCCAATAAGGGACTTCGCCTGTCTTTTTTTTTTTACCTTACGTCACAGAAGCTTTACGGTCGTTTTGCAGAGCTATCGCTTGACTGAATCTCGCGGGGATTGAGCTCTGACGTCATTCTGTTAGCACGCCGTGCCGCCTCTTCGTCTAAACAAGGTTCACAACAAAACCTGTTCTTCTCCTCAAAGCGCCACTTCTGACTGAGGGTCAGCACAAAAACGCAGAAATGAGTAAGCAAAGCGTTGGTGAAAACAGAAGAAAAACATTTCTGTGTTTACTTATACCGCCTCAGATATTCACTCTTTTTTGGAAAATAAACTGCATAATTCCACTGGAGTAAAACTAAATAAATGAAACTGTGTTGCGTTACGTTCACACGACTTTCTCTTACCCTATAATTTATGTTTTTATCTCGTCTATAAAGTATTCTTACATAACCTTATTTTCTCTACACACATACCCAATAGGTAGAGGTGATTGCATGCCACCCAAAAATTTGATACCGAGATTTCACCGGAAGTACATGTTTTGAGAACCCCTGAATCCAAAAGACGCATTTTTAGGAAAAGGTCCGCGCGCGCATGTGTGTGTATGAAAGTTGGTATTTAGGTTCAATATCGTCCAAAGATGCGACGCGAAGATTTTCAAGAAAATCCCCCACCTCAAACTGCCCTTTACATAGAACATTTTTCCATTTTTAGCTAAAATTTTGATTAAAATACGGTATATTAAAGATATTTACATGACAAATAAAATGTATATCTTGAATTTTATGGGAATAGCCTATGAAATCCTCATCATTCGGAAGAAATTTTGTATAACCGTGTATAACTGTTAAATGTTAAGCGATAGACGAAAACGTACTTCAGAAAAAATGTAGATCTCTCTTAAACAAACAGTTTATTTCAAATAAGGTTTTTTTTTATGGTATAAACCATGTCTAAAATATCCGTTATTAGTGCTTCAAATTGTTCATTACTTGGTCATTCCCTAAGGTCCTGTTGATTTTCAGTTGTTTCTCTCGATATCATGGAGAGAGTTAAGGCTAGCATATGGGGTCCAGATCTAAAACATCTGACTATCATTATTTCCTTTGTATCTGAAACGAAGCTATTTCCGGAAAGGTTTATCTCGATTATAATGCAGCAGATAGGAAAGTAAACTTTCGTAAGAATAATTTGTATACCCATTAATAAACGATAGAGGGAAGAGAAAGCCTAGTGAATGTAACTTATTTTTTTTCTTTCTACTTCATGGTAATCGAAATAAACGGTTGTTGTGGGTATAATACAAACAGAATAGAGAAAGCTAAAGTGATAGTCAAATCTTTAAAAAGCGGATCGTTATATTATGACTTTGAGGCTCCATACACTTTGTATGACCCTGCGAGACACAAAAGAATAATACCTTTAACACAGGTTTAGAAAACGCGTACCAAAAACAACGCATATCTCGTAATGCCACACTTTCCTTTAAAAAAATATTGTTTCACATATTTTTTTTGTTTTAAAGAGATCTCCATTGTTGTACGGTAAGTTCTCGTCTATCTGTTATGATTTACCAGAAGTCCGTTGGTAGAACGCTCAATATTTTATTTGTCATGTAAATATCTAAAATTATGGTATTTTAATAACAATTTGTCAGTCATTTTTGAGAAAATCTAAAACAAGGAGAAATTTTGCATGTAAAGGCGGTTTGGAGTGGGGGAATCGTATCTTATCTTCGGAAGATGCTACTACGTAAATAATAAGTTTGGCATTTATCGGAATCTGCGCTTTTGAATTATGCTGTTCACACACACACACACACACACACACACACACACACACACACACACACACACATGCGCGCATGCGCGGATCAAGTGGCAGACATACGCAACTTTTTGATTCAAGGGCCTTAAAATGGTTTTTCTAGTGAAATCCCAATATGAAATTTTTGGATGGAATACAACACTTCTTATTTATTGTTGGTAAGCGGTGGAGAAAGTAAAACGATTTTTTAATATTGTTTAACGCCCGTTCTTACTGCATATGGCACCGCAGGCGGTGGACACTCATGTTACATGAAATGATTATTGGTAAAGAATATTTGGGAAGGAAACGTACCAGGCCTAAGTTTAAGGTACCCTCTCCCGGTATTTTCCAATTATGAGGATTGGGGAAAGGCTGAAAAGAAAGGAAAAAATAAACTCAGGGAAGACCGTCCTGGCTCGATTTGAACCGCGGACCTCCCGCCCAGGAGACTAGACTTTAACGAGCTCAGATACACGTGTCAGTAAAAATTAGAGATATTCCGCTCTGAAAAATATGTCAAAATGTAAGATTATATTGTGGCGTATTAATAATTTGGGGGTTTCGTTGTCACTATCACACATATTGTCGTTTCCATTGTCATTACCAGACACATTGTTGTTTTCGTCTGGGATGACTCCTGGCTGGGAGTTTTGCTAGTCACGAGTGGTGGGGATATAGCGTCTGTCTTACTTAGGATTCCGAGAGAAGCGGATCGCACTTGCAAGTCGGCTTTTGGATCGGTGGACATCTCCTCTCACCTTTCATATTTAATAATGTAGGAACCCCAAACGGTTGGGAAATAAATCTAGGATTGTTATGGATTTTGTACAGTGAAAACCCACGCCTTCCTCTTAACCTCCTCTCCACGTTTCGGTCCTCCGCAGCCAAGTAACTATACGTCCCCTAAATGCACACGCTGGATACTAAAAAATTAATTTAATTTTTCATGTAAACCTTTAGGCCTTACGTTTCAGGTGCGTTCGCAAACGTTTAAATGTTTGTCCTCTGATATTTAATGGACCTCTTAGAAAACAATTTTAAATGTCGTACAATTTTAGGAGCGCTCCCATATAAATGTACCTACATAACTATAATAACCTACAATGATAGGAAATGTGTGTGTGCTTGCGCGTGTGTCTTTGAACAGCATAACCCATCCCATCCCCCAAATCCAATAAATACCAAACTAGTTATTTAAGTTCAGTATTTTCCAAGGATGCAACAACAAAACTTTCCTTCTCTCCGAACCACGCTTTGCATGGAAAAGTTTTCGTTATTCTTCCTTATGGTTTTCCCTGGTTGGTAGGCGAATGCTGGTGTGGGTTCTCATCTACCACGATTATCTTTGCATCATTTCGCTTTCATTTCGTCTCATCTTTCAGTTATGTTTCTAGGTTTCGTGGCGTATGGAGGTGCCGGACAGAAGGCGCGGATGTTTGCTCAAGGGAGAGCGTACTCCCTGTGAATTCAGGGAAAGGATTGCTTGGTCGACGGGTCGTTCATCGCCCTCTCTATGCAGCTTCAGCAGTAGGATACGTCTTCGAGCCTGGCATTATTAGGGACTTCCGCACGTCTCTGTGGCCTGTCTGTCTGCAGCCTGTAGCCTCCTGTGGTTCCGTCACTTCATCTCTTCCTCCTGGGGCATGGTAGCAACATAGTATCTACGTAGGTCTAAGTGTGCGAGGTTACCTCCTTCGTTGTGTAATCTATAACCTATATGATTAATAAAATGTGCATCTTGAACGTTCTGCAAACATCCTATGGCGTCCTCTTCATTCCGAAGGAATTTTGTATAATTGTGTATAACTGGTAAAACATAAAAGATAAACAGGAACTTACCATGCGAAAAATGTAGATCTGCTTAAAACACACAATTGTGTAAAAAATATTTTTTGACATTAACCATTCACGAGATGTTTGTTTCTATTGGTTTGAGTGCTTCAATATTTCATATTTTTAAGTACTACGTCATCGTTATATTGTTTCTCGCGATGTCATGGAAAGGTTATGGGATTTCAAAGCATATTATCGCGATCTCAATCAAATTCGGGTGATAGAGTAAGGTACTGGTAACTTCACATTATATCAGGATCGGACATGGGAGTGTAGCATAACTATGCATTAACATTTCAGTTTTCTTAAATTTCACCTAATAGGAAGGGCAGGAGAATATTCCTTCAAGAACCTTAACACAACTTCAAAATGAAAAATTAGACTAATTTAATATAAAAAGACAAATTCAAAATCAGTACCTAGTGGTCGGAGAAAGGGGAGTGTGTTCAATTCATGTTAACTGTCCCACGACAGCACACGGAAAGAAAGGGATAACTGTCTACGCGTTAGAAAGATATTGTCTCCGTCCTCTAATCTCTTCGTCACAACCGGCCATACTGCCAACCCCTGTGTATGTAATCCCCAAATATGCTAAGCTAAACCCCTAAAAACCCGCGAAACGTCACAATATAGAAATCCGCTTTTTAAAGATCTGACCACTGCAACAATCTCCTCTGTCCCTCTTGTATCTATAACGGAATATATAATGAAACCATTTCTGCAAACATATATCTCGATTAACATGAAGTATGTAGATGGGAAAATAAACGAAAATGAGTAGAGAAAATCATGTGAATGCATTTTTTTCTTTGTTCTTCACATTAGCTCATGACAAAAACTGACTGATGATATAAACGGTTCTGAATGGTCTAATTTGAAGTACCTTGAATCCAAATATTTCTTTCAAGTGGATAATAGAAAATATAAGGCTATAATACTATGAAGTGGTAATGGGTAGACAAACTTTTTATAAAAAATCTGATGTGTTACACTCACATGACTTTCTCTACTCTTGTACAAACTATTTTTACAAACGCTTATTCTCCATATGCTTCATGTTAATCGAGATAAACATTTGCAGACTCTGTCTTATTGCTAAATTTCTTGTAGATGTAAGGGGATAATATATTTACAAGGGCAATTTGGAAATACAGTAGCCTTTAAGCACATACATATCTCTTAATAGCTGATTGCTAGGTGCAGCACCATTCCCTTTCCCACAGATTAATACTCTTTGCATATCCAAGACAAAAAAAAATGAATAACGAATTGCCATTTTAGAAAATAAGTATTGAAAAATTTAAGGGAATAACAAGCAATATCTCGAAAATGGTTCACTCAACAAAAAAATGTATATAACATAAATTGTGTATTTTATCGCGATCTACATTTTTTGTGTAGTAAAATTTTGTCTATCTCTTATGGTTTACCAGTTATGCAAAAGTCGTTCACAATGAAGAATACTTTTGGAGGCATTCCCAGAAAATTTAAGATATACATTTTATTTGTCATGAAAATATCTTAAACATATGATATTTTAATCAAAATCGTTAGAGCCAATTTTGAGAAAATTAAAATTTTCGAAAAATCTTCCATGTAAAGGGTAATCTGGGGTGGGGGGATTTTCTTGAAAACCTTCGTGTCCATCTCTGGAAGATACTGAACCTAAATACCAAGTTTGGCGTTTATCCGACTGTTCGTTTCTGAATTATGCTGTTCACAGACAGACACACAGACACACAGACACACAGACAGACACACACTCGGACATGTTTCCAAAAATGCTTTTTTTTTATTCAGGGGGTCTCAAAACATGTATTTCCGGTGAAATCTCGGTATCGAATTTTTGGGTGGAATACAATACTTCCCCTACTTACTATACGTAGTAGAGAAAGTAAAAATCCTAAACACCAAGATATGCAGTCATGGGGACCAGTAACTGGCTACTGCAGAAAATACTTATACTTTGGAGTGTTATAACATCTGCTCATAATTTCCATTCCGTCAGAATCTTGAGTGCATGCGTAGTGACAGTCCATTATGAGAGACTGTCATGACGTCACTCGACCGAGTGCCTGCCTGCACGTGCATCACTTCCGTAATATCCCAACCCACAAACGCTACAGTGTGAAAACAAAAGATGTAGTGGCAAACCTGGACAATATCCACTACTCTATACACCGACTCATTTCCTTCTTCACGCACTAAAATCTGAAGCAGCATGGACCTAGCCTAAAGTGGGTGACGTCATACGCGACGCGAGTGACGTCATGCCGGCTATTCGCCATACTACGTGGAGAAATCTATTTGCATAATGCGGTGATTCTAGAAATTACTTTCGAAATGTTTCTTCTCTTTGCTGGAACATGAGACTGAATCTTTACCTTATTTGCTTTCTTTACCTATTAATGGCCCAGAAATAAATTCGTAAAGCAGTCAAAATCGAAGCATAAACGAAGAAATTAAAAAAAAAAAAAGCTTCAGATGATATGTATATATATTTTTCTAACTATGCCCCTCACAAAAATTTTGAAAAATAGCTGCAGTTTTCCAAAATGTATAAAACTCATAAATAAAAAAAACTGAACGTCACTAGAATAGGTAGACTGTAGCATTTTTTTTTTGTAGAGATTACAAAGATACTTTGCTGCTAGTGTTTTTACTTTCTCTCCTAAGTTAAGTAGGGGAAGTATTGCATTCCACCCACTAATTCGATTCCAAGATGTCACTGAAAATTCATGTTTTGAGGTGCCCTGAATCCAGATAAAGCCTTTTTGGAAATATGTCCGTATGTGTGTCTACACAAAAAAAATGTTGATCTCGTTAAAGCATAAAATTCATGTCGAGTGAACCATTTCCGAGATACTCCTTGTTATTTCTTTGAATTTCACATCATTTATACTTTTTCTCAAATGGTAATTCGTTCTTCTTTTTTTGTATGTCCTAGTCATGCAAGGAGAACGGAAGGCTCTACATAGCAACCAGCTCTTAAAAGATTTGACTATAGCTTAAAACCTACCATATTTCCCTTGCACCTACAAGAAAATTAGAAACAAAATTAGTCTTAAGTTTCTGCAAATGTTTGTCTCGATTAACATGAAGTAGATGGAGAATAAAAGTTTGTAAAAATAGTTTGTAGAAGAGTAGAGAAAGTCATGCGAGTGCAACGCATCCGATTTTTTAAACTTACTTCCGAGTATTTTGTGTTAAAATTTAAGGAAATATTGAGAAAATAACGTATGTTATTTAAAAGCAATCTTAAACATTTGCTACAGTGAATCAATACGATTCGTAATCCAGAGGTTTTAAATTCAAATGTGAAGAAAAGTTAAGGAAAGTTTAAATAGGGATAAATTTTTACTTTCTCTACTACGTACCTGTAGTGGTTAAGAGAAAGTATTGTATTCCACTCAAAATTCGATGTCGAGGTTTCGCTGTAAATACACGTTTTGAGGTCTAGGGAAAAAGGTCCGTGTGGGGTCTTGAATAGCTTAACACAAAACCTAATGTCCTATAAATACCAAGCTTGATTATTAGGGTAAGCATCGTTCAAAGAAGCGACACGAAGATTTACAAGAAAATCCTCCCATCCCAAACTACCCTTTCATGGAAGATTTTTTTCGAAATGGTTGATTGTCTAGAAAATGCTATAATGATTTTCATTAAAGTGCCATACGTATAAGATATTTATATGACAAATAAAATGTATACATTCAATTTTCTGGGAAGAGCCTGTGAAACCTTCTTCATTCGGAAGGAATTTTGTATAATTTTACATAAATGATAAACCAAAGGGGATGTTAAGAATATTCCACCTGAATTCAATTTTTCAAAAACATTGTTTTAACTTTCGTGCAGTATTCTCGGAAGCCATAAGTAATATCACTTGTGAGTTCGATACTGTCGAAAGATGAGATAAAGTGACAGACAGATAAAGGGGCACTTCATAATCTGTAACCTTGGAAGCATTATAACGATTTAACAATTGCTTTAAGGCAGTCTGTTTATAGTATTTGAATGCGGCTTATTCATTCATTTCACATTAAATTCTTGAAATGAGTACATAACGTCTTTAGACACACAATTAATGATGTCAGTAGTGAAACCTCCGCACGGCCGCCGTTATTGGAAGTGACCGCATTTAGAATACATCCAGGATGAGCAACCCCAAGTATGGACCTAGCGACCCACGTCAGTGACATTATAACAGTGATAGTTCGTGTGAATATGTCGGGTCAATCGGGGGGCACCTGTAGGTAGACATCTAGCCTAAAATATTCACTATAGTGCTTAAAAACCTGATGTTTTTCGTGATGTCATGCAAAGAATGTGGTATTTCAAAGCCAACATATAGCGTCCCGCTTTTAATCAGTTTACTATCCCTTGGCTCTCCTATACATATTCCTTTTGCATGTACACGAAATATATAATATGTAATGATTTCATTTTTAACTGATTAACATTTTTAACTCTACTTTGAAGTAGAGGGAAGATAAACTTTTGTAATAACTTTTTTTAAAATTAGGTCGGAAAGAATTGTTGTGCTCTCCTAGATGGATACGAGAAAGAATTGCTTAAATAAAAGTTACCCACAGTGCCCAATAGACTGTCGTCGTTTCTAATGTTCCCCATATGGCCTATGACCTTCGGAGATACCTCATTTCACCCATTTCTGAGGTGGAGGCACCCGCGGGCGAATTCTTTGCCTGCGTTGGTAGAGGAATAATTAAGATGGTGTGGAATGAGAAGACCTACAGCTCTTACCGTGGACTCCAAACCACGTTGAGCCCTGCGGTTACTTCACCTAAGCAAGTCAGAGGTGAAGGCGTGGATAGGGCCGATTTAAAGTCGCCATCCCAGAGCTGGGAATCGAGCCCTGAACCTTCAGTACGAGAGCCGGAAACGAAACCACTGCACTATCCCGGCGCTATAATAATAGTACCTATTTGAGTTTGAACTCTTGGGCTCAAATAGTAAGGGATTAACATATAAAACAAACCTATTGCTTTTTTGCTTTGGTGCAACATTAATAAATAATCCGGTTACATAGGAAGGAAGAAATAAATGTGTTATAAGAAAATAGCTGCAGAGGAACGTCCCTACCCTCAAACTAGGCTACGTTTTCATATAACCCTATAATCTTCGAGTTGTACAGAGAAACTTAGTATGGTATAGGCACGGTGAGGTAAAAAAAAACGTGGATTTAAGAACAGATAGACTTCTGAAAGGAATTTTAGAAGAAGGTATTCCACTTACAAGCTTAGTGTTTATCCCCACTGGGAGGAACAAATAAAGCAGGAGTAGTATGTAATCTTTTAGGATTCTCCCACACCTACCTGGCATTCTTTCCCTTCTCTGTGTCCTTGGGACCCCTTAGGTCCATCACTGAGGTATCTGTTGATTGAAAAATGTGTGGCAGGTAGAAAAGTTGAATGACCCTTGAAATACTGGCCAAGAAGAATGAAATACAGACACATCGTATGTTAGAAACATGTGGATACTTAACACGTTGTTTTACAAAATAGTAAATATTTCATCAGAAATTTAACGCAAGGCAATGAAACAATTATTAAACCATGAGGACTTTTCAAACCTAATTAGTTTGGATTGCAAAGTTCCTGCACATTTATGATTTAACTAATTATACAGAATTTTTATTTTAGAACCACTCAATCTAAATTTAATTACTTTTAATTTCATTTAAAGAAAAAAAAAACACGTCAATTTGGACGAAAGTTTAAAATCAGGATAAATTGCATTTTATGTTTCAGCCTCTCATCCCAATTTTAAATGACATCCCCATATTTTCATACTTACTTTTACCTTCTCTGTCACTAACTTATAGTAAGCAGAGGAAAAAAATATCATTTTAATCCCCCCACCCAAAAGAAAGATACAAAACCTGGTATTTAAGTTGAGCATCCTCCAAGGATTCGACGCGAAGATTTTCAAGAAAATCCCTAACTCCAAACTACCTTTACATTGAAGTACTTTCGTTATTTCTTAGCCTAACATTTTAAAATATATAATTACGTTTAAGACATTTGTATGACTATTAAAATGTTATCTTCAATTTTCTCTCAGCCTATTCATTCTTAATGAATTTTGTATAATGCTGTATAACTGTTTAAACCTTAATAAATAGACAAAAGGTTACTTTACGAAAAATTTAGAGCTCATTGAAACACACAATTATGTGACAGATAACTTGTCACGCGGCATCTTAAAGCTATTCATGTTTTTGCCACATGGGTTCATTACTAACAAAAACTGAAGATGATACGGGAACAGTTGTGTTTTGTAACCAAGCGCATATTGCTTAATTCAAGATTATTTCTGGTGAAAACTTTACGTAACATAAGGTGAATAGAATTTGTATAAACACTCTAAATTGTAATGATAAATAAATTGGTGTGAGTGGGGCATAGGATGTTTGAGACAGTTTTCGTCTGCTTGTACATTTCATTCATTTGTTCTCACGTCTTTTGTTTTCTGTCGTCTTAGCAACCTGTATTATTCCTATCGTTGATCAGAGCTGAATAGAATAAAACCACATAGCAAAAACTACAAAGACTGCCTCTGTGGTCTGGTGTTAGCATGCTAACCTCCAAATCCAAAGGACCCGGGTTCCGTTCTCTTTAACCAAGATTATTCCCTATCCTCCCTAGAGTCTGAAGTATGAACGGGAGTGCAAATCTGCGTGTGAATTTAATGTAATAAACAAAAGTAATACCAACGCAAACCTTGACACCACTGTAAAGCGAGTGAACATCAAGCAATAATTGTTCCAAAGGTGAAAATCTGATGTGCTACATTCACATGACTTTTTCTACCCTTTTGTAATTTATTAATGGGTATACAACTATTCTAAAGCTTATTTTTCTGCCCACGTTATTTTAATCGGGATAAAACTTTGAATAAGTAGCTAAAACACATTTTGTTATAAATAGTGATAGTTTAATGTTAAGAACTGGACGCTGTATACGGATCTTAAAATTCTATGTCTTTTCCTTGCAACCGCGATAAACAACTGAATGTTGACAGGTCTTTAAAAAAATGACAAAGAATTCAACAATTAAACCATTAATAACGGATATCTTGGAAGTGGTGGAAGCCACAAGAAAGTTATTTGAAATAAATTGTGCGTTTTAAACAGATCTACATTTCTTGTGTAGTACTCGTACGCTTTTGTCTATGGCTTGACGTTTACCAGTTATAAACAAGGTTATAGAAAGTTCCTTCCGAATAAAGAGGACTTCACATATATATCGTCGTCCTCCGTGGACTGGTGGTACCGTGCTAGCCTCTAGTTCCCAAGGTCGCGGGTTCAAACCCGGCGGAGGGCGATGGACTTTTTCGGGCGTAAAAATCCTTAGCATGGCTTCCTTCGGAAGGGAAGTAAAGCCGGTGGTCCCGTGCCGTAGATTTACGGCACGTAAAAGAATCTCAAGCCTGATAAAGAGGCCTCTGAGCAAAATTACCGGTGTTTCACGCCCAATATAGAATGAGATGCTAAGAACCATAGTAGTTAAAGAGCGTCCATAAATAAAACTCAATTTATTTTTCACAAATATTCTAGAAAATTCAAGACATAGATTTTATTTGCCTTGTAAATATCTTTAATGTGTGCTATTTTAATAAAAATCCTTAGAGCCATTTTAGAGATTATAACATTTCGAAAAATTATCTATATAACGGGTAGCTTGGGATTGGTGGATTTTCTTGAAAATCTTCTAGTCGTGTCTTTGGAAGATACTAAACTTAAATACAAAGTTTGGTATATACTCGAATTTTTATTTTTGAGATATGCTGTTTACAGCATAACACACTGGCCTTTTTTAATATGGCAATTTCTTGGATTCAGGGGCCTCAAAACATGTATTTACAGTGAAATCTCGGTATCAACTTTTTGGGTGGAATACAATATTTCCTTTACTTACTATACGTAGGATGTAGGATGTGATTATCGTAGGGGGATACCTCCACTGTGACCAGCTTGTTCTATTGTGGCTACACCCCCGGAAGGCAGGGACGAGGTGAAGGAGTCGTAGGAGGTCGCAGGTCCGCGGGTAGAGACGCGCAGAAGTCCCTAATATTTCCAGCTTGATCACCCGCGCATCAGTAGAGACGAATTCCGAGAGAGGGAGGCAAAGTGACCCTTAAGGGCGGGACAGCGCACCCTGCGTTCACGGAGAGACATCTTTCCAATGCGCAAGCAGCTACTCCATCTGCCCGACATCACCAGCACCACAGGACGCGAAGACACGCCTGAAACGTGAAAGGTAGAGATGAAATTAGAGGAAATGGGGGAAAGGAGAAGTCGTGTTAGAATACACCACCCTGGCATTCGCCTAGGCGACCACGAAAAACCCATGGTTTGAGTGGGCGGTCACCGGGAATCGAACCCGGAATCTATCTCTTCCGGTCGATTCTTATTATATGTAGTAGAAAATGCAATACACAGAACTAAAGTAGAGGGTCTGTAGTCTTTAATAACACTAAAATCCATATTTATGAATTTTTGGTAGGTACGCTGTTCTCATGTGGCGATATTTCCGAGGGCCATCGCCCCACGCACGTGTCTTGCTGCACACCATTACAGGCATGTCTGACCTTAGCAGTAGATGCATTGAGTTGAGTCAGCGAACAATTTGCATGGCAAGATTGTTGTGATTATCACCTTTGGGTCGCGGTCGATGTACTCGTTATTCATACGATATGCTTCGATGAACACCCTCTCTCTGGTTATTGACAAATCCATGTTTACACACAAGAGAATCGGTTCAATAACTTGGGTACGAACCCAGGTGTAGCTAATGACCTCTGTTGATGGGAAAAAAACAAGAGCAGGGATGATTTTAACAAAGGGACGCTGTGAGAGCAATGTTCGAGATTCAAGGCAACGCAAAGGGTAGACACGTGCATGGGGTTCTCTCTCGTATTTCCTGGTTCAGCAAGAAACAAGAAAAACAATCTGATGTGTTACAATGGCATAATTTCTATACATATAAGATTAGATTTCATGTCTTTTTTTTTTACAAATTATTTATTTAAAAGCTTATTACTTTCCCTACCATCTGCTCACCGAGCGAGATGGCTCCGTGGTAACGCGTGAGGCTCGCTTTCTGGAGGTCCCGTTCACCGCTCACTCTGACCTTGGGTTTTTCATGGCTTTTCTTGGTCGGTAAGGCGAATACTGAGTATTCAACAATTCGAATTGTTAATAACGGATATCTCGGATATTGCTGATGCCACAAAAAAGTATTTGAATTGAATTGTGTGTTTTAAAGAGATCTACATGTTTTGTGTAGTACTTTTCGTCTATCGCTTAACGTTTACCAGTTATACAAAATTATACAAAATTTCTTCCGAATGAAGAGGACGCACAGGCTATTCCCATAAAATTCAAGATATAAATTTTATTTGTCATGTAAATATCTTTAATATATGTTGTGTTAATTAAAATCGTTAGAGCCATTTTTTAGAAAATAAATTTCGAAAAATGTTCAATGTAAAAGATAGTTTGGAGAGGTGGGATTTTCTTGAAAATCTTCCTGTAGCATCTCTGGAAGGCACTGAACTAAATACCAAGTTTGGTATTTATCTGATTTTTCGTTTTTGAGTTATTCTTTTCACAGAGACACTAAAAATGCTTTATTTGGATTCATTTCCGGCGAAGTTTCGGTATCGAATTTTTGGGTAGAATGCAACACCTTCTGTAGCTACTGTCGTCCTCCGTGGTGTAGTGGTTATCATGCTAACCTTTAGTTCCCGAGGTCGCGGGTTCAAACCCAGCGGAGGGTGATGGATTTTTTCGGGCGTAAAAATCCTTAGCATGGCTTCCTTCGGAAGGGAACTAAAGCCGGTGGTCCCATGTCGTAGATTTACGGCACGTAAAAGAATCTCAAGCCTGATAGAGAGGCCTCAGAGCAAAATTACCGGTCTTTCACGCCCAATATAGAATGGAACGCTAAGGACCATAGCAGTTAAAGAGCGTCCATAAATAAAACTCAGTTTAATTTTCTCTAGCTACTAGGTACGTGGTAGGGAAAATGAAAAGCACTTGCATTTTGCATATAAATCCGGGCTGTAGTTACTTTAGAGATAAATGGTCTGCTGTAAAAATATGCATTTGCAGAACAAGCGAAGCGTTGGTATAATCTATGAATCCAGAACACATATGAAGAGCTTAATAAACAATGTTCTTTTCATAGTTTTTGTGTTCAGCAAATAGAAAAGCCGTTATCCAAAACAAGGCCACGTGAATTTTTGCTGCTGTGTTACTAATCTTCACACTGAGTCAGAAAATCTGCCGCTGACCACACTAAGCATGACGTATATGATCTGTCGATAATGAAACAATAACACCAGCTGCAGAACATTCCACATCGTCAGTGTTCTTGTTTCCAGACCGACGTAGCAGTAATCGAGTCCCGGCACACGTGCCACATGAGAAATAAGATGTGGATTGTACAGAGAGAGCCAAAAGACTACATACGAGCCGGCTACGCGGTGTTTTTCCTGTCCGCATCCTCGGCGCTCGTTGCCGTCTGCTGCTATCATAGAATGGCGCGGATGAAATCATACAACATTTTTAAAACTAGTCTTAAAGCCTTTACTTACCAACTTTATGAAAGTGTGTTTGAGGACAGAATTATTAGTAGAGATTTGTGGCCCCCCTCGGTTCCCCTACCTAAACTCTGCGATTTCTATATCTGGGGTAACTTAAAACAAAGTGTACAAGACAAACCCACGCACCCTGGAATAAATAAAAAATATCCGCCAGGAAATTGCCAGCATTTCGCAACGTGAACTACGGCGAGTGATGGATAGTTTCCTAAAGAGGTGCCAAAAATGTATGAACAACGACAGTGGCCAGTTTCAGCATCTCCTTTCATAAAGTTGATAAGTAAAGCCTTTAAAAGTGGTTTTAAAAATGTTGTATGGTTTCATCCGGGCCTTTCTATGATAGTGGCAGACGGCAACGAGCGCCGAGGACGCGGACCGGAAAAACCACCGCGCAGCCAGTTCGTAGTTTTTTGGCTCTCTCTGTATCTAAATTATAGATGGGAAAAAGGTTATTTTCCAGTAAACTTCCGGCTGTTAAAAAATTACCAGGTTCCAAAAATCGTTCCAAAATAACAATGAAAGTATTTACGCTTAACCGTAACAGCAAGATACTCTCTGTCCACTACTTGCCAGACTCGGGTTTTTTCGCACCATGTCGTGATTCTTGGTCTGTTACGAACACTGCCAAGCGGCAAGACAATTCTCCTCTCCTTTATTCTGTCCCTCCCATCCTACAGTCAGCCATTTGTGCATAAATTCGCAACCGTACTGTTAACGTTATTGCATCTATATACTTTTAAAATTATTGCTTACTTAACTCACATTAAACAAATTCACGTCCATTATATTGTAGTAACCGACATATATCGTTTACATTATCCTAATAATTATATATTCCAAAACATCATTTTGGGTAACTCACATTCGCATTTGTATCACAAGAGCTCAATATCATAATTAAGTCGTAAACTTTCTGGTGGGCGTTGCCCTCTTTTGGAACTTGGAATCAAGGACAGTTTCATTAAGGTTTCTGTTTATCATCCTAAAATTTAATTTAGCTATCTTCACTAGTTTCCGAGAAAAACCTCAATTATATATCTGAGATCTGCACGTAAAATAAAATAAGTATATTGCGACGCAGCCGCCATGGCGCAAGTTATCGAGAGGACGGCTACGGGCATTAGAAAGGTAAACGGAGATAAGTCGCGCGCTTGCCAACGTAAACGCCGGAAGTACTATCGTAAGGTAACCAGAATCTTCTGGATGTTTCTACTTCTCGAACTTCTAGAACTCTGTGGAAATTTCCAAATGCTACATAAGCGAGCGTTCTCGCGAGTTGAATTATTTGGTAGCGAGTTACCGAGTGCGTTTCTGATATGACGAAAAGTATTGTTTTCCGAGCGAGTGCGATAGCTGTGACGTGCAGTGAGTGCTGCTTCCGCGAGATATTAGAGAAGTCTTGTGTTCGACTCCCCAGCAGGTGAATCGTTCGGAAGAAGAGGCTACATCACGAAAAAACTGAAGTGATAGTGAGAACTCAAAGAAGTGACAGTGAAAAGTTGAACTAGATCACATTAACTAGGTGACAATGAGAACATTGGTGAAGTAACAGTTAAGAACTGGACAGTCAGAATATTGAATTTTCGGCGAAATATGTTACACATTTGATGTGTTATTCAAAATAAAAAAATAACAAAACATGTTCAATATAAAGAGTAGCTTTGGGTGGGGATACCTTCTTGAAAATGTTTGTGGCACATCCTTGAAAGATACTCAACTTAATACAAAGTTTGTATTTATCCGACTTTCCGTTTTTAATTTATGTTATTCACACACACACACACACACACACACACACACACACACACACACACCAGTGGCCTCAAAGCATGTAGGTATTTCCGGTGGAATCTTTATATACAATTTTTTGGTGGTGGAATGCAATACTTCCTCTATTTACTATGCGTAATAGTAGAGAAAGTAAAATGTGTTGTTGACTTATTTTAATTACAATGTCAATAAACCATGCAGAGAATCTTATGATCGTATTGTTTGCGGTAATGCTTTGTAAAATATAACTAGAAATGGCAATAAATATGAAAATTAAGCAGCTCCAACTTATGTGAGGCACTGTATACGTAATTAACGAATAATATATTCTGTAAAGATTATGTAATACAAGCTTTCTTGAAGTAATATATTTTAATTTGGTTTGAGTTAAATAAATATAATCCCATATGGGAGTTTCACTATCTTTCCCACCTACTTTAGTCTAAATGGTATTGCATACTTATATGATGTTTATTATAACTAATATGAACGGTTTTACACTCACTAACACGTACCTATTAGGTAGAGATGGTATTGCCTTCCACCCAAACATTCTATATCAAATTTTGCTGGAAATACATTTTTTGAAGTCCCTGAATCCAAACAAAAAGCATTTTTGAAAAGTCCGTGTGTGTGTGTGTGTGTCTGTGAACAGCATAACTCCAAAACGAGAACTCGGGTAAATACCAAACTTACAGGACGAGATAGCGCGGTAACGTCTGTGACTTTCATTCGGGAGGTCCCGGGTTTGATCCTCGGCCACGCCCACTCTGATCCATGGGTTTTCCCGGGTCGTCAGGCGAATGCTGGAGTGGTTTCTTTCATCCCCCGAATTTCCTGTCCCTCCATTTCGTCCGATTAATCATTTCATTCATCCTTCACCCCATTTGGTCTGTTTCAGGGTTGAAAGTGTCGGCGATGGTGTTTCGGTGCAGCATGGAAGGGAAAAGGATGCTCTCTGTGAAAACTTTCTCCATTCCTAGGCCTTCGGCATAAGGATCTTATGTCGCGGCAGAAGCACCGCCCCTTGCGGGGCTTTGGACCTTGTGTGGGTTGAGGTTCCCGGTCTGCCTGTCCGACTGCCGGGGCGTTTCAATTAATGTGTGAGAGCATTACTTTACCGGAACTACTTCCAGCACTTCCATTCCGCAGTCGGAGTCGTTTCAAGGAAGTAGTTCCAGTTTCACCGAGGAAGAAGTTCTGACCTTTGGTGGAACTAGTTCCATTGGAAGTACTTCCACTATTGGCGAAAGTACTTCCAATGATTTACTCCGGAATGACTTCCTCTATTCCATAAACAGGAGGTATTGGAGATTGCAGTGGCATAAGGCATTGCCGTTTTAAAGCAAATGATATCCAGCGGGATGCCACACTATACAATTAATGTCAGCTGCCGCATAAACAAGTGTTTGTGATTTAATGGCCTGCAGTTCCATGCTGGTATGTTGTCCTTTTATTCCCGCTGTATAATAAAATACGAAGTAATATCGATAATATCATATGTAGTAATGTATACCCTACGTACGTGAATAAATTTCATTTGCTGTAAAGCAAATATAACCAACGGAACGCAACGCTACGGATTTAAGACTGAAGTTTATGTCGAAATACTTCGCAAAATATTGCTTTACTGCGTGCTAAACGTTTAGGTTATTAACAGTGTAGAGATAAATTATTTTACATAAAATGTGGCTTCAGCAAATATAAAACATGTTTTAGGAAAATGAACTTAAATATACTCATAATCTATAGAAGCTGATTTTCATGTTATTGTGAGGTGGAACATTTTGAGAATTTAATTTAAAAAATGGCATGCTCCGATTTACTTTTATTTTATTTACCTTTCTGCCACAAGTCTACGGGATAAACATTTACTGCCTTTAGGCAGTTTAGTAGACAATTCTTACGGCATTACTCAAACTTCGTGATAAAAAGGTCAACAGATACAGAATAATGCAAATTAAAATTAGGTGGTCTTAGCTATACCTGTGTGTACGGAATTAACAGCTGTTTTGCCGTTGACGACTACCAATCTACACCATGGCGGATGGTCAACAACGAAGTGGATAAGGAAAATGCGCAATGTAAAGTACCAACAGTTTCTAACAGAAAAGAAGTTGGCGAAAGTGGAAGTAACATTTATCAACTTCAGCTGATTTAAAATGAGGTTATGTGACGTGTGATAATTCATGATTAAATGCTATTCTAGCTTTATATCCCCCATTATGGTGCTTACCAATGGCGATTTTCAGTCATCTAATTCTACCTTTCGAACCTTGTTCAACAAACGGCTTGTGTGGAAAAACAATTAATTCCATTAATTGATCTAATAATGGTCGAAACTATGATGCCCGGTACTTAAAGTACTTGCAGCATTGTAAGTCGCCATTGGGGTATGTTGTTTCAATACAATTTGAGATCTCCTTGCAAGGTTCACCAGGAAAAATACGAATCAGTTGGGGAATTTAATATCCCACCGACATGTTGGCATGGTAGTTCAGTTGTTAGAGCAACGAAACGGAAACCGAGAGATCCGCGGTATTGCATTTTTCAGTCGTCTGATTCTACCTTTGGAAAGAATAGTTGTAGGAGTTATGTATAAATAAGAGACAGTGGGTGGAATAAGTGAATGTAACACATAAGATTTTTACAAATTTGCTTGAAATCGATTCTTTATCGAGCCATGAGGACTCTAGCTCGAAACTTCTGCAACTAGATGAGTTTAAAGGAAATAAAAATAGTCAGTAAACCTAAAAAGCCACATTTGTGGTGATTTTTAACAGGTAGACAACGTTTTGCACCTGCGGTATGTAACAGTGGCCCGAAGCTATGGCACTACCGACCCAGATAGCAAGCAATTTACAGAGAGCCTGGGGCTGTTATCGCGGTCAAAGTAGGTACTGATTGAATACAGCTTCTTGTTTGTCGCTTTTTGTAAGGGTAGTCAGTACGCATGTGTACATATCAGTGTCGGAGTTGCCAATTTTTCGGTTTTCCCGCCAGATCTAGACTATTTGGCTACTAATCTTGCAGCGAAAAACATTTTACCCTGACTAGCGCCAACTCTAGATGTTTATAAGAGAACAGGGCAGGTAACAGCGTTCATTATGAACATGTATATCTGAAAATTTGCCAATAGATTTCAGTTAAGTTTTTAATGTAGGTGGTATATATTGTGGCGTATTAATATTTTGGGGGGTTACGTTATTGTTCTACATTGTCATTTCCAAACATATTGTTGTTTATCTCACTCTTGGCTGGTAGCTTTGCTAGCCACGAGTAGTGGGGGATAGCGTCACTCTCAGTTAGGATTCCGTGAGGAACGGACCGCGTGTGTAAGACAGGCTTTGGATCGGTGGACATCTCCTCCCACCTTCCATTTTTAATAATGTAGAAATCCCAAACGGTTGGTAAATAAATCTAGGAATGTGTGAGTAGATTTGTGTTATGGATTTTGTACAGTGAAAAACCCACGCCTTCCTCTAACCTCCACACCACCTTTAATTTTCATGTGAACTTTTAGGCCATCTACCCAGCATGTAACAATATTTTGTTTAACATCCATGTACATTTTCATAGCCAACAATAATTGTTCCCTCCAAAACATTAAACATTTATAAAAATGGTTTTCTCTAGGTACCATTTTCTTTTTAAATATAGAGCTCTGAATTGTTTCGTAACTATTTTAAATATGTTTTTGTCTGTTTGCCCCCACTTTGTATTACTGTAACAATTGAGAACACCACTTGCTGCTAAACACGCCTTATTTACCACTTAGGCGCTCAGCGTAGCACATACGTTACACTTGAGACATTCTTGTCACACACTCAGATCAGAACAAAATTAATCCGTCGAATCGAATCACAACTGAACTGCGGAGTCACAACTCACAAGGGAATAGCACTCGACACTGTCCACTTTTCACTTGTAACTTTTAGCTAACTGAACTGTGCGGGCAAGAGTAGCCCCTTATATAGACCTCGCAACACAGCGGAATGTTCTAGAAGGGAAGCTACTGAAAACCGCCGAAATGAATGAGCAGTAAAAACTGCGGAGAGGCAAAATATAACAGGTTCGTAGCACGGCTATTGTACTGAAGGCCAGTCGAGGGCCCTATCCCGGCGGCCTGCGTGTCATGTTGGTACTGATATTTTAGAAACTACACTTTTTTGTCACTAATAAACAAACAAAAATAAACGCTATATTTTATGACATGAAAACGTTAGCATAGAATTAAACTAAAACAATCTTTTACCAGTTCTGTAGAATAAAATAAAGAAACGTCTGATGATGTGTTATATTCACAACTATTCTTCTACAAACGATTCTTGCAAAAGCTTATTCTTCTATCCACTTCGTGTTAATCGGGATAAACGTTTGCAGAAATGGTTTCAATATAGTTTCATAATAAGATACAAGAGACATGAATATATATCTTCTTCTTTAACGGATTACTCTCCTCGTCGTAGGACTTACACCTCCAAGGGCTTACAAGTAAATGCCTAGGGTCCTGTAGCCTGTCGAGGAGCAAGCAAACTCTAGATAATATTATATTCAGGATAGATGATCAACCCAATATCTCGTATGGAGGTGAAGAAGAAGGAAATTAAATGCGGTGATGAAAGGGATGATACGAAAATTTGCGGATTAAATTATCCAATCTGCATTCACCTAGCGACCAAGGAAAACCGCGAAAAAAATCTTCGGTCAGATTGGTGGTACCCGGGGACCTCCGGAATGCGGGCCACAGCTTACCGTCCGAGCCGTCCCGCTCGGTGAAAAGATAGATCGTTGAAATGTGGGTCGATAAGCTGGCGTTAAAATTTCATACTTTTTGCATGACATTGCAAGAAACAAAGAATGGCGACTTACTACTTCAAAAAGTATGAAGTATTTGAAAATTTAAAACCACAACAATGAAATCTCGTAAATGATTAATGTTACATGCCACTAAAGAAAAACAAATTCAATTGTATGTTTTAAAGACATAAAATTGTGTATAGTAAGAGATTTGTTATCTCTTAAAGGTTTAATAGTTATACAAAAGTGTACAAAATGCATTCAGAATGAAGTGGACTTCATGGGCCCTTCGCAGGAAATTAGATATATAACTTATTAGTGAGGCAAATATCTTAAATATGACATTTTAATCAAAATCGTGAGATCTAGTTTTGGAGAGTAAGAATAACGAATTTCTCATGTGAAAGGTACTTTGGGGTGGGGATTTTCATGAATATCACGAGTCGCATTTTTGGAAGATGCTGAACTTAAATTCCAATTTGACATTATTTGTTTGAAATTTAGTTTTTGGGTTCTGCTGTTCAGACACACGCACGCACGCTCGCGCACCCACGAGAGCTTTTTCTACAAATGCCGTATTAGGATTCAGAGGACATTCAAGAAGTTCTCTGAATTCCGGTAAAACCTCAAAACCTTTTTTTGTGAAATATAGTATTTCCTCGTCCTCTACTTATCATAAGCAGGTGCTAGAGAAAGTAATATGTATGACACCGTGAGATACAAACGAATGGTGACTTAGCATCTCCAAATAGGATAAAGTAGGTATTGGAAAATTCAAGTTAGTAGCACCCAATTTCTGGAAATGATTAATTACACAAAAATGTATTTGGCATAAATTGTGTATTTTAGCCAGATTTATGTTTTTCGTGCAGTCATTTGTTTTTGCTTCACCAATTATGTAACATTATATAACATTCGTTCAAAATGAAAATTAAATTGAGCTTTATTTATGGATGCTCTTTAACTACTATGGTTCTTAGCATCCCATTCTATATTGGCCATGAAAAACCGGAAATTTTTTGCTCAGAGGCCTTCTGTATCAGGCTTGAGGTTCTTTTACGTACCGTAAATCTACCACCGGCTTTACTTCCCTTCCGAAGGAAGCCACGCTAAGAATTTTTAAGACCGAAAAAAATCCATTGCCCTCCGCTGGGTTTGAACCCGCGACCTTGGGAACTAGAGGTTAGCATGGTACCCTTAGACATGAAGGACGACAGTTATACTGAAGATGGTCTGGCAGGCTATTGCAAAAAAAATCAAGATACGCACTGTTAGTCATGCAAATATCTTAAACATATCGTATATTAATAAACATAATTAAGCAATTTTTGAGTAAATTAGCGAGTACATTAGCGAAAAAATTCCATGGAAAAGATAGTTTTTGACGGAGGGGATTTTCTTTTCTTTCTCTCTGTCTTCTTTTTTTTTAAGCTTCGTGTCCGATCCTTTGCAGATTTGAAGCAAAGTTATTTCGCTTGAGTTATGCTACCACAGATACGTGCCAGAAAAAATAACAAACCATAGTGGGTAGAGAAAGTCATATGTATCAGATCTTTCCTTTAAACTTTGCTAAGTGCTCCATGTATTTATTACCACATATTATCAGCTTTCATAAGCTATTCTTATGATCTAAAATGGATATAATATCCAACTCCAATTATGGAACCCAAAGAGATTGCTGATTCAGAATTTGCAGAATTCTGTAACACTTTAGAAAGAGCTAATGAACTGTGCATGTCATATGTTTTAGTTGAGTGAGTTAGTGGCTATAGCATGTGAACAGACCAAGTACTGCAATCCTTTAATTTAATTAATTACCATGAAACTGAGGAATCAGCGCTGATAGATTCCTGTACAGTTACGTCAGTGCAGTAGCATCACTTTCTGTGACCGTTGTTGTCTGGTGACGCATGCTCTACGCCCTTCTCTACCAAGTCACGTACATCGTTTGATACGTGCTCACTTTCTGCAGCGGTCTGTAATATTGCTCCAGGCATTTAACATCAGCTAAAAGTAGAGCTGACCATCCAGAACGTTATGAAAAGCAAGGTGACACATTTTTAATACAACTCTGTATATCGGCGTTATTCCGCGCTCATTACTTAACAATGACATCTCAAATGCTGCTTACTGTAGGCCTCTCACGAGAAAACGTTTGCAGGATGTTCTACTCTTTCGGAAGAGTGAGGGGAGTACAGTACCACGTGGCAGCACAAGAGCCTATGTTTTGAAAGTAGAGACGTAATCTTTCTCAGATAGCGCTAGAATTGTTGATGTCAACGAATTCCTTACAGACACATTCTCGTGAGAGGGACAAAGTAGCTCTGGTTTGGAAACATATCGAGGTTAGGACCGTTCCAAAATCTTTCCATAGTGCCAAGTCGTGATTTTTCGTTCTGTTATGAATATTTTCAAGTAGTAAATTGATGCTCCCCTTGTCGAGCAAGATAGCTCTGCGGTAACGTGTGAGGCTCTCATTCAAGAGAGTCCGCTTCGATTCCCATCCACTCTGACCGTGGGTTTTTCGTGGTTTTCCCTGGTGTGTAGGCGAATGCTGAGGTGGTTTCTCATTTACCACGATTTTCTTTCCTTCATCTCCCTTTCATTCCGTTTCGTTCTCATATTTCAGGTGTGCTTCTAGTTTTTGTGACGTACGGCGGTGACGGACAGATGGCGCGGATGAAAGGAAATAGTACTACCCGTGGACAGTAGAGGACTGCTTGGTTGACGGGTTGTTCATCACCCTCTTTAGGCAGCTCCAGCAGTGGGAATGATCTTCAAGTCTGGAAATATTAGCGACTTCCGCGCGTCTCTGTGGCCTGTCTGCCTGCGGTCCATAGCCTCTTGTGGTTCCTTCACGTATCCCTTTCTCCTCAGGGGTAGTCATACAATAGATGTACGTAGGTCACAGTGTGCGATGATAATTTAAACCTAATCTCCACCTATTCTAATTGCTGTTCGCTTAACTCACGTTAAAGAAATTCAAGTCCATCATCGAATTCATAGTAATCGTCTTGTATCAGTTTCCATAACGTTAATGATTATTAATGTTCTAATCGGATAATTGCAAGAGCTCATTATTAAAATTAAATCTGATTGGCCGGAGGATGTTTACTGGACGTTGCGCTTTATTGGATCTTGGAAAAAGAGTACTTTTTGGTAGCTAGTGTTTAGTGCACGCTCTTTTTGCATACGGTACTACAGGCGATTTACACTTATGATTTGAGCCAGGCAAAATATGAAGAACAATTTGCCAAAGCATGAAACATTTTCCCGTAATATGAAGAAAAAAATTCCAAAATATTATGAAATACATGTTTCAAAGTCAAAACATCTTATATTTTATCGCTTTGGAGCAGGTTCACTTATTAGTTTAAAAAGTAGGATTTGTAGATTATGTCCTTATTTAATAATAAAATACCAACTGAAATACCACAAATTACACACAGGCATATATTTAATCATTGCGAAAGCCTTAAATTTCGAAAGAAAAAACAAGAAAAGAAAAAGAAGTTACAAGTTGCTTTGTCCTTCGTTAATACTAATTGCATTTTGCTACTAAAAGCATCGATTCGGGAAAATAAAAACTCTTCGAGAGAGGGGCCTTTAATTTTGCATATGCTAAATGTTCTCAACCGTATCTGACTTTGAAAGAAAGGCTTGGGTTTTCTAAATGTGTTTCACAGAAAAACAGCCTGAATAGAATATCTAGATAGTCTAGTTCATTGCTAATGGAAATTATTTTAAAAGCGAAAAATCGTAAATCTTATAAAACATTGTCAATGGAAAAACCAGTTGTTGCTAAACACACTGTATTTATCACTTGGCACTCAGTAACAACACTCAGCGTAGCACAAACGTTACACTTGAGTAACTTTTGGTGCACACTCGGAACACAACACATCTGATCCGTCGAATCATAACTGGCGCGTCACAGTGAATAAGTGGCTAACTCGCGTTTTTGTGAAAAATGAGTTTTAGCATATTTGAGGTCCATAAGCTCAGTTCTATATTGTGTGTAAGTAGTCAACTTTAATTCCTAAAAATGGCGACGTCAGGACCATGTGACAATCGGCTATCTCGGGCGAGAACGGCTATATCGAGCTCCGATTATTCAATCATAATTACATTTGTGAATAGATGGTTAAATCATTTTATCTACTTTTGCGCTCGTAATGCTTTTGAGACACATTTTTCTAATTAAAGGCTAGTTTGGGGTGGAGAAATATTCTTGAAAATCTTAGTGTCGTATCCTTTAAGAACTGAACCTAAATACCAAATTGGTATTTAACCAGCTTTTGTTTTTGAGTGGATCTTTTTCTAAAAATGCATCACGGTCTCTAAAACAACTGCTTGTCGCAATGTTAACACGACCGAAAAACAGTATTTAGTGGCCTAGGCCGCTGAAGTCGTTCTGAAAATCTTTAGCGGCGTAATAAACAAAATCCATAAGGCAGTGGTCAGTCGTAGCAACTTCAACAGGTTTTAAACAAAATACATAATCATAAAACAAGAAATATAAGCCAACATTTCTTTATGTTAATCTAAGCTTTACCAGTATTTTTCACAAAACAATTTATCGTTTAAAAAAGTTAACATCGTTTTATTGTTTATAGAAATCCTTCAAAAAATGAAAGATTTATTTCGCAACATGGAAGTGTCTTCGTTCACGAGAAACATTGAAGTTATTTGCACCTACGTATGGAAAGTCAGTTTGAAGATGATGTATTATATTTCAACTGTTGGGGAGCCGAACTTGTAGTAGTTGCAACCGCACGTATAGTAAACAGTTTCCGGTAGCCTTCGCCCCAAATGTACTTTCAGGTGGCCTTTGCCCCAAGTTTAAAAAAAATACTAACTTTGTAATTAAACTGTTTCTTTAAATATTTATGTTTGCCTCGGCTGCGTCAGTATTATTTTAGGGACATGAATATCTTGGCAGGGCGTGATGCGACAAGAATTTAGGCTTACGTAGATTTTAAGTTTTAATTCACTCCTTTTTATTAATCCTTGACACAAATTAAATCGCACTTCACTGATATAGAGAGCTGTGAGATTCTTTTTATTAATCAATTACACTTTTTACCACGTAAAACTATTTTTCGTCTCACACGAATACATATTAAATCTCTCGAGGACGCATCATGCATCCGGTTACTATCACTGTCTGCAGGCAACTGACTAGATTTCAGCCGTCTAAACTTGTAAATTTCTGTATTTCAAGTCTCTGATTGACTAATCCCACTCCAATAGAATACCTGCATTTAACTAAGGCTTTTTCTGGTTGTTGATTGGCCATTTTTAAACTGTCACTAAAATTACATTATTGCTTCCAAGAATCACAAATAACATTTAAACTCCCAAACTCATTATTGCCTCAAGGTTACCTCATTGTTACCTCATTGTTAGCAACGTTTAACTTATTATTCTCACAGCTCCTACATTATTAAATTACGTAATATAGTCACATAACATTATTACACATGGATACAATAATATAAGCATATGCAATGACTGTTACATACATTTTACAAATTATTACATACACATATTGCTTCAAGGCGGGCCGTTATTGAATTTACACATTATATAACCAGACTGAAGTCATTCAAGTGATAAAAATACTGCCTCAACATTAACTACCTTGCACCAGTCTTTAAATGCAATGCATTTCTCCTCATACTGCTGCCGAGATTTTGCTGATAGCAGCTCCGATTGAATGTTTCTGCCTCGGATTAATATTTCCTCGGGATTTTCACCCATAATTTCATTCACAAGCTTGTTGTTTAGAAACGAGCGCTCAAAATAAGCACTGCCATCTATATCCGAATCTCGTTATGTTGCGGTCAACGCTTCCTAGGAGGCGTTGATACCGTTCATGGCTTAGGATTGAGGCGGCTGTGTGAATAGTTCAACAAATATGTTTCTATACAGTACTTATATTTATTTTATTTAATATAATTTAGAGAGCTTTTACTAAAAAATGTTGTATGCAGCACGTACGCAAAAGCTTTAGCTGGCTTATGCGGTATTTCGGATAAAGCCTTATTTTGCGTACTTGATACATAAATAGCTATTTATTGGATTCTGTGGGCCTCAATACATGTACTTCCGGTGAAATCTCTATATGGAATTTTTGGATGGAATACAATATATCAAATATTTATTTTAAAGTATTAGACATATTTTTTGTCGCCTAGTGCGGAGAGTATCCAGTTGTCCTGAACAGATCAATAATAATAATAATAATAGTAATAATAATAACGCATATCAATGGGATACAGCGCTCAGTAAAATACCACTATTGTAGAGCACGTTGGACAACGCAGGTCGCCCTACAATTGCTATGGGCAAGAGCTGACAAATGAACTTTGAAGCTCTGGAACGGTTCCAGAAGCCTGTGCACATTCTGATTACAAGACTAATTTTGCTGGCACAAAGAAGCTTCCAGCCAGTGTTCCAGTTTTAATTGTTTTTTCTTTTCTCGGCTGCACAGGCTCATTTGTCTGGTGCAATGAATGTTTTAATATAAACTCCTTTTGAACAGCCACTCTCATCTGCAACACATTGTTTTGTCTGCATGAAGTAGCCTGTTGAGTTAACTTCTTTTGTTTTCCTCTAGCTTGGGGAAAATTAATACTAAGAAAATTTATGGCATCTGTATGACATGTAATTACTTTGTTCAAAAGTTTTGTTCACATGGGAAACGAAGTAAATTACGAAATGTCTGGTTTATTGTTGAAAATGACTGACATTTAGAAGCATATTACTGGAAATAACCTTATATTATTGTTTCATTTGTATTGTCCTCTTTAACTTCTAGGGGGGCTTTGACTTGAGAAACAATTGATGATGTTATTGTTCGCTGTACTTAAGTTTACTTAACTTCTTCTTTAACTTACAAGCCAAGACCTTGGGGAGCAAGCAAACTCTGAATCATAGCATATCCAATGCTTGGTATGGTGGTGAAGAAGAAGAAATGAAATGTAGTGATGAAAGGGATGATGGGAAAATTCGCGGATCAATTTATCTAATCCAGCATTCGCCTAGCGAGCGAAGAAAATCGTGAAAAACCTTCGGTCCGATTGTTCGGTCCCGGGATTTGAACCCGGAACCTCCCGAATGCGGGCCACAGACGTTACGCCTGAGGCATCCCACTCGGTAGGCTTCCTTAACCTTGGTTTATTTATTTTTACTGTAAAACCACTCATATTTACTCCCACATTAACACTCTGCAGGGGCGAGGAAATTTATTCCACTTAGAGAAAAATTCCACTGCCCTTTCTTACTCCATACGGCACCACAGGCAATGACACCGGTGATATTGATACATGTTGGGGTGAAGACCTAAAATATTACCAGAAAATGATTACTTTAGGTCACCCCAACGCGCACATGGGAGGGGGGAGCCACAACTCGCTGGCAGCAAAACGTCCGGGACCTTGGTGTGTAAATTTATGGGGAAGGCGTCGGTTTTTATATTACATTAAAAGATTACATAACACACATTACCTGGGATTTATTAACAAAAACGTTTGGCTTCTCTACATAGTTAACAAAGGAAACAGGATGAAGGGAGATGACAGAGACCGTAGACCGGCCACACACGACTGGTTCCAACGACCACTTACTCTCGAGTGACGCTAACTTGCCCCCACCAACTGTGTCTAGCCAGCCAGAGCCAGACAGGGCTGACGTCATACCAGACACTTTCAAACATATCTTTCCCTTTGGCGTGGTCCGCGCCAAAAAGAAAGACCGGCAAGCCGATATATAATTAAGGAGACCGAATAATGCTACGTCTGGTAGCAACAATACAGCACAACAGTGTGTCTGGTAATGACAATAAAATTAATATACCACAATATATGAAATGAAATTATAATTATGAAAAGAAATTTGAGAAGGAAACATTCCAGCCTAAGTTTAAGGTACACTCACTTCGATTTATGCCGTCATCGCAGTTCAGATTGTATTGGCCTTCACAGGTGGAGTAGGTATATATCTACCTAGCAAGGAGATGTTTGTGTCTGTTTACCTTGTGCATGCAGTGGTGTACTATTTTACGTGCACAGTTCTATATTATTCACACATGAATACATAACTTTGATTTAGCTGCCTAGGCACTGGATCACTTAGGTGCTGGAAGAACTCTGGCATGCAAATGTTCCGACATTTCATGGCAGTGTTCCCAGAGGGCAACGAGTGATTCAATGTCTAGGCGGCTAAATCAGGTATTGGACTAGAATGGAGACTAGACAGATTATTAAAATAATGTCTAGTACATGTTTCCTCTTTGAGATTAAAAAGCATAATTTACTTCAGTTTTATATTATATTGTAATTGAAGACACTTTTTCATTGAAAAATTGTGCAAAACAGAATTTTATTTAGTTGTATATTTAGATTAGGCGAATGATTTCAATAATGTCTAGTAAATATATTCTCTCTGGGAGTAAAAAGTAAGTATAATCTATTTCAATTTTACATTATGTTGCCATCAAAAATATTTTTCGCGGAGATATTGTGCAAAACAGGGTTTTATTTCGTTATGTATTTAAACACGTTTATTATAAGTGATGACAAGTAAAGCTATTGTTCAAAGTTATATAGGTATATTCATATGTGAATAATCTAGCATTGTGCACGTAAAACAGGACGACATTTAGAGGGGGGTTTAGGCTTCAAACCCCCCCCCCCCCCCCGAAACTTCTGACAGTTTTATTTATTTAAATACATAGCAAACCAATATGAGAAAATGTCGTTAGATAACATTAGGCTATTGCTAGTAGCACATTTACAAGAAAAAGGGAAACTTATTATCGTTGTCTTACATAGGTAAGGTGACCATACATCCCAGTTCTCGAAGCAGTCTCCACGTTTTGTGCTGTAAGGTGGAATATCCTCATTCTTTTCTGTCTATATAATATCTCCAAGCAATTTTCTTGATCATGTAACGTCTATATATTATGGAGTAGATACATGGTAACTGTTAAGTTTTACTTGTGGAAAACCCTCCCCGAATTTTTTTTCTGGTTACAGGCATTCGACATTGCATGTACAAAAAGGTAAACAGACAGACACACACACACACACACACACACACACACACACACACACACACACCTCATCCTTGCTATAGGCACATACTCCACCTATGAAGGCCAATAGGATGCCTCCCAAAGCTGGGTAACAGCATAAACGGAAGGGAGTGTACCTCCCTGACATTTGCCAGTTATGAGGACAGAGGAGAGCTGGAAAAAAACCTGTCAGGGAGGACGGTCACAGCGGGATTTGAACCGCAGACCTCCTCTTCAAGGGTACATGCTTTGACGAGCTTGGCCACCCAACTCAGCCGGGAACCGGGACCTCTGAGCTGAGAAGCCAGAACGCTCATCACTCGATCACAGAGGCAGCCAAAGGGGCTTCTTTGTAAAAGTTTCAACGGGATTCTTTTCTACTTTTTCTACTACGTACAGTAAGTAGAGGAAGTATTGCATTCCACCCAAAAATTCGATATATCGAGATTTCATCCGAAATACATCTTTTGAGGCGCGCTGAATCCAGATGAAGCATTTTTAGAAACATGTCCGCGTGGTGTGTCCGTGTGTGTGTGAACACCATAACTAAAAAAGAAAAGTCGGATAAATACTCAACTTGATACTTAGGTTATATCTTCCAAAGATGCGACACGAAGATTTTCAACAAAATATCCCCTCCCCAAACTACCCTCTACAGGGATCATTTTTCGAAATTTTTTATTTTATAAAAATGGCTCCAATGATCTATATTAAAATACCATATATTAAAGATATTTACATGACAAATATAAGGTATATCTTGAATTTTCGGGGAATAGCCTATGAAGTCCTCTTCATTGGGTGAGAATTTTGTATAATCTTGTATAACCGGTAAAAGTTAAGCGATAGACGAAAGGCACTATACAAAAATGTAGATCTCTTTAAAACACAGAGTTTATTTAAAATAAGTTTTTTGTTGCATAAGCCGTTTCTGAGATATGGTTATTAAAGGTTCGAATTGTTCATTCCTTGGCCATTCCCTTAAAGTCCTGTTAACATTCAGTTGTTTATCGCGATATCATGGAAACAGTATGGAATTTTAAGGCCAGCATATAGAGTTCTGTTATTAAACTTTGGCTGTCGCTGTTCCCTTTGTATCTATAACGAAACGTGCAATAAAGCTATATTTGGAGTAAAATGTAGTATAAAGATAAGTTGAGTAAGGATAGTTTGTGGACCCACTAATAAACGATAGAGGGTAGAGAAAGTCATGTGAATGCATCACGTCAGATTTTTACTTTCTCTATTACGTATAGTAGGTAGGGGAATTGTATTCCAGCCAGAAATTCCATAATAAGATTTCACTTAAAATACATGTTTTGTGGCCCTCTGAATCCAAAAAAAATCTGATGTGTTACACTCACATGACTTTCTCTACTCTTGTACAAACTATTTTTACGAACGCTTATTCTCCATCTACTTCATGTTAATCGAGATAAACATTTGCAGACTCTATCTTATTGTTAATTTTCTCGTAGATGTAAGGGGAATATATATTTACAAGGCAATATAGAAAAACAGTAGCCTTTAAGCACATACATATCTCTTAATAGCTGGTTGCTAGGTGCAGCACCATTCCCTTTGCCACAGATTAATACTCTTTGCATATCCAAGACAAAATAATCTGATGTGTTACACTCACATGACTTTCTCTACTCTTGTACAAACTATTTTTACAAACGCTTATTCTCCATATGCTTCATGTTAATCGAGATGTTAATCTTATTGCCAATTTTCTTGTAGATGCAAGGGAAATATGGTAGGTTTTAAGCGATAGTCAAATATTTTAACGTTGGTTGCTATGTAGCGCATTGCATTCTCTTTGCATGTCCAGGACATAAAAACAATGAATAAGGAATTTGAGAAAAAGTATAAGTATTGGAAAATTAAAGGGAATAACAAGCAATATCTCGAAAACGGTTCACTCGACAAAAGAAATGTATGACATAAATTGTGTACTTTAACGCGATCTACATCTTTGTGTAGTAAAATTTTGTCTATCTCTTATGGTTTACCAATTATGCAAAAATCGTTTACAATGAAGAATACTTTTGGAGACATTCCCAGAAAATTCGAGATATACATTTCATTTCTCATGACAACAACTTAAACATATTATATTTTAATCAAAATCGTTAGAGCCATTTTTGAGAAGATTAACATTTTCGAAAAATGCTCCATGTAAAGGGTAGTCTGGGGTGGGGGTATTTTCTTGATAACCTTCGTGTCGCATCTCTGGAAGATACTGAACCTAAATACCAAGTTTGGTGTTTATCCGATTGTTCGTTTCTGAGTTATGCTGTTCACAGACACACACACACACACACACACACACACGGACATGTTTCCAAAAATGCTTTTTTTGGATTCAGGGGGTCTCAAAACATATATTTCCGGTGAAATCTCGGTATCGAGTTTTTGGGTGGAATACAATACTTCCCCTACTTACTAAAAGATCTGTGTGTGTTTGTATCTGTGAACATCATAACTCAAAATATATATTCCCCTTACATCTACGAGAAAATTAACAATAAGATAGAGTCTGCAAATGTTTATCTCGATTAACATGAAGTAGATGGAGAATAAGCGTTTGTAAAAATAGTTTGTATAAGAGTAGAGAAAGGAAAGTCGGATAAATATCAAACATGGTATTTAGGGTCAGTACCTTCCAAGGATGCGACATGAAGATTTTCAAGAAAATACCCCATCCCAAACTACCCTTTACATGGAACATTTTTCGAAATTTTTGATTTTCTAAAAAATGGTTCTAACGATTTTGATTGAAATACACTATATTAAAGATGTCTACATGACAAATAAAATCTATATCCTGACTTTTCTGCGAATAAATTTTGAAGTGCTCTTCATTCGGAAGGAATTTTTTATAATCTTGTATAACTGGTAAACGTTAAACGATAGAGGAAAACGTACTACACCAAAAATATACAATTTATTTAAAATGAGTTGTTTCGTAGCATAAGCCATTTCTGAGATATCCGTTATTAATGGTTCGAATTGTGCATATCTTGGCCATGCTTTAAAGTCCTTTCAACATTCAGTTATTCCTCACGATTGCATGGAAACAGTATAAGATTCCATTAGTGATAACGTCAGCCGTTGCTAGGAGGCTATTTTTCTTTCCAAGCAACTGGTTGCTATGCAGTTTGTGCTGTATATTTGTCCACTGCTTTGGGAGAATGTTATTTTGAAAAGTCTACATTAATTATTTATCAATCCTAGATAAATACAATTGCTAGGAATACAGTTATACTTACACCGTGTAGAGGTTATTATTAGTATTATTAGTTATTAAATAATTATAGTGGTAAATATAGCCGCCTTAAGTGAGCATTACGCTATAACATGGTTGTGAAACTGAGTGAAATAATAGCATATTTTGAAGACGAATTGAGGCTGGTAAAGAAAGGTGGGTCTAATCACGTCTTAGCCGTGATATATAATGGGGAAATTTCCTATTTGCGAGGCCAGGTTCAAGCCAGCATGAGAAATAAAGCTTATAATGTCCAGGTAAGTATAATTAAGGAATACTTTTATATATTTTGACCTACAAATGAAAATGAGTAATATTATGTAGATGTTTTAGTACCCATATACAACATAAAAGCGTAGAGCCCACAGCGAACTTACTTCACATTGCATATGTTTGGGATAAATGTACATAGGGTAAAACTTTATTTTATCTCTCGGTGAGGGATTTCGCTTAACGTATTTAAATATATTAATAAAATTTAGACAGCAATAATAAAAATAGTTTTTTTGTTTGCATGTGTATTCTTTTCCCAAGCTGTAATGAACACAGGTGTTAGATGACATAATAAAGTATAAAAGTGTAATGTAATACAATCAAGGGTGGTACATAATGTAACAAAGTATAAAGAGAGTATCTGTGAAACCAAGTGGTTCCTCACAAGTGATTATTTTGACAAGTGATAGATATTATTACTAAAGCATACCTAATTTAATCTCAATAATTGAAATTTAAGTTCAACAATGCACACTTACTTAAAAATGTAATTGCTGAATAGAAATAATTGTAGCTGTAAGCAAATGTGGTGTAATTAAATTCTATTACTTAAGTCAGGTTGAATTATCAGCTTATTAAAAAAAAGGGGGCGGACTCATCCCGGGAGTTTTTAGACTGGAGTTCACTGCAGTGTTTGCAAACAGAAACAAAACACATAATTAATGCGAGAAAAACGCTCTTGGCCCTGCTTCAGCTATTCGAAACACCTTGCTTCTGCCCAAAGTAATTGAACTAATATATTACAGCGTAATTACACTGAATATTATTAGTTATATGAAAGACTTCAAAAACTCGCTGTAGGAATCAATGTTGTTTGGAAAGTAAGATGGTGATCTCCATGGCAACGGCTAGCTCTGACGTCAGACTAACGGACTCTATAGCGTCCAGTTCTTAAACATTTGACTAACGCTGTTCTGTTTGTGTCCTAACGAAATGTGTAATGTAGCTATTTCTGCAAAGGTTTATTTGAATAAAAATATAGTCGATAGAAAAATAAGCTTTAGTTAAAACAGTTTGTATACCCACTAATAACAATGGTGGATAGGGAAAGTCATGTGAATGTATTACATCAGATTTTCTTTTTCTTTTTTTCTTTTTGGGCATTCAACGGCGCTTTAACATCCGGGTCATATCGTGTTCCTGGAAATTCTTTGAAACACACGACACAGATGGCCTTGGTTGTTTAGTTACGATCATGTACTTGTATTTTATTTTTACATTTTATACAGTTTATGCGTTTCTACAATTTTTACATTCAGATGCTCACTCTGGATTATGTTAATTTTATTATTATTATTATTATTATTATTATTATTATTATCATTATTGTTTCATTTGTACAGCTCCCCCTAACTTCTATGGTTACGTAGAGGCTTTGACTTGAGAAACAGACGAGCCGTAGATTTTTTTAAACATTGATCTTCTTTTTACTACTTTATATCATAAAACACACTCACATTCCTTCATGTTAATCGAGATAAACATGTGCAGAAACAGTTTCATTACTCATTTCATTGTAGTAACAAACGAACACAGGAGGTGAGGCGATGTTCAAATGTTTAAAAAGCGGGTTAGCTATATGCTGGCTTTTAAATTGCATACTCCTTGCTTTGCATCGCAATGAATCACAAACGAATGATGACTCAGTATTTAAAAATGTATGGTAAAGTATTGGAAAATTCAAATCTATGGCAGCAAATATCTTGGAAATTACAATACGTAGCGTCACCAGCTCTTCTCGGATATATTTCTTCTGGCATGCGTTACACGTGTTCCAGCCATCTTTTCCAGTCATTTATTTCATTTATATTGTATATTTGTAATCCGTGTCTTATTGTTTCATTTTTACTTTCTCTACTACGTACAGTAAGTAGGGGAAGTATTGTATTCCACCCAAAAATTCGATACCGAGATTTCACCGGAAATATATGTTTTGAGACCCCCTGAATCCAAAAAAAGCATTTTTGGAAACATGTCCGTGTGTGTGTCTGTGTGTGTGTGTGTGTCTGTCTGTGAACAGCATAACTCAGAAACGAACAGTCGGATAAACACCAAACTTGGTATTTAGATTCAGTATCTTCCAGAGATGCGACACGAAGGTTTTCAAGAAAATCCCCACCCCAGATTACCCTTTACATGGAAGATTTTTCGAAAAGTTTAATTTTCTCAAAAATGGCTCTAACGATTTTGATTAAAATATCATATGTTTAAGATATTTTTATGACAAATAAAATGTATATCTTGAATTTTCTGGGAATGTCTCCAAAAGTATTCTCCATTGTGAACGACTTTTGCATAACTGGTAAACCATAAGAGATAGACAAAATTTTACTACACAAAAAATGTAGATCGCGTTAAAATACACAATTTATGTCCTATACATTTTTTTGTTGAGTGAACTATGAGAGATATTGCTTGTCATTCCCTTAAATTTTTCAATACTTATTTTCTAAAATGGGAATTCGTTATTCATTTTTTGCCTTGGATATGCAAAGAGTTATAATCTGTGGCAAAGGGAATGGTGTTGCACCTAGCAACCAGCTATTAAGATATATGTATGTGCTTAAAGGCTACTGTATTTCTATATTGCCCTTGCAAATACAAAACAAGGGGAACATAGTGCGCCTTAAGCGATAGTCAAATATTTTTAGAACTGGTCGCTATGTGTAAAATGTAATTCTCTTTGCATGTCAAAAGATCGTTTCTGCAAATTTTTATCTCGATTAATATGAAATAGATGGAGAATAAGAGTTTGTAAAAATAGTTTGTACAAGTGTAGAGAAAGTCATGTGAGTTTAACACATCAGATTTTTTAAAACATTGTTCTGTTTTTATTATTTAAACCTGATATTAGTAATCTTACTCTCTGTTTATTAAGTGTTGTGTATCGTTCTGAAATTACATCCCATGAATTTGGTATACCTCAAGTGAGAGTATCAGTGTATAGAAAACAGGTCCAGACAGAAGCCCTAGTAGTTCATTGGCTTCACTTAGATACGTTCCGCTTCAAGGCGCATTGTACACTTAACATTTGACTTGTGGGATTCCATACAAATGCTTCTACACACGTCGCAATTATCGGCCCGCTTCTTCTGCGTCAAACCTGCACCGCGTAACACTTGTTCAAGACCTCTCGTAGCTACCTACCTAACAGACTGGCACAGATTCTACACTTGTACTCTTAACAGTCAGTACATAATACATATAAAACTCTGTTGATCTACCTTCACACCAGGTTCTAAAGGTTCTCCGCCTGACCAAAAGAAATCTAATGTGTTGCACTCACATGATACTTTCCCTAATCTTGTACAAACTATTTTTACAAACGCTTATTCTCCATCTACTTCATGTTAATCGACATAAACATTTGCAGAAACTATATTATCAGTAATTTTCTTGTAGATGCAAGGGGAATATGGTAGGCTTTAAGCGATAGTCAAATCTTTTAAGAGCTGGTTGCTATGTGAAGCATTCCATTCTCTTTGTATGTCCAGGACATAGAAAAAACCTATAGCAAAATGCCATTTGAGAAAAAGTATAGGTATTGGAAAATTCAAAATAGCAAGGGAATCTCGTAAATGGTTCACTCCACAAAAAAACGTATATTACATAAATAGTGTGTTTTAAGGAGATCTACATTTTGTGTGTTGTAAAATGTTGTCTATCTCTTACGGTTTACCAGTTATGCAAAAGTCGTTCACAATGAAGAGGACTTTTGGGGACATTCCCATAAAATTCAAGATATACATTTTATTTTTCATGAAAATATCTTAAATGTATGTTCGTTTTTCAGTTATACTGTCCACAGAGACTGACAGTCACACACATACACGGACCTTTTTCTAAAAATGCTTTTTTTTATTCAGGGGGCCTCAAAACACGCATTTGGTATCGAATTTTTGGTGGGATGCAATACTTTCTCTATTTACTATACGTAGTAGAAAAGTAAAAAAAAAAAAAAATAAATAAAAACACAGGATATTGTGATTTGCCCAGTTTGCACTGTCACTCCACAAATGTGATCTAGTTCATATTTTCCTGTCACTTCACTTTTCTTCGCGACGTAATGAAATACGCACGACGTAGCCCCTTCTTTCGCACGGTTCACTCGCTGGATAGTCGGAACACAAGACTTCTCCAATATCTCGCGGAAGCAACACTCACTGCAAATTTCAGCAGTCGTCACAAACTCGCTCGGAAAACAGCACTTTTTGTTGTACCAGAAACGCATTCACCAACTCGCATACTAACTCACTGACAGAACATTCTAGAAGGCAAAACTTTCAGAAGATTCTGGTTATTTGACGACAGGGCTTCCGGTGTGTACGTTGGGCGAGCGCGCTACTTATCTCTGAGCCACTTTTGAGGATGTCAAAGATAAAGAAGAAATTTCCATGTGAAGGGTAGTTTTGGGTGTGATTGTTTTAAAAATTGTTTTGTGTCACATCCTTGGAACAATGATGAATTTAAACACCAAGTTTGGTAATTAACCGAAACTTCCTTTCACAGCTGCAGACACACGCGCGCGAGGTTTTGTTTTGGATTCAGTAGATCTGAAAACTTGTATTTCGGGTGAAATCTCTATGTAGAGTTTTTGGGTGGAATACAACACTTCCTATACCTATCATAGTTAGTGATAGAGAAAATAAAGGTTCTATACACTTAAGAAAACGCTCACTATATTGGTCTGCTAGACAACGAATGGACTAATCATTCAACGTTAGCCATTAGAAGAAGAAGAAGAAGAAGAAGAAGAAGAAGAAATAAAACTGTAAACGAAAGTATTGCAATTTTCGATTTGTAAGAATAATTGGTTTAATGTTCCAATTATTCACGCCAAAAATCAATTTTTTACCTTCTCTACCACGTACGTAGTGGGTAGAGAAGGTAATTGCATTCCATCCATAAATTCGATACCGAGATTTCACCGGAAATACATGTTATGAGACTCCCTGAACCCCCCCAAAAAGCATTTATAGAAAAATGTCCGTGTGTGTGTCTGTGAACAGCATAACTCAAAAACGAAAAGTCGGCTAAATACCAAACTTGGTATTTAAGTTCATATCTTCCAAGGTTACGACACGAAGATTTTCTTTAAAATCCCTCCACCACAACTACCGTTTACACGGAAGATTTTTCGAAAATCATGATTTTCTAAAAAATGGCTCTAACGATTTTGATTAAAAATATCATATGTTAAAGATATTAGAGCGGCGCCGTGGCCGAGTGGTTAGACCGAGGCGGTCCGGGTTCAAACTCAGGGTCCCGCATGTGGGATTTATGGTGGACAAAGCGGCGTCTGGGCGGGTTTACTCCGGTTTCCCCCGCCATTCATTCCACCAACTTCTCCATCATCGCCTTTCCTTTCATCCATTTCACCATCATTTCGTTTCATCTACTTCCTTCCTCCCATACCAGGCATCGGGCTGATCACCCATCCTGGATATTCTGTCTGATCCATGACTGTCTGCTCCTCGACGGGCCTCTGACCCCAGGCACCCGCCTGTAAGTCCTGGGGGTGTAAGTCCTACATACGAGGATGTTAAACAGAGAAAGAAGAAGAAGAAGATGTTAAAGATATTTACATGTCAAATAAAATTTGTGGGTTGAATTTTCTGGGAATAGCGTGACAAGACCTCATTCGGGAAAAATTTTGTATAATCTTATATAACTGATAAACATTAAGCGATAGATGAAAACGTACTACACAAGAAATGTGTAAAACAAGCAATTTATTTCAAGTAATTTTCTAATGGCATAAGCAATTTCTGAGATATCCGTTATTAATTAATGGTTCGAATTGTACATTACTCGGTCATTCTCTTAAAGTTCTGCCAACATTCAGATGTTTCTCACGATTGCATGAAAACAGTATGACATTTTAAGACCAGCGAATTGCGTCCAGTTCTTAAAACATTTGACTATCGCTGTTCTCTTTGTATCTATAACGAAATGTGTACTGCAGCTATTAAAATGTAGTAGATGATAAAATATTCTTCAGTAAGAATAGTTTGTATCCTACTAATAAAGATAGAGGGTGGAAAAAGTAATGTGAATGTATCACATCAGAATTTTTTTTATGCGTGTAGATATATTTTCATGCAAGAACGGCTTCTCATAACAAGAAGTGATTGTTATGAACTTACGGAACTTGGTATATAATACATCTATGGTGCTACTTAGAAAAAGCAACATGTATAATTGCTGGCCCCAAACGGTAGGCTGTTTTAATGTGATTACTTTCCCTACCACCTTACTATAGGAAGAGAATAATTCCTTTCAACCCAAAATTTACATATAGAATTTAACCGTAAGTATATGTTTTCAGGACCCGTGAGTCCAAAAAGAAGAATTTTTTAGAACGTGTATTTGTGTTTCAGCGTGTGTGTGTGTGTGTGTGCGCGCGCGCGCGCATGTGTGTGTGTGTGTGAACAATACTACTCAAAAACAAAATATATGCTAGATATCAAACTTGTTATATAAGGTATCTTTCAAGGATGGTGCAAGAAGATTTTCAAGAAAATACCCTCCACCTTAAACTACTCTTTTTTACTTTCTCTACTACGTATAGTAAGTAGGGGAAGTATTGTATTCCACCCAAAAATTCGATACCGAGATTTCACCGGAAATATATGTTTTGAGACCCTCTGAATCCAAAAAAATCTGATGTGTTACACTCACATGACTTTCTCTACCCTTGTACAAACGATTTTTACAAAAGCTTATTCTCCATATGCTTCATGTTAATCCAGAAATCGAGATGTTAATCTTATTGCTAATTTTCTTGTAGATGCAAGGGGAATTGGTAGGCTTTAAGATATAGTCAAATATTTTAAGAGCTGGTTGCTATGTGGAGTATTCCATTCTCTTTGCATTACCAGAAAAAAAAATGAATAACGAATTTGAGAAAAAGTGTAAGTATTGGAAAATTTAAGGGAATAACAAGCAATAACTCGAAAATGGTTCACTCAACGAAACAAATGTATATGACATAAATTGTGTATTTTAACGCGATCTGCATTTTTGTGTAGTAAAATTTGGTCTATCTCTTATGGTTTACCAAAAGTATGGTTATGCAGAAGTTGTTCACAATGAAGAATACTTTTGAAAATTTTAATTTTCTCAAAAATGGCTCTAACGATTTTGAATAAAATGTCATATGTTTAAGATATTTTCATAACAAATAAAATGTATATCTTGAATTTTCTGGGAATGTCTCCAAAAGCATTCTTCATTGTGTACGAATTTTGCATAATTGGTAAACCATAAGAGATAGACAATATTTTACTACACAAAAAATGTAGATCGCGTTAAAATACACAATTTATGTCATATACGTTTGTTTTGTTCAGTGAACCATTTTCGAGATATTGCTTGTTATTCCCTTAAATTTTTCAATACTTATTTTCTCAAATGGGATTTCGTTATTAATTTTTTTGTCTTGGATATGCAAAGAGTATTAATCTGTGGCAAAGAGAATGGTGCTGCACCTAGCAACTAGCTATTAAGAGATATGCCTATGCTTAAAGGCTACTGTATTTCTATTTTGCCCTTGCAAATACAAAACAAGGGGAACATAGTACGCCTTAAGCGATAGTCAAATATTTTTAGAACTGGTCGCTATGTGTAAAATGTAATTCTCTTTGCATGTCAAAATATCGTTTCTGCAAATATTTATCTCGATTAATATGAAATAGATGGAGAATAAAAGTTTGTAAAAATAGTTTGTACAAGAGTAGGGAAAGTCATGTGAGTGTAACACATCAGATTTGTTTTATCTCTACTCTACTTTTTAACTACCTTTTTTCATCTCAAATCTCTAACGATTTTAATTAGAATACTATGTTTTCAAAATACTTGGGTTGACAAATAAAATTGATGTTTTGAAATGTTTACGAAGAGCTTGTGAAGTCTACATTTTGTGTAATTGTACCGAGCGAGGTGGCGCCGCGGTAACGTGCGCGACTCGTATTCGGGATTACCGGCACCGCCCATTCTGACCCATGGATTTTTCTGGGGGTTGTCCCGGGTCGTCAGGCGAATGCTGGAATCTTTCCCTCATCTCCCGAATTTCCTGTCCCTTCATATCGTTCCATTAATCATTTTATTCCTCAAAAATGAAATGTCGGATACATACTAAACTTGATATTTATGCTCACTACTTTCCAAAGGTACGATATGAAGATTTTCAGGAAAATCCACCCACTGCAAATTATCCTTTACATGGAAAATGTTTCATATTCTCAAAAATGGTAATAACTATTTTGATTAAAATACCATATATTTAAGATATTTAGGTGACAAATGAAATGTATATCTTGAGGTCCTCTTCATTTGGAAGGAATTTTGCATAATTTTGTATAACGATTAAACCATGAAAGACAAAAACGTACTACATAAAATATACATCTCTTTAAAATGCAGCTTATTTTAAACAGCTTATTTTGTGGTATGAGCCATTTGGAGATATCTATTATTAATTATGTGAATTTTTTAATACTTTGTTATTTCCTGAAGTGCTGTCACTATTCACTTGTTTCTCGCGATGTTGCACGAGAGTGGAATTTCAAGACCAGCATACAGCGAGCCGCCTTTAAACAACGATCTATTCGTTTCCTCTTTACCTCTTGCACCTACACTGGAAGCTGTAATGAAATATTTCTGCAAATGTTAATTCGATTAACATGAAGTAGATAGTAAAATACGGTTTCGTAAGAACAATTTGTGGAATCTACATATATAAAGCTGTGATCCTCCGTGGACTAATGGTACCGTGCTAGCCTCTAGTTCCCAAGGTTGCGGGTTCAAACCCGGCGGAGGGCGATAGATTTTTCCGGGCGTAAAGGGAAGTAAAGCCGGTGGTCCCGTGTCGTAGATTTACGATACGTAAAAGAACCTCAAGCCTGATAAAGAGGCCTCTGAGCAAAATTACCGGTCTTTCACGCCCAATATAGAATGGGACGCTAAGGACCACAGTAGTTAAAGAGCGTCCATAAATAAAACTCAATATATATAAAAATAAACGATAGTGGGTAGAAAAAGTAAGCTTTAGGTAACATATATTTGTTTTTTCAAACGTAACTCAACTTCTAAGTCCAATTTTGCATGCCAGTGGGGAGAGACCGGAAGGGTAATCAGATTCGGATGCCGACGGGCGTAAGCATGTACGGGGCCCCTAACGTTTCCAGACAGAACACATACAATGCCGCACGGTCCCTGCCCACAAGCCACGAACCTCCAGGTCCCCCGAAGTGGAGCCCCACGCTGAGGAGAGATGTAACTGAGCGGTACCGCATCGACTTTTACAGAGCGCACATCCGCCGCCCAGCCGCAACCCCCCGAACACCGTTGCCTGGTCCTACAACTCTGAAACGGATGGCAAGGAAAATTATGGATATAGGAAATGAGAGGGAGGAGGGTCGTGGTAGAAGAGAACCACCACAGCATTCATCTGGCGATCCGGACAATCCATGAAAAACCCATGGGCCAGAGGCCAGAGTGGGTGTTCGCCGGGGATCGATCGCGGGACCTCCTGAATGCGGACCACAGACGTATTACTCGCGCAAAACTTCTGGAATCGTGACCTTGATTGCTACCCCAGCTGCCGAGCCTAGGAATGGTTTATGTTTAGTTTAATCAACGAAAGCGATATAATACCTTTGCTTACTCACAGTGCGTAACACATACAGTCTGCATAGAAAGTGTCTGCATCTGGTTGTAATTTTAAAGAGAGCCGTATCTAAATAGTACTTATTTTATATTTGTTATATTTATAACCATGGCTACTACGTTTTCAAAGTTGAGTGCTAAGTTGTTACACAGTCAAAGTAGGGAAATAATTGCAAATGCCCTCGACTTCATGAAGCAAGAAGCAGAGATGAAGGAAGAAAATATATGTTCGTCCGAGTTCCACAAAAGCCTTAAGAGAGTGAAAGAAAGAGTAGTCAAAGCAACTGGTGTTTCACCGAGTTCCGTTTCCAGAGTTCTCAAAGATAAGAAAAAAAAGCATGGATGAAAGAATGCCATTTGACATGCCTGGGAAGAAACATAAGGTCCCTAAACGTATTACAAAAATAGACGATTTCGAATGCGTCATTCGGCGCACGATTCACAATTCCTATGTGGAAGAAAAAACTGTGCTAATAATAAGCAGATTGCTCATCCAGCTGAAACACAGCAGAATCTTTCAAGGTGGTGCTACAAATCTCATAAAAATTATTAAAGATTTAGGGTTCAATTGGAAGAAACTTAAATCAAATAGAAGAGTTCTAACAGAAAAGCAAAATAAATAAATAAATAAAATGAAATAATAATAATAATAAAATAAAAAATAAAAATAAAAATAAAAAGTAAATATTGCCATGATAGCTTAGTCGGTTAGAGCAACGGCACGGAAAGCCTAAGATCTGTGGTTCAAATCCCGGCTATGGCATTTAATTTTTCAGTCTGATTCTACCTTTCCAAATGACTAATTTTATATGTACTTATATCGATGTGTACTTATATCAGCATCAATTTTCAAGGTGGTGCTACAAATTTCAGAAAAATACTATAATGTATGAAGATGAGTCATACATACACAGCAGTCATACAGCATCTAAAAGTTGGAGTGACGATAGCGAATTAGGTTTGCAGGCACCTGTTGCCAAAGGGCAAATACTTGTTATCGTTCATGCTGTTGGAAAGATCGGCTTCGTTCCAAATGCCCTTCTTTTACAAGTCGCAACAAACAACAGGAGATTTTCATCAAGAAATGAATACAGAAAATTACAAGAAGTGAATCAACGCCATGTTGATACCTAATATGCCTGCTGGGTCTGTTCTGGTCATCGACAATGCGTCAACACTCAAATTGACAAACCACCTACCTCAAATTCCTTGAAAGAAGAAATGAGAGCTTGGTTACTTAGACATAATATAGCTTGATGAAAGCATGAGTAAAACAAAGCTATATAACTTAATTAAAGCCAACAAACAGCTTCAGAAGTCATACATACTTGACCAGATAGTAATACAACATCGCCATAATGTACTTAGACTGTCATCGTATCGCCCAGATCCAAACCCAATCGAATTAATCTGGGCTGATATAAAAAAGTGGGTGGCATGCAGAAATATCACTTTTAAATTAAAATATGTGGAGCAGTTATAACGCCAGCAATTTGCTGAAATTGGAAGGCCAGAATGGGAAAATGTATGGCGACATGCTGAATAAATTAAGAATCATTATTCCGAAAAATACGGAATTGCAGAAAATCAAATAGAAATAATTCTCATCCAGGATAATGGTGCAGAAAGTAGTGACAGCAGTGATGACGGCAATAATGTGAGTGATTCCGCAGAAGAGGAAGGGTTGTTAGATGTGGAAGAATTGGAGGCAATGATTGACAGCGTTTTTTATATTAAGCGCTTTTTACAGCGTGGATTTTAATATACTGTATATAACTAAGTTTATCAGCGCAACGCAGTGCATAACCGGTGTGGATATTTGACGATGACTGTCCCACGCACTCCTGCAGCATGTAGTCGACTGGTCACCACCTGATCTGGTAAGCAACTCGCATCATAGCTCTCATTAAGATTTTCACGTGTCTAGAACTGTTGCGCCGATTATAACCGCCTGAGCCATCCCGCTCGGTTTAGTACATGGTACATGTTGCAAGGCAGACCACACAGTATACATTTGCATTCGTTTGAAACATCATGGTATCTGTTCTGGATGCGTGTGTGATGATGGAAGCCGTGATTGCTGTCCTTGTATAGACGTGGCGTATGTGGAACTGGGGTCCTTTCCAGCGGCCATCTATCATTGCTAGTAAATGTTATGTCATTTGATATCACTGGTAGTCTAACCTCAACTCAGTATTCAAATTGGGTTGTTGGAAGATTGCCTACAAAGGTAACTATTGCGTTCTCTGGGAGACATACGGTTGAAGAATTAATGTTTGGCGATGTAAGACAGTACATTGAAAAATAATGTTTTGGGTCTAGTGCCTGTTTTTATTACGATGACGATAAATCAGTGCAAATGTTTACCCTTCTACTGCGCATGGCTGGAGACCTGACCTTGCTTTACTATTTGAAAGGCAAGAAGTTAATTCTGCGCACCATTGACTCTCAAGATCACCTTTCCATCTCAGTGACAGAGACACAATAGAAACATGGATGTTTTCTGCTCGCTTGGTGACATTCATTTATCATCTGCAGGCCGTTATATTTCGGGTCTGGAAGTCATAGCTGTAAATGGCAGGGTTTTTATGGCTCTATAAGGTTTGTCACAGCAGTTTTGATTTACCACAAGTTTTCCTTCACCTTCTGGGATGATTAAGTACTTTTATAAACTTACATTAAGTCGTCACCTTCTGATGTTACTTTCTCTACCGCTTACGAAGGGAAACGTAGAGGATATGTTTGATAATGAGATTTCACCAAACACACATGTTCTGTAGCCCAATGAATCCAAAACTTTCTTTCGATTAACAAAGTAGATAGAAGAAAAATTTGATGTGTTACATTCATATGATTTTCTCCACCCTCTGTCATTTATTAATAGGTATAAAAACTATTCTTACGAAAGCTTATTTTTCCATGTACTTCATTTTAATCCAGACAAACCTTTGCAGAAGCAGCTGCACTACACATTTACTTACAAATGCAAAGGGAACAGCGACAGCGAAAATTTTAAGAACTGAGCGCTATATGCTGGCCTTAAAATTCCATACTGTTTCCGTGCAATCGGTAGAAACAATTAAATGTCGACAGCAGTTTAAAATAATAATAAAGAATTGAAGAATTCTAAGGATTAGTAACGGATATCTCGGGAATGGCTGATTCCACAAAAAGTGATTTGAAATTGGTTGTTTTGTTAGCCCCACGTTTGGGAGCCAATTTGCGATGGTAAATTTATAATGTTATTTGTGTATGTGTGTTTACTTCATGTGGTGAAGCCATTTTGTGACGTGATTCTTTGTTAGGTTTGTAGCTCCATCTGGTGTTAGCAATTTGCGGCAGTATTAGTTTTTGTTTGAAAGAATGTTACTTTTATTTTTATTTAATTTTGTTTCACTGTCCTCCGGCTAGCTATGATCTTTTTGGGTCGAACACTTCTCTTTATACAGGTTGTGTAAACGGAAAGGAATCTTTTATCCAAAGATAACACTGATGAAGGAATTTGTTTTACACTTTTATTGTCGAAACACGGTCACTATCACATTTACACATTGATCTAGACACTCGCCAAACTGAAACTGTTATAACAACTTATTTACTGATCACTTTTAATCCACGTACTTCAACCTTTTGTATAATTAACTTTACCATACTTGAGATTTTTCATAACTCTTATACGCGTAACTTGCGAATCGATAGCCGACGTGTAATATTTCTGCTGGACTGAAGGCGACGTGTATCATACAAATATTTTCGACGAACTGACGGGAATGCGACGTGTAGTGTACAAAGAATTTTTATGAACTGATGGACTCTACCTCTAACCTAGCTCTTTTATACTCAAACACCCCGATATGCCTAAAGATTATAACTGAACTGCAACTGACTAATAAAACGCGCCAACATTAGCGTCTATTTTTATATCCAATGAAAATTATGAATACATATGCTCTAGGGAAATTTTCCAGCAATTTCTACCGAAAAACGCGCCAACATTACGTAACTTCCTCGTTTCCAATAATGATAAACAGCTCACCCCCTCGCTGCATTATTGCACGCTATTATTGTCAGTTTCAGTAAGGCAGTATAAACTTACTTCCCAACAATAATTACAATCAACAAACATCTCAAATCAATGTCACATAATAATGCATATTCATACTATAATCACTCTTTACATTTAAATAATTTGTGATACAAATTACTGCATCAAATAAGAAAATTGTGTTTCAAAAAGAATGTCATATTTTGTGTAATACGTTTTCGTTTATGCCTTAACGTTTACCAGTTATACAGGATTACGCAAAATTTCTTCCGAATGAAGTGCATTTCGCAGTTTATTCCCAGAAAATTCAAGATATACATTTTATTTGCCATATAAATATCTTTAATATATGCTATTTCGAAAAATGTTCCAGTTAAAGTGTAGTTGGGATGGGGGATTTTCTTGAAAATCTTCATGTCATATCCTTAGAAGGTACTGAACCTAAACACTAAGTTTGCTGTTTATCCAAATTTTCGTTTTGAGTTATTCTGTTTCACAAACACACACGTCGGCGAACCTTTCTCGAAAAATTCTTTTTTTTTATTCAGAGAGCCTTAAAACATGTATTTTTGTTGAAATCTCGGTATTAAATTTTTGGGTAGAATGCAGTACCTTCTCTACCTACCATGCACGTGGTAGAGAAAATAGAAAGCTTTTAAGAATAGTTTGTAGAAGAGATACAGAAATAAACGAGTGTATAGAGAAAGTCATGTGTACTTAACACACCACACACACTTACGCACTCACTTCTTGTGATGTAAACATCTGACTGTTTTTTACTTTCTCTACTACGTATCTATAGTAAGTAGGGGAAGTATTGTATTCTACCCAAAAATTCGATACCGAAATTTCACCGGAAATACATGTTTTGAGACCCCCTGAATCCAAAAAACGCATTTTTGGAAACATGGCCGTGTGCGTGTCTGTGCGTGTGCCTGCGAACAGCATAACTCAGAAACAAACAGTCGGATAAACACCAAACTTGGTATTTAAGTTCAGTATCTTCCAGAGATGTGACACGAAGGTTTTCAAGAAAATCCCCCCACCTCAGATTACCCTTTACATGGAACATTTTTCGAAAATTTCAATTTTCTCAAAATGGCTTTAACGATTTTGTTTAAAATATCATATGTTTAAGATAATTTCATGACAAATGAAATGTATATCTCGAATTTTCTGGGAACGTCTCCAAAAGTATTCTTCATTGTGAACGACTTTTGCATAACTGGTAAACCATAAGAGATTGAGAAAATTTTACTACACAAAAAATGTAGATCGCGTTAAAGTACACAATTTATGTCATATACTTTTTTTGTTGAGGAAACCATTTTCGAGATATTGCTTGTTATTCCCTTAAATTTTTCAATACTTATTTTCTCAAATGGGAATTCTTTATTCATTTTTTTGTCTTGTATATGCAAAGACAAAGAGAATGGTGCTGCACATAACAATCAGATATTAAGAGATATGTCTATGCTTAAAGGCTACTGGATTTCTATATTTCCCTTGCAAATACAAAACAAGGGGAACATAGTAGGCCTTAAAGCGTTTGTCAAATATGTTTAGAACTGGTAGCTATGTGTAAAATGTAATTCTCTTTGCATGTCAAAAGATCGTTTCTGCAAATGTTTATCTTGATTAATATGAAATAGATGGAGAATAAGAGTTTGTAAAAATACTTTGTACAAGACTAGAGAAAGTAATGTGAGTGTAACACATCAGATTTTTTCAGAATATGTGTTATGTAGCATAATTAAATAAACGCTTTTCTAGTGAACATTTATAATATCCATCAGAAAGCAGAAATAAACATTTGTAGAAATGTACTGTTGTGAAGGTTTAGTGTAGAGTGCGAAGTCGATTTCCTGTAACATCTGTTTTATGCATATCTATTCTGGTACTTTAGTTCGTGGTGGTGCGGGAAGCCTGATGAGAACTCCTTGATTTGAACCCAGCACCTTCCAAAAGTCAGCCACAAACCCAAACGTACCCTCCAGCATTTCAGCGCTCGTTTTTACTAAGTTAAAGAATTATTGACCTTTTACTTGCATATATGGAGCGAGGCATTATTACAAACCATATTACATTAGCATTAGCCGCGATTATCAGATAAATGCTTTGCGTAAACAGTTGAGAAATTTATGCGGAAGAACGTTTGCAAATTAAGTCCCCTTTAGCGAAAGTGTTTAAATACATTAACATTCAACTGGTGTATAACGTTATAGGTACGATAATTATTGTGCATATCGGGGCATTTCGCTGGATTACGTTAATGAATTATTCAAGAGACGAGAGAATGGATTTAAACGGCCAGCCCCACCTCACATAGAAAGTGGGTGTAGCTTTAACATTCTCGCCAACGAAATCTGCACACAAGCCAAATTTTTGTTGCTGTTCGAATTACCTAGTCGCCCAATGAACGTACCTAAATGTTCTACTCAAAGCCTACTGTTACATATATTTTGAATATCTCTAATCCAAAAAGAATATTTTTAGAAAAAGTACAGGTCTTAAAAAATTAATGTTGTATAAATACCAAACTTGGTATTTATAAAGGTATAGGTTGTACAATGTAGTGAGAAATCTTTCCAGAGCAAATTCCACCGTTCTGCCACAACACACCAACCGCCTGGCCTGGCTATCCCTGAAGCAGATGAGGTGAAATGGATGAAAGAAAATGATGGTGACAGGAAATGCTACAACGGCATTCGCCTAGCGATGCTGGGAAACGAGAAAAAAACCCATGGTCAGAGTGGCCGGTCCGATGGGAATCGAACCCGGTAGTTCCCGAATGCGAGCCTCACACGTTATCCGAGCCATATCACTCTGTGCAAAAGCGGGGTAGTCTCTTAATCATCAAAGTATCTGTACTCTTTCATGCTGACTCTATACACTTGCACATTATTATTATTATTATTATTATTATTATTATTATTATTACATTTATACCCCGCCTTTAACTACATTGGTCTTATCGGCGGCCTTTCCTTTGGAACTTATTGCCTATTGGCAATGGTGTTAATTCGTATTCTCTTGTCGTTGGGTTTCTTGCACTTTAGGTTTTTTAATCATTAGATCATACACACATTCACACTGTCATTCATACTTCCAGACTCTGGGGAAGAGTCTGGCTAGAGAAAAATTCTCACCCCAGCCGGGAATCGAACCCGGGACCCCTCGCTCAGCAGACAGTTGCTCTACCGACTGCCCATTATTGCAACCAAGATTAGTAGGTACTTCTCTAAGATTATGAAGAAGTTACGTAATCATAAGATGAAGTGCGTTTAATTGCTAATTTTCGCAGCCATAGATAAAATAGAATCGGGTGATTTAGTTGTTGCGCTTAATGCTTTAAAATATTTTTTTCGGAACTAAGAAAAATTAATTTTAAGGGTTGTAATATTATGCTTAACTTGAAATATAGTTCCTTTATCGCCTTTCGGATTGATGTGTACGATCAAGAAACATTAATTTTCTCTTTCAAATCAGGCGATAATCCTGATGGTAAGAACAATTTTGTCATTCGTATAAACATAATGAATTGTCCTAATAATTACACACTGTCATATATGCACTGTGTGTGCTGCTCCAGACTTTCGCGTTTTACTTGGATTACATAAGTCACCAACTTCTCCTCTTTCATTAAGTACCTTTTTTCCTTCCTTAGATTAAGGTATTTTTAATTAACAACTCAGATACTCTGGCATAATAAGCAGCTCTTTGTGTAACTTGGTTTATTGTGAAAGGAAAGAGTTTCTTTCTAGCTTCTTCACCACACGTTTCAATAATGTTACTTATTTTTTCACAGCCTTCGGAATGCACCAGTTTTTCTTCCCAAGCGACATTGCAGCAGCATGCACAATCCCTCATAAAAGAATCTGGGGCCACAATTCAATAGAATGAGGCGCGTACGCGTTGTTGGTTCATCCCTAGCCAATGAAGAGAGGAGCCACAGCCTTGTGCGGAGTCAGGGAGCTTAACACCAAAGCAGCAGGCGACCGTTTTTTGAGTTCTACGTTTCTACATTGCTATTTTAACGCCATTACTGTATAAGGTGGTAAGTAGTCTGCACTGATAGAAACTTAATTTAAGAAACTATCTTTTTCTATAAATAACCATTTTTTTTATAATTTGAAGGGGTCAAGGAAGAAAGAACCGTGCACTTTTAGCGCAGGGCATTTGTGCAATTGAAATATGTGAGATGGTACGTTTGCTAATTTAATTATGGATAATGATTGCTGCTAAGATGCTTTCTTATAGCAAATGTTACGACTAAATTGTGTTTAAATACGTATAAAATTAAATTACATAATGGTCATGTTGACTTTTCGCTCTTGACAAACAAATACTATCAACAACACTTATGATACTAATAGTGGTAGCAACCAAGCGGGATGACTCAGGCGACAACATCTCTGGTTGGTCCGAGAGATCCCGAGATCATTCCCCGGCGACTACCCACTCTAACCCATGGTTTTTTGGGGGGATTTTGTCGGGTCGTCAGACGAATGCTGGAGTGGTTTCTTTCACCCCTCCGAATTTCCTGTCCCTCCATTTCGTTTCATTCTTCATTTCATCAATCTTTCATCCCGTTGGTCTCTTTCAGGGTCGGAAGTGTTAGCGATGATGTTTCGGTGCAGCGTGGGGAAAAAAGGATGTTCTTTGTGACTCTCTCCGTCCCTCGGCTTTCGGCTGGCTGCCGGAGTATCCGAACCCCCTTGAGGGGCGTTGGATCCCCTCTGTGTGGGGTCCCCGGTCTGCATGTTGGTCTGACGGGGTGTCTCTATCTGGAAACTTAGAGACCCTGTCATTGCTATGCCTCGCTCCTGTTTCCTGCCGCCCGGCGTCTCCTCTCGCCTCATCCTTCCTCCCGGGGTTGCCGAGTCCCCTCCGTGGTCAATTCTATCCTATTCGATAGTGGTAGTAATGAAAGTAATTTGAGATCACACTTGTCTAGCGTTTAATAGCACCCTAACAGCTTAATAACAGCATTGTTTACTTTCTAAGCTTGTCAGCAGGAATAATATGAAGTATACGACAGACGTAAACGCAATGTTTTGCTTATATTTGGTTATAATCAGCTATCAATTGCGAATCAATATTGGTTTGTACTTGAAAAATGAGAGAGCTTCAGTTGACTAAACAATTCTGTCGTGTGTTTTTCGAATATTGTAAAACCTGAATAGACAGAAAGAGTACCAGATTTATTCAATTCACAATTATGATGATAATAATAACTTTATTATATTATTATGGAAACAACTCGGGATCAATGCCGGGATTCGAACCACACATCTTTGGCTTCCCATGCCTACACTTTGCCACTGAGCTCTCGTGGGCACCTGTTGCCAGCACAACCGAATCTACTGCATGTGATTCTACTATACATTCCTTGAGAACGTAGAGCATTTATGGTCCAGGAATGGGAACGTCAAGAAGGCACCAAAGAGGCACTGAGAAAATGCATCGGAGACTAAATGAGGTTATTGAAAAAAGAAATAAAAAGCGAAGTCACCCAAAATGCTTTGCATCATCATCATCATCATCATCATCATCATTACATTTATTGCAAAGACATTACTATTTCATTTCAGATTTGGTGGATTTGTGTTAAGTAAAATATGTTACATTTCTATAAGTGCATGCAATTTTATTTTTGTGCTACTAGTGCTATTAAAATGATATCTACGATGTCAATCTTTGTATTTGATATAGTTTACCGTCTCTGTAAGCTAGTGTAGTGAAAAGGAACGTTAAGCGCTATAAATAAATAGATAGAAAGAGTGCCAGATTTATTTAATTCACAATTATGACGATAATAATAGTAATAACTTTATTATATTATTATGGAAACGATTCGGGATCAATGCCGGCATTTGAACCACAGATCTTTAGCTTTCCATGCCAACACTCGTGGTCACCTGTCGCCAGCACAACCGAATCTAATACATCTGATTCTATTATACCACTAACCCTTGACTAAACAACCAGTAAATTCTTTCCACTTTTCCGAGAAGAGACTGCTAAATGTGACAAAGCATAATACCTTCTTTTAGGTGTAATGCAGAAAGAAAAAAAAAACGGAAGATTTGTCGGTATTTGAACCCCGTAGTTTACGTAGAAGCCAGTGCTAAACCAAAGAGCTACTGTGGTGTCGAGCGTCGAACCTTCACATTAATGCATTTAATGCCAGAGAGACTTGCTTTAAGACTATCTCAGGTGTTTTGAAATCCATAAGAAGCGCTGGAAGCATTCATGTGTCTCCTTTTCCGAACTAATTCCATCTACAGGGAAGGTCGGGGATCCACAAATCGTATATTTGAGTTAGTCCCAAATTTTCCCCCTACTTTACTTCTTGTGCAATGAGAGTTTAGAAGCAATATCACCAAATTAAACTCTGCAGTGTTTGTTATCAGTTAAATTAAGGAAACAACATACTTTACTCTTTCGTTCAACCAGAAACGTATTATGCTTGTCTTTAATTTTTCCTTACTCTTCGGAGAATTTGAAATAAACATAATTAATGGTCATACAAACTACTCCCCTACCCAAGAACTTAACTCGGAATCTAATTTCATAAGCCAACACTAATCGTTGTTCCAAAGAAGTAACCACACCAACTTACTATTCTAAATGCCTTATGGTTTGTATTATACTGCTTGGCATATAATCAAAGTTAAATCACCATTTGGTGAAATCAAAGGACCTTGGTATCATGTGACATTGTTATCACTTTGTATTGGTCTACGAGCTGGCAATCACCAAATGAGGAATACGGCATGTAAGACGATACATAGGGACAGTATCGGGAGCCCACGCTCTACCAAAACTCCTTACACATGCCATACACAAGTGAGGTAACCAGGGGCCGTGTTGCAGGAATGCGGAATGTGGTCGCACAGTGGCCCAAAAATGCCAAGCTATTGGGCATGCAAAAGAGACTGCGGTTGTGATTGAAAAGATTTCAGGAGGAGGGTGAAGAGGGCCTTAATGCAAAGCAAAACTAAAGAAGGGCAAAGAAGACCACGGCAGTCAGCAATGAGAATGTCCCTTCCTTCCCGGGACAGAGAAATTTAACTCTCCCAGTGGGTGCTAAGACGGTCCGTCGACGGACCTTCTACCTATGCTTCTACCTCCAGTATCTTGAAGTCTCCTACTCCCTGGAATATAGTGCAGTCCTGAAGAATGCATGCACCCAACGGTGCGATGTATGTATGTATCTATCGAAGAGGAAATGCCGGTGATACAATTCATGTACAACAGTGAAAAATTAAATTGAGTTTTATTTATGGACGCTCTTTATCTGATGTGTTCCTTAGCGTCCCATTCTATATTGGGCGTGAAAGACCGATAATTTTGCTCAGAGGCCTCTTTATCAGGCTTGAGGTTCTTTCACGTGCCGTAAATCTATGACACGGGACCACCGTCTTTACTTCACTTCCGAAGGAAGCCATGCTAAGGATTTTTACGCCCGAAAAAATCCATCGCCCTCCGCCGGGTCTGAACCCGCGACCTCGGGAAGTAAAGGCTAGCATGGTAACTACTACACCGCGAAGCACGACACAGCAACAGTGTGCACACATCCCAGACCACAGAGGCTTGGCTTCAAGCAACACCCAGACATTTCGGTTTTGGAACGGCCTGCGAAATCTCCGGACCTAAATTCAATTGAGAACGTCTGGGCATTAATGGTTCGGGAATGGGAACAACATCAAGAAGGCACCAAAAATGCACCGAGAAAATGCTAATGCATTGCAGATTTGGTGGATTTGTGTTAAGTAAAATATGTTTCATTTCTATAAGTATATGCAATTTTATTTTTGTGCTACTAGTGCTATTAAAATGATATCCACTATGTTAATCTTTGTATTTGACACAGTTTACCGTCTCTGTAAGCTAGTGTAGTGAAAAGGAACGTCAAGTGCTATAAATAAATATATAGAAAGAAAGAATGCCAGATTTCTTTAATTCACAATTATGATGATGATAATAATAATAACTTTTTCATTTATTTTGGAAACAATTCGGGATCAATGCCGTGATTCGAACCACAGATCTTTGACTTTCTATGCCGTCACTTTGTCACTGCGCTGTCGTGGGCATCTGTCGCCAGTATAACCGAATCTAATGCATCTGTTTCTAAAATACCTCCAACCCTTGACTAAACGCCAATAAGTTCTTTCCACTTTTCCGAGAAGAGACTGCCAAATGTGAAAAAGCATAATAAACAAACTGTGTTTAAGCCTTAATAAAAAAATCTGATGTGTTACACTCACATGACTTTCTCTACTCTTGTACAAACTATTTTAACAAACGCTTAATCTCCATATGCTTCATGTTAATCGAGATGTCGATCTTATTGATAATTTTCTTGTAGATGCAAGGGGAATATGGTAAGTTTTAAGCGATAGTAAAATATTTTAACGCTGGTTGCTGTGTGGCGCATTCCATTCTCTTTGCATGTCCAGGACATAAAAAAAATGAATAACGAATTTGAGAAAAAGTATAAGTATTGGAAAATTTAAGGTAATAACAAGCAATATCTCGCAAACGGTTCACTCAACAAAAGAAATGTATATGACATAAATTGTGTATTTAAACGCGATCTACATTTTTCGTGTTGTAAACGTTTGTCTATCTCTTATGGTTTACCAGTTATGAAAAAGTCGTTCATAATGAAGAACACTTTTGGAGACATTGCCAGAAAATTCGAGATATACATTTTATTTGTCATGACAATATCTTAAACATATGATAGTTTAATCAAAATCGTTAGAGCCGTTTTTGAGAAAATTAAAATTTTCGAAAAATGTTCCATGTAAAGGGTAGTCTGGGGTGGGGGGATTTTCTTGAAAACCTTCGTGTCGCATCTCTGGAAGATACTGAACGTAAATACCAAGTTTGGTGTTTATCCCACTGTTCGTTTCTGAGTTATGCTGTTCACAGACACACAGACAGACACACACACACGGACATGTTTCCAAAAATGCTCTTTTTGGATTCAGGGGGTCTCAAAACATATATTTCCGGTGAAATCTCGGTATCGAATTTTTGGGTGGAATGCAATACTTCCCCTACTTACTATACGTAGTAGAGAAAGTAAAAATATATAATCAGTTGTATTAAAACGGTAAAGTGAAAGTGGCAAAAAAAAAAAAAAAAAAAAAAAAAAAACTAAAGATGACAGTGAAAAATCGAAATAAAATAAATACAATCATTATAGCTATAATTATTATATAGGCGTTTGCAAATGGTTGAAAGCGACAATTGAACTTCTGACTGCAACTGCTATGCTATAAATGGAATCAGTATTCAGCTTGAAACGTTTCCAGAATTTTACAAAGAAGCTTGGTATTATGCCGCTCACGCCCGCCATCATCATAGTAACTTCAGTAGACGTCAGGTTGTGATTTTCATATAAAAAGGGCATTATTATTATTATTATTATTATTATTATTATTATTATAACGTATATTATTATCATTAACAGAAACGTACACTAAATAGAATACCAATTTGGCTTTTGTTTACAACAACAACAACAATAATAATAATAATATAACGTATATTATTATCATTAACAGAAACGTACACTAAATAGAATACCAATTTGGCTTTTGTTTACAACAACAATAATAATAATAATAATAATAATAATAATAATAGGACGTTGATATGTGAAATTATTTATGTAACAAAAGCATGCAAAACGAGCAAATGTGTATTTCTAAAAGGCACGAATGCAGCTTATTTTGCCGAAAAAAATATATATATTCAATGACCGGACTTGAACGTTCGACCTCTGAAATGTCAAGCCATAATGTTTGCCCTTATACCAAAGCAGGTATTGCTAAAACCGTGCTTAGTTGTGCATTTGATATCTCTGGCACTCCCTTTCCCCTCTCCCACCCTACCGTTGAAAGGGTGATCAAAGTACATAGAACAGTTGGGCGTGTTGCGGCCCCAAATACATTTGAGAGACATGTTCTTGCTGTAACTTAAAAGTTGTAGCTTTCGTACAGCACTGTGCCGCTTGACATTTCATCAGGATTACCTCTCCCATGCCTCATACCCAACATAGAATGGGAGGGACAGGTTAAAATCTGAAGCAAATGAAGGCCCAAACTGGTATACCGATGGTTCTAAAACCTGGTTTGGGACAGGGCTGAACTCTATGACCACGGTCTTTCAGGCAGAGATATTTGCTACTTGTCAGTGCTTGGTAGAGTGTAAGAAGACGCTATAGGAATAGACGGATTCTTATACTCTGGATAGTATAATCACTTAGTTAAGTCCAAGTTAGCTTTAGAATGCCGCGAGTCCCTCACGGCGCTAGCTACGCACATTTCAGTTCAGCTGAAGTGGGTGCCGGTGTATATGGGGATTCTTGTCAATGAAAGAGCAGATGAAGCTGCTAGGATGGGAACTGAGTAACCTTTTATTGGACCTGAACTAGCACTGGGGCTTTCGTCAGGACCGGTTAAGCTGGCTGTCAAGTACTGGTTGCTCAGAGAACACGAGAGGTACTGGTATTCATCCGCAGGTTTCAGGCACTCCAAAGAGATACAGAGATATTGGAAAGATGCAGGTTGTGAAAACTGGTAAAAGTAAGCAGAAAAAAGTTATCATGGGACAGCAAGTGAATCCTGCCTGTAGACAACGTCAAGAGGCAGATGAGACAGCTGTTCACCTATTTTGGGAGTGCATAGCACTTGCTCACCAAAGAGCCTTCATTTATTTATTTATTTATTGACTCCCTCAACAGGACGCTTGTCCCAATTACAGAAGGGTTAGGCAAATTATATATGTATATATAAACAAAAACACATACATACAGACAAAATAAAAACAAACAAACGAAAAGATCAGTAACACCCAAATCTAATTAAGATAGAATTTTGTTAACGGTCTTTTTGAATGAAGAGTATTTGAGTACTTGAGAGAAAAATCAAGTACACTTTCCACTGATTTTGTTATATATTAAACGCATTCTCAATAAAATACAGTTTTTATATGATATAAAAAAATTGAGTTTTATTTATGGACGCTCTTTAACTACTATGGTTCTTAGCGTCCCATTCTATATTGGGCGTGAAACACCTGTAATTTTGCTCAGAGGCCTCTTTATCAGGCTTGAGGTTCTTTTACGTGCCGTAAATCTACGACACGGGACCACCGGCTTTACTTCCCTTCCGAAGGAAGCCGTGCTAACGATTTTTACGCCCGAAAAAATCCATCGCCCTCCGCCGGGTTTAAACCCGCGACCTTGGGAACTAGAGGCTAGCACGGTTTGTATGATATAGACTTGGTCATATAGGAATCTGACAGATAAAGAGAAAACGTAATCTCTGGTTCAGATGCCTTACATTAAAGTTTAATTGTGCTAAAAATGATGGATTATCTATATAATAGTTGAGCAATTTATAAACTAACATTTGATCAGTAACTGCTCTTCTAACACTCAGATTACCATATTAAATTCACCTAAAAGATTCTGGTAGCGCATATACAGAGAGAGTAAAAAAACTACGAACCGGCTGCGCGGTGTTTTTCCTGTCCGCGTCCTCGGCGCTCGTTGCCGTCTGCTGCTATCATAGAAAGGCGCGGATGAAAGTATACAACATTTCTAAAACTACTTTAAAGGCTTTACTTACCAACTTTATGAAAGGAGATGCTGAAACTGGCCACCGTTGCTGTCCATACATTTTAGCATATCTTTAGGAAACTATCCATCACTCGCCGTAGTTCACGTTGAGAAATGCTGGCAATTTCCTGGCGGATATTTTGTTTTAATTCTTCCAAGGTGTGTGGGTTTCTCTTGTACACTTTGTTTTAAGTTACCCCAGAGATAAAAATCGTAGGGGGTTAGGTCGGGGAACCGAGGGGGCCACAAATTTCTACTAATAATTCTGTTCTCAAACGCACTTTCATAAAGGTGGTAAGTAAAGCCTTTAAAAGTAATTTTAAAAATGTTGTATGGTTTCATCCGCGCCTTTCTATGATAGCGACAGACAGCAATGAGCGTCGAGGACGCGGGCAAGAAAAACACCGCGCAGCCGGTTCGTAGTCTTTTGGCTCTCCCTGTTAATTACTATATGGTGATCTGTTATGTTTCTTCCAATAAAGAAACCCAAGAAATTTTTTCTAATTATTTCGTTTTTATTTATAAGAATCTGAAAATATGGATTCGAAATTGGTGAAAGATATTCGACTTTAGAGCTAACGTATACATTATACAATAAAATCAATAACATTTTTGGACTAAATTTCCAAAAATTGTAAGAGATTTACACCACATCTGTCCATTGCCCAATTCAGTTCATTATGAAGGCCAGACTTTTGGATCGTTGACAAGACTGGGGATGCGCAATAGATTTGCAAAGGTTTGCAGTGCAGGGCAGTGTTACTCCCTATCAAATTAAACTGATACCCGTATCTTCTGAGCTGACGCGCGAGCATCTTTCATGTAACCAAATTGACTAAGGCTCGATATGACATTGGATTTAGAACGTATGAGATTTATATCTTTAATTTACTTTCAATCCTCTAATTACTTCGATCATTTATTGTTTTCCTTTATAGTACAGTGAAAGCAGCGAGAAAAAAAATCCTTACAGTGATTCACGAGATTAGTGCCTTCACATAGGCAGGAAACTTCCTGTTACATTATGTATACATTAGCAGTTCAGAACAATAAACACTCATATCTTCGTGGAGATGCATAAAAGAACAAAGAAACATGGCAAACGAAATCATACTTACAGCCGAATCAAAGCGAGCAGCTCTGAACAATAGAGAAAGCAGGAGTGATGCATTTTCTGCATTCGTCCGAAATGGGTAACGAGGTTAGAAATGTCGACACAGGAAAGGACAATTAGATATCCGTCTGTTTTAATTGGAAACGCAGCTAAAATGTGGGAAAGACAGGCATTGCATCACAGTTGACAGGTGTACAAACTTTGCGTTTCCTGCCGCGCTGCCTGATTAAATTCTCCTCAAGCTGTAATATCCGGCACCAAGACAAAAGAAAAACGATGTAGCGCTAAGATATACAATTACTTGTGTTTGCTTCGTCATAACCATTTCTATTTGTTGCTCTTCACCGAGATGCACAACGATAATAAGGAAATTCATGGCGACGTTGTATAATCGGCGCAACAGTTCTAGACACGTGAAAATCTTAATGAGAGCTATGAAGCGAGTTGCTTACCAGATCAGGTGGTGACCGGTCGTCTGCATGCTGCAGGAGTGCGTGGAACAGTCATCGTCAAATATCCACACCGGTTATGCACTGCGTTGCGCTGATAAACTTAGTTATATACAGTATATTAAAATCCACGCTGTAAAAAGCGCTTAATATAAAAAACGCTGTCAATCATTGCCTCCAATTCTTCCACATCTAACAACTCTTCCTCTTCTGCGGAATCACTCACATTATTGCCGTCATCACTGCTGTCACTACTTTCTGCACCATTATCCTGGATGAGAATTATTTCTATTTGATTTTCTGCAATTCCGTATTTTTCGGAATAATGATTCTTAATTTATTCAGCATGTCGCCATACATTTTCCCATTCTGGCCTTCCAATTTCAGCAAATTGCTGGCGTTATAACTGCTCCACATATTTTAAATTAAAAGTGATATTTCTGCATGCCACCCATTTTTTTATATCAGCCCAGATTAATTCGATTGGGTTTAGATCTGGGCGATACGATGACAGTCTAAGTACATTATGGCGATGTTGTATTACTATCTGGTCAAGTATGTATGACTTCTGAAGCTGTTTGTTGGCTTTAATTAAGTTATATAGCTTTGTTTTACTCATGCTTTCATCTAAAGCTATATTATGTCTAAGTAACCAAGCTCTCATTTCTTCTTTCAAGGAAGTTGAGGTAGGTGGTTTGTGAATTTGAGTGTTAACGCATTGTGAAGCATTGTCGATGACCAGAACAGACCCAGCAGGCATATTAGGTATCAACATGGCGTTGATTCACTTCATGTAATTTTCTATATTCATTTCTTGATGAAAATCTCCTGTTGTTTGTTTGCGACTTGTAAAAGAAGGGCATTTGGAACGAAGCCGATCTTTCCAACAGTATGAACGATAATAAGTATTTGCCCTTTGGCAACAGGTGCCTGCAAACCTAATTCGCTATCGTCACTCCAACTTTTAGATGCTGTATGACTGCTGTGTATGTAGGACTCATCTGCATACATTATAGTATTTTTCTGAAATTTGTAGCACCACCTTGAAAATTGATGCTGATATAAGTACACATTGATATAAGTACATATAAAATTAGTCATTTGGAAAGGTAGAATCAGACTGAAAGATTAAATGCCATAGCCGGGATTTGAACCACAAATCTTAGGCTTTCCGTGCCGTTGCTCTAACCGACTAAGCTATCATGGCAACATATACTTTTTATTTTTATTTTATTATTATTTTATTTTATTTATTTATTTTGCTTTTCTGTTAGAACTCTTCTATTTGATTTCGGTTTCTTCCACTTGAACCCTAAATGTTTAATAATTTTTCTGAGATTTGTAGCACCACCTTGAAAGTTTCTGCTGTCTTTCAGCTTGATGAGCAATCTGCTTATTGTTAGCACACTTTTTTCTTCCACATAGGAATTGTGAATCGTGCGCCGAATGACGCATTCAAAATCGTCTATTTCTGTAATACGTTTAGGAACCTTATGTTTCTTCCCAGGTGTGCCAAATGGCATTCTTTCATCCATATGTTTTTTTCTTATCTTTGAGAACTCTGGAAACGGAACTCGGTGAAACACCAGTTGCTTTGACTACTCTTTCTTTCACTCTCTTAAGGCTTTTGTGGAACTCGGGCGAACATATATTTTCTTCCTTCATCTCTGCTTCTTGCTTCATGAAGTCGAGGACATTTGCAATTATTTCCCTACTTTGACTGTGTAACACCTTAACAGTTAACTTTGAAAACGTAGGAGCCATGGTTACAAATATAACAAATATAAAGTAAGTACTATTTAGATACTGCTCTCTTTAAAATTACAACCAGATGCAGACACTTTCTATGCAGACTGTATGTGTTACGCACTGTGAGTAAGCAAAGGTGTTATATCGCTTTCGTTGATTAAGCTGAACATAAACCATTCCTAGGCTCGGCAGCTGGGGTGGCAATCAAGGTCACGATTCCAGAAGTTTTGCGCGAGGTATAACTATGAATGCAACTCCGATAGTGTAAGTGTCGACGATACCTCGGTTCTCTCACTACTCCGTGACATGGAAGTATGTTCAATGCTTTGAAACATAAATAATTAGTTACGCATTCTCAATGGTGCGAGATACTATGCAGTAAGAATCGAGTAGTGTAATGACGGGACAAGTAAACAGCCTCCTGAATTCTCTAGCTTCGTTAAACGAATATGCTGTGTCCACTATTGGCATAGTTTTACATACCTATTTTATTTTCTGCTTGGAATTGAACAATAAGTAAAATTAACCCTTTTTGTGCTCAACAAGGAAAAATTTCGGTCCTCAGATTTATTCACTATGAATGTTCCGGTCCGAGAATGGTTCCTAACATAAACAATGCACTTAGTAGCACTCCGCCCTTGACGTTTCATGAACGCATGGTGGAGCTTCCCCGCTTCCCACTCATCAGCTGCTGAACTGTTTAATTTCGGGATATCAAGAAACTGTCATTGTTACCTTCCAATATTATCTTAATCAGATGCTATCTTTCACTGCACCAGCACCGAGAATTAAAAAATTACATGCCCCTATACTTGTGAAACAGAATGCAATAATTCAAGAATGGATGAAAAGGTTATGAAATATATTTTATTAGCAAAACCTTACGTGTTAATCGGAGTCCTCGTATTGTAGCGCAAAACTCGGCTTGCAATGAGACATGGTGATATTCTTGAGTCGTCTTCCAGGTTTATAATCAGCCTGCCTACAACTTGGTTACAAAGCATTCACAGACACACCAGTCAATTTAATGACAGCCTTGATAGTAAAGGTTTCATAATACTCAAACAAAAGGTTCAACACATTCGAAACTATCGTTTTTTCACCACTTTTAAGGACTTTTCCACTTCTATGTTTAATTTAATTGCGTTGACCTGCTACGCACTCAGCCATGATCGGGACATAAACCATAGATACAGCATTAGCACGGCATTCACTCCAATAAACAACTCCAAAACACCATGGCTGCATAGCCATAGTAATAAACAGAAGGTGATTATTTAAGTTATGCTTAAATAAAACTAGTATTAAAATACTATCATTATTCACCGTCTTTGTTATTTGAAGTACAAAAAGGGTGGTAATACATGTAGTGCAGTAACGAACTATTTTCATTCGTTTGAGAAGTGTGCTGCGGCGGTGGCACGTGCATTTGTTTACACCAGGACCCTTTCTTGGGCTGGATGGAGTATAGCATGATTATTTATTTCAGTGTAATATTGTGAGGTTTAGCAGTTGTACTCATCGTTGTGTTAGCAATAACTGATGCATATAACTGTGATGCGCCAGAAAGCGCTCTGACAGCGATTTCGATAGACTAAGCATCAGCCGTAGATAGATAGATCACAAACCATACAACCCTGAAATGCAGCACACGTGTGCATGATACAGCCATAAGTTCAAGTTATTATTTCATAATATAGCCTATAAACTGCTATGATATCTTGGCTGCAAAACAGAGGTTCGGTGCCACAGTTCTCTGCGTTAAACAGAACTGTAAAAGCTGAGTGAAATAAATAAGCTTTTAAGAGGTCTTTAAGGTGAACGCATTTTTTATTTGTTTGTGCAACACCCGTCCCCACACATATGTGATCTGAATCCCATAGAACCATCTTGGGCCAAAACGAAACGAAAGCTAGGTAAAGAAAAGTAACTGGTGATTCATCGCAGGGTATATCGCTTGAAACACACTGACAGGGATTATGTACAAATGTATAGAAGATAGAAAACGTTTACTAGGAGAAAGGCGTCATCAACAGTATTGTCGTTTCGCTGGGAATGGCAGCGGCGATTCTTCAACTTCCTCTTCCTCCTCAAGTGAAAATGAGTGAATCTTTGAAGAGCTGACCACACCACATGTTTGAAATGAGTGTACCTTGTTTATAACCTAAATAACTTTTAACCTTAAGCTTACCAATAATTTAATGAATTTTCCCCTGTAATCTGGCGAAAATATATTGTGATGCGGCTATGGGCTTCAATTATCACGTGAAGGCGCCGACCGACTGACTGAAGAGATAATCCACAGCGGAAGCACCAGAAGCGATATCGAGAGATAACAGGATTGTTCTGGAAGATTCTTTCTCCCCACTCGTGAACATTGTAGAACTCTGGGGAAAATTCCAGCGGCTATATAAGAGAGCGCGTTTGCGAGTGAGTGCGTTTCGGTACGACAAAATGCTGGTAATTCACTGCGTTCTCCGAGTGAGGTTTCGACGATAACTGCTACAAGAGATTAGAGAGGTCTCCAGCGAGTGAAACGGAAGGAACTCGAGATTGCTTCGCTCGTACTTCTTTTCTGCCGCTACGTCACGGCGAAAATTGAAGTGATAGTAGTAACTGAACTAGATTACATTAGTGAAGTGACAGTGAGAACTTAGTGAAGCACAGTAAACACTGGACAAAATCACAATATACTCAAAATTGCAAGTCCAGCATCAGATTTCAATTATATATGGAATTGTTTGCTGAGATGCCGACTGATTGCATTCCAGCTGTGGACAGTAAGTACGTTTGCAAATTTCTCGCACTGAAATCGCTACTACTATAACGTCCTGAGAAAGTCATGTGACTGTTACATATCACACAGTTTTTTGTTCCATGCACTGTCATTCATGCACAACTGCTGTGGGAAAACTGCAGACAGTTGCATCTAATTAAGTGCACATTGCATATCCTGGAGTTTATTTATAGGGAACGCTGAGGTAAAGTGACTTCTCGCGTTTGTTTGCGAAACATTTGATTGCGTCATACATCACAGCTTTTCTCAGAACACATCCCACGGGCAGATAAGATTACTCGAGTGTTTGAACAGCCACGTATCTTCAGAGGGCAAACATTAGCTGACTGGCGAACTGTTCTAAAACCTTTACCCGTCTGGTGACGCAATATGACATTTTCGGGCAAAAATATTGTCTTGTTTTCGCGGTAAAGTGCTTTCACTTAACATTCATTTCATTATTGGCAGTACCTACATGTAAAACAATTTTATGCCTAATATACAACTCGTCTCTATCTCTTACAAATCAACATGTATCACTTACATAGTGTGCTACTTGCATATTTCACTTCCTGTAGCACTTATTTATAGTGTATAGAGGAAGTAGTGCATTCCATCCAAAAATTATATATCAAATTTGACAGGAAACACATGTTTTGAAATTCTGAATTCAAAAAAGGCATTTCAGTAAAATTGTGTGTGTGTGTGTGTGTGTGTGTGTGTGTGTGTGTGTCTGTGTGTGTGTGTGTGTGTGAACAGTATAACACAAAAACGAGAAGTCAGACAACTTCGTATTTAAATTCAGCACCTTCCAAAATCCCTCCAGTCCAAACTACCCTTTACATAGATTTTTTTTTTATTTTCTCAAAACTAGCTCTAACAATTTTGATTAAAGTACCACATATTTAAAATATTTGTATGAATAATGAAATGTATATCTGGAATTTTCTGGAATAGCCTTTGAAGTCCTTTTCATTCTGTATGAATTTTACATAAGAAAATTGTAAGATATAAACTGTGTTTTGCTCCAAAAAAACGTAGATGTCTAAAAAAAAAAAAAAATAATTTATTTGAAACGCATTTTTTGAGGCACCAGGCATTTCCAAGATATACATTGTTATTGGTTTGAACTTTTCAATACTTACTTTTTGGAAAGCTAAGTGAGCATACTTTTGTTTCCCGTGACGTCATGGAAACTGTGGAATTTCAATACACTATATAACGACCCGCTTGCTAAAGATTTGTCTATCACTTCATGCTCCTGTATTCCCCGTGTATCTACAACGAAATGTGTAATGAAACTATGTCTGCAGACGTCTATCTCGATTAACACAAGTAGATAAACCATAAGCTTTTGTAAGAATAGAACAGGAATAAAATAAACGATAGTACCTGGAGAAAGTCATGCGAATGTAACACACCAGACTTATAGTTTTACTTCCTTTAACCAGATGGATCATATCGGATAGAGAATGAAATGGGTGAAATGATATTCAAATTAGTTAAGGATCCAAAGAGCTTAGTTGTCCAACATACCTTCTGAGAATAAGGGGAAACCCCGGAAAAAATTACTCGGGAGTTGTTGAATGTGAGATAGACACGCTACCACCACGCCACGAAAGTGAACAAAAAGGTTCCTAATTCATCTGATCACAATTTTTACTCATAATAAACGTATGTCTAAAAATTATTTCAAATTAAGTAATGCTGACATACTACTTCTAGCATACGGAAGCAACATTTAAGAGTTTATATCATGAGTCGGTTTTTGCAAGTAATGAGGTCATGCAAACACGGTAAAAGGGGCGTTATAGATTTTCACTGCAGCGCGCCCAACGTTAACTGGTAAAACAAACAAGCGAGTACTTCGGAAACTGTTAATGCAATGGAAAAATTATCTGAGATGAACTGCGTTTACTAATGAAGTCTACAATTTTTCTGTAATACGTTTTGTCTATTCCTTATAATTTCGCAGGTATGGAAAATTCAATGAGAACGAAACAGGTTTCACAGGTTATTAGGGCAATGGTAGTTTATTGTTCCTTCACACAAGATTGGAAAGGTAGAACCAGACTAAAAAATGCAATGCCATAGCCGGGATTGGATTCACATATTTTCCGGTTTCTGTCCGGCTGCTCTAACCAACAGAGCTACCATGAGAACAAGCTGGTAAATATTAAATTCAAGGCAAATTCATGTCTCAAACATATACCTTAATCAAAATCGTTAGATATTTTTGAGAATATATTCATTATCTGTTTACCCTCCTCTTATGTAGGACTTACACCCCCCAGGACTTACAAGCGGGTGCCTGGGGTCAGAGGCCCGTCGAGGAGCAGACACTCATGGATCAGACTGAGCATCCAGGATGGGTGATCAGCCCGATGCCTGGTATGGGATGAAATGATGATGGAGCAGTTGGTAGAATGAATGGCGTGGGAAACCGGAGAACCCGGAGAAAACCCGCCCAGACGCCGCTTCGTCCACCACAAATCCCACATGCAGGTCCCTGGGATTGAACCCGGGCCGCCTCGTTGGGAGGCGGGCGGTCTAACCACTCGGCCACGGCGCCGCTCCTTTTTGAGAATATAACTATAACAAAAATGTTATTTAGAGTGGGGGTTTTCATGAAAATCTTTGCCTGCCATCTGACTCGAACTATGAAATTTTGGTAGTTTTCGATTTTTCGTTTTTGAAATAATATGCTGTTTACAACCACACAAAGGGCACAAGGGCCGCTTCCGATCCTGTTGTGTATATTCAAGAAGTCTCAAAACTTGTATTTCTAGTGAAATCTTGATATCGTACTTTTGACAGGAATGAAGGTAATCCTTAGGAGCCGTAGAGAGAGTAAGATGGGAGTTACAATTATTAGTCTAGTCAGCATTTTATTTTTAATGCAAAGGTCTTCTGAATGAAAAAAGAAATATAATAAAAGTAATAAATTAAATAGTTTAGGTTAACTTCATAGATTAAAGAAAATATACATAATAAAACACAATATACCTTATTTATAACGTCTGTAATACAATCACATAATTTAAATGAATAATAATGATGTTGACAGAAAAAAGGAGAGAAAAAATTCCCATCCAGATGATAAAATAAGAAAGATAAAATGAAAATTATAAAATCTCAAGGTAAAAAGCTGTGATTTGGTTCAAATTTCGTTTTGATCGTGGGCGAGTCAATTAGTGCGAACTTGTTAACGATTCTACAGGATGTTCGGAAAATAACTGTGCAGTTACAACATAAGTTGGAAACCTCGTCCAAGAGCATACACAATCCAGAACCTGCTTAATTTTATTGGAAAACACTTTCTGCAGATCTGTTTGTGATATGCTTTTCACGTGCGCAGTTATTTCAGTTTTTAAGTCACAAAGCGCGCGTGGGCGATTGTGACACACCAAAAATGTTACTGCTCCGCAAAAAACTCTTCCAAAAGTCAGCTGTTAGCTGTGTGCACAGTAGCGTCATCTTGTTGAAACTATGAATAGTTGGTTTCGTCTTCCTCTATCTGGCCAATGAAATCTTGAATCATTAAAGAATAACGTTAACTATTCACAATTTCTTCAAAGAATTAAGAAGATCTAGATTTTGTAGCCACACTCCAATTTTCTGATCATGCAAGGGCGTTTCATGCACACGAGGAGTCTGCGTTGACCATAATCTGTGCTTTGTGTGTTAACATAACCAGGGAGGTGGAACCAGGCCTGTTCTATACGGAAGAATATCAATGGTAGGTAGATATGTTTTCAGAAAAAGATTTAAACCATTCGCAGTAACGGATTCGCTTTTCATGATCCGCATTTTTCAATTTCTTACACAATTTCAATGTTTTCTACCCGCTTGATGCACGGTTGCAAGCCCATACCTTTTTCTTGTGCCAACTTACGCAATGATTTTGGACTCCGCCGCATAGAGTCAGAAACTTCTCTTCGTTTAATTTAAGGTGGTCTTCCAGGTCGTTCAGCACTAACCTGTCTCTCGAAGTTTCTCAGTAAGTTCGACGAAATGCATTACGATGAAGTACAGTTGTTTCTGGAAATTTTTCAGCAAATGCCTCCTGCAATAAATCTGTGTATTTATCGCCTCCTCGAAAATATTCAACAAGAAAAATACGTTCGCCAATTGAAAGCACCATAATTTACAACTTACATTTAAGATGTAAACACTACACATATCTACAGTGTAAAAAAATCTGATGTGTTACACTCACATGACTTTCTCTACTCTTGTACAAACTATTTTTACAGACGTTTATTCTCCATATGCTTCATGTTAATCGAGATATCGAAATGTTAATCATTGCTAATCTTCTTGTAGATGCAAGGGGAATTGCTAGGCTTTGAGCGATAGTCAAATGCTTTAAGAGCTGGTTGCTATGTGGAGTATTCCATTCTTTTTGCATTACCAAGACCAAAAAAAAAAAAATGAATAACGAATTCCCATTTGAGAAAAAGTATAAGTATTGGAAAATTTAAGGGAATAACAAGCAATTTCCCGAAAATAGTTCACTCAACAACAAAAAATGTGTATGACAAATTGTGTATTTTAACACGATCTACATTTTTTGTGTAGTAAAATTTTTGTCTATCTCTTATGGTTTACCAGTTATGCAAAAGTCGTTCACAATGAAGAATACTTTTGGAGACATTCCCAGAAAATTCGAGATATACATTTCATTTGTCATGAAAATATCTTAAATATATGATATTTTAATCAAAATTGTTAGAGGCATTGTTGAGAAAATTAAAATTTTCGAAAAATGTTCTATGTAAAGAGTAATCTGGGGTGGGGGACTTTCTTGAAAACCGAGTCTCTGGAAGATACTGAACCTAAATACCAATTTTGGTGTTTATCCGACTGTTCGTTTCTGAGTTATGCTGTTCACAAATACACACACACATACACACACACACACACACACACACACACACACACAGACACATACAGGGACATGTTTCCAAAAATGCTGTTTTGGATTCAGGGGCCTTAAAACATATATTTCCGGTGAAATCTCGGTATCGACTTTTTGGGTGGAATACAATACTTCCCTACTTACTACACGTAGTAGAGAAAGTAAAAATTATTGGGACACCCAATAGTATCCCTTCTATTTTAGCTGTGTAACTGAAACCTTAAACTGAAAATCATAATTTCGTTTTCTATTGCTTTCTATAAGCCTAGTAATCTCGGTAAATGCATGCATAATTGCTATACGTCTTATTGCATTAACTGTAACAACTATATATTCGAATATTCACATAATTTTAGGCAAAATAAATATTCAAACACTTCATTTTGTACGCCCTTTTATACGTTTCAAATGCTCACTGGGGGGAGGCACAACAGTCGTAGCTTTGGGTAGTTAACAGTCTTACCTGTGTAATCAAAACAAACAATTCAGTTACACAAATATGGGGCGTAGAGGTAAGAGCAAAAGCAACTCGTCATCTTTCATTATGAAAAAGGTAGGAGTTACAGAATGATTGCCGATACGTTAAAAATAAAGAGAAGTGCAGTTGGAAATATAATTAAAGGCTACGTATATGAGAACAGATTCGACTTGATACCTCAAACTGGTCGTCCAAAAACATTTACTGACCGACAGGAAACAAATATGGTTAGGAGTGTGAAAAAATATCCTAAATTGAGTGCCCGCAAAATGTGAGCCCAGGTAGGCTATGCGTCTGGCAAGAAAGTAACCGCGCAAAAGATTAGGAATGTACTGAAAAGGGAGGGATTTCATGGTCGTGTACCCAGGAAGAAGCCCTATGTAAATTTAAAAAAATCTGAAGTGTTACACTCACATGACTTTCTCTACTCTTGTACAAACTATTTTTACAAACTCTTAATCTCCATCTATTTCATATTAATCGAGATAAACATTTGTAGAAACGATCTTTTGACATGCAATGAGAATTACATTTTATACATAGCGACCAGTTCTAAAAATATTTGACTGTCGCTTAAGGCGTACTATGTTCCCCTTGTTTTGTATTTGCAAGATCAATATAGAAATACAGTAGCCTTTAAGCACAGAATATCTCTTAATAGCTGGTTGCTAGGTGCAGCACCAGTCTTTGTGCCACAGATTAATACTCTTTGCATATCCAAGACAAAAAAAAATGAATAACGAATTCCCATTTGAGAAAATAAGTATTGAAAATTTAAGGGAATAACAAGTAATATCTCGAAAATGGTTCACTCCAAAAAACAATGCACATGACATAAATTGTGTATTTTAACGCGATCTACATTTTTTGTGTAGTAAAATTTTGTCTATCTCATATGGTTTACCAGTTATGCAAAAGTCGTTCACAATGAAGAATACTTTTGGAGACATTCCCAGAAAATTAAAATTTGCGAAAAATGTTCCATGTAAAGGATAATCTGGGATGGGGGGATTTTCTTGAAAACCTTCGTGTCGCATCTCTGGAAGATACTGAACCTAAATGTAAAGTTTAGTGTTTATTCGACTGTTCGTTACTGAGTTATGCTGTTCACAGACACAAACACACACACGGACATGTTTCCAAAAATGCTTTTTTTGGATTCAGGGGTTCCCAAAACATATATTTCCGGTGAAATTTCGGTATCGAATTTTTGGGTGGAATACAATACTTCCCCTACTTACTATACGTAGTAGAGAAAGTAAAAATAGAAGGAAAAGGCTAAAATATGCAAAGAGTTCATTCATAAAGAAGAAAACTGGTGGTCAGAACGTTCTTTTTGCAGATGAAAGCGAATTTAACGTTTTCGGATCAGATGGAAGAACAATGATCTGGAGGAAACCTAATACGGAAATGGAAACAAATAATCTTCGACCTACTGTAACACATGGTGGTGGGAGTGTGATGGTTTGGGGTTGCATGGCGGCATCTGGAGTTGGAGAATTGGTTTTCATCGAGGGGAAAATGGATAAAATGAAATACTTGAAACTTCTGAAGGAGAACCTACGCAGGAATGCAGAGAAAATTGGCATCAGTGCTACTTTTAAGCTAATGACCCCAAACGTACTTCCGGGGTTGTGTAACTGTCCACATATCCTTCATCCACCTCCAATCACCGGACTTAAATCCAATTGAGAATTTATGGGGTGAATTGTGTGGCAGTAATTTGTATCACAATAATGTAAATGCCAGAGTGATTGCATTGTAAATAAGCATTATTGTATGACATTGATTTGAGATGTTTGTTAATTATATGCATTGTTAGGAAATAAGTTTACACGGCCTCACTGAAACTGACAATAAGAGCGGGTAACAATGTAGCGAGGGTGTGAGTTGTTTATCAATTATTAGAGACAAGCAAATGACGTCAGATTGGCGCGCTTTTCTGAGAAATGGCAGGAATTTCTTCCTTAGAGCATATGTTTTAGTAATTTTGATTGGATATAAAAATAGACGCTAATGTTTGCGCGTTTTATTAACCAATAGCAACTCGGTTATAATCTTTAGGCATAGCGGGGTGTGGGAGTATAAAAAGCTAAAGTCAGAGGCAGATTTCGTCAGTCCAACAAAAGCATTCGCGGGTAATACGTCGCTCAGTCCAACAGAAGCATTCGCGTGTAATACGTCGATCAGTTCAACATAAGTATTCGTGTTATACGTCGCGTAGTTCAACGGAAGCATACATAAAGTACACGTTACGCAATTCTACAGAATCTCTCGCGTCTTAAAGTTTGTTATAAATGTGTAACACGCGAATTAATAATGTGCAGTAAATAAGTGATTATAGTGATATTAGAAAAGATAACAGTTTCAGTTTGGCGTGTATCACGAGTCAATATGTGAACTGAATTAATTGTGACGGTAATAAAAGTGTAAAAACAAATTCTTTTATCAGTGTTATCTTTGACTAACAAATCCTTTCCGTTTACACACCCTGTTCAAGAGATGTGTTCGACCGAGAAATAATAGCTAGCCGGAGGACAAATAACCCAAAATTCAAACTATTAATATAATAACAGGCGCCCAACAATAGATAAGAAGAAGTGACCGCGACAAATTGGCTCCCATACATGGTGCATATAAACATGAAGCATCTTCCAACTACTACCTAATAAATAATCCACTCCAATTGAATATTAGAGTCCGCAGTCAGCCAATATCTTCAAAGGAGCATTTGAAGAGGAGATTCAATGAAGAGTGGGCCAAGCTTTCAGCTGCATATACTACTAAACTTGTAAGCAGCATGCCCAATCGTTTGAGAGAGGTCATAAAACGCGGAGGAAATTCAACAAGGTATTGGAACTTCTGGTTTGATGCACAAAATAGACTATTTTTCTTCAGGGGTCCCAATATTTATTTTGCATAGAAATATGTAGTTGTTTCTATATTTGTGGCCTTAAAAGATACGGGAATATAAATATTATTTTGTATTTTCACTGTGTGTAAATAGCTTGTTATGTATTATAAATAATTTGTATGATTTCTGATTATAAATTATGATGTTATTGAGAGAATAACTTAGAATTACAAGTTGCCCGAGTAGTTCTTTTACTCACTGTATTTCAGTAGCTATTATCAACTGATAATTGAAGTTAACAGTGAGGCAGTATTTTTAACACTTATGATTTCAGTCTAATTATATAAAATATAAATTCAATAGCAGACGCCTTAAAGTAATATGTGTATTTAACAATATGTAAAAAGAGTATATTACAGTCATTGTATATGTTTATATTATTGTATCCATATGTAATAATGTTATGTGAATATATTACGTAATTTAATAATGTAGGAGCTGTGAGAATAATAAGTTGAAAGTTGCTAACAATGAGGTAACCTTGAGGCAATAATGAATTAGAAAGTTTAAATGTTACTTGTGATTCTTGGAAGCAATAAGCTTTAGTTAAAAGAAGGTCTTCTATTGGATTAGGAATAGCCAATTAGAGACTTGAAATACAGAAATTTACAAATTTTAGGCGGTAGAAATCTATTCAGTTGGTTGCAGACAGCATTACTAACCAGACACAAAAAGTGTCCTCAAGAAATTTAATACGTATTCGTGTGGAACGAAAATAGTTTACGTGTTTAATAGTGCAAGTAATTAATTAAAGAATCTCACAGCTCTCTATATCAGTGAAGTGTTATTTAAATCGTGTCAAGCATTAATAAAAGGAGTGAAGCAAAATTATAATCTGTGTAAGCCTACATTCTTGTCGCACCACAACCCTGTCAAGACATCCATGTCTCTAACAATAATACTGACGCAGCCGAGGCAAACATAAATATATAATATTTAAAGAAACAGTCAAATTACAAAGTTAAAATTTTCAATTTTTGGGGCGAAGGCTCCCAAAGCGTGATGCAAACAACGTAAAGATACTATCTACTTCAAATTGGCTCCCAAAACGTGGGGCTAGTAATAATAATAATAATAATAATAATAATAATAATAATAATAATAATAATAATAATATACGACAAAATAACCATCTTCTCAACATTTAAACGTCGTGCAACAATGGAACGAATTAAAAACAATCGCACATCTATGAAAAATCAGTTACGCAACTTGTGTTAAGCTTCTATGTAGAAAAGACGTATGTTTGATACGAAGTTATAACGTAATCTACATCTGTAGACTAAACTGCACATCAAGTTTCCGAACGCACTGTATATCCTGCATATGAAAGTTAACAATTATCGCTAGTGTTTGTCTGGGCGCTTCTTTACACAACAGCTGATTCGTGCAGTCAAGGCTCACACGATGACGTCACTAGGTCTCATGTCACGAAGCCATTAATAATTCTGAAAATAAAATCCGTGCGACTCGACAGCCATTTTATTTGCTGAACGTTTTTTCCCACGATTAAGTTTCTGCGGAAATTTGATAGAGTGGTATGTATATAGTTATTAAACTGGTTTACATTGTATATAATCACATCTTCCTGCATATCCTCATTACTTGTGTGGCTTTATCTTTTCTCATCGAACTCTTAGTTCGACTTCTGGATGGCCTTAACCTTCTGTTTTCCTTATTAATCATATCTCATTACTATTATTTTGAACAGTTTCATCACAAAGGAATTTTAAAGGATGCGAAATCCATCTTGGTCGGTCCTATTACCGGAAAAGCTCATTTTCATACATTTTTCAACTTTTGGAAACAATTGCATATCAGCAAAGTTAAAGTCGACGATATGGCCTAAGGTTTTAACGATATGTAAATGGAATAATAAAACATTAGATGTGATACAATCACAAATTCACACATATGCGTTATATCTGAGGGATATTTTAAAAGTAAGACCCGTTATGCAATAAAGAACAAGGGTCGTCCAATAAGTAAGTTTCCCTATTTTATAAAAAACATTACACACAATTGATCCTGTTGAATTAATTTTGTTTATATTGTACAACCTTTCAGAAGTCGGGTCCAGTTCTCGTAACCAGCTGTTCACTTCTGATTGATCTTCGTTACGGTGTTAAAGTGCTTACCTCCAAGATGACCTTTGAGTCAGGGGAACATGTGAAGATCACATAGGATAAAAATATGGTGAATATGGAGGATGCGAGAAAACTTCCCAGTTGAATCTTCTGAGCTCCGCCTGGGACAAGATTCAACTTGGAAGTTTTCTCGTTTCTCCGTATTCACCGAAGCTTGTCCCAAGTCCTCCAACTCAAAGGTAAGCACTTTTAACACTGTTGATGAAGTCAAATCAGTGAATAGGTTGCGAGCACAGAGCTTGACCTGGTACAACACTGGCTTGGAAAAACTTGTGTGACGTCCCCAAAAATGCTTGGAAAAACATGTTAACTATGTGGAAAAGTAACAGAAGGATTGTATAATATAAATAAAATTAATTCAACATGGTCAATTGTGTGCAATGTTTTTACTTTCTCTACTACGTATAGTAAGTAGGGGAAGTATTGCATTCCACCCAAAAATTCGATACCGAGATTTCGCCGGAAATACATGTTTTGAGACCTCCTGAATCCAAAAAAAGCATTTTTGAAAACATGTCCGTGTGTGTGTCTGTGTGTGTGTGTGTGTGTGTGTGTGTGTGTGTGTGTGTCTGTGAACAGCATAACTCAAAAACGAACAGTCGGATAAGCACCAAACTTGGTATTTAAGTTCAGTATCCTCCAGAGATGCGACACGAAGGTTTTCAAGAAAATCCCCCCACCCTAGACTACCCTTTACATGGAAGATTTTTCGAAAATTTTAATTTTCTCAAAAATGGCTCTAACGATTTTGATGAAAATATCATATGTTTAAGATAATATCATGAGAAATGAAATGTATATCTCGAATTTTCTGGGAATGTCTCCAAAAGTATTCTTCATTGTGAACGACTTTTGCATAACTGGTAAACCATAAGAGATAGACAAAAGTTTACTACACCAAAAATGTAGATCGGGTTAAAATACACAACTTATGTCATATACATTTCTTTTGTTGAGTGAACCGTTTTCGAGATATTGCTTGTTATTCCCTTTAATTTTCCAATACTTATACTTTTTCTCAAATGCGTTATTCATTTTTTTTATGTCCTGGACATGCAAAGAGAATGGAATGCGCCACATAGCAACCAGCGTTAAAATATTTGACTATCGCTTAAAAGCTACCATATTTCCCTTGCATCTACAAGAAAATTTCCAATAAGATTGACATCTCGATTAACATGAAGCATATGGAGAATAGGCGTTTGTAAAATTAGATTGTACAAGAGTAGAGAAAGTCATGTGAGTGTAACACATCAGATTTTTTTTTTTTATAGAATAGGGAAACTTATGTACTGGACGCCCAACGAACTTTCCGACAGTTTTTTTTTTTACTCAAGTCTTCAAACCTTACACTACTTTTCTACCAGTTATCAATGTTTTTCGAACTTTTGTCCTATCATAACATACGTTTTTTAGAACCTCGTCACAGACTTGGCCATCAGTTCATCTAGGAAACGTGTAGCTGTTTCTGGGGTTAAATTTTTCTGTATTAAAAACGAGCTGTGATAATCTCTTAGGGGGCATTGCGTTATATATATACGAAAGCTTCTTGAAGGACACAAATAATGACTCGTCTGTTTTGGGTAACATCACATTAACTTGCAGATTCACAATTGTTTCCTTTCAACTACTCTGTGATAAAGATCTGACTTCCGGACCACTAGTTTCAATCCCCAGCTCCTGAAACCAACGTTAGCAATAACGTAATTCTTCTACCATGAAATCTTAAGACACAGAAAAAATTCTGACGTGTTACAATCACATGACTTTCTCTACTCTTGTACAAACTATTTTTACAAACGCTTATTCTCCATCTACTTCATGTTAATCGAGATAAACATTTGCAGACTCTATCTTATTGCTAAGTTTCTTGTATGTAAGGGGAATATATATTTGAAGGGCAATATAGAAATACAGTAGCCTTTAAGCACATACATATCTCTTAATAGCTGGTTGCTAGGTGCAGCACCATTCTCTTTCCCACAGATTAATACTCTTTGCATATACAAGACAAAAAATGAATAACGAATTCCCATTTGAGAAAATAAGTATTGAAAAATTTAGTGGAATAACAAGCAATATTTCGAAAATGGTTTACTCAACAAAAAAATGTATATGACATAAATTGTGTATTTTAACACGATCTGCATTTTTTGTGTAGTAAAATTGTGTCTATCTCTTATGGTTCACCAGTTATGCAAAAGCCGTTCACAATGAAGAATACTTTTGGAGACATTCCCAGAAAATTCAAGATATACATTTTATTTGACATGAAAATATCTTAAACATATGATATTTTAATCAAAATCATTAGAGCCATTTTTGGGAAAATAAAAATTTTCGAAAAATATTCCATGTAAAGGGTCTGGGGTGGGAGGATTTTCTTGTAAACCTTCGTGTCGCATCTCTGGAAGATACTGAACCTAAATACCAAGTTTGGTGTCTATCCGACTATTCGTTTCTGAGTTATGCTGTTCACAGACAGACACACACACAGACATGTTTCCAAAAATGCTTTTTTTGGATTCAGGGGGTCTCAAAACATGTATTTCCGGTTAAATCTCGGTATCGAATTTTTGGGTGGAATACAATACTTCCCCTACTTACTATACGTAGTGGAGAAAGTAAATATGTATCTTAAAAATTGTACGATTGTTTTATGGACTGGCGGCGAACTTCAATTAGGAGGAGCCACTAAAATTTATTCTACACCAAAATGAGAATTTAATTGATTGTGAAACCTGCGTGGAAAGAACGCTTAAGTTATATAGCAAGGAATAGTAAAACAGTTAGCCAAAATATTCAGTAGTTCTTATTTTATTGCATAACGGACCCTACTTTAAACACACCTCTCGTATATCATAGTATGCATATAAAACCATTTTTCTATCCAATTTACGTTACTCGAAATATATTTTTACCTAGGAATAATTACAAAGTTAGCAAGAAGGGTTTAGTTACAACATGCGGAAACAGCTTTTAAATGTTTATTCGTGGTAACAAACTGTTACAATGAAAAAAAATGGAAAGAATCGGAACTTTCGAACACACCCGTCAGAGTCGTTTTAAGAGTAATGTTTAATGTTCGTTCTTACTGCATCGGCACCACAGGTGGTGGACACTGATCAATATGATACATGAAATGAAATTATTATTGCAAGGAAAAAGTTCCAGGTCTTAGTTTAGGGTACCTCCCCGCAGTTATGAAGACTAGGAAAACCAGGAAAGGGTCCTGGTTAGATTTCAACCGCGGACCAACCGGTCACGAGTCCGTACTTTAACGAGCTCGGCCACTCGTGTCGGCATGTCCGTTAGATGATGCACACACACTTTGTAAGTGTTTAAGATTGCTGTATGGAATATTTAGAAAACAGCTAACGATAGAGTGAAAATAAAGAAAAGAAAAAGCACACACAGACACAAATTGTGTATTTTAATGAGCACTTCATTTTTCCAGGAGTAGGTTTACCATTTACGCTAAATTGCAAAAAAATCAATCAAATAAGGGAGTGCTTGATAAGCTATTCACATACAATTCAAGATATACGTTTTATTTCCCATATCAAGTATAGAATCGTTAATCCCACTTTGAGAAAACAAAAGAATGAGAAAAATGTGTCACTTGCAGGGTAGTTTGTGGTGGGGAGATTTTCCTGGCAACCTTCGAGTCGCATGCTTGAACGATGCTGAACATAAAAACCAAGTTTGATATTTATCCGACGTTTCGTTTTTGAGTTACGCTCTTCACAGACATAGCCACTAGCATACACACTCCCACGCATTTGTTTAAAAATATTATTCAATGGACCTCAAAACATGTATTTCTCTGACATTACGAATCCGAGGTTTTAGGTGAAATACAATATTTCCTCTACCTACTATAGGTAGATGTTAGAGAAAAAAATCTGATATGTTACACTCACACGACTTTCTCTACCCTCTATGGTTTATTAGTGGGTACACAAATTATTCTTACTCAAGCTTATTTTTCTATCTACTACATTACATATTTCGTTATAGATATAAAGGGAACAGCGACGGTCAAATGTTTAAGAACTGCATGCTATATACGGGCCTTAAAATTCCATACTGCTTCCATGTAATTGCGAGAAACAAATGAATGTTGAAAGGACTTTTAAGAGAATGACAAACAAAGAACAATTCAAACTTTTAATAACGTATATCTCAGAAACGGCTTATGCCACAAAAACGTATTTTAAATAAGTTGTGTGTTTTAAAGAGATCAATATTTTTTGTGTAGTACGTTTTCGTCTATCGCTTAACGTTTACCAGTTATACAAGATTATACAAAATTCCCTCCGAATGAAGAGGACTTCATAGTTATTCCTCTAAAGTTCAAGATTTACATTTTATGTAAATATCTTTAATATGGGGCATTTTAATCAAAATCGTTAGAGCCATTTTTTAGAAAATAAAAAATTTCGAATAATGTTCCATGTAAACGCTAGTTTGGGGTAGAGGATTTCGTTGAAAATCTTCGTGTCGCATCTTTAGAAGATATTGAACCTAAATACCAAGTTTAGTATTTATTCGACTTTTCGTTTTTGAGTTATGCTGTTCACAGACAGACGTACACACAGACAGTCACGAGGATATTTACAAAAATGCTTTATTTAAACTCAGGGCGCCTCAAATCATGTATTTTTGGGAGGAATGCAATATTTCCCCTACTTACTATACGTAGGAGAGAAAGTAATGAAAAGAAAGAAAACAGCCATGGCAATAATCTCAGCAAACAGCCATGTCGTAATATATATATATATATATATATATATATATATATATATATATATATATATATAACATTTATTAATTAATGTGCGCTGTAATAATTTTAAAGTGAGTTAAACCTTAAGGTAAGCAACTCGTGAAATATTTTTTCCTCCTACACTATTAAACCTTTTATCCTCGTGTATACCACCTAGGGCCAAGAATCAAGGATTGTCTGATTTTACGTTGGTCCGTAAAAATGTAGTTTATTACCAGTGATGGACTTCATAATCAGCTCAAGTTATAATATTGTTGTATTCGTGACATTCTGTGTCCTACTTAACGTTGGTTTAACAGATTGCGTTTCAGAGACTTATTCACATAACGTTGTATTCAGTTGGTGCAAGGCCTTGGTTTTTCTGAATAGCAAGTACGATATAGGGGTAGAGGGTTACCACTGAAGGGGACACCTCGCGTACTGCTATCTACGGAAGATCTATTGTGACTCCCATCCTCCAGGAGGAAGAGATGAAGGGATAGGCCATAGGCAGATAGGTCACAGAGACGCACAGAAGTCCCTAACAGTTCCTGGCTCGCATAACCGTCCCACTACTGGAGCGATGAACAAGCGTCCAACAAAGCAGCCCCAACAAAGCGGCTTCCTTATTTTTCAGTGGAAAATCTGGATCCTAACTTAAATCTCTCTTGGTCGTGCATACTACAAAAGACTTTTGTGTCGAAGATCTGCAACAACACTTTCTGCAAATACACTTGTCGTTGTGGGAGTATCCCTTATCAATTTGTGTTTCATGAAGATATATAATTTTTTATTATTAATAACAGCTAAATGACATATGATTGATACATGATAAAGGGCATAACAGGAATAATGTGGCGCTATCAGCAGTAATGGATGTAAGCTGATAACATTGAGAAATAAGAGCATCTGATTTGTGTTATCTGTGAGTTTGAAGACAGCAATCTTATTTATAAGATATTTTAGTACGTTTAATTTGTTGACTGTTAAGTGTAGTGCTCTAAAATGTTTAGTAAATACGAACAAAGATGCGTCATTCAAATTCTGATTACAAGAGGCAAAAATGCTCGACATGTCATGCAGCATTACTGGAAGCTTGTGGTAGAAAGACTTTACCATATTGTTATATACCGGGGTGAGGCCAAAAGGTTTTGCAACTAGATATTACATTTAGTTATCCCGGCATAAGCACTGGGGAGTGTAGACTGAGTGGCAACGAGAGGACCGGGAACTTAGCTGCACAACATAATTCACAACAAAATACACTTAATTTCACATTTACTGTGGTTTATTATATAGTTATCTTGGTGGCATCGTTCACAACAGATTACAGGCAAACATTGGAGGGAGATGCTCCACACTCACACTCACTCGCATTCTTACATACAACCACTCGCCTAAAGAGACACAGACGACTAACTCACCCCACGCTATTAGACTGACGCCACTAGTCGCTGCTTCCCCCTTCCTCTCTCCACCTCTTGGCCAGGAGGTGGGGAGAGATATGCCGCGTCGGACGAAAATTCAAAGCCAAATAATTAGTTCAACAATGTCATGCTACAAAGCAATAATGTGTCCGACGCGACATTGCACACACATACACGCTACATCTCCTTTTGGTGGAGGCGCCGAGTACCGATATACTTTGGCTAGGTGGGCGCATGCATTTCACAGAGGTAGGGAAGATGTTCATATAAAACGTGGAACTGCCAGACCGTAATCAGCAACTGATGCTGTGAATGTGAACGCTTTTACAAACTGCAGGAAGAACACCGTTGTTGGACTTCTATTGAACTCGCAAGGGAAGTTGGAATTACTCCTAGTACGATTCTTCACATACTTACAGAGAAGTTAATGCTGAGGAAAATCTGCGCTCGTTGGGTTCCATACAATCTTGAAAAGGAAGACATGCGGCAAAGAATGGCAACAGTGAGATTGCACTTAGAACGCTATGGACGTGAAGGTGAGCGTTTCCTTAGAGGTATCATAACTTTAGATGAAACCTGGGTTCGATGCTACCAACCAAAATTGAAGAGACAATCAAATGAGTGGAGGCACAATGATTCCCCACGGCCAGAAAAGTATCGGCAAGAACAAAATCCACTTAGTCATGCTTATAGTTGCTTATGATTTTGATGATGTCCTCGTCACTCATTTAGTTCCTGTGGGAAATCGTGTGAATGGTGCATATTAGAGTTACTTTCTAGAACACCATTTACAACCAGCTGTGCGTCGTAAACGTCCAAATCTGAATTCATCCTATTGGGCTACGTGATGGTGCTCGCTCTCACATAGCTGCTCCTTTGGTTAATTTATTTCGCAGATGGAACTGGGAAATTTTGGAGCATCCTCCACATTCCCCAGTTATGAGCCCATGTGATTTTGACCTGTTTGCGGAAATGAAATTACCACTTAGAGGAGTTCGCTTTAGAACTAAACAGGCAATTATAGCAGCAATAGAGCAGAATGTTCGAAGATTAGTACAAGACGCTGTGCATGGCATCCGTCGTCTCCCTGAAGTGTGAAGGCGGGTTATTCTTGTTGGAGGAGATTACTTCTAAGCACAGCAACAATGTGACTGTTCCAAAAATGTTTTCTTTCTTGTTAATTTAAATTATGCCTCTTTTTACCGAATGAACCATGTATATATGTGTATATATAGTGCATATACACACACATTCAATAATTAGAGGCATAATTTGAATTAACAAGAAATAAAACATATATATTAGTTTATGTTTTCAAATTGCAGAATAAAGAAGAATTGTTAGTATTTGTTTTTCTATGGAAAGAAAATTCTTCAAACGAAAGTTTTCAGCACAAATATAGTTACATAAAAAGGGAAAACAAATATATTATTATTATTATCTTTGTCTAACAATAGAGGATATATAACCTGTGACATTATCAAGATAAAAAATCTGATGTGTTATACTCACATGACTTTCTCTACTCTTGTACAAACTATTTTTACAAACGCTTATTCTCCATATCCTTCAAGTTAATCAAGATATACAGATGTTAATCTTATTGCTAATTTTCTTGTAGATGCAAGGGGAATATGGTAGGTTTTAAGCGATAGTCAAATCTTTTAAGCGCTGGTTGCTATGTGGCGCATTCCATTCTGTTTGCATATCCAGGACATAAAAAAAATGAATAACGAATTTGAGAAAAAGTATAAGTATTGGAAAATGTATGCGAATAACAAGCAATATCTCGAAAATGGTTCACTCAACAAAAACAATGTATATGAAATAAATTGTGTATTTTAACGCGATCTACATTTTTTGTGTAGTAACATTTTGTCTATCTCTTATGGTTTACCAGTTATGCAAAAGTCGTTCACAATGAAGAATACTTTTGCAGAAATTCCCAGAAAACTCGAGATATACATTTCATTTGTCATAAAAATATCTTAAACATATGATATTTTAATCGAAATCGTTAGAGCCATTTTTGAGAAAATTAAAATTTTCGAAAAATGTTCCATGTAAAGGGTAGTCTGGGATGGGGGAATTTTCTTGAAAACCTTCGTGTCGCATCTCTGGAAGATACTGAACCTAAATATCAAGTTTGGTGTTTATCCGACTGTTCGTTTCCGAGTTATGCTGTTCACAGACACACACACACGGACATGTTTCCAAAAATGTTTTCTTTTTTGGATTTAGGGGGTCTCAAAACATTATTTCCGGTGAAATCTCGGTATCGAATTTTTGGTTGGAATGGAATACTTCCCCTACATACTATACGTAGTAGAGAAAGTAAAAATTGCTGCCAATTGGAGAATGTCAAGGAGGAACAATTTCAGAATCAGCATAAATACAAAAGTGGTTACATGCGTTTATACACAGAGAATTACTAATAAGAACATAATTCAGTGAACATTTTATAAAGTGAGTATTGAGTATAAGTATTGGTGCTCAAAAATGGTATCGGTATCGAGTATCCAAAAATAGTGGTATCGTCCTATCACTAGTTAATACTATTTTTATTCATCTACTACTTAGTCGACGACCATAATTATTACTATTTCTATTTGACATTTATTGCAATGAATTGAGAATGCGCTCAGGGATATCAGGAGTGGCCTGACACCACCTAAGATATTAAATCAATTCTACCGTTAAAATCAAATAAAGCATTGGGGAATCCCATAGATTTACAACCTATCAGAAAACAGCAAAATCCCCACACGTGCACTTGCACTTGCACTTGCAAAATGTAAAATGCACATAGACACACAGGTTCACCAAAACGTTTTATACCTGGATTGGACTGGGGTTGAATGACAATTATCAAGGTTATTTGACAGTTATTTAGATAATTGGGTTATGCGAATTATTCACATAGGTTATCTAGTAACATAAATTTGTGTCTCTGTGTTTACTGATGCTTGTTTTAAATTATGTAATCATCTTGCAATAGGTTTAACCCCGCAACAAAAAGTAATGACAGGGGAGGTGAGAAAGTTGTCACAGATGGTAGATAGTACCTGATGGTGACGTTTAATGCGTCATAAATAAATGGCTTGCTGGACAACGCCTACTTTATGGCTCAAAATAACAAGAGCTTTGTTTAAATAAACCATCAACTTCCTTTTAGAGCAGCTCGGGTTGCTGTAAATCTGCCCCCTCTTGGTATTTTTTGTACTATCATATTTAACAATGTTTCCAAATTACTTCTCATTTGTTCCAGACAATACAGTTTGTTTCCTTAGCAGTTCAGTCTTAGAATAACTTTCGAAAATTAAAATATAAAATATATTCAAAGCCCACAAACGTTAGGGCAAGGCACCAGTAATAGTATATTGCGTTATCAGTGTGGGAAGTGCATTACTACAGAATGGATTGTTATTATTTAATCATCTAACCGTATTTAGGGTTTGCCTAATGACACAGAACACTTAAAATATGAATTAATTACATAAAATAATAAGGTGATGAAAAGAAAACATCACAATGACAATAATAGAAGCGTTATAGATTGTTCACAGTACAGTAGATGTAGACAACAAGCCGGCATTTCCAAACTTCCCAATGCAGTGAACAAACCCAATACGCTCAAGAAGACGCTACAGTTTTTAATGGATACAAAACTCTCTGATTTATTGTAAATGTTTACCTAATTCCATGTTTGTGAAATTTAAAATTAATGTATATCATTATGTATTATATATCTATATCATAATGAATTTTATGATAACAGGTCGTGATAAGATCATGTATTCAAAACGACCTTAAATAAACCTTTAATAAAAAATACTTCATACTATATAAACATACACATTCAAATTTAGACATAGTATATAATTAAATAATGTGTTTCCTGTAAAGATGATTTCTCAAATGGCTACAGAATATTTTATTATTTTTTGTGACAAACTGGAACTTTGTTGTTTTCTAATTTATATTTCCCCCGCCATAAAACAAAATGCTTTGTAATAGTTCCCCGTGCGCCAAAGAGGAGACCCTCACAACACTTTTCTGAATATGGCATTTATCTACAAAATAAGAGACTCCTGATTCATATACCGCATGAGTCTTCTCATTTCCTGCGGATTGGTAACTAGGCAACCCTGCATTTTACAGACGATGCGAAATGCAGGTGCTGACATCGTACTCACCAGCCCGCTGATGAGGGCTAAGGTGGTGCTCCTTGATAATGTAGCGCAATGGTTACCATGCTGGAAGGTCATAATGAAGGCTGGAAGTTCAAATCACACCAGTCTTTTATTCATTTGTGTTCATGTTTCGAGGACGTTCTAGCAAATCGTGATTTCTTTCCGAATGCGCTAGAAAGTGGATTTGCACATTCTAATAAGTAACAATTTGCGTTTTAATGAAATTCACACAATTAAACTAATTAATTAAACGACACTTCCATGCCAAATGAACAGTTCTCTTTAAATGTACTAAACATAAAAACTATCAAGTGGCAGTATTTGAACTTGGGGGTTTCACCATTGAAGGCCAACTTATTCTAAGGCATTCCATTCCATTCACACGTTGCGCTACGAGTGCAAGTCACTACACGCATAGCGGTGCAGAACGGTCATTACGGCCGAAATTGATACAACGCGATGCAGTGGACAATGTTTACGACATAGTGTGTACAACGACGAGACTGTATAAGCTCTCAATCCGCAGGATGAGAAGACTCTTCTGGTATACTCTTCTTTTCTGCATTAACTTCTTCAGTTACGTATTTGTCTGTCCGACTCCGACTGGCTGCTGGCAGGCTAAGTTTTAGCCCGAGTGAATTTTTGCTGCGTGCCCCCTCATCAGGGTTTTACCGCAGGATGACTATTTTCAGTAGGAAATGATGGTTAAGGATGACGGTTTATGTTTAGGTAGTAATGATAGAAAGGAGGAAGCATATAGATCCTAGAGCTGCCTGTTAGGATGCAGCGACCCTTCTGCACCCTGGTGTGTGTGTGTGTGTGTGTGTGTGTGTGTGTGTGCGCGTGCGTGCGTTTATCAATTTCTTTGGTTGGGATTGAATTTTGAGACCAATCATCTCTTGGGTAGGATTACTATGGAGTTCAGCTTTAGCTGCTGTTGGTTTAACTCAAACCGGATTGCTCCTATCTATAATTTCTGCGTCGTTCTTTCTGCTTTCTGATGTCTACACGGCTGTTGCTGTCGTTATCAGCGATGCGATGAACTTCATTTACTACTAATTCCTTAGAGCGGAGACCATTGCCAGCAAGGTTTTTACACTGTCATGTCTCCTGATCTTGATGCGGGATAGTTGTCCCTGAAGACAATTCCCTAGCACGTGAGGAAGGGTTTCAAGCTCGTCTCAATGTCTGCAACGGCTAATGCTGAAAAAACGTCCTGGGATTGACCGAATAGTGGCATCTGCGGCGATCACCTCCTCATCCGTTGCTGTAGCTTACCTTGATGCTTCTCCCGTTGCTTCCAGAAGTTCTCAGCGTGTTGGTTCTTCAATTTATCCTCGGCTAGCTGCATTAATTTTCCTTAAATTATATGGGAGCATGGACTTATCCTCGGTAAAGGAAAACGTAGATCTCGGGTGGTGATATAGGAAGACATAGACTTGCTTTGTTTATGAAAAGATGACACTGCCGTTTCTTTTATTTAATTAACACTCGTAGTATACAAAACTGGTATTGCCGCTGTAAAATACTGTCCACCGCTGTTAAACTATGGCGTGGATATGGCACGAAATATAACTATTCTTATTGTCGCTTTCAGAGTAGCGGATCTTAGGTGTGTTGCTAAAACTATTTTGATTCCCTGTTTTGGCGCGATATCTCACACATTCTGCAGCATCTCTCCCTGACCACACATGACATGAACTGCCGAATAAAATGCAATACTAAGCTGACATTACAAAGCTGACTTGATTCCCTTCTTGGCACGATATCTCACGCATCCTGCAGCATCTCTCCCTGACTACACATTACCAAAACTGTCCCGAATTTTCCCTAAACAGATCCATTTATAGTCTCAGGCTTCTGAGGCTGCTTCCTTTCCTATTGGTCCATTTTTAGCGCGACTCGACGCGTCTAACTATTTCGAATAAACTTTAAGGGATTTCATTGGTCCAATGTTTAATATAAATCGCGGCTTTTCCTACATGTACCGTTAGATTGTCCTTCTCACTCACTTGGTCACGGCGAATTATCAAATAATGGGACAAAGGCTCTACACCCTCGCTGTAGGAATAATAGCACTGCGACCGGAGAGAGGTAATAAAACTAGGTTTTCTGCCTTCGAAAGCACTATTCCTGTAGCTAAAACATTCCACCGTGGACAGTATTTTAACATAGCGCTTAAATTATTTACATTAAACCATTTATAACTCTACTAATATTAGTAACCTAGATAGATACATAATGTTAAATCACCCTTCTTAAAATATACAAGCAGTATGAGAAAGAGATATTTACATAGTAAGATTTAATATCAATAAAAGTTAATTAATCAATTATCTATAATTATGGTTCTCGGGCTCGGCCTAAAGTTGCCGTTTCACATCATACCATTCATTTTGATCATATTGTGCCATTCAATAGATAATGCTTGGTTAGGATCCATTTATTTGCTGAGAGTACTTGGGAGAAGAGTGCAATTCCCTTACCTTTGAGGAGGTAGCAGCGCCATTGTGTAAAAGACGAGACGAAGTCGCGTTTGTGTACTGTTAAATCTGTGTTAATTTGTATTAACACCCCAGAACAAAGCTTTATTACCGGTTTTCAAAACATACCATAACATATGCATATGTTGAAAGGAGCGACGGAGGAAGAAACAAGAGTAGACCAAGAGAGAAAGCTAACACAATAACACGAACGCTGCGGAATCTTTTGGGTGCCAATAAAATCAAAACATGATAGCCAAAACCTCTGTTTAACTGTAAATGTAGTCATCAGTATGGGAAAGTGAAAGCTGGAGAAAAAAAGGTAAAAATATGAATGTTGCATTCACATGACTTTCCCTACTCTTGTGCAAACTCTTTTTAAAAACGCTCATGTTAATTGAGATAAACATTTGCAGAAGTTATCTTATTGCTAATTTTCTCCTAGGTGTAAGGCGAATATGGTAGGCTTTAAGCGATAGTCAAATCTTTTAAGCGCTGGTTGCTATGTGGAGCATTCCATTCTCATTGCATGTCAAGGACATAAAAAAATGAATAACGAATTCGCATTTGAGCAAAAGTATAAGTGTTAGAAAATTGAAACAAATAACAAGGAATATTTCGGACATAAATTGTGTGCTTTAACGAGATCTACTTTTTTGTATACAAAAGCGTTATGTATCTTTTACGTTTACCAGTTATACAAAAGCCATTCATAATGAAGAGGACTTTTGGGAACATTCCCAGAAAATTCAAAATATATATACGATATTTTAATCAAAATCTTTAGAGCCATTTTTGAGAAAATCAAAATTTTCGAAAAATGTTCCATGTAAAGGGTAGTCTGGGGTGGGGGATTTTCTTGAAAATCTTCGTGTCGCATCTTTGAAAGATACTGAATCTAAATACCAAGTTTGGTATTTATCCGAGTTTTCGTTTTTGAGTTACGCTTCACAGACACACGTCCACACCGACACACACTCGGACCTTTTTACTTTCTCTACTACGTATAGTAAGTAGGGGAAGTATTGTATTCCACCCAAAAATTCGATACCGAGATTTCACCTTAAATACATGTTTTGAGACCCCCTGAATCCAATAAAAGCATTTTTGGAAACATGTCCGTGTGTGTGTGTGTGTGTGTCTGTCTGTCTGTCTGTCTGTGAACAGCATAACTCAGAAACGAACAGTCGGATAAACACCAAACTTGGTATTTAGGTTCAGTATCTTCCAGAGATGCGACACGAAGGTTTTCAAGAAAATCCCCCCACCCCAAATTACCCTTTACTTGGAAGATTTTTCGAAAATTTTAATTTTCTCAAAAATGGCTCCAACGATTTTGATTAAAATATCATATTTTTAAGATATTTTCATGAAAATAAAATGTATATCTTGAATTTTCTGAGAATGTCTCCAAAAGTATTCTTCATTGAGAACGTCTTTTGCATAACTGGTAAACCGTAAGAGATAGACAAACTTTTACTACACAAAAAATGTAGATCGCGTTAAAATACACAATTTATGTCATATACATTTTTTTGTTGAGTAAACCATTTTCGAGATATTGCTTGTTATTCCCTTAAATTCTTCAATATTTTCTCAAATGGGAATTCGTTATTCATTTTTTTGTCTTGGATATGCAAAGAGTATTAATCTGTGGCAAAGGGAATGGTGCTGCACCTAGCAACCGGCTATTAAGAGATATGTGTGTGCTTAAAGGCTACTGTATTTCTATATTGCCCTTGTAAATATATTTTCCCCTTACATCTACAAGAAAATTAGCAATAAGATAGAGTCTGCAAATGTTTATCTCGATTAACATGAAGTAGATGGAGAATAAGCGTTTGTACAAATAGTTTGTACAAGAGTAGAGAAAGTCATGTGAGTGTAACACATAAGATTTTTTAAAAATGCTGTTTTTTTATTCGGGGCACCTCAAAACATGTATTTCCGGTGAAATCTCGGTATCGAATTTTTGGTTAGAATGCAATACTTTCCCTGCTTACTATACGTAGTAGAGAAAGTACAAAGCTCTGGCGCGTAGGTATCTGACACATAATGTTGATTGGCCGGTTTATAACCCTTTTAACGGCGCATTTCATGGTCTGAAGTCATCGCTTAAACGTCTCGGGATGCCACCATCATCATCTGCTGCAAATCACGGCCTCCTTCAAATAACTATGATCAAACGCAAGCATTGTTTCCACGACATCGACCACGAAACTTATTTCTCTTATTTTAATGAGGCGGAAGAAAAGTTGCGAGTATCAAATCTTAGGTCAGGGCGACTCTGGCCTTCAGATTTAGTCACTGCTTGTGATCGCCTTGAGAATGTTGGTATCACTGGCCTTCCTTCCTTCCGTGCTCTTGATTTCTCTTATTACACTCATTGCTATACGAGTGAAACAGACCATCCGTAACAGTCATTTCATTTATTTCAGAAAATACGGTATTAAAATTTTCGAGACAAAAATATTTATAACCAAAGCAGATGTGAACTTTCACTTGAATTTTTACTTTCTCTACTACGTATAGTAAGTAGGGGAAGTATTGTATTCCACCCAAAAATTCGATACCGAGATTTCACCGGAAATACATGTTTTGAGACCTCCTGAATCCAAAAAAAGCATTTTTGGAAACATGTCCGTGTGTGTGTCTGCGTGTGTGTCTGTGAACAGCATAACTCAGAAACGAACAGTCAGATAAACACCAAACTTGGTATTTATGTTCAGTATCTTCCAGAGATGCGACACGAAGCTTTTCAAGAAAATCCCCCCACCCCAGATTACCCTTTACATGGAACATTTTTCGAAAATTTTAATTTTCTCAACAATGACTCTAACGATTTTGATTAAAATATCATATGTTTAAGATATTTTCATGACAAATGAAATGTATATCTCGAATTACACAAAAAATGTAGATCGCGTTAAAGTACACAATTTATGTCACATACATTTTTTGTTGTTGAGTGAACCATTTTCGAGATATTGCTTGCTATTCCCTTAAATTTTCCAATACTTTTTCTCAAATGGGAATTCGTTATTCATTATTCGTTATTACTTTTTTATGTCCTGGACATACAAAGAGAATGGAATGCGCCATATAGCAACCAGCTCTTAGAATATTTGACTATCGCTTAAAGCCTACCAATTCCCCTTGCATCTACAAGAAAATTAGCAATAAGATTAACATCTCGTTATCTCGATTAACAAGAAGCATATGGAGAATAAGCGTTTGTAAAAATAGTTTGTACAAGAGTAGAGAAAGTCATGTGAGTGTAACACACAGTAATTTTTAGTAATTCTTCTCTTTCAAGGAGAAAAGTACATGTTCTTTTGTTGTGGCTAGGTTGCAGTTGTCCAGTACACGAGTAGAAAGACCCCTGACGAGGATGTGCATATCCTCGGCAGCCCGGAAAATTATACAACATTCGACCGATATCATCAACATATCGAAACGAGCACTATTTGTGATCATTGTTAGCTTTTATGCTAATTTCGTTAGCCACAAAAATTACAAAACATTCGACTGTCTTTGTCTATTTTTACTTTCTCTACTACGTATAGTAAGTAGGGGAAGTATTGTATTCCACCCAAAAATTCGATGCCGAGATTTTACGGAAATATATGTTTTGAGGCCTCCTAAATAAGAAAAAATTAGAAAAAGGTCCGTGTGTGTGTGTGTGTGTGTGTGTGTGTGTGTGTGTGTGTTTGACTGTGTGTCTGTAAACAGCATAACACAAAAACGAAAATTCGGATAAATACCAAACGTGGTATTTAGGTTCAGTATTTTTCAAAGTTGCGACACGAACATTTTCAAGAAAATCCCCCCACCCCAGACTACATTTTACATGGAACATTTTTCGAAAATTTTGATTTTTTCAAAAAGAGCTCTAACGACTTTGATTAAAATATCATATGTTTAAGATATTTTTTTTTACAAATGAAGTATATACCTGAAATTTTCTGGGAATGTTCCCAAAAGTCCTCTTCATTGTGAATAGCTTTGCATAACCAATAAACTGTAAGAGATAGATAAAATTTAAAAAAATGTAGATCTCATTAAAATACACAATTTATGTCATATACATTTTTTTTTGTCGAGTGAACCATTTCCGAGATATTCCTTGTTATTTGTTTGAATTTTCCAATACTTGTACTTTTTCTCAAATGGAAATTTGTTATTCCTTATATATATCCTGGACATGCAAAGAGAATGGAATGCGCCACATAGCAACCAGCGCTTAAAAGATTTGACTATCGCTTAAAGCCTTCCATATTCCCCTTGTACTTACAAGAAAATTAGCAATAAGATTAACATCTCAATATCTCGATTAACTGAAGTATAGATATGGAGAATAAGCGGTTGTGAAAATAGTTTGTGCACGGGTAGAGAAAGTCATGTGAGTGCAACACTGAATTTCTTTCGTCCAATTTATATGCCGCATTTAACATCTAACGTCATATCGGCGGCTTTGCCTTTGGAGCAATTGCTCATCGGCAATGATGTTTACTCTTTTACTGTTGTACTAATCTTTGGGTTTTCTGTTTAAACATTAATTTCACACACACACACACACATATCCACATTTATACTCTCACTCATATTTCCAGAAACTAGGGAGGAAGAATATTCCTGACTAAAGATTTCCATCCTTCTGCCGGGAATCGAACACAGGACCTCTGAATTTAAAAGCTAAGCATGCTAACCACCAGACCAAAGAGGCATTTACAAGTGTTGTCTTGCGCAAGTCCCTCTGAGCTTCCTTTGCCAGCATTAATTTTAATTTTATTTTTGTAACGTTTCTCAATGTGAGTGGCACTGCTATTCGCATATCTCGGGTTTGGGTGTGCTGTCTTTTTGTATGATTTTCTCCTTGAAAGAGTATGAATTAATAAAAACGTTTCCTACGAAAGTTGTTTTGAATAGCTCCATATAATGGTGCCCTATTTGACTCCATTCCCATTTGGAGTTTTAAAGTGATACCCAGTTTCGTTATGGCTGATTCATGAAATCAATCTGAAGTTAAATTTCACTTGTGCATAGCTATAAATATTTTTTCTGGAAAATTTTAATACCATATTTTCCCAAATAAATTAGTTTACGGGTGATCTGGTGCATCCTGTGTATTGGCTTTGTTCAAGAAAAGTATTTAAATTAGCTGTTTTGGGGATCTGCCACTGAAAATCGAATATTCAAAAGTTTTCAATCGATTTACGCGAAAATGTGACGGATATTCTCTTATGTATACGTTTGAATGGTGTTAGAAAATTCATTTCGTCGTCTACTTTTTAGTTTTTCACTTAAAAACTAATGTTATTGTATTGTGGCAAATATTGCATATGTGGAAGTTTTAAAATGCTCATTTTTTAAAAAAAATATTAATATCATTTAGCTGATTATAGTGCACAGAATTGTTATAAAATGTTCTGCTAGGTTTAATTCGAAAGAAAATGCTATTCGATTATAAATTTGTAGTTTTATAAAGTTACTTATTACTTTCAAATCAAAACGCACTTTGCAGCACTGAATAATTAGACGACAGTTAACTGTTTGATCAGATCTGGACCCTTCTTTCTGGCACCTGTACTTTCTCACCCCACTTTTTCTTCCAGATGTTTAGTAGGCGTAATAATGATGATGAAATAGGGCTTAAGGGCGCTAAACATCAAGGGCCATTAGCGTCCTTTTAAAGTATAAAATTTAAAACCCAAAACCCAATATACGGGCCACTAACCCAAGGTGTCAAAAACACTAAATAACAAAACGGCAAATTCTAAAAACCAACACACTAAAAACATGGTCAATAAAAGATTAAAAGACGTGTCAGGAACTGTAAAAGGCAAAGCACAAGAGCGCCATTTGATCGCTGGGGAGAAGAGCCCCCCCCCAGTAAAACAGACAATATAAAATAACAAATCTAAAAGACGCTGAGCGATAGGCGTAATAGACCTAGCCTTGGTCGAAGTGCTGAAATTCCTCCTCCGATTCTAATCCATACTCCATCCAATCTCTAAGCTTTAGTTTATTAAAAGAAAAGATCCTATTATTTATTATTAGTTCAGGTATGAACAAATACCGTCGTGCACAAAATTCAGCATAAGAGTATTTAATTTTGAAAGCATATAAAATTAAGTTGTAGTATTTATATTTATCACAATTCTGGATCTGAAAATATAAGCACTAAATCTCTCCTAGTTACATATACGCTCTCGATTTTCACAGACTTCAAGCCAGGTGATGGGTTTTGAAATCAATATCGAAGTTTCGGGAGCGAAACCATTTATAAACAGAAAAGCTATCCTGTGTTTGAGATTCAGTTATCCTGATGACGGGGGCGATCCACGCTGCCGAAACGTCCGTGTTAATTTCGGAAAACGTCACTTGGTTTGGAGCCCGAGAAAATCTGGAACGAATTCTGAGTGATGAAAGGACTTAAGTAAAGTAATAACCCGACTCTGTTACGATACAGTCATTTAGTTTTATTGCTTGCTTCATACTCTACAGTTAAAAAATCCTATATCGAGATTTCACAGGCAGCATATGTTTTGCGTCTCTTGAACACCTAAAAGGGAGAAAATCCGCTGGCATGTGTCTGTGAACTGATTAATTCAAGAATGAAAATTCGCATAAATATAATTCTTGATAATTTTAGGTATTATAATTGTAGGGCAGCCATCGGTAAATTCGACAAAGAGAAAAGAGATATTTATACACCCATAATCCCATATACCTGGAAAAAGTTAGGACTGAAGGACAAAATAAAAGAAATATTACTATATCTGCAATAAGAGGTTCTATTGCCTTCTTCGAAATAATCATTTTTATGGTTTATGTTCCATTGCTATTAATTACTTATTATATAACATTTTCTATTACCAAGTTTAAAAGTCCTTTTGCAGCATTCAGTTTTCCTTTCGACTATCATGTTATATGCAAAAATTGAACTGCCGTTATTACATTGTTATCCTTATAGTAGTGTTTCAACTTTAACAATGTTTTTGACATACAGAATTTACTTGATTTGTCTATTTTGCTCTGTGTCCTTTATGGCAGCCCATAAATATGCAGAGATGTTTCAATTTCAATAAATAAAAATTGTGCAACGGAGAGGGACACCTCACGCATTGCGACCTACATAGATATATTGTGGCTACAGGAGTAATGTATGAAGTGAAGGAACCACAGGAAGCTACAGGCCTCAGGCGGACATGTTACAGAGGCGCGCGGAAGTCTCTAAATGTTCCAGGCTCGAAGATTCGTCCCACTCCTGGAGCTGCCTACAGAGTGCGATGAACAAACCGTCAACCAAGTAGCCCTCTAATGTCCATGGGGAGTGCTCTTTCCTTTAAGCAAGCATCCTCATCATGTGTCCGGCACCGGCATATGCCACGAAGTCTAGAAGCACACCTAAAACCTGAAAGAGAATCAATGACAATGAAATTGTGGTAGATGAGAGGCAACCCCAGCATTTGCCTACCGACCAGGGTAAACCACGAAAAACCCAAGATCAGAGTGGGCGGTCGACGGGAATCGAAACCGGAACTCCCGAATGCAATCCTCACACGTCATCGAGAAGCTATCTCGATCGTTTCTTGATAATTAACTTCAATGTCTAGCAAAGCTACTACACGAAGACTTTCACGGAATTTCCGTTATGGGAAAAATAATGAGTAGAAATATTTTTTTTATTTTCTCAAAGACGAGTTTAACAATTTGTTTTAAATTATATGTGTGACATTAACAAGAAAAAGTCATTTGTTACAATCACATAACTTTCTCTACCCAGTACCGTGATTTAGTGTAGCTGGTAAGAGATAGACAAAACGCTTAACACACACAAACACACACACACACACACACACACACACACAAAATGTGAATCTCTTTAAAACAGCAATCTGTAGCATTAACTATTTTCAGATATTCGTTGTTCCTAGTTTGAATTTTCAAATACTTATGTACTTTATTTGAAATGCTAAGTCACCATTTGTTTGTTCTTGGTGGTCATGCAACAGTGGAATTTCAAAGCCGGAATATAGCAACTCTCTTATTAAAGATTTGACTATCAGCACTCACAAATTTATGTTCAGTTTGAGGCAGTAAATTATATCAGTCTAATTATATAATATAAAATATAATAACAGCCCGTCTTAAAAACAATATGTGTATGCAAAAATATATAAAGTGCATCTAACAGTCATTGTATTATGTTTATATTATTATGTACATGTATAATAATGTTATGTGAATGTATTACGTAGTTTTAACAATGTAGGAGCTGTGAGAATAGAAGCAAAATACCTTCTGTAGCAAACAGAATTATAAAATAGAAAGTTGCTAACAATGAGGTAACCTTTAGGCAATAATGAATTAGAAAGTTTAATAATGCTACTAATTATTCTTGGAACAATAATGTAATATTTAAAACAGTTTATAAATAGCCAATCAAAAACTAGTAAAGCTAAAAGTTGAATAAAAGTATTCTATTGGAATAGATTAGCCAATCAGAGACTTGAAATATGGGAAATATACAAATTCAGGCGCCAGACGCTACAAGGCAGCGTTCCCGAGCACTTCGATTTTATACGTATTCAGTGTGAGACATAAAACTTCATTACGGCGAGAATAAAATAAAGTTTACGTGTTTAAAAGTGCAATTAATAAAATAATCTCAGACTCTATAGCAGGATATATCAGTAAAGTGTTATTTAATCGTGTGAAGGAATAATAAAAGGAGTGGAACACAAATTATAATTTGTGTAAGCCTTCATTCTTTACCACACCAGCCCTGTTAAGAGATACGTGTTCTTAAAATTACTACTGACGCAGCCGAGGCATACTTATATAATATTTAAATAAACATTAAAATACAAAGTTGAGTTTTAAACGTGGGAGCGAAGGCCACCGGAAAAGTGAATGTAGGGCGAAGGCCACCGGAAAGTTTGTATCGTACGTGGGGCGAACACTCCAAGAAACATATCTCCCGCAATACGTGGTGCAACCACAGCAATAAACATCAAAGTGGCTCCCATACTTGGGGCAGCAACAACCCTTTCAAGTTTAGTGAATCACTTGTGTATTCCGTTTTCTTAATGCTCACCAAGGCGGTTCGATACCAGGGACTAGCATGTAGGAATTGTGGCGGAGAAAGCGGCGTCTGGACGGGTTTTCTCCGGGTTCTCCGGTTTCCATCGCCATTCATTCCATCAACTGCTCCATCATCCCTTTCCTTTCATTCATTTCACCATCATTTCATATATTTACTTCCTCGTTCTCATACCAGGCATTGGGCTGATCACCCATCCGGCATATTCTATCTGATCGTCGGCAGGCCTCTAAACCCAGACACGCCTTGGAGGGTCTAAGTCCTACATACGAGGAGGGTAAACCGAGGAAGAAGAACAAGGTGTGCAACTATCAATATTTACAAATGTCTTGTACTTATCGTTGCCATTGCACACTAACCAATCGCTAAATTGTTTCGTTTTCCCAATTCATACGGGAAACACATTCCTTTTATCTTTTTTAAACATAATCAGGTTTGCTTTTCAAATTCCTATTCATTTCCATTGTTATTAGTACACTTCCTGTTTTCCAACAAAATAACCATGTGTTCGTATTCTCTTCACAAGCTTCTAACAAACACATTGTTGACGGGTATCAATCAAAAGGGAAAAGTTAAGAATTATAGGCATCATATTCGCCTGGCTGGCCAACCCATAACAATCGCCAAATTTATAGACAATGAAACAAACAGTATTATTAGTGGATCAGTATGAACACTACCAATTGATATAATAGGGTAAAACTTACCAGGAATTACTTTTTGCAACATAAAGAAATATAATAGAAGGTTTTTCCAACACCAACGGTGAAAACATTAGAGGTTCTTTCCCCCCAAGTTTCAAAATACACCAAAATACGGGATAATTACTGTCCCGGATATAGGAACTGTGCGGAAAGTGGGACGTTTGGGACAAATTCATAAAATCTGGTACGTCTGGCAACCTTGCCTGCAACTGTTTTAAAACCCTATGCCGAATTTGGTCAAAGCCATCTTTAACTTTACCTGCTAATTGAGTACTAACAATTTTGCAGACAAGTCGGGCACATTTGACCTAGAAAACTAGAATCTCACGACTATCGTTGCCAAATGTGTTCCTCTTTCCTGAACCACACCTTATGGATGCAAACCGAACAGGAACCGGTTTGATGCCAAGCACTGCAACTCCCACTGACGGATGTTTCGGCAATAAACAACTACAACTGCTGTTGGACAACATTAAGAATGCTGGAAGACATCACAAACTGCTGAAATCTTAGGTAGAACTTTCTTCATATTCTTGGGTTTGGTAATGCGTTTGGATTTGACATATTTCCATGTATTATGTTGTTTCTTCAGAGCGCAACTACCTTAGGCTGGCTCACAACAGCCCGAGAACGGTAACAGAAACGGGAACGGAAAGCAATGCAGCATTTAAGATTTTGGTTCACAACAGTCCGATAACGGATGAAATGTACAAGTAAATAAAACACTGTTTTGCACAATTTCTCAATGAAAAACGTATTTTAATGACAATATAATGTGAAACTGAAGTAAATTATGCTTTTTACTCTCAAAGAGGACACATTTACTAGACTGTTTTTAATGATCCGTCCACTCTCCATTCTTGCCCAATGTCTGATTCAGCCGCCCAGACACCTAATCGCTTATGTGCTGGAAGAACTCTGACTCCAAATGCATATGTTCCTGCATTTCATGACAGTGTTCCCAAAGGATGACGAGTGATTCAGGTATTGGACAAGAATGGAGATTGGATGTCTAATAAATGTATCCTATTTGAGAGTACAGAGCATGTATTTCAGTTTTACATTATGTTGCCATTAAAAATACTTTTTCATGAGGAAATTGTGTAAAACAGGGTTTCATTTAGTTATATATGTAAACATGGTTAACATATATAAGTGATGATGAGTAATGCTAATGCTCAAAGTTGTATATTCATATGAGAGTAATCTGGAATTGTGCACGCAAAACAGGACGCGAAAATGTAAACAGACACACGCACCTCCTCCTGGCTATACATACTGTAGCGTGTATGTGTGTGCATTGTCGCGTCGGACACATTATTGCTATGTAGCATGACATTGTTGTGTATAATCATTTTGATGGGAGTTTGAATTCTCGTCTGGCGCGACATTTCTCCCTCCCCAGTCTTGTGTGTCTTCAGGGCGGGTGGTTGTGTGAGAATGTGTGTTTCCGTGTGAGTGTGGAGCATCTCCCTCCAATGTTTGCCTGTAACCTTTCTGTGTACGATGTAGCGGCAGCATGTCAATTTTAATAAACCACAGGTAATGTGTTAAATGTGTATTTTGTTATGAAAATCCCACGCTTGCTTTAGATTTGTGCACCAAGTTTCTGGTATCTCTCTTTTGCCTCTGCTGTTACGTCCCCCAATGTTTATGCTAACTAAATTTAATATTTTAGCTGCGAAACCTTTTGGCTACACCCTGGTGCATAACAATACTCACTTGTAAAGATCAGTAGAATGTCTCCCAAAGCTACAGGGACGGCATAAATAAGCAGTGCACTGCGGTTTCTCACCATGGGTGGTGAGCGCGTGGGTTCGAGCCCATCCATGTACTTTTGATTGTATACGACGGCTGCCCACCAATATGAAGAGTTGCTATATGTAGGTCACGAAAACCAACATCCGGCTGGGGGAGGCATGGTGCTGACTACATCTTCTCCTCGTATGGGTTGGCCATGCGTATGTGAACGTGAGGTCGGCAGCCGGGGTGATAGGCCAACGCACACAAGAGCTGCGTGTCACAGATTTAAATTTTAACCATCCATCATGACATGCCTGAGAAGTCGGTTTTCCAATATTCGTTGCAACCACCTAACTTACCCACCTCTTTTGTTGTTTTTGTAACATTTAGGCACTATTCATATCACAGTCATGAGCGGGCTAAGGATCCGGGACAAATTAGCAACCAATATATGTGCAACCTTAGCAGAGAGTTCCATAAACAAAAACTCCAATATGCTGTAAACAGCGCAATTTTCTACGGCAAAAGTACAGTGTAGTGAAGGTGGAAAATGAAGTAGGACACATACATTGGAATGAGACATAGTGTATTGCACCTCTAGTTGCGAAGCGGATTGTACACGGTCTCACAGGTAAACAACACCCCAATGTGCCACCTCACTCCATCCTAATCGATGCACAGTAAACTTCACTTCACTCATAATTTGTCCCAGATCCTTAGCCTGGTCATGAGCTTTTAAGATTGCATTATATATATGGAATATAGTAATAGTTTTATACTCACATATTTATCATTACAGTATTTGCTTATGCTTTTATGCTTAATTTACAATACGCGCATCATGTTGATTTTCACATTAGCATACCGGACGAAACTATCCGAATGGCCTTCCTTACCTCATTTTTCTCAGGTTACCATGGTAGCTCAGTGGTTACAGCAACCGGACGGAGACCGGGAGATCCCTGTTTCAAATCCCTGCTATGGCATTGAATTTTTCAGTCATCTGACTCTACCTTTCCAACCTTGTCCAACACACGGCTTGTGTGGAAGAACAATTAATTCCATTAATTGGCCTAATAGTGGTTGAAACTAGGAAGCCCGGGACTTAAAGTACTTACAACATTGTGAGTTGCCATTGGGGTGTGTCTCCCGAAGTCGTGGGTTCAAACCCGGCAGAGGGCGATGGATTTTTGCGGGCGTAAAAATCCTTAGCATGGCTTCCTTCTGAAGGGAAGTAAAGCCGGTGGTCCCGTAACGTAGATTTACGGCACGTAATAGAACCTCAAGCCCGATAAAGAGGCCTATATGCAAAACTACCGGTCTTTCACGCCCAATATAGAATGGGACGCTAAAGACCACAGCAGTTAAAGAACTTCCATAAATAAAACAACTCAAACTCAATTGGGGTATGTCATCTCAATACAATTTGAGATCTACTTGTGGTTTATCGGAAAAAATGCGAAACAGTTGGAGAATTTAATGTCCTGCCGGCATGTTGCCATGGTAGCTCTAGAGCAACCGGTCGGAGACCGGGAGATCCGTGGTTCAAATCCCGGCTAGGTCATTGAATTTGTCAGTCATCTGATTCTACATTTCCAACTATATATTAAAGATATTTACATGACAAATAATTTTTTTAATTTTTTGGGAATAGCTTATAAAGTCCTCTTCATTCAAAAGGAAATTCATAATCTTGCATAACTGGTAAACAAGCGATAGAAGAAAACGTACTGTACAAAAATATGATCTCTTTAAAACACAATTTATTTCAAATAACCTTTTGTGACAATGGCCATTTCCGAGACATCCGTTATTAATGGTTCAAATTGTTCAATACTTAGCAATTCTTTTAAATTTAGGATTGCATGGAAAGGGTAAGCATATAGCGTCCAGTTTTTAAACATTTGACCATCGCTGTTCCCTTTCTATCTATAACGAAATGTGTATTGCAGCTATTTCCCAAAAGGTTTATCTCGATTAAAATGAAGTAGGTAGGAAAATCAACTTTCGTAAGAATCATTTGTATACCCACTTATAAGCGATAGAAGGTAGAGAAAGTCATGTGAATGTAACACTTCAGATTTTTTGAAATAAAAATGTCGGCGTAATTATGTGTGTGTGACTGTCTGTCGTTGAACTGCGTAACTCAAAAGCCTGGACCAATATATAATTTCATACTTCTAAGGCGAGAACATGGTCAAAAACCTTTTACATGTAAATTTATACAGACTTTCATCCTAAAACATGTGGAAATACTCCTTCTCTAGTCACTGTTTACTACTCAAAGCCTAATATAGCTACACCACAATAAAGCCTTCAGACTTCACACCCACCAGGTGTATTTCAGTTACTGCGGCAGTAAATATTGCTCTAAGGTGTTGTCCTTGTATCTTACACAGAGGTCAACTGTTGAAGCAAATAACTGCGCGAGAGGTTCTATATGTTGACCTCTCTCCCGGCGCTCAAGTATGACCTCCAGGTTCGGGCACGTAATAATCGGCATCACGGCGTGTTCCCTTACCAGAACAATACGTTGTAAACACTCAACGAGGCTTATAGCCCAGGCTAACCAAGGATAATAAAGTAACAGGCAGACCTCCGTTAGTGTTTCAGAACACGAAGAAGTCGAGTTTGCGTACTAATTTATGTGCCTGTATTATCATATAATTCAACAGGATCGTAAATACAGATGTAGCATTACATTTGCATTCGCAACATTTTTGCTCCCTCTACTGCATACAGTAAATAGAGGAAGTATTGTATTCCACCCAAAAATTCGATGTCGAGATGTCATCGAAATACTAGTTTTGAAGATCCCTGAATCCAAAAGAAAGAAAGAGATCCGTGTATATAATCGAGTAAGACAACACAACGGACCACGTTGTGGGCGACCAATACACAGGCAGGCGGAAACGCAGATGGACCGATACCTTCAGCGAAAGTGGGAAGAGATTTATTCATTTAGCTGGTATGAGTTAAGGCTATGAGGCTTTCTCTTCCACTCTATCAGGCAATAAAATACAATAAAATACAACATAATAAAAACATAAATATACAAAGGTTCCCAAAGATATTAAAACAAAGAAAAGGAAAAGCCATAATCAAAATGCTTTTAAGCCGAATATTAATATAGGTAAAAACGTTATTCTAATTGGTTTAATATTTAAATCTTGAAGAAGGTTTGAAGGCCCACGTTTAGGTGCCAATTTGAAGTAGTTGTATTATTGCCCCGTATCGAAGCCAATTTGAAGTATTGTTTCGTTATTTGCACCACGCTTTGGGCGTCAATTTGGAGTAGGTTGTATTGTAGTTCTACTGTTGGGGAGCCAAAACTTGATGAAGTAACTGGCCCGCGTATGGTACAAAGTTTCCGGTGGCCTTCGCCCCAACGTTTAGGAATCAACTTTGTATTTTAATGTTTCTTTAAATATTATATATGTATGTTTGCCTCGGCTGCGTCAGTATTAATTTGTAGAAACATGTATCTCTTATCAGGGGGGACGCGGCTAAAGAATGTAGGCAAATTATAATTTTTAATTCACTCCTTTTATTAATCCTTCACGCGATTAAATAACACTTCACTTATATAGAGAGCTGTGAGATTATTTATTAATTACTTGCACTTTTTAACAAGTAAATTTATAATATTCTCGCCGTAATGAATTTTGTCTCACACTGAATACGTATTTAACTGCTTGTGAACGCGTATAGCGTCCGGTTGTGAACGCTGTCTACTAGCGACTGGCGCCTGAATTTGTACAATTTGCTCTATTTTAGTTTCTGATTGGCTAATCCTACTCCAATAGATTACTTTTATTTAACTTAAGCTTTTTCTGGTTGTTGATTGGCTATTTATAAACTGTTTTAAAAATTACATTATTGTTGCTCCAAGAATTACTAGTAGCATTATTAAACTTTCCAATTCATTATTGCCTCAAGGTTACCCCATTGTTACCTCATTGTTAGCAACTTTCGGCCTCTATTCTCACAGCTTCTACATTATTAAATTACGTAATACATTCACATAAAATTATTATACATGTGCATAATAAAAATAAACATAATATAATGACTGTTACATACATTTTTTATATTATATTATACACATATTGCTTTAACGCGGGCTGTTATTGAATTTATATGTTATATAATTAGATGATATTATTTAAGTGTTAAAAACACTGGCTCAATCAAATATTAGTTGCTAGTACATAAAATAATAGTAGTAATAAGTGAATGTTATGAAGTTGATGAAAATCGCATACAGTTAGGTCAGGGGATCTTGAGGGCCATCCTTTACTAATTACTCTATCTTAAAAAAAATTCTTGAATTAACCTTAATGACTCGTCATCTGTATGCTCGGTAGCAAAAGTCTTGCTGCAAATACCCAAATTGACGTTGAACGTCGGCCAGCTGTACACAAAACTGTATAAGTCATTCCTGTACCTCTCTGCATTTATTATTTGTTCAGAAAATATAGGTCATATTATTCTGTATGTATTTACTGCACACCACACAACAATTTTCGCATCACGCAAGGGAATATCGTGTGTACAATCGGGTTTCTCTGTGCTTCAGTATCTGTTATTTTACGACGGAAACTTAACCATGTAAATGGAACCATGCTTCGTCAGAAAAGAATATTAGGCGTCGGTTAGTTACTCTATCACTGACATTTCACAAAATCCAATTTCATAAACTTGGACTCCGGTGATCGTGAAAAATAAAGTATATCCCACAAATCCCATATACTGGAGGAATTAAAAGAAAATATCAGGTGCAAAATTCACTCTGTCAGATATTGAACTCTCCAGTGTAAATAAAAATTATTCTGAGAAGATGCCAGAAATGTGTGGATAAAAATTAAATTAAATTGAGTTTTATTTATGGACGCTCTTTAACTCTTGTGGTCCTTAGAGTCCCACTCTATATTGGGCGGTAATTTTGCTCGGAGACTCTTTATCAGACTTGAGGTTCTTTTACGTGCCATAAATCTACGACACAGGCCACCAGCTTTACTTTCCTTCCGAAGAAAGCCATGCTAAGGATTTTTACGCCCAAAAAATCCCATCGCCCTCCGCCGGGTTTGAACTCTCGACCTCGGGAACTAGAGGTAACCATTACACCACGGAGGTCGACAATATGTGGATAGAGGAGGACATTTCCAGCATCTCTATGATAAGGTAGTACGAGTATGTGCTTATTATCATTGTAATTGTAACTGTAACTATGAGAACGTGAGGCGATTGCGGGGACATTATAATTGTTTCGGTGGGAGTTCGAGCTGTAGCGGCCGGCGTGCGAACCGCTGTCCGGTGGCCGCATTGTGAAAGAAAAGCACTGTAGTATCATAAGTAGATGAGATTGCATCAGAACTAGCAAATGAACTGAACAGGCAACTACGTCATAGGACAAACGAAGAATTTACAACTCCTTATTCTATAGATAGAGACTCTAAAGAGGTAAATCGCTTAAACTCTTGCAGACTGGCTCCTCGTGTGATTAATAACTGAGCTGCCCCTGCGTAAGTAGGATGCCCTTGCCCTTAAGGATCTAATGGGCTTATTTTATTTCATTATTATTTATTATGTCATGTAGATGTGTGTGCGTGAACAGCATAAACGAACACGAAACTTCGGAATAATTAACAAACTTGATATTTAAGTTTAGCATCTTCCAAAGACATGACACGATTTTCAAGAAAATCCCCCACCCCAAACTACCCTTTACATGGACATTTTTTCGATATTTTTAATTTCCTCAAAAATAGCTCTAACCTGTTTTATTAAATACCATATAATTAAGATAATTACTTGACAAACAGAATGTATAATATTGTATATCATGAATTTTCTAGGAATAGTGTGCGAAGTCCACTTCATTGGGAAGGACTTTCGTATAATTTTGTATAAATCTCTCCATATGGGATAGATAAATCCTTACTCCACAGAAAATGTATATTTCAATTTATTTCAAATAACCTTTTTTGCGGTATCAGGTATTTCCGAGATATCCGTTAATATTGGATTGCATTTTTCAATACTTTCTAATTTTTTTAAAGTGTTGTCGCTATTTACTAATTTCTCGCGATGTCCTGGAATTAGTATATAATTTCGAAGCCAGAATATAGCGAGCCGCTTTTAAACCTCTTACTATCGATTCGGTTTCTTCTATCCTTCTTGTACCTAGAAAGAAATGTGAAATTAAGCTATTTCTGCAAATGTTTATCTGGATTAACATGACGTAGATAGAAAACTAAGCTTTTGTTAGAATAGTTTGTAAAGTTATATAAAATAAACGATAGTGGGTAAAGAAAGCCTTGTGAACGTAGATATTGTTAAAATGTATTTATTGCTTTATTTTTTTCTTCAGTTTGTCGTTTAACAAATGTTGCCATATGGGACGATGAATGATTGAGATGGTAAAATGATGCTTAAATGAGGCTAGAATTCATAGACCTTAAAGTTACCCGACATTTGTGATCTCAGGATAAGGGAAAACCCGTAGAATCCCTTATCCGGGTAACCCACATTTCAACTCGGGACTCCTTGAATGTGAGGCAGACACGCTACCCCTACACTACAGAAGCGGGCTTTGCTATGAATTGAGATCTTTAAAACATCTCATGGTTATTGGCATGCGACCGGAAATGTGGGCATCCTTTAAGATATGTACACAAATTAAAAAAAAAGGTACCAAAGGTTACCATTAAAAGTAAATAAAACTTAGGGGAGGTTCATAGATTTACAAAATACCTTATCACAAAAAGTACGGCAAACTCCATACCTATATACTGAGGTGCATAAAATGTGGCTCATGAAACGGAGCTGTTTATGTTAGTACCGACAAAATCTAGCTCCCACCCCCTACCAGTGTGACCATCTCTGTTTTTCGAGCATAATTCTAGCCACTGGATTGGTAGGGTACTTTACCTCCCCCAAAGTAGAGCCGAACTGCCGAAGAGTAACATTACAACTTAAACTTCTATTTTCATACTACACTACCGTTTTCTTAATGCCGGTTTTCATATTGCCGTTCAGTAACGCCAACAACGTTAACCTTCGTCTCCATGACGCTGATGAAAGCTCTCATGTATGAAAATGCCATAGCTGTCGTTCAATTAACCACACATGCAAATAATTCTTCAACCCTTCCTCTAGAAGGCCGAGTTATTTGTAATTGGTTAGCCTTTCCTTATGCCCGTACCGAAACACTTTCTTAGAGGTGGTATCCGAACCACCGCTTCAGTTCATATAGGTTATAAACAGGTTACTCACACAGAGAACTGATATCCTCTGGGTGAAGTCAAAAATTGGTTACCTGAAGGTGGAAACCTTATGGAGAGAAAAATACCATGGCGATCTAGGAAATGGACCACTTTTTACTTTCTCTAGTAAGTAGGGGAAGTATTGCATTCCACCCAAAAATTCGATTCCGAGATTTCACCGGAAATACATGTTTTCAGACCCCCTGAATTCAAAAAAAGCATTTTTGGAAACATGTCCGTGTTTGTGTCTGTGTGTCTGTGAACAGCATAACTCAGAAACGAACAGTCGAATAAACACCAAACTTGGTATTTAGGTTCAGTAACTTCCAGAGATGCGACACGAAGGTTTTCAAGAAAATCCCCCCACCCCAGACTACACTTTACATGGAACATTTTTCGAAAATTTTAATTTTCTCAAAACTGGCTCTAACGATTTTGATTAAAATATTATATGTTTAAGATAGTTTCATGACAAATAAAATGTATATCTTGAATTGCCTGGGAATGTCTCCAAAAATATTCTTCATTGTGAACGACTTTTGCATAACTGGTAAACCATAAGAGATAAACAAAAATTTACTACACAAAAGATGTACATCACGTTAAAATACACAATTTATGTGATATACTTTTTTTTTCTTGGGTGAACCATTTTCGAGATATTGCTTGTTATTCCCTTAAATTTTCCAATACTTTTTCTCAAATTCGTTATTCAGCTTTACTTTCTCTACTACGTATAGTAAGTAGGGGAAGTATTGTATTCCACCCAAAAATTCGATACCGAGATTTCACCGGAAATACATGTTTTCAGACTCCCTGAATCCAAAAAGAGCATTTTTGGAAACATGTCCGTGTGTGTCTGGATGTGTGTGTGTCTGTGTGACTGTGAACAGCATAACTCAGAAACGAAATGTCGGATAAACACCAAACTTGGTATTTAGGTTCAGTATCTTCCAGCGATGCGACACGAAGGTTTCCAAGAAAATCCCCCCACCCCAGAGTACCCTTTACATGGAACACTTTTCGAACATTTTAATTTTCTCAAAAATGGCTCAAACGATTTTGATTAAAATATCATATGTTTAAGGTATTTTCATGACAAATGAAATGTATATCTCGAACTTTGTGGGAATGTCTCCAAAAGTGTTCTTGATTCTGAACGACTTTTGCATAACTGGTAAACCATAAGAGAGAGACAAAATATTACTGCACAAAAAATGCAGATCGCGTTAAAACACACAATTTATGCCATATACATTTTTTTGTTGAGTGAACCGTTTTAGGGATATTGCTTGTTATTCCCTTTAATTTTCCAATAATACTTTTTCTCAAATTCGTTATTCATTTTTTTTGTGTGTCCTGGACATGCAAAGAGAATGGAATGCGCCACATAGCAACCAGCGCTTAAAATATTTGACTATCGCTTAAAACCTACCATATTCCCCTTGCATCTACAAGAAAATTAGCAATAAGGTTGACCTCTCGATATCTCGATTAACATGAAGCATATGGAGAATAGCGTTTGTAAAAGTAGTTTGTACAAGAGTAGAGAAAGTCATGTGAGTGTAACACATCAGATTTATTTTACTTTCTCTACTACGTATAGTAAGTAGGGGAAATATTGTATTCCACCCAAAAATTCGATACCGAGATTTCACCGGAAATATGTTTTGAGAACCCTTGAATCCAACAAAAGCATTATTGGAAACATGTCCGTGTGTGTCTGTGAACAGCATAACTCAGAAACACGCAATCGGATAAACACCAAACTTGGTATTTAGGTTCAGTATCTTCCAGACATGCGACTGGAAGGTTTTCAAGAAAATCCCTCCACCCCAGACTACACTTTACATGGAACATTTTTCGAAAATTTTATTTTCTCAAAAATGGCTCTAACGATTTTGATTAGAAAAATAATATATGTTTAAGATAGTTTCATGACAAATAAAATGTATATCTTGAATTTCCTGGGAATGTCTCCAAAAGTATTCTTAATTGTGAACGACTTTTGCATAACTGGTAAACCATAAGAGTTACACAAAATTTTACTACACAAAAATGTAAATCACGTTAAAATACACAATTTATGTCATACATTTTTACTTTCTCTACTACGTATAGTAAGTAGGGGAAGTATTGCATTCCACCCAAAAATTCGATACCGAGATTTCACCGGAAATACATGTTTTGAGACCTCCTGAATCCAAAAAAAGCATTTTTGGAAACATGTCCGTGTGTGTGTCTGTGTGTGTGTCTGTGTGTCTGTGTGTGTGTGTGTCTGTGTGTGTGTGTCTGTGAACAGCATAACTCAAAAACGAACAGTCGGATAAGCACCAAACTTGGTATTTAGGTTCAGTATCTTCCAGAGATGCGACACGAAGGTTTTCAAGAAAATCCCCCCACCCCAGACTACCCTTTACATGGAAGATTTTTCGAAAATTTTAATTTTCTCAAAAATGGCTCTAACGATTTTGATTAAAATATCATATGTTTAAGATAATGTCATGAGAAATGAAATGTATATCTCGAATTTTCTGGGAATGTCTCCAAAAGTATTCTTCATTGTGAACGACTTTTGCATAACTGGTAAACCATAAGAGATAGACAAAATTTTACTACATAAAAAATGTAGATCGCGTTAAAATACACAACTTATGTCATATACATTTCTTTTGTTGAGTGAACCGTTTTCGAGATATTGCTTGTTATTTCCTTAAATTTTACAATACTTATACTTTTTCTCACATTCGTTATTCATTTTTTTATGTCCTGGACATGCAAAGAGAATGGAATGCGCCACATAGCAACCAGCGTTAAAATATTTGACTATCGCTTAAAAGCTACCATATTTCCCTTGCATCTACAAGAAAATTACCAATAAGTTTGACATCTCGATATCTCGATTAACATGAAGCATATGGAGAGTAAGCGTTTGTAAAAATAGTTTGTACAAGAGTAGAGTAGAGAAAGTCATGTGAGTGTAACACATCAGATTTTTTTTGTTGAGTGAACCATTTTCGAGATAATTCCCTTAAATTTTTCGTACTTATTTTCTCAAATGAGAATTCGTTATTCATTTTTTTTGCCTTGGGTATGCAAAGAGTATTAATCTGTGCCAAAGAGAATGGTGCTACACCTAGCAACCAGCTATTAAGAGATATGTCTATGCTTAAAGGCTACTGTATTTCTATATTGCCCTTGCAAATACAAAACAAGGGGAACATAGTATGCCTTAAGTCATAGTCAAATATTCTTAGAACTAGTCACCATGTTTAAAATGTAATTTTGTTTACATGTCAAAAGATCGTTTCTGCAAATGTTTATCTCGATTAATATGAAATAGATGGAGAATAGGAGTTTGTAAAAATAGTTTTTACAAGAATAGAGAAAGTCATTTGAGTGTAACATATCAGATTTTTTTATGCACAACAGTGTACATAGGCGTGCAAAATGAAAACTGCATACCGTTGTACCTAATGAAAACACATATCGGTTATGTTGGTATTACATAAATGACGAGAGAACAATTAAGGTGTTAAATAGAGAGTGTTAAACATGTTTTTTATTTAGGGTTTATCTACCACTCAGTAGTTTACCTACAACCCCTGCATAATTTTATTTCTCCATAAATCCCTACCCTCTGCATCTTTATCCATTAGTCCTCTAGACGCCATACTTCTTCGGACCCCATCCACCCATTGTTCATCTTGGTCATCCCCATTCTCTGTTTCCTTCAGCTTCCCATTCCAGCGGGATTCTGGCTATTTGATCGTTTCCCATTCTTTTCATATGGCCGAAACATTTTAATATGTTCTTTTTTACACCAATTTTTCCCGAATTACTTTCTCTACTACATATAGTAAGCAGGGGAAGTATTGTATTCCAGCCAAAAATTCGATACCGAGATTTCACCGTAAATACATGTTTTGAGTTCCCTGAATCCAAAAAAAAAACATTTTTAGAAAACTGTCCGTGTGTGTCAGTGTGGGAACAGCATAATTCAAAAACAAAAAACGGATAAATACCAAATTTGCTATTTAGGTTCAGTATCTTCCAAAGATGCGACACCAACATAATACTCCACTCCAACTACCCTTTACATGGAACATTTTAGAAAATATCTTATTTTCTAAGAAATGGCTCTTAACAATTTTGATTAAAATACCATACGTTAAAGACATTTACATGACAAATGAAGTATATATCTTGAACTTTCTGGGAATAGCCTGTCAAGTCCTCATTCGGAGGAATTTTGTATAATCTTGTATAACTGGTAAACGTTAAGCGATAGCACAATAACGTACTACACAATAAAATCTTATGTGTTACACTCACATGAGTTTCTCTACTCTTGTAAAACTATTTTTACAAACGCTTAATCTCCATGTGCTTCATGTCAATCTTATTGCTAATTTTCTTGTAGGTGCAAGGGGAATATGGTAGGTTTTAAGCGATAGTCAAATCTTTTAAGAGCTGGTTGCTATGTGGCGCATGCCATTCTCTTTGCATGTCCAGAACATAAAAAAATGAATAACGAATTTGAGAAAAAGTATAAGTATTGGAAAATTTAAGGGAATAACAAGCAATATCTCGAAAATTGTTCACTCATAAAAAACATGTATATGACATAAATTGTGCATTATAACGCGATCTACATTTTTTGTGTAGTAACATTTTTTCTGTCTCTTATGGTTTACCAGTTATGCAAAAGTCGTTCACAATAAAGAATACTTTTGGAGACATTCCCAGAAAATTCGAGATATACATTTACTTTGTCATGAAAATATCTTAAACATATGATATTTTAATCAAAGTCGTTAAAGCCATTTTTGGGAAAATTAAAATTTTCGAAAAATGTTCTAAGTAAAGGGTAATCTGGGGTGGGGGTATTTTCTTGAAAAGCTTTGTGTCGCATCTCTGGAAGATACTGAATCTAAATACCAAGTTTGGTGTTTATCCGACTGTTCGTTTCTGAGTTATGCTGTTCACAGACACACAGACACACACACGGACATGTTTCTAAAATGCTTTTTTTTTGGATTCAGGGGTCTCAAAACATGTATTTCCGGTGAAATCTCGGTATCGAATTTTTGGGTGGTATACAATACTTCCCCTACTTACTATACGTAATAGAGAAAGTAAAAATGCAGATCTCTTTAAAACACACAATTTATTTCAAATAACTTTCTAATGGCATAAGCCATTTCTGGGATATCCGTTATTAATGGTTCGAATTGTTAGTTTCTTGGTCATGCTTTTAAGTCCTTTCAACATTCAGATGTTTTTCGCGATTGCATGGGAAGAGTATGGAATTCTAAGGCCAGCATATAGTGTCCACTTCTTAAACATTTGACTATCGCTGTTCTCTTTGTATCCTAACGAAATGTGTAATATAGTTATTTGCGCAAAGTTTTATTTGTATAAAAATGCAGTAAACATAAAAAAATCTGATGTGTTACACTCACATGACTATCTCTACTCTTGTACAAACTATTTTTACAAACGCTTATTCTCCATCTACTTCATGTTAATCGAGATAAACATTTGAAGACTCTATCTTATTGCTAATTTTCTTGTAGATGTAAGGGGAAAATATATTTACAAGGGCAAAATAGAAAAACAGTAGCCTTTAAGCACATACATATCTCTTAATAGCTGGTTGGTAGGTGCAGCACCATTCCCTTTGCCACAGATTATAACTCTTTGCATAGCCAAGACAAAAAATCTGAAGTGTTACACTCACATGACTTTCTCTACTCTTGTACAAACTATTTTTACAAACTCTTATTCTCCATCTCTGGAAGATACTGAATCTAAATACCAAGTTTGGTGTTTATCCGACTGTTCGTTTCTGAGTTATGCTGTTCACAGACACACAGACACACACACGGACATGTTTCTAAAATGCTTTTTTTTGGATTCAGGGGGTCTCAAAACATATACTTCCGGTGAAATCTCGGTATCGAATTTTTGGGTGGAATGCAATACTTTCCCTACTTACTATACGTAGTAGAGAAAGTAAAAAATGAATAACGAATTCCCATTTTAGAAAATAAGTATTGAAAAATTTAAGGGAATAACAAGCAATATCTCGAAAATGGTTCACTCAACAAAAAAGTGTATATGACATAAATTGTGTATTTTAACGCGATCTATATTTTTGTGTAGTAAAAGCTTGTCTATCTCTTATGGTTTACCAGTTATGCAAAAGTCGTTCACAATGGAGAATACTTTTGGAGACATTCCCAGAAAATTCAAGATATACATTTTATTTGCCATGAAAATATCTTAAACATATGATATTTTAATCAAAATTGTTATTCATTTTTGAGAAAATTAAACTTTTCGAAAAATCTTCCATGTAAAGGGTAATCTGGGGTGGGGGGATTTTCTTGAAAACCTTCGTGTCGCATCTCTGGAAGATACTGCACCTAAATACCAAGTTTGGTGTTTATCCGACTGTTCCTTTCTGAGATATGCTGTTCACAGACACACACACACACACACACACACGGACATGTTTCCAAAAATGTTTTTTTTTTGGATTAAGGATGTCTCAAAACATGTATTTCCGGCGAAATCTCGGTATCGAATTTTTGGGTGGAATACAATACTTCCCCTACTTACTATACGTAGTAGAGAAAGTAATTAGGCTTAGTAAAATTATTATAATTTGAAGTGAGTCGTTACATATTAATTCACATCACAATGGCGCTTGGTGTTAACTGAGAAGTGCTTTCGAGAGACATGTTTCTCTCATCTTCAGCACAAACGAGTTTGTATACCCACTAATAAACGATAGAGGGTAGAGAAAGTCTTGTAAATGTATCCCATCAGATTTTTGTATTTCTAATTTTATCCCTTCTTGAAATTCGAGAAACCTTCCACCAAAAATTCATCCCTGTTGTTAATAATTCTCTTTCTTATCGCCTTTTCATTGTCCACGTTTCTGCCTCATATAGTAATATACTTTGTACTATTAACTTATAAATGAGTTTTTTAATTTTATTTAAAATGTTTCTGCTTCATATCATCGAGTTAAACGTTCAAGCGGATTGTTAACAAATGCTAAGCGTATATTCATACATGTAATGTGTTTGCAATCGATAGAAATTTAAGAATGGTTTGTATGTAGCCTGCTAAAAGCGTACGATATTTGGGATTGTTTTCTAAAATGTCTACTAAAAGCAGAACGGATATACAAAATGCTGCGAGCGCACTGACTACTAAAGCTCGTCATGTCACAGGAAGAAACGTGCAGAAGTCGGTTAGCAAGGTAACAATGGCTGGCACACCAACTGTTCCACACTACTAACTCCAGTAACATTACCACATACCGTTAGTTTCACCACTGGCACATTAGGTGATGCGCTAATACAATTAGCTAAGCCAATGTAACATGTACAGACAAAAGAATACACTCTCATTGTTAGAATCAAAGGGTATATAGATCGTGTCACAAACAATTTAGAGGACCAAAATAATTTCAGTAACTCCAAAAGTGTTCGACTCCACTTTCAAAACAATTCCTGTTGTGTTACGTTTGCATGCCTTTCTCTATCCACTATCGTTTACTTTTATATAGCTCTTACAAACTATTCCTACGAAAGCTTGTTTTTCTGTCTACTTCATTTTAATCGAGATAAACCTTAGCAGAAATACTTTCATTACATATTCTGTTATAAGCAAAGATGGATACAGGAACTGAAGCAATAGTCAGATATTTAAGAGCGGATCTCTGTATTGTTACATGCTTGGTAGAGGCCTAAACGTTCACATGAAAATTAAATTAATTTCTAGTACCCAGCACGTACATTGAGATGATGTATACTGACTTGACTGCGGACGTGGTGTGGAGGTTAAGAGGAAGGCGTGGGTTTTTCACTGTACAAAATCCATAACACAAATCTACTTACATATTCCTAGATTTACTTCCCAACCGTTTGGGGTTCCTACTTTATTAAATATGAAAGGTGAAATGAGATGTCCACCGATCCAAAAGCCGGCTTTCACACGCGATCCGCTTCTCATGGAATCCTAACTAAGACAGACGCTATATCCCCACCACTCGCGGCTAGCAAGGTTACCTGCCAGGAGTGACGTAAACAACAATGTGTCTGGTAATGACAATGTAGAACAATAATATGTCTGGCAATGACAATGACAATGTAACCCCCCAAATTAATTATCAATACGCCACAATATGCTGGCCTTGAAATTCGATTCCCTTTCTATGACATCGCGAGAAAGAACTGAATAGCGACAGCACTTTAAAAATGAAGTACTGAAAATATCAAATATGCATCTCTGGTGGAATCCTGATATCGAATTTTGGGTGGAATGCAATATCTTCTCTACCTGCTAAGAACATGGTTATTTATCATTTTATTTTGATCTTGAAGAATTTTTATTTCCCATTATATTATCGTAAAGTTCCTAGACGTATGCATATTGACCTTTTTTCTGATTTCTAAAAACTCCAGTAATCAAATTGAGAGCAATTTTTCATTTTAATTTGTAGAAGAAAAAGTCGATTTTACAATTTTCTTGTTCTGACTGGCTTTTAAAGATTTTTCATTCTTTATATTTTTTACTTTTATTTATTTTGGAAAACTTCTACCTTTTTAACTCCTTCAATGTTTTACCAAATTGATTTACGTACCTGTAGTAGCGAAAATGTTGAATATCTCTACCGCTTAGATATCCATGGTAAGCACAGAAAGTACATTGTATTCCGCTCATAAATTCTATATCAAGATTTCACCAGAAAGAAACATTTTATGGTCCACTGTACCCGACATAAGCATTTTTAGAAAAACATCATGTGACTGTGTGTGGGTTTATAAACACATCGATAATTTCAATAAAAACCAAGAATGCGACATGAAAATCTTCAGGACAATCCCCAAAGGAACTACCCTTTATTATGACTATTTTACGATACCTTTTATTTTATCTAAAATGGCTCTAAATATTTTGATTAAAATACAATATGTTTAATAAGTTTGCATCACGAATAAAGTGCATATTTTGAATTTTCTGTGAATAGCCTTCTTCATTCTCAATGCATTTTGCATAACTGTTAAAATATTAGAGATAAGGAAAAGCTTACCACAGGAAACGGGTTATATCTCTCTAGAACGCACAATTTATCTCAAATAAAATTTTGTATTACTAATCATTTCCGAGATATTAATTGTTAATAGTTTGCATTTTCCAATACTTCTATCATGCAGTTTTTGAAGACCTAAATCATTTTTAATTTATTTCGCGTGATATGTAAAATGTAGGGCCGATGTTAGACTCTCGCTCCCAAGGTCGTGGGTTCAAACCCGGCGGAGGGCGATGGTTTTTTTCGGGCGTAAAAATCCTTAGCATGACTTCCTTTGGAAGATAAGTAAAGCCGATGGTCCCGTGTAGTAGATTTACGGCACGTAAAAGAACCTCAAGCCTGATAAAGAGGCCTCAGCAAAATTTTCGGTCTTTCACGCCCAATATAGAACGGGACGCTAAGGACCACAGCAATTAAAGACCGTCCATAAGTAAACCTCAATTTCATTTTCAAAGAGTAGGGGATTTCAAAGTCAGTATATGGTAACACGCTTTTTAAACATTTTACTTTCATATCAGCCCCCTGTATCCCTCCTGCATCTACACGAAATCTATAATGAAACTGTTTCTGAAAACTATTTTCTCGATTAACACGAAGCGCATAGACAAAAAATCTGATGTGTTACACTCACGTGACTTTCTCTACTCTTGTACAAACTATTTTTACAAACGCTTATTCTCCATCTACTTCATCTTAATCGAGATAAACATTTGCAGACTCTATCTTATTGCTAATTTTGTTGTAGATGTAAGGGGAATATATATTTACAAGGGCAATATAGAAATACAGTAGCCTTTAAGCACAGACATTATTCTTAATAGCTGGTTGCTATGTGCAGCACCATTCTCTTTGCCACAGATTAATACTCTTTGCATATCCAAGACAAAAAATTCTGATGTGTTACACTCACATGACTTTCTCTACTCTTGTACAATCTATTTTTACAAACGCCTATTCTCCATATGCTTCATATTAATCGAGATGTCAATCTTATTTGTAATTTTCTTGTAGATGCAAGGGGAATATGGTAGCTTTTAAGCGATAGTCAAATATTTTATCGCTGGTTGCTATGTGGCGCATTCCATTCTCTTTGCATGTCCAGGACATAAAAAAATGAATAACGAATTTGAGAAAAAGTGTAAGTATTGGAAAATTTAAGGTAATAACAAGCAATATCTCGAAAACGGTTCACTCAACAAAAAAAATGTATATGATATAAGTTGTGTATTTTAACGCGATCTACATTTTTTGTGTAGTAAAATTTTGTCTATCTCTTATGGTTTACCAGTTATGCAAAAGTCGTTCATAATGAAGAATACTTTTGGAGACATTCCCAGAAATTTCCAGATATACATTTCATTTCTCATGACATTATCTTAAACATATGATATTTTCATCAAAATCGTTAGAGCCATTTTTGAGAAAATTAAAATTTTCGAAAAATGTCCCATGTAAAGGGTAGTCTGGGGTGGGGGGATTTTCTTGAAAATCTTCGTGTCGCATCTCTGGAAGATACTGAACGTAAATACCAAGTTTGGTGTTTATCCGACTGTTAGTTTTTGAGTTATGCTGTTCACAGACACACACACACAGACACACACACGGACATGTTTCCAAAAATGCTTTTTTTGGATTCAGGAGGTCTCAAAACATGTATTTCCGGTGAAATCTCGGTATCGAATTTTTGGGTGGAATACAATACTTCCCCTACTTACTATACGTAGTAGAGAAAGTAAAAATGAATAACGAATTCCCATTTGAGAAAATAAGTATTGAAAAATTTAAGGGAATAACAAGCAATATCTCGAAAATGGTTCTAATGATTTTCTTGAAAACCTTCGTGTCGCATCTCTGGAAGATACTGAACCTAAATACGGTGTTTATCCGACTGTTCGTTTCTGAGTTATGCTGTTCACAGACACACACACACGGAGATGTTTCCAAAAATACTCTTTTTGTATTCAGGGGGTCTCAAAACATGTATTTCCAGTGAAATCTCGGTATCGAATTTTTGGGTGGAATACAATACTTCCCCTACTTACTGTACGTAGTAGAGAAAGTAATATATTGTGAATAACGTAACATGTATAGAAGAGCACCCGCTCCGCTTGCTGCTGGCAGGCTGTTGTTCAGCCTGAGTGTATTTTTGCTGTGTGCCCATCCTCAATAGGGTTTTACAACAATGTTTATTGCAAAGGAATAGTAATTTAGGATGACGGTTTTATTTTTAAGATGAAATAATAGATAAAAGTAGCATGTTACTCCTCGACAGAGTTTAAAATGCAGCGGCCCTTCTGCACCCTGGGGGAATTTGATTTGCAATACTCAGCTTGACTCGGGGGTGTGTAATTTTGAGGCCAGTCATCTCTTGTTTGGATTTAAATGGAGGTCGGCTTTAGCTGCTGTTGGTAATACTCCGTGGTTATCTGGTATACCCGAATGCCATGCGGGTACCCGATGACGCCGAAAACGGCGCGTTCTGGGTTGCATCCCCAAGAGATCTGACCAGGGCACTCTAAGGTTAGGAAACTCTCGTAAAATTTAGATGCCCGGCGCCTAATTTCATCTTCTACATACGAAGAGATGAGGCTTCATGCAGTAGTCTCACGGGGAAGGCGCGGCCGACAGAGTAGGTGGCCCGGAGTCCCCTATTCTGCATCCGTTGTAGCCATAGTAGCCAATTGTCTGCGGCCATGCCCCAGACCTCGCAGGCGTACTGTATAATGGGGATTATCAGGGCTCGGAAAATATGTCACTTTAAGCGCACAGGCATCCCCGATCTCAGCATCGGGCACAAGGAAGCAATTGACCCCTGCTCCCGGGCCGAGACATCCCGGATGTGCTCGCGAAAGGTGTCCAGCTTCACTCCCAGGTAGGTGATCGAATTCCTCCATTCGATCCTTCGGCCACAGAAGCGAAATGTGGGGCAGTCTGCGAGGGTGAACCTTGTTTAATAAATGTTATTATATATAAGGTCCAAGCGGATGGCTCAGGTGGTAACGTCTTTGTTGCATTCGGGGGGTCCCGGATTCAAAACCCGTGGACCGACCAATCTGGCTGGTCTTTTTTTCGCGGTTTTCCTCAGTGCCAATGTAAATATCGGACCCCAAGTTCTACCTTAAGTCTAAAACAATAGTAAAAACGAAACCTAGTTGGTAACAGCAAATGCTCTGCCATCTATTCACAGATAATGAGAGCAGGTAGATTGGACTGCACCTTAATGCCACCTGTCCGGCACGTGTGGAAGCAGAGATACAGTTCCTATGCATTAAGGTCTTTGTGTACACGTGTCAAAGCTGTATCTGCCCTCACAGAAGCAGAGGTGCAGTTGCTATGCATGTGCCTCTGTGTATACCTGACGAAACACGATGGTATGTTACAGGGATGAAACCTAGAAGACTAACCGTCCCCATACACCAAGCCACGTGGTATCTAACAGATCCGACGCGATTTGACCACACAGTTAAAGCGAAGTATAAAAGAAGAAAAGGAAGAAGAGAGAGGAATAATTAAGTTATATATGTCACTTTTAATGAGAGAAGACGTTGTGTAACACCAGCTTCTCAAAATGTTACATTAATGCGAAAAAACTCCTTTGCCGACATTCAAGGCTTTTCTCGTATAAGAACCTTTCTACTACAGTATAATTACTTCGTAATTACTTTCGTTGTTCATACAATTATTTTACAGCATTATTTTGTGCTATAAATTAATGTGTTTACAGTATTTCCCTAATTTGTTTTCCTGCTTTGGAATATACGGTATTTATAGAACTGCATTGACGCAAATCCTACACCGCTAACGCATGCTTTCAGTACGCGTCAATAAAAACCCCGTCAGTAGACAATCGATACCGGACATTATACGTTCTAATTTTATATAGAATAACATCCGATATGACCACAACACAAACGTTTCTGTGGTTTTCCTCGTTATCATTTATGTGGATATTATCATTTCTGCTGACTTTTGTCTGGAGTAACATGAAGTAGAAAGAAAAACAAGCTTTTATAAGAAGAACAGCTACGAAAATAAACGATAGTATGTAGAAAAAGTCGTGTGATTGTAACACATCAGATTTTTAAAACTGTAGAGGTTAATAAGTACGTCAGAGTACCGCTTAAAGCCATAGGGCCTGATCGCCATCGGGAAACAAAGCCTTCTTCTTCAGAGGAAAACTGGAAGTTCAGTGATATTTAAGATTTGTTGTAGACACAGAGATAAGGTACGAGGGTAGTCCCAGAAGTACCCGGCCTGACGTATAGATAGCGGTTGTTGTCAAACAAATGACTATGGTAGAAAGTACCACCCTGATAAAGCTTAAGTTTGAAGTTTGACGTTACTACGTTGTTTAGTAATTGTTTGGCCGCCATTAATATTGAACTCTCTCAGCGAATTTGTAAACATGGATAAAACTGGTCATCGTTATGTGATACAATACTTTCATTTGAAAGGTCTTAGTCCAACTAATATTAAAGCTGAGCTAGATTCTACTCTGGGGGAATCTGCTCCTTTGTTTACAGCAGCAAAATATTGGGAGGCAGAGTTTAAGCGAGGCCGTACGAGCTGCTAAGACGAACATCGCAGTGGTCGACAAAATGAGGTGACCACGCCAGAAATTGTGAAGAAAATCCACGAAATGGTTTTGGATGACCGTCGACTGAAAGTGTGTGAGCTAGCAAATATCGTAGGCATTTCAAAAAGTACTGAACATCGCATACTAACTGAAAATTTAGACATGAGAAAGCTGTGCGCAAGATGGGTGCCGCGTTTACTCACAATGGAACAAAAGCAGCGTCATGAGGATATTTCAGGGGAGTGTTTGGCGATGTTTTGCTGCAATAAAGCCGAGTTTTTACATCGATTCATAGTCATGGATGAAACATGGGTCCATCACTTCACACCTGAGACGAAAGAACAGTCAAAACAGTGGAGTGAAAGAGAAGAATCGGCTCCAAAGAAGGCGAAGACAGTTCTATCTGCAGGCAAGGTCATGGCGTAAGTTTTCTGGGATGCGCGTGGGATAATTTTCATCGATTATCTTCAAAAAAGAAAAGCAATCAATGGCGATGTTATGCAAACCTATTGCAGCGTTTGAATGATGAAATCAAGCAAAAGCGGCCGAATTTAGGGAAAAAGAAAGTTCTGTTTCATCATGACAATGCACCAATTCACACATGCATTATCGCCATGGCCAAAATCAATGAATTGCTTCCTCGTGCACCCTATTCGCCAGACTTAGCCCCCTCTGATTATTTTCTGTTTTCTGGCTTGGTGGTAAAAGATTTGCCAACAATGAAGACGTGGGGTTTGCAGTTGATGGCTATTTTGCAGAACTCGACGGTTCTTACTATAAACAGGATATCGAAGCTACTGAACATCGCTGGGAAAAGTGTATCGAGCTGAAAGGAGACTATGTGGAGAAATAAAGATGTTTTTTCCCAAAATGTTTGTGTTTTCTTTGTTAGGTCGGGTACTTCTGGGACAGCCCTCGTATCTTTATTGGTATCAAGTTATGAAATTTATTTTACAAACATTTAGTGCATGGGTCGTTGACCATACATGCATATTTAAGATATAAGTTAAACGTGAAGAAAGGAAAGAAAGATAATTGTCCTTTTATTGACTAAACAAGTATGCTCTGGCTTTGCGCACTTCGCCCATGTTTTTCTAATTCCTCTGGTCAGCTAGTAGATCCCAACATGTCAATCTACTTACTGGACTTTAAGAATTTCTCTGTGAATTTAATTTCTCGATGGTTCTTTCAATGTGCACATTTCGCCAAAATGTGCAGCCAGTCTTCATCCCCATTACAAAATGGGACAGATTCTCCTGCCAGAATCGTCAGTTATTTTTTGTGCCCTCCAACTTCCCAGCTTTCCAAATGTGGCTATGTCTCTTTATACCAATTCAATTTTATTTCATTTGCTACGTTTAGAGAAGCCTGTTGAATGATGTCTCTTAATCTTCTTTTGACACCTTTCCATACGTATGGTATTTTAAGGCCAGCGCCAGTTCTTGATCATTTGACTATCGCTGTCCCCTTTGAGAAAGGTTAATTTTTGGAGGAGTTGTATTATATTTCAACTGTTAGGGAGCCGAACTTGTAGTAGTTGCAACCGCACGTATAGTAAACAGTTTCTGGTAGCCTTCGCCCCAAATGTACTTTCAGGTGGCCTTTGCCCCAAATTTAAAAAAAAAATATTAACTTTGTAATTAAACTGTTTCTTTAAATGTTTAATATTTATGTTCGCCTCGGCTGCGTCAGTATTTATTTTAGAGACATGGATATCTTGGCAGGGCGTGATGCGACAAGAATGTAGGCTTACACAGATTATAATTTTAATTCACTCCTTTTATTAATGCTTGATACGATTTAAATAACCCTTCACTGATATAGAGAGCTGTGAGATTCTTTTATTTAATTACTTGTACTTTTTAATACGTAAACTTATTTTTCGTCTCACACGAATACGTATTAAATGTCTCGAGGACGCACAAGCAACGCGCCCAGTTATGAGCACTGTCTGCAGGCAACTGACTTGATTTCAACCGTCTAAACTTGTAAATTTCCTTATTTCAAGTCTCTGATTGGCTAATCCAAGTCCAATAGAATACCTTCATTTAACTAAAGCTTTTTCTGGTTGTTGATTGGCTATTTTTAAACTGTCTCAAAATTTACATTATTGCTGCTCTAATAATGACTAGTAGCATTTAAACTTCCTTACTCATCATTGCCTCAAGCTTACCTCATTGTTACCTCATTGTTAGCAACTTTTAACTTATAATTTAGTCACATAACATTATTACACATGGATACAATAATATAAGCGTATGCAATGACTGTTACATAAGTTTTACAAATTATTACATACACATATTGCTTTAAGGCGGGCTGTTATTGAATTTACATATTATATAATTAGACTGAAATTATTTAAGTGTTAAAAATACTGCCCCACCTTTGTATGTATAAACGAAATAAGCTTTCGTAAGAATAGCTTGTATACCCACTAGAGGGTAGAGAAAGTCATATGAATGTAACAGATTTGATTTTTTCTCATTTATTTCAGCTCTTTGCCATACTGACCGCATGCTGATACTCCTGAAACGTTTTTTAAGCTCAGCTGTTCAAGTGGTATTTCTATTTCAAGGATCCGTACACCCTTTTCACGAATTACGAGAGTAACAGGTAGTTCTGAATACAATTTTCCTTCAAAGGTCACCGTCAGTGACCATCAATCATCCACCTTCAAGATTACCAAGTAGACTACATAGTTTGCACGCCCTAGCAACAAAATTACGCTGTTCTCTATATTTACCGAAATTAAATTCTTTTGTTTTCTTGCTGTGCGACTTGCCTCATTGTTTTCTGTGAGAGCAACTTGGTACCTTTCTGGCTTTTCTCCAGGTTTCCCAGGACTGTTCAGCGTGTTCCGTTTCTTACATAATAAACCTTATATAAAGAATGCGAACACATAACGGAAACGAAGCTTGTAAACTCAGAATTACAAATTATATTTCTTCATTCACTTGAGACTTTTTCTCAGATCGTTACTGGTTGGATAACTTTATGTGTTTTGTCTTTTCTTTTAATGAGGGAAATTAAACAACTGACTACATTGTAGAATGAAATTATGTCAAATTTGCTAGAATATGAAAATGAATGCCATAAAGGCTTGCTCATAAGAGTCCAAGAACGGAAACCAAAACGGAAACGAGAATGGAAGGCAATACAGCAAACAAGATTTTGGTTCACAATAGCCTGTAAGGACAGTGGGAATGCATATCCATGATCATATCGATCATAACATGGAAAGTCGATTTTGCGCACTGGGATTTCATTTGTTTTTAACTAACCAATGATATTTTTACTTTCTCTACTACGTATAGTAAGTAGGGGAAGTATTGTATTCCACACAAAAATTCGATACCGAGATTTCACCAGAAATACATGTTTTGAGACACCCTGAATCCAAAAAAAAGCATTTTTGGAAACATGTCCGTGTGTGTGTGTCTGTGTGTGTCTATATGTGTGTGTGTGTGTGTGTGTGTGTGTGTGTGTGTGTCTGTGAACAGCATAACTCAGAAACGAACAGTCGGATAAACACCAAACTTGGTATTTAGGTTCAGTATCTTCCAGAGATGCGACACGAAGGTTTTCAAGAAAATCCCCCCCCCCCCCAGATTATCCTTTACATGGAGCATTTTTCGAAAATTTTAATTTTCTCAAAAATGGCTCTAACGTTTTTGATTAAAATATCATATGTTTAAGATGTTTTCATGACAAATAAAATGTATGTCTTAAATTTTCTGGGAATGTCTCCTAAAGTATTCTTCATTGTGAACGACTTTTGCATAACTGATAAACCATAAGAGATAGACAACATTTTGCTACACAAAAAATGTAGATCGCGTTAAAATACACAATTTATGTCATATACATTTTTTTGTTCTTGAGTGAACCATTTTCGAGATATTCCTTGTTATTCCCTTAAATTTTTCAATACTTATTTTCTCAAATGGGAATTCGTTATTCATTTTTTTGTCTTGGATATGTAAAGAGTATTAATCAGTGGCAAAGAGAATGGTGCTGCACATAGCAACCAGCTATTAAGAGGTATGTATGTGCTTAAAGGCTACTGTAGTTCTATATTGCCCTTGCAAATACAAAACAAGAGGAACATAGTAGGCCTTAAGCGATGGTTAAACATTTTTAGAACTGGTGGCTATGTGTAAAATGTAATTCTCTTTGCATGTCAAAAGATCGTTTCTGCAGATGTTTATCTCGATTAATATGAAATAGATGGAGAATAAGAGTTTGTAAAAATAGTTTTACAAGAGTAGAGAAAGTCATGTGAATGTAACATATCAGATTTTTTTCACCTACATCCAATTCAGCCAACATAATGCTACTTAACCACAGCAAAAACTCGATGGAACAAACTTTATATAATTGCAGATCCATTACATTTCCGATTTCTCTAGTCTAGTACATTCCCTTATTAATGGCGTACATTAGAATTGTTTATTTGTTACTTTTTACCTGTTTTTTGCTGTTCTTTGTAGTTTTTGCTATTGTTTTTAAGGAAGTTTTGAGTTGCATATAAACAAACTACAAATGACCCTTTCACCAGAAGAACCAACGCTCAATGAATCTGTGGATGTCGGGATCTGAGGTTAGGTTAGGCACATGTTAGAATTCCTTCCAGTTTCATTTTCCAAGAGAGAGCACGAGCGGCTGTCCCATGTCACGGCCGCCTACACTATATTCACTCTTAGGTTGATCCGCGGCAAAACAAACTCACGTGGTCAGTGCACCGTGGTGCAACACGGTAGCAATGCGCCCTGGAAAGTAGTCCCATGCTAATCTCTGAATTTTAGAATAAATTTATCCTTAAATAGTATAATATTCTATACAAATACCTAAGGTATTATTTAACGCTGATTTATACCGTAATAAAACAGAGCTAAAAGTCCCATAACGCAATTCGTATGAGTCACCTGACATCCGGGTAGGCGCAGAATATTGTTTACAGCCAGAAACCAGCAGTTGTGTTTAGTATCATGGAGGACAGTGAATTCGCTCTTGTGTTTTCGTCGAATTAAGTAAAGCATTAGCATTGACTAGTGGTGAAAAAACAATAGTGTTGAATGTTTATTATAAGTTATGTGAGAAATATCCAACACTTTCCGCGAAAGAAATGGTGAAATTAACTTCTGAGTTCACCGGTGTTTCGAGTACAAGTATAAACAGTGCTTGTGCGGAAAAATCTGAAACGGCAAAAGTGGTTACACCCGGAAAAAAAAGCACGCGATGCAAGATTGTAGTGATTTTAAGAAGAATGCAATTCGCGTAACAGTGCACAATTTCTTTTTTAAACAGAGCCGCCAACAGTTAATAAAGCGCCGCTTCCAGAGCGAATAAATTAGGTTATCGCATACCTGTTACTTTATTTTTCGCTCATTTATTTCAGAATTAACTACTATTATATGTGCAAACGTTTGTTTTTTTGCAACTATCAATCTTATCACCTTTAACCCTTAACAGAATATGCTAGTCACCGTTTCAATTGTCGAAATAAGGACTCTGTTCTTTTTTGTACTACGTGCCGCTTGTACTCGCCACATGGTCTGAAAGTGTGACAGTATTTCTAGCGCGATTGGCGGAAGGATACATTATAGCGGTGCACTGGTCACCTGGGGTTTGTTTTGACGCGGATCAACCTAAGAGTGAATACAGAGTAGAATAATCTCTACAGTGAAGAGTCTAATATACACAATATGAATCTAATATGCTGTGCCCAGGAACGGGAAAGTTAATACGAGTTCTGGTTACCGTTCTCGGTTGTTGTGAACCAAGTTTGCCATAGAGCCGTGAAAGCAGCAAATAACTCTGTCCATACAATAGCAAACGTATACCTCTTGACACATATTTCTTTGCATTACTTACTAACTTAGCTGGTTTACTCGGCGTTGCACAGGTGGTTTTTAATGGCGATTTAGTCTGTTTCATAGCTTGCAAAGTAATGAGCAGAGAAAGTCATGTGAATGTCCCATCTACGCAACCATTCCAAGTTAGCGGCAGCGTTATTTGTACGTTCCCTACCACGTAGATAGGCGAAGTATTGCATTTCACACAGAAATTCAATTAGAGATTTAAGCGGAAATATATGTTTTGAGGCCCCCGAATGCAAAAAGAAGTATTTTTAGAAAAAAAAAGTCCGCGTGTCTGTGTATGTAAGCAGCAATTCAAACGAAAAGCCAGTTAAATATCAAACTTGTTAAGATTTTCAAGAAAATTCCTCCATCCCAAACCACCCTTTACATTGATAAAAAGTCCATTTTTTTGTTTTCTCAGAAATGGTTTTAACGACTTTGATTAAAACACCATATATTTAAAACATTTACATAACAAATAATACCTATATCTTAGTTTTCTGGGAACAGCCTATTGTGGTGTATCAGTAAGTTCATTGTCATTACCAGACGCATTGTTGTGTTGCATTGTCGCTACTGGACATAGCATTATTGGGTTTCTTTGATTTTTCGGCCTAACGATCCCTCCTTTGGCGCTGAACACGCCAAAGAGAGAGCTTTGTTTGAAATTCGTCTGGTACGACGCCAACCTTGGCTGGCGTGGCTAGACTTGGTTGGAGGGGGGATTTAGTTAGCGTCACTTGAGTAAGAGCAGTCTGCGGCAGTCACCTCCTGCTCGATGTTGTGGTTCTTGTGGATGCCCGTTGCTCACGGCTTACCTTGCTGCATCCTCCATGTTGTCTCCAGATGTTCGCAGTGTGCTGGTTCTCTGCATTTTTATCCTCGGCTAGCTGCAGTAATTTTCTTTAAAACTATGTGGGAGCATGGACTTATCCTTGGTAAAGGAAGCGTCGATCTCGGATCGTGGTAACAGGAGAAATAGACGTGTTTTGGTTACGAAAAGAAGACACTGCAATTTCCTTTATTTAACTACTCCGCGTAGTACACAATACTGATGTTACCGCCGTTAAAATACTGTCCACCGCTGTTAAAACACGGCGCGGATATGACGCGAAGTTTAAATATGCTTATTACCTCTTTACGAGTAGCGATTCTTAGGTGTGTTTCGAAAACTGTTTTTATTCACTTTTGGCGCGATATCTCAACATCCTGCAGCATCTCTCCCTGCCTGTAGTTTAGCAAAATGTTCCCTGACTACATGACAAATGACCCACACGTGACAAAATGCCAAAATGAAATGCCTCGAATTTGTTCCTAACAGATCCATTTATAGTCGCAGGCTTCTGGGGCTGCTTCCTTTCCTATTGGTCCATTTTTAGCGCCACGCGACGCGTCTCACTATTTCGTATAAACTTACAGGGATCTCATTGGTCCAAGTTTAACATAAATCGCGGCTCTTCCTAAAGTTATAGTTTAGCTAGTTGTCTCTCTCACTTGGTCACGGCGAATTATCGTATAATAGGACAAAAACTCTATACCCTCGCTGCATGAACAATGGCCCTGCGACCAGAGAGACATCGTAAAACTAGATTTTCTGCCTTCGAAGACACTGTTCCTGTAGCTAAAACATTTCGTCATGGACAGTATTTTAACATTACGCTTAAATTATTTACATTAAACAATGTATAACTTTTCTAATATTAGTAACCTAAATACATACATAACGTTAAATCACCCTTCTTAAACTATACAAGCAGTATAAGAAAAAGATATGTACATAGTATGATTTAACATCAATAAAAATTAATTAATAAAATTATTTATAATTACAGTTCTCGGGCTCGGCCTAGAGTTGCCGTTTCAAATCGTTATAGCAAGATGTGCGCGTGGTCAGTCCACGGCTCCGAGGCATCTCCCTCTATTCTCTCTTCCTAGATCATCATGTAGAGTCGCCAAACGTTTGTTAATAAATCCCAGGTAATGTGTGTCATGTAATGTTTTTGTGTCATGTAACATCCCACAACTTCCTCTAAATTTACACACCAAGGTCCCGGTTTTCTTGCTGTAGCGAGTTGTGTTCCCCCATATGCGTGCTGGGGTGAACTAAATTTTTCATTTTCTGGAAACCTTTTTGGCCTCACCCCAGTATGTAATACTATAAAGTCCTCTTCGTGTAGATCTCGTTTTAACACACAATTTATTTATAATAACTCTTTTCGTGGCACAGCCTTTTCCGGGATATACATTATTATTGGTTTAAATTTGTCAATACTTCATTTTTTAAATTGCTATCAGTTGTTTCTCGCGATATCATGGAATAGTTTGGAATTTCAAGGCGGCGCACCCCGTTTTAAAGATCTAACTATCGATTCGGTTTCCTCTGTCCCCCTTGTATCCACAACGAAATTTGTAATGAAACTATTTCTGTAAAGATTATCTGGACTAACATGAAGTAGACAGAAAAATAAGCTTTCATAAGAATAGTTTGTAGAAGCTATATGAAAATAAACGATAGCGGGTTAAAAAGAAATCATGTGAATATAACACATCTGATATTCTCCCCCTCCCTTTGATACGATACTGATTGCAATAGGACTGTATCACCAACATTATTGAAAGCTCTGGTCAAATGTAAGCAGTATATTCGTGTCTATTCATTGCAGAAATCCGTGAAAACAGGTATAAAACATAACTAAGCATTAAAATCTCAGTTTACAGCTGAGAAAAGCATTTCCTCGCGTTTCTAAAAGTAGAACAGCAGAATTCTGGAGATGTGTAGTTTTCTAGGGCCATAAAGAGTGAAAACAAGCTTTCTCTCTTATTTCAATATCATGCTATGAACGAAAATCACAACTTGCACGCGATTCTTGTTTTCTGTTATTCGGGAGCATTGAGGTAAAGTACACATCCTAGAACCTGACACGCTGACCTAGCGTGCATCATCCTGACAACTGTGACATTGTTTCAGAACTAGGGCTGTGTGTTTGTTTTTGGCTGGGGCTATGCACTTTATTTTACAAACAGTCTGACCTATGCTAAGGTGAGTTTTCTTCATACCAGTTGCTCTGTTCTCCTTGAGCTCGTGAAATAAAACTGTCTTGAAACATTTTGATTTCTAAAGTGACCTCAGTATTTCTCAACATCTACACCCGACCTACACTCCTTCCTTTCAACATAAGGGTCATCTACTGCTTTCATCTTGTTGATAAAAAGTGGCCAAAAGTGATTGTCAGAAAGGCCAGAGTTGGCTAAATATGGAACAACTTCTAAATAGTCATTGTATTGTGTATAGACTAATCAGGTTTCACATTAATGAGATGGCAGGAATTTCCCAACCTTGTATAATAATTTTTCTGGTTTTTCAAAGGAATTTCTTTAATTCAGTAATAATTCTTTACCTTATTGTCACAAAATCCTCATGAGTAGTACAGTTATGTTAGAAACAATCTTCATTTACATGACTTTCTCTATTCTTTTTACTTTTTCTACTACGTATAGTAAGTAGGGGAAGTATTGTATTCCACCCAAAAATTCGATACCGAGATTTCACCGGAAATGTATGTTTTGAGACCCCCTGAATCCAAAAAAAAGCATTTTTTGGAAACATGTCCGTGTGTGTGTCTGGTTGTGTGTGTCTGTGAACAGCATAACTCAGAAACGAACAGTCGGATAAACACCAAACTTCCTGTTTAGGTGCAGTATCTTCCAGAGATGCGACTGGAAGGTTTTCAAGAAAATCCCCCCATCCCAGATTACCCTTTACATGGAACATTTTTCGAAAATTTTAATTTTCTCAACAATGGCTCTAACGATTTTGATTAAAATATCATATTTTTAAGATATTTTCATGACAAATAAAATGTATATCTCGAATTTTCTGGGAATGTCTCCAAAAGTATTCTTCATTGTGAACGACTTTTGCATAACTGGTAAACCGTAAGAGATAGACAAACTTTTACTACACAAAAAATGTAGATCGCGTTAAAGTACACAATTTATGTCACATACATTTCTTGTTGTTGAGTGAACCATTTTCGAGATATTGCTTGCTATTCCCTTAAATTTTCCAATACTTTTTCTCAAATGGGAATTCGTCATTCATTTTTTTATGTCCTGGACATACAAAGAGAATAGAATGCACCACATAGCAACCAGCTCTTAAAAGATTTGACTATCGCTTAAATATTCCCCTTGCACCTACAAGAAAATTCGCAATAAGATTAACATCTCGATTAACATGAAGTAGATGGAGAATAAGCGTTTTTAAAAATAGTTTGTACAAGAGTAGAGAAAGTCATGTGAGTGTAACACATCAGATTTTTTCTACAAGCTATTCTTACAAAAACTAATCATTCAATTTGTTCTTGTTAATCGAGATAAAGTTTCACTGCACATTTGCACATGCTGATATAGGTATATAAAGAATACAGTAGGCTAAAATGATAGTCCGATTTTGTTTATAAAGGGGTCGTTATGTGATGGTGTTGAAATTCCATGCGAATAATTATTTTATATCAAAAAAGAAAAAATAAGTATTTGAAAATGCTAACCAATAACAAACCATATCTCGAAAATAGTTAACACCGCAGACTATTTTATTTGACATACATGTGTGCTTTAACGAGTTCCGTACTTTTTATGCAGTAAAATTTTATCTATTGGTTTACCAGTTATAAAAAAAGTCATTCAGAATAAAGGAGTTTTCGTAGGCTATTCGCAGCAAATTCAATACAAACGTTTTATTTATCATGCAAGTATCTTAAACATGATCTTTTTATCAAAATCGGTATAGTCATTTTTGAGAAAATAAAAAATAATCATTGTTTTTTCAATTTAAATGGTATTTGGGGGGATTTTCTTAAAAATGGAAGATGAACTTAAATAGCAATTTTTATATTTATCGTACTTTTCGTTTTTAAGTATGCTGTTCACAGACAGACACGCAGAGAGACAAGCAGACACACACACACACACACACACACACACACACACACACATACACCGACCTCTTTCTAAAAAATAATTATTTTTATTCAGTGTATTTTCGGTGAAATCTTGGTATATAATTTTTGGGTGGAATGTAATATTCCCTCTACTTACTATAGGTAACTAGTAGAGAAAGTAAAAGCATTTAAAGAGAAAAGAATTTAGGGAATCAACTCTCAACCCATAAAGATGCCATGTGACATGCAACATATACCTACATCCATCCACACAAATTGTAGCTTGTAGTTTGCGAATGTGTGTAGTCTGCAACTTAGTATAAATTCTTTGCTTCGGAACTACCCTGTCCTCACTGCGCTGTACAGACAACAAGTGAGAGATTGTGATTCACATTATTTACCTGATTGGTCCATTTTTCTTTAACATATACAGAGGGTGCCAAAAATGTATACACACGTTAACAGGAGATATCTATTTAATATATTTAAAAATTGAACCGAAAAACAACAGTAATGTATAGTATGATGTTCTGTAAACAGATGTGACACACGTACTGTGGTTGACTCAGGAGAATGACTTTGTCCTTGAACTGCAAGCGTGCAATGGCCAGAGAGCTTCTTGCCTATGCAAATAACGTTAACACCAGCAGTTCAGAATTATTGTCAATAACTGCAGTTCCACATGTGTATGGTCATAATTATATTTTTTTATATGGATGCAGGTTTTATAAGGTTTACTTATTGAAAGTGTGATCATAATTGTTTTGTTTGATGCGGTAATATAATGTATCACTGTGCTACTTCACGTAATATTTATTGTTAGGGAAAGAAAAGATACGTATGAACAGGGTCTAAAACAATAAAGCGAGAGGGAAGAACAATACAGCATTAGTTCAGGTTCGCTTACGTCAACCACAAGTTCATAGCTAAACTCCTGATTCAAACACAGTACGTTATGCTAGTGTTGCTACGCGACAGGTAAATGAACAATGAACAAATGAAGCCAAGATTATCATATGATGTCCTGTAAACAGAATTGACTCAAAAATGACTCGCATTACGTTATGCCAGCGTTGCCACAATAAAATGAAGCCAAGATTATCGTTTGTACAGCGCAAAGCAATTCTGAAGTGGTATTGGAAAGCTGAGAATGTTTAAATTTAGCTGGAATTAATGTTTGGTGTGAGTTGCCATGTAGAAGTCTAATTGGACCATTCTTTTTTGAAGGAATAGTAACTGACCCACTTTACCTTAACATAATACGCACATCCGTCTTACCCTCCATTCGTACAATCTATGGAAATGAGGAATTTTACTTCTAATAGGATGGTGCACCACACATTACCACCGAGATGTACGTGCGTACCTTGATGACAATTTTCTAGGGCACTGGAAAGGACGACGAGGTCCGAATGAGTTTCCACCGCGTTCTCTGGATCTAACTCTGTTGGACTTCTACCTGTGGGGAACTCTTAAGGATGTTGTATACTGTAGAACACCGGTTAGACTGGCAGTACTTCGGAAATAAATTGAAACATGTGCTGCAATCGCTGAGGATACTTTCGCAGACGTTGCTCGATCAGTTGTTCAACGTACTGAGAAGTGTATCGGGCCGATGGTGGGCATTTTGAGCAGCTGTTGTAACTGTAAAAGTCTAAGATGATCAGTGCTCATCATTTTCTGTTTGTGTGAATTCAGCTTTATATTAACACGGTTTTTCCTTTGCTTGAAGTGTGTGTGCATGCTTTGGAACCTTCTGTGTATAATTACCGTCTATTTGATAACCTAATGATTTTAATTTAACAATTGAACAACGAACATGAAAATGGTTAGAAATGGCTGAATATTTTTAAAAAAAATATCTTAACATTTGCTCAATGATTATGTAAAATTATGGCTTTTTTCGCAAACTAGTAGCTCTCTAACCCCTTAAAAACGCTAGATTTAGCCATAAAATGTCTAAGCTGGCATCTCTGAGTATATCCAGTAAAACTAAACACAGTGCTGCCAATCCATTTTTATTCGAACCCCTACAAGCTATTAAATATTCCTGCCTTTTACAGAAATCTCTACTGAACTTTCAGTTCTAACAGACAAAAATTTCGTAAATTACGACTGAATATATTGTCATGTATTACGAATTTAATGCTCGGTGCACAAATATTATTGTCCGGGGGAAACGGGAAGTAAAAGGAGAAAAAAAATTTGATGTTACACTCACATGACTTTCTCTACTCTTGTACAAACTATTTTTACAAAAGCTTATTCTCCATATGCTTCATGTTAATCGAGATAACGAGATGTCAATCTTATTGCTTATTTTTTGTAGGTGCAAGGGGAATATGGTAGGTTTTAAACGATAGTCAAATCTTTTAAGCGCTGGTTGTTATGTGGCGCATTCCATTCTCTTTGCATGTCCAGGACATAAAAAATGAATAACGAATTTGAGAAAAAGTATAAGTATTGGAAAATTTAAGGGAATAACGAGCAATATCTCCAAAATAGTTCACTCAACAAAAAAATGTGTATGACATAAATTGTGTATTTTAACGCGATCTACATTCTTTGTGTAGTAAAGTTTTGTCTATCTCTTATGGTTTACCAGTTATGCAAAAGTCGTTCACAATGAAGAATACTTTTGGAGACATTCCCAGAAAATTCGAGATATACATTTCATTTGTCGTGAAAATATCTTAAACATATGATATTTTAATCAAAATCGTTAGAGCCATTTTTGAGAAAATTAAAATTTTCGAAAAATGTTCCATGTAAAGGGTAATCTGGGGTGGGAGGATTTTCTTGAAAACCTTCGTGTCGCATCTCTGGAAGATACTGAACCTAAATACCAAGTTTGGTGTTTATCCGACTGTCCGTTTCTGAGTTATGCTGTTCACAGACACACAGACACACACACACACACACACACACACACACGCACACACACACACGGACATGTTTCTAAAAATGCTTTTTTACTTTCTCTACTACGTATAGTAAGTAGGGGAAGTATTGCATTCCACCCAAAAATTCGATACCGAGATTTCACCGGAAATACATGTTTTGAGACCTCCTGAATCCAAAAAAAGCATTTTTGGAAACATGTCCGTGTGTGTGTCTGTGTGTGTGTGTCTGTGTGTGTGTGTGTCTGTGTGTGTGTCTGTGTGTGTGTCTGTGTGTGTGTCTGTGAACAGCATAACTCAAAAACTAACAGTCGGATAAACACCAAACTTGGTATTTACGTTCAGTATCTTCCAGGGATGCGACACGAAGATTTTCAAGAAAATCCCCCCACCCCAGACTACCCTTTACATGGAACATTTTTCGAAAATTTTAATTTTCTCAAAAATGGCTCTAACGATTTTGATGAAAATATCATATGTTTAAGACAATGTCATGAGAAATGAAATGTATATCTCGAAATTTCTGGGAATGTCTCCAAAAGTATTCTTCGTTATGAACGACTTTTGCATAACTGGTAAACCATAAGAGATAGACAAAATTTTACTACACAAAAAATGTAGATCGCGTTAAAATACACAACTTATATCATATACATTTTTTTTGTTGAGTGAACCGTTTTCGAGATATTGCTTGTTATTTCCTTAAATTTTCCAATACTTATACTTTTTCTCAAATTCGTTATTCATTTTTTTATGTCCTGGACTTGCAAAGAGAATGGAATGCGCCACATAGCAACCAGCGATAAAATATTTGACTATCGCTTAAAAGCTACCATATTCCCCTAGCATCTACAAGAAAATTACAAATAAGATTGACATCTCGATATCTCGATTAATATGAAGCATATGGAGAATAGGCGTTTGTAAAAATAGATTGTACAAGAGTAGAGAAAGTCATGTGAGTGTAACACATCAGATTTTTTTTATTCAGGGGGCTCAAAACATATATTTCCGGTGAAATCTCGGTATCGAATTTTTGGGTGGAATACAATACTTCCCCTACTTACTATACGTAGTAGAGAAAGTAAACATCTGTTGTGTTACATTCTCTGTAGTATAATTTTACCTATCCAGGACGCCGGGGTAGTGCAGTGGTTTCGTTTCCGGCTCTCCTACTGAGAGTACGGGGTTCAATTCCCGGTTCTGGGGTGGGGACTTTAAGACTACCCTAACCACGCCTTCACCTCTGACTTGGTCAATGAAGTATCCCCAAAGCCCAACGTAGATCGGATCCACGGTAAAAGCTGTAAGTTTCTCATTCCACCGCCATCCTCATCGTCAACCTATCATCGGTGATAAGGATTCCGCCCGCTGGGTGCCTCCTTCTCAGAAATGGGTCCAGCCATCGATTGGTGGAATGAGGTATCCCCGAAGGTCATAGATCATATAGCGTTAGAAACGATAACGATGAATTTCTCTATCAACTTTCGTTTATTTCTACATATCTTCTACAATGTCCTTAAAAAAACATTATTCTATCTCCATCATGTTAATCGAGATAAAGATTTGCAACAATGGTTTCATTACAAATTTCGTTGTAGGTACATACAAGAGTAAAGCATGGTCAAATCTTTAAAAAGCGGGTCGCAACATACGAAAATCCGTACTTTTTCCGTGATACGCGAGAAAAAAAAGAATGCTGACTTTAGCACTTAAAAAAATGTAAAGTAGAAACGTAAGAAAAGAAAATATTTGGCATAAACTGTATGTTTTAACGAGATCTACATGTTTGTGTAGTAAGTTTTTGTCTGTCTCTTGTGGTTTACTAGTTATACAAAAATCACATGAAATTGAATCAAAATGGCAGACTATTCGCAGAAAATTCATATATACATTTTATTAGTCATGCAAATATCCTAAACATTTGGCATTTCAATAAAAATGGTTTTAAGAGCCATTTTTGAGTGAATCAAAAATAGGTAGGAATTTTCTGAGGGTTTATAGTGTGGGTATTTACTTGAAAATCGTCTTGTTGTATCCTTGGAAGATGCTGAACGTTTATAAAAATGTATTTTTGGTGCCAGGGAACCTTAAAACATGCAATCCGGGTGAAATTGGGATAATAAATTTTTGGTTGGAATACAATACTTCCTCTGCCCACCACAAAATTATAAAAGCATTGCTATAAAATGAGACAATTCCTAACACAAGAATGCAAGTTTGTTGACCTCTGGTGACGCATTAGATATTGCTAGGTTGAAACTTCGTCATAATGAACCAGCGAGCTCTACTTTCTACTGTGGCCAATTGTTACATTCATTGTTCTTTTGGGAATGATGCAGAGCACAATCTTTTGTACTAATTTAAGTATACTGACCTAGTTTCAGAATCTTGAGTTCTTCCGTCTCACATGCAGAGATCATTAGGCTAAACAATACGTCTCGTTATGTTGGATGTGTAGTTGACTACAGACTGGAACAAAGACAGTGTGGTTCACCCACTTGATATCAGTTCATCACGATTACTCTGTGGGCAGTTGCACGAGTCTTTTGACCTTAAGAACATTCTGTATTCGCACTGCCCTTACAAGTAAGAACATATAGTTTTCAAAATAACTCTTGTCATAGAAACGGCAGCTTGAAGGACTGCCTCGACGAAGTTTTTTTGTTAGTTTGCTAGTTAACTCAATTACTTTGTCTATCCTGAATCCAAAAATGGCATGGTTGGAGAAATATCTGTATGTTTGTTTGTGTGAACAACATAACTCAAAAACATAATATTGGATAAATACCAAAATTACTATTTAATGTCAGCAACTTCCAAACAGCGAAACGAAGATGCAGGAGGATGAAGCAATAGTCAAAATCTTTCAAAGCGGGTCACTTTATGTTGGCTTTGAAATTTCATATCCTTTGTGTGAAGGTATCGTCAGGAACAAACGAATGACGACTTCACGCTTCAAAAATGTATAAGTATTTGAACATAGATTCAAGCAATTAGACGGACATTGATGGATTAGGAAATTGAGGAAGATTTATGGTCCAACTGGCAAGAATGAAGAAAAGTCATAAGAATATGTTAAAAACTGTAGTCTACGGTGCCGGAAAAAGGTTTGTACATTGTAAAACCGGAAATATGTATACATATATAAACAAATAACAAATATCTTGGAAATAGTCAAAGCTTAAAACAGGACATTTTCCTTGTTAAGGGTAGTGTCAGTTGGGAGGGTATTTTCTTGGAAATCCTGCTATCGCATCCTTGGAAAATGCTAAACATAAATACAAAGTTTGACATTTATCCGACTTCTGTTTTTGAATAATGCTCTGTACAAACATACAGACAAACATGGATCCAAAATGCGTATTTGCGGTGAAATCTCGCAACCGATTTTTTTTTGTGTAATTCAGTTATCTTTCTAGTTAGCTGATAGAGAAAGCAAAATTTGATTTGACATAAATTGTGGGTTTTAATAAGATTTACATCTTTTTTGTGGTAAGGATACAAATGTATACAACATTAATTCAGAATGAAGAGGACTTTCTAAACTTTTCACAGAGAATTCAACATACACATTTTATTAGCCACAGAAATATCTTAAACGTGTTATTTTATTCAAAAACATTTAAGGTGTTTTTGAGAAATTCAAAACTAAGGAAACACTCTCTATGCAAAGGATAGTTTGGTGTGGGGAATTTTCTTGAAAATCTAGGTGTGGCATCTTTAGGAGATGCTGAATTTAAATACTAAGTTTGGTGTTTATCCAAACTTTCACCTGGATGAGTGAAATGAATGAATGTTCACGCACGGGCGCGGACCTTTCTCAAAAACGCTTTTGGGGGGAGCTCGAAACGTGTATTTCCGGTAAAATACCGATGTCGAGTTTTCTTGTTGGGACACAATACTTTGTTCATTATAGGTAAGTGGTAAAGTAGGTGAATATAAATAAATTAGTAACAATAATGTTACGTATCCATGTAACACGCCACCAAAATCGTGCCTGTGTGGCTACCAGTGACACGCGTATGATAGGTTCGCCATCATTGATATAGTACACACAGACCCAGTGAATCCCTGGTGTATGACTGTAGTTGGGCGTGTGACAAACCCAACACCTGTTGTACTCACAAGGTGATGAAGTTACTCATCGACCATCACACGTTTAATTCGTTGAGTCAACTTTCTGACTCAGCTGCTCATAATTATTTGTTATGCAACACCATTCCGTACTGGGAATTTCCTTAAGATGCGCTTACAGTAAACACGTAACTTCTTGGTAAAATATTGTTTATTTACTGTTCTTGATGTATCAGCATACTGTACATGGTTTGAGAGACTTCTTTACTTTCTCTACCAGTATCTAATAAATGGAGGAAGTTTTGCATTCCATACCGAAATTTCACCGTAAATACTTGTTTTGAGGTCTCCTGAATAAAAACGTTTAAAAAAAGATCCGTGCGCGTGTATGTGTGTTCAGCATATTTCAACGATGCTACTCGAAGATTTCCAAGAAAATCCCCCACTCTAAACCACCCTTAAACATGGAAAAAAATTCGTACTTCTTTATATTCTCAAAAATTGCTCCTAGGATTTTGATTCTAATATATATCTAAGATATTTACATCACAAATAAAATGTATATTTTGCATTGTCAGGGAAAAGCCTGTGAAGTCCTCTTCATTCGGAACCGAGCGAGATGACTCCGCGGTAACGTGATAAGCTCGCGTTCGAGAGGTTCTGGGTTCGAATCCCGGCCGCCCACTCTGACGCATTGGTTTTTCGTAGTGAGCGGTTCCTCTTTTACCAGGACTCTCCTATCCATTATTTCCATCTGTTTCAGGGTTGTAGGACCAGGCGACGGCATTCTCCGTGTTACGGCTGGGCGGTGGATGTGCGCTTTGTGGAGGTTTCATGCTGGCGTCGGTCGGAACTGCTCCTGCGGGCCCCTTCGGGGGACCGCAGGGAGTTAGGGGCTTGTAAGTGGGATTGGGTGGCCTCTGATCCGTTCGAACTGCAACTGTTAGGGACCCCCTTCATGTCGTCATTCGGATCTGGTCGCCCTTTGGATTTCTGTCCTCACCCCTCCTCCCAGGGGTCGCGGTAGAAGCACAAAGAAACCTACGTGTGGTAATCTGCCCCCGTTGCGGGAACCCCTCCGTTCGTCCGTACTTTTACCTTTACCTTTTCATTCGGATGGAACTTGTATAATTTCGTATGACAGACAAAGATGTACCACACAAAATATGTAGATCTTTTTAAAACAAAAATGTATTTTAATTGTGTTGTTGGTATAGCCCCCTTTAACTTCTTTGGTGATATTGGGTGCTTCAACTTGAGAAACAACTGTTCTGTTATTGTTCGCTGAACTGTAGGATTTCTTATTGTTGGCTTTATCAGGGTTTTAATTTTAAACACACCAACTTCCACATTCATCCTTCCAGACTATATGGGGGACAGGGAAGGATTCTAGTTAAAGAAAAATTCTCCACCCCAGCCAGGAATCGAATTCGATACCTCTGGGTTGGGAAGCCAGAGCGCTGACCACTCGACCGCAGAGGCAGACACAAATATTTCAAATACGTTTTATTTGATATCAACAATTTCCGAATATACATTCTTACTGGTTTGAATTTTTCAATACTTTTCTTTTTTTGACGTGCTGTCACAATTCAGCTGTTTATGGCGACGTCATGTCAAGTGAATGGAATTTCTAGGCCAGCATATTGCTACATGCTGGGATGAGGGCTAAAAGGTTTCCAGCAAGGTATTAAATTTTAATCACCCCAACATGCACATGGGGAAAGCGTGGCTACAAACGGCGAGAGGACCAGGATTTTGATGTTCAATTCTGATGTAGGCGTGGGGTATTTGTAACAAAATTACACACAATTCACATCATTCATATTACCTGTGGTTTATTTAATAAAGTAAATGGTGTCCCTACATCACACACAAGGGAATAAAGGGAGTTGCTCCACACACGACCTACATCTGCACTCTTTACACAAACTCCAGAATGAGACTGACGCTCGCACACACAAAGGAAGTGACGCTAAACTATTCCCCCTCTCTCCCCCCACCTCTGGCTAGGCTTGCCGGCCAGGGGTGGCGAGTGGTCATCCAGACGGAAGTTCAAACACAAAGCCGAAAGAAATACTGAATTACCCCAACAATGTTGTCTCCAATGGGACGCAATAATGTGTCTGGCATGACAATAGTTATTAATACCTACTAATACGCCACAATATGGCGACACGCTTTTAAACATTTAATTATCGCTTCGTTTCCTGTATACCCCTTGTATCTACAAAGAAACTATTTTTTCAAACGTTTATTTCAATGAATATGAAGTAGATAGAAAAATATGATTTGTAAGAATAGTAGAAGTAGACTGTAAGAATGTGAATCGTACCTCACCGGTGCTTCACTCCGAATGCGAACCACAGATGCTACTCCGTAGCCATCTAGCTAAGTGTGAATGTTTGTTTTCACAAGAGCACACATTCGCAAGCACAGATAAGGAGTCAGAATAAGACTAAAAATACAACTTGAATAAGAGAACGCCCATCCGCACGAGAGGTTCTGGAAATAGAAAGTCGTTCATTCTTTATCACATGCAATGCACGAAATTGGTTATTCCTGTAGACATCGGTGAACAGCTTATTTCATTTCAGATCTGATAGAATTCTGTTGTGGTTGCATCCGTAGCTCAGTCGGAAGAGCACCTGCCTGCTGTTAGAATGTCATGGGTTCGATTCCCGACTGGGGCGGGAATTCTTCTCTAGTCAAGTTTATTTCCTATCCTCCCCAGAGTCTGAAAGCATGAATGAGAGTGTGAATGTCAGAGTGATCTAATGTACAAAACCCGAAGAAATCTAGAAATCCAACAAGTGCATGCGAGTTAACACAATTGCCGATAAGATAACTGCCACTGCAGTTATAGTGGGGTATAAATGGAATAATAAACAAATCTGATGTGTTACACTCACATGGCTTTCTGTACTCTTGTACGAACTATTTTTGCAAACGCCTATTCTCCATCTACTTCATTTTAATCGAGATAAAAATTTACAGAAACCATCTTATTGCTAATTTTCTTGTAGGTGCAAGGGGAATATGGTAGGCTTTAAGCGATAGTCAAATCTTTTAAGAGCAGGTTGCTATGTGGCGCATTCAATGCTCTTTGCATGTCCAGGACATAAAAAAGTAAGAATAACGAATTCCCATTTGAGAAAAAGTATACGTATTAGAAAATTCAAACAAATAACAAGGAATGTCTCGGAAATGGTTCACTCCACAAAAAGGCATATGACATAAATTGTGTGTTTTAACGAACTCTATACTTTTTGCGTAGAAAAATCACGGTTTACTAGTTATGTAAAAGCCATTCAGGAAAAAGAGCACTTTGGGGATGTTCCCAGAAAATTCAAGATATACATTTTATTTGTCATGAAAATATCTTAAATATATTATATTTTAAGCAAAACCGTTAGAGCCATTTTTGAGAAAATAAACATTTTCGAAAAATTTTCCATTTAAAGGGTAGCCTGAGGTCGAGGGATTTTCTTGAAAATCTTCAGTAGCGTCTTTGAAAGATACTGAACCTAAATACCAAGCTTTGCATTTATCCGACTTTTCGTTTTTGAGTTATACTGTTCACACATAAACTCTCGCGCGCGCGCAGGATCATTTTTCTGAAAATGATTTTTTGCGGGAATTCGGGGGTCTCAAAACATGTATTTCTGGTGAAATCTCGTATTGAATCATTGTGTGGAATGCACTACTTCCTCTACTTACTATATGTAGTAGAGACAATAAGAATGAATCTGTATTCACAGGAAGCTCTGTCATTGCCACATCAAATGAAAAATTTTAGTAAATTTTCGGAACCACAGCGATTTGTTTTGCTCTATCAAACTACACAAGTAAAGCATCCAGTGCTTTTTGTTTTGACATTGTTTTACAATAGTATCTTTATTATTTATCTTTTCTACCTTCGACATCATTTCTCTACGTCTTAACGTTTTATGGGGACCGGGACTGAGTTTTGAAAATTCTGCATTTTTATGGATTTACTTCAGTTCTGATGCTCTATATTAACGGTATCAGTAATACTCAGCTCACTGAGCGAGTTGCCCCGCGATAAGTATGAGACTCAAATTCGGGAGGTACCTGGTTCGATTCACGTCGAGCGCCCACGCTGACCTTGGGGATTTCGTGATTTTCCTTGGTCGATTGGCAAATCATCTACCAAGATTCCCTTTCTATCATTTCCCTTTCATTTCGTCTCATCTTTCAGGTGTGCTTCTAGGTTTAGTGGTGCCGGACAGATGGCGCGGATGCTTACTCGAAGGAAATAGTACTTCCCGTGGACACTCAAGGGCTACTTGGTCGACGGCTCATTCATTGCCCCTCTAGGCAGCTCCAGCCTTGGTCTTAGCCTCCTTGGTTCCTTCACTTAATCCCTCCCCCTGGGGGGTGTTAAGCACAATAGATCTATGTATTGTGTTCCTCTGACGAGAATGTGTCTGTAAGGAATGCGTTGACATCAACAATTCAAGTGCTGTCTGAGAAAGTTTACGGCTCTACTTTCGACAAGGCTTAAGGCCCCTTAGAAAACATACGCTCTTGTGCTAGCAACGCTGAATAGCCAGTTGCTTTTGTTTGCTTTCCTCGTTACAGATTTTAACAAGGTTAGCAACTATTTATCGGGCTTGACTATGTATAGCTCTTCCTTTCATACTGGGCATTGTAAATAACTGCATAAATCACTAGAAAACATTTACACGTTGCTCTAAGTAAAACACGCTTGAATACTAACGTTGCGCGATATTTTTATCGTAGATAGTAGATCTATTTATGACATCATCGTGAGGTGCCGCATGGTACTGTCCCCCCTCATTCTTCCGGAGAATAAAACACCGCAAATGTTTTCTTGTCAGAGGCCTACAGTAGGTTGCAGTGTGCTAAATGCCCCCCCCCCCTACGTTGTATAGTTTTATTATTTGTTATTATTATTATTATTATCATTGTAGTAGTAGTAGTAGTAGTAGTAGTAGTAGTAGTAGTAGTAGTAGTAGTAGTAGTAGTAGTAGTAGTAGTAGTAGTAGTAGTAGTAGTAACAGTTGTGCTGAGGAATATAACTATAAATCACTCGCAAAGCCATTCGCTCTCTAAGGGGTCCACTTTCCCATCTCACGACCACTGCATCCTCTGTTTCCGTGCAACATGTGTGGTAGGCAGATAGGCGGGGACGGCTTCGCGAGTGAAGCCGCAACTTCTCCTACAATAAAGCATGTGTGAAATGCCTCAAATCTATAATTTCAGATCGATCCATTTGAAATTTTAATACAACAGTCTGGGTTTAATGTATAATGTGTACACCAAATTTCATGCAATTTCAGATATAATTTTATTGCATTGAATAATTGCTCCACAAGATGAAATCGTTTTTTTTTTAAAAATATTTATATTAAACTCTTTAATAGTATGTTTAATTGTAGACAGGAATTTTAATCACTCTAAAAATAAAAAATAAGATGTTATACATGAGAATTCAACTTTTTGCTTAAAATTTACATAATATGAATATTACCGTTTAATAACATCACAATTAATAATGTTAACATCATTTCTTTACTCTGTTGTTTACAAATAGGTAGATGTACAAAATGTCATTGATTTATACCGAAAAATACTGGAAATTGTAGAAGAATTTCGAAACGAAATTGTACTGACAAATGAAAACCCGAGAAAGGAGAGTTTAAAAACTGCAAACGCTGAAATAGTATTGTTTTTTACTCTATCATGTGCTGTTTTAAACGCATTTAGTGCATACACAGGCTCTGTGCATCTCATTTAGTATTTGAAGGTTCCCGAGGTCCCCTTTGAATGGTTTGTTCACTTTAATGTAAGCAAAACATTGGCGTTCACTTTACTTTTATAGGAAGCTAGACTTACACGCAGACATTTTCCCTCCCCGCCATTTATATACAGCTTTTAACATCTAGAGTCATATCGGCGGCTTTACTTTAGGAACAATTACTCACGGCAATGGGTTCAGTCGTTGACGGTTTGGGTTAGTTTTTGGATTTTCTTTAAATCACGCATACATTCTGACCGTCTTTCATACTTTGGGGAGGATAGGGCTAATGTAAAAATTCCCGTCCTCTAGTCGGGAATCGAACCCTGGACCTCCGGATTTGGAGGTTAGCAAATTTATCCAGGTAGCTCACTGTAACCAGATTCGAACTCGATACATTTTGAATGTGAGGCAGACAAGCTACCCCCACGCTACAGAGGTAATCACTGTATGAGATGATTTAAAAGGCGTTAGATAAAAGCTGCGTTTAACTTTAATACGAAGTTTGCAGTGTTTAATAACACTAAAAGTCATGTTTAGGAATTTTGGCAATTTGTGGCCTTTTTCACAGATTCCTAAATGGCTTTTAGTGTTACTAAACACTGCAAACTGTATTAAGTTAAACTAGCTTTTATACCTACACGCCCATGGGTTTTTCGTGGTTTCCCCGGGTCGCCAGGCCAATGCTGGGATGGTTCATCTTCTACCACGACTCTTCTTCCTTATTTCCTGTCCCATCATCTTCCTTGTCATCTGTTTCAACGTTGTAGGACCAGGCGACGGTGTTCGACGGGTTGTGGCTGGGCGGTGGCTTACGCTATATAAAGGTTTCTTTCCTGGCGTCGCTGCGATTCCGCTCAGTTAGATCTCTCCTCAGCGTGGGGCTCCGCTCCGGGAGAGCCTGTAGGTTGGTGGCTTGTGGGCAGCGACCGTGCGGCATCGGATGCGTTATATCTGGAAAAGTTAGGGACCCCATCAACGTTGCGCCCGTCGGCATCCGAATCTCGTCGCCCTTCGGGTCTCTCTCCTCATCCGTCCCTCCCAGGGGTCACGTTAGAACCACAAGGGGCCGACTGGCCAGCATACGGTGCTCTGCCCCGGTTCCTGGGGCCCCTCCGTGATACGTACCTTTAGCTTTAACTTTATACTCCATTCCGGACATCATAACATGAGAAAAATTACATGCACGTACTTTCTTCTCCCTATGCATCCCTTCTTTGTTTATTCCTGGAGTCTTTATGCTTTGGTTTGTCGTTTACAGCACCAAGGAAGTAGCGTCAAATCCAGTTTAGTAGCACAAATCACAATACAGTAATAAACCATACCCTAAGGTAAGTATTATAAAATAGCTACTGTCACGACTACCGCATACATAAACAAACGACAAATAATTAGCTAACAGGTGGTTTTATCTACCGTTTTGCAAAACGCCTCTGGGTGTAATAAGATGTGGTGTTCCCCAGTGAAAGTTGGAAGTTAAAATGCCGTTGGAGTCCCGCTCTTGTTGACATGATATGCATTTCAAAAGAGCTTGTATACAACCAGTCTGACGCCAGTGTAAACAATATGATTCCATAATTCGTCGGCGAGACTTTATGGAATATGCAGTGTCGTGACCGAGAGAGGTGGCGTCGCGGTAACATGTGCGACCCTCGTTCGGGAGGTCCTAGGCTCGAGGTCGTACACTCGGGGCCGGTAGACGAATACTGGGGTGGTTTCTTCTCTACCACCATTTCCCTTTTATTCCTTTTCCTTCTCATTTTTCAGGTGTACTTCTTAGTTTCGTGGCGCATAGCGGTGCCGGATAGATGCCGTGGATGCTTGCTCAATGGAAAGAGTATTTCTCGTGGACACTGCTTTATTGGTGTGTCGTTCAGCGCCCTCTCTCGTCGACTCCAGCAGCGGGACGGTCTGCGAGCTTGGAAACGTTAGAGACTTCCGCGCGTCTCTGTAGTCTATCTGCCTATGGCCTGTAGCCTCCAGTGCTTCCTTCATCTCATCCTTCTTCCTGGGGGAGCAGTAGTCGCAATAGATCTGCGCCTGGTCGCAGCGCACGAGGTGTCCCAGAACGTTTCACTTTTTCTACTACTTATCTATAGTAAAGTAGAGGAAGTATTGCATTGTACCAAAAAATTCGATATCGAGGTTTCACCGGAAGTACACGTTTTGAGGCACTCTGAATCTAAAAAAGAATTGTGGGAAAAGGTCCGTGTGAGGGTATCTGTGTGTGTGTGTGTGTGTGTGTGTGTGTGTGTGTGTGTGTTGGTGTGAACAGCATAACTTAAAAACGAAAAGTCGGTTAAATAACAAACTATATATTTTTCAGCATCTTCCAGGGATGTGACACGAAGATTTTCAAGAAAATCCCCCCACCCCAAACTACCCTTTACATGGAAAATGTTTGTAATGTTTTATTTTCTTAAAAATGGCTCTAACGATTTTAATTAAAATACCATATGTGATATTTTCATGACAAACGAAATGTATACCTAGAATTTTCTGGGAATAGCCTCTGAAGTCCTCTTCACTCTGAATGACTTCTGTGTAACTACTAAAAGTAAGAAATAGATAAAGTAATACTGCACAAAGTACACAATTTACGTCGAATACATGTTTGTTTTGTGGACTTAACCACTTCCGAGATATTCCTTTTTATTGGTTTGAATTTTCAAATATGTGCTTATATTTTTCTCAAATGGGAAGTCGTTAAGACATTTTTTTTCTGGCCATGCAAAGAGCAGAGGTGCCCGGCCAAGTGAAGTAGGTGAAGAATTTTTCACCTCATATTTCCCGCTTACACTATTTCTTAATTTGCTTTAAATGCAGCATTTAATACAACAAACAAAGCTGTAAATAGTTGTGAAATGTTTAGTCCATATAGTGTAGAACAGTAGTGGCGAAAGCGCGACTCGCGAGACACTGTGACTCGCAGGCGCAACTCCTTTTCAAGCCGTCTATTCATTCTTTTTCCATGTCCTGCTGAGTTGTGTAGTGCGTGTTGCATATTTGATGACTCGGGAGAGAGAGAAAGGCATTTTCTCTACCCTTGGTGTAGAAGTTGAAATCACCAACTTTCCCTTCTTTTGTATCCTGACTTCGAAGACAAGCACGGGACTTCTCTTTCGAGTGGAGGGGAAACCACAAGAGCTAAACCCTTCAGCAAGTGAAATATTTCGGCGCATACGGTTCAGTATCTCTCTTGTTTGGGCAGGTTGCCGTTGTAACGTATCGTCATTATTGCTTGTCTAGCTATGGAAATGAGGGATTTTATCTTGACATTGAAGTATTGCATTGTATTGTATGTAAGCATGTGAAAGCTTGTCTTGGTTCCTCCCTTTTGTGTTTGTTTATGTTTTGAAGTAGATGGTTGCTTCACGTATGGAAATCCAATTTGAAGTGGGAGTTGCATTGTAGTTCAACTGTTGGGAAGCCGAACTTGAAGTAGTTGCAACCGCACGTATGGTACCCGGTAGCGTTCGTCTCAAATTTAAAAATTAACTTTGTAATTTGACAGGTTTTTTTTAATATTATATATTTATGTTTGCCTCGGCTGCGTCAGTATTTTTGTTAGAGACATGGACTTCTTTGCAGGGATTAGTGCGGCTAAGAATGTAGGCTTACACAGATTATAATTTGTACTTCACTCCATTTATTAAACCTTGACACAATTTAAATAACACTTCACTGATATAGAGAGCTGTGAGATTCTTTTATTAATTACTTGCACTTTTTAACACGTAAACTATTTCCGTCTCACACGAATACGTATTAAATTTCTCGAGGACGCATCTCGCGTCCGGTTAGGAACACTGTCTACAACCAACGCGTCCAGTTATGAGCGCTGTCTACAAGCAACGCGTCCAGTTATGAGCGCTGTGTACAAGCAACTGACTTGATTTCTACCGCCTGAATTTGTAAATGTCTGTATTTCAAGTCTCTGATTGTCTATTCCTAATCCAATAGAATACTTTTATTTAACTAAAGCTTTTTCTGGTTGTTGATTGGCATTTATAAATTGTCTCAATATTTACATTATTGTTGCTCCAATAATGACTAATAGCATTAAACGTTCAAATTCATTATTGCCTCAAGGCTACCTCATTGTTACCTCATTGTCAGCAACTTTTAACCTATTATTCTCACAGCTCCTACATTATTAAATTAAGTAATACATTCACATAACATTATTACATGTATACAATAATATAAACATATACAATGACTGTAATATACACTTTTTATATATTGCTACATACACATATTGCTTTAAGGCGGGCTGTTATTATATTTTTTTATTATATAATTTGACTGAAATCATTTAAGTGTTAAAAATACTGCCTCAGTATTCAACAAACTAAAATACAATGTCATGTGTACTTACGAGTAATCAGTAAATTGTATGAGGTGTGAATACTAAATACAAGTAAATTTGTGCCTCTTTTGTTTTGTTTCAAGGATGTCGAGTGTGTTTTGTTTGAAACTCCGTTTAATAGGTGGAATGACGAGGACAAGAAACATCTTTAATTGCTGGGCAGCCAATTAATTGATTGCAAATTTCCACAAAGAAACAAATTAAAAGCTCAGGGATGTTGTATAATATAAACTTTAATTTTTTTAATTTTGTTGGTTATGCACTGGTGTATACCTTTAAATAATAGATAATTTTGCTTCCTTAAAGGACAGGAGGATTGATTTAGTCTACAAAAAGTAGTGAGAGTGAGTATATTAATAGTTACTACATTTTTAGCGTGCACTCCCCCTCCCCCATACAGCATTTTTTACCTGTTTTCTACACCAGAGCCGCCATGACAAAGAGAACGTAATTTCATAGTCAACACATAGTGACCAGCTGTATTCTCTTATTCCCAATGTACCCGCAAGGAAATATGTAATAAAACCATTTTCACAAATGTCTATCTCTATTAACATGCATAGATAGAAGAGTAAACTTTTGTAAGAATATTTTGTTGATTTTTCCTCCGCATATGCAAATTCTATCCACGGTTGCATTAAATGACTTTATTTACAACATAAAGTAGCATCTGAACACAATAACAAGGAAACAATCTTGTGTCGAGAGCGTGGGAAAACTCAGAAGTAGTTAGCATACACAAGTTGCGTATAATTTCAAAAACCACGCAAAGCGAACATCTCTCGCAGGGTTAAGGAAACTGGTACAAGTGGACTAGCGGTACTTCGTATGGACAAATTAAACTATTCTGCTCCCATTTAGAAACAAAGGAGAGTCTGTGACTTTATGCTGTCTTAGTGAAAAACAATTGCATCAGACGTCAAGCTCCAAATAAAGCACGTGGGAAACTTCATGTTTTGGGATAAAACTACCACGAGGCTTTAAAATAGTTAACTAGTGTTGTATTTGGCGTCGACTTCAAGTAATGCTATGTATTTGCTTTAAATTTGTAACAGGTTTATTATAATGCGAAGATGCAATAACCCAAATTTCACTTCTCCAACAGGCAATGCTGTCACGATGAGGCTAATCCAAACATGGCGCCACATCATTGCAGTATACAGTAGTAGAAAAGAGTACTAAACGAACAAGTAAGTCAATAAATACTCAGATGATTAATTTAAATTGCTTTTTTACTTTCTCTACCACGTATAGTAAGTAGGGGAAGTATTGTATTCCACCCAAACATTCGATACCGAGATTTCACCGGAAATTGTATATGTTTTGAGACCCCCTGAATCCAAAAAAAGCATTTTTGGAAACATGTCTGTGTGTGTGTGTGTGTGTATGTGTGTGTCTGTGAACAGCATAATTCAGAAACGAACAGTCGGATAAGCACCAAACTTGGTATTTAGGTTCAGTATCTTCCAGAGATGCGACACGAAGGTTTTCAAGAAAATCCCCCCACCCCAGATTACCCTTTACATGGAACATTTTTCGAAAATTTTAATTTTCTCAAAAATGGCTCTAACGATTTTGATTAAAATATCATATGTTTAAGATATTTTCATGACAAATGAAATGTATATCTCGAATTTTCTGGGAATGTCTCCAAAAGTATTCTTCATTGTGAACAACTCTTGCATAACTGTTAAACCATAAGAGATAGACAAACTTTTATTACACAAGAAATGTAGATCGCGTTAAAATACACAATTTATGTCATATACATTTTTTTTGTTAAGTGAATCATTTTCGAGATATTGTTTGTTATTCCCTTCAATTTTCCAATACTTTTTCTCAAATAGGAATTCGTTATTCATTTTTTTATGTCCTGGACATGCAAAGAGAATAGAATGCTCCACATAGCAACCAGCTCTTAAAAGATTTGGCTATCGCTTAAATACTACCATATTCCCCTTGCATCTACAAGAAAATTAGCAATAAGATTAACATGAAGCATATGGAGAATAAGCGTTTGTAAAAAATAGTTTGTACAAGAGTAGAGAAAGGCATGTGAGTGTAACACATCAGATTTCTTTAAAACAGCTACAATGTTGGTCATGGTGGCTCACTTGTTAGGCGTTGACTTTCTGATCCCATGGTCGCGGGTTCAAACACGGCCCAGATCGATGGTTTTTAAGTGTGCTTGAAAGCAGCAGCCCCATGTCAGTAGATTTACTAGCATGTAAGAGAATCCTGCGGGACGAAATTCCGGCACACCGGCGGCGCTGATAGGATCCTGTCAATTGACAGCGCCTTTAACAAGCAAATTATTATTATTAAGCGATAGACAAATATTTTAAGAGCTGGTTGCTATGTGAGGGCTTTTAAATTTTGCTTTCATGACCAGGAGGAGGAGTGGGTGACGAATAAAGACTTTCAATTCGAGAAAAGTGTAAATATTAAAACTCAAGCCAATAACAAGGAATATCTCGGAAATGATTCAGCAAAATTAATTATTTTACATATAGTGTGTACTTTAACCAGATTTGTATTTTGTGTAGTAAAATTTTGTCCATTTCTTACGGTTTACTAGTTATAGCAAGTCTTTTAGAATGTAGAGGATTTCAGGAGCTACTCCCAGAAAATTCAAGATATAAATTTTATTTGTCATGCAAATATATTAAATATATGGTGCCTATTTTAATCAACTTCATTAGAGCTATTTTTGAGGAAATAAAAAATTAGAAAAGTTTTCCATGTAAATGATTGGGTTGGGAAATTTTCTTGAAAATCTTCGTGTCTCATCTTTGGGAGGTACTGAACCTAAATGCCAAGTCTGGTATTTATCCGACTTTTCGTTTTTGAGTTACGCTGTTCACATACACACCCTCGCGCTCGCACGCGGATCTTTTTCTAAAATTTTTTTTGGGGGTTGAAGGAGCCTCAAAACTTGTACTTCCGGTGAAATCTCGATATCGAGTTTTTGGTTGGCATGCAATACCTACCTTCTCTACATACTACGTACGTGGTAGAGAAAGTAAAAATCTTCTGTGTTACATTCACATACTTTCTTTACCCAAACCTAGTAAACTATTCTTACAAATGCTTATTCTTCTATCTGCTTCATATTAATCGAGATAAACATTTATAAAAATCTGATGTGTTACACTCACATGACTTTCTCTACTCTTGTACAAACTATTTTTACAAACGCTTATTCTCCATATGCTTCATGTTAATGGAGATATCGAGATGTAATCTTATTGGTAATTTTCTTGTAGATGCAAGGGAAATATGGTAGCTTTTAAGCGATAGTCAAATATTTTAACGCTGGTTGCTATGTGGCGCAATCCATTCTCTTTGCATGTCCAGGACATAAAAAAATCTGATGTGTGACACTCACATGACTTTCTCTACTCTTGTACAATCTAATTTTAAAAACACCTATTCTCCATATGCTTCATGTTAATCGAGATATCGAGATGTCAATCTTATTGGTAATTTTCTTGTAGATGCAAGCGAAATATGGTAGCTTTTAAGCGATAGTCAAATATTTTCACGTTGGTTGCTATGTGGCGCATTCCATTCTCTTTGCATGTCCAGGACATAAAAAAATCTGATGTGTTACACTCACATGACTTTCTCTGCTCTTGTACAATCTATTTTTACAAACGCCTATTCTCCATATGCTTCATGTTAATCGAGATATCGAGATGTCAATCTTATTGGTAATTTTCTTGTAGATGCAAGGGGAATATGGTAGGTTTTAAGTGATAGTCAAATATTTTAACGCTGGTTGCTATGTGGCGCATTCCATTCTCTTTGCATGTCCAGGACATAAAAAAATGAGTAACGAATTTGAGAAAAAGTATAAGTATTGGAAAATTTAAGGAAATAACAAGCAATATCTCTAAAACGGTTCACTCAACAAAAGAAATGTATATGACATAAGTTGCGTATTTTAACACGCTCTACATTTTTTGTGTAGTAAAGTTTTGTCTATCTCTTATGGTTTACCAGTTATGCAAAAGTCGCTCACAATGAAGAATACTTTTGGAGACATTCCCAGAAAATTCGAGATATACATTTCATTTCGCATGACATTATCTTAAACATATGATATTTTAATCAAAATCGTTAGAGCTATTTTTGAGAAAATTACAATTTTCGAAAAATGTTCCATGTAAAGGGTAGTCTCGAGTGGGGGGATTTTCTTGAAAACCTTCGTGTCGCATCTCTGGAAAATACGGAACCTAAATACCAAGTTTGGTGTTTATACGATTGTTCGTTTCTGAGTTATGCTGTTCACAGACACACAGACACACAGACACACAGACAGACACACAGACACACAGACACACAGACACACAGACAGACACACACACGGACATGTTTCCAAAAATGCTTTTTTTGGATTCAGCGAGTCTCAAAACATGTATTTCCGGTGAAATCTCGGTATCGAATTTTTGGGTGGAATGCAATACTTCCCCTACTTACTATACGTAGTAGAGAAAGTAAAAATGAATAACGCATTTGGAAAAAGTATAAGTATTGGAAAATTTAAGGAAATAGCAAGCAATATCTCGAAAACGGTTCACTCAACAAAAGAAATGTATATGACATAAGTTGTGTATTTTAACGCGATCTACATTTTTTGTGTAGTAAAATTTGTCTATCTCTTATGGTTTACCAGTTATGCAAAAGTCGTTCACAATGAAGAATACTTTTGGAGACATTCCCAGAAAATTCGAGATATACATTTCATTTCTCATGACATTATCTTAAACATATGATATTTTCATCAAAATCGTTAGAGCCATTTTTGAGAAAATTAAAATTTTCGAAAAATTTTCCATGTAAAGGGTAGTCTGGGGTGGGGGGATTTTCTTGAAAACCTTCGTGTCGCATCTCTGGAAGATACTGAACCTAAATACCAAGTTTGGTGCTTATCCGACTGTTCGTTTTTGAGTTATGCTGTTCACAGACACACACACAGACACACACACAGACACACACACAGACACACACACGGACATGTTTCCAAAAATGCTTTTTTTGGATTCAGGAGGTCTCAAAACGTGTATTTCCGGCGAAATCTCGGTATCGAATTTTTGGGTGGAATGCAATACTTCCCCTACTTACTATACGTAGTAGAGAAAGTAAAAAATCTGATGTGTTACACTCACATGACTTTCTCTACTCTTGTACAAACTATTTTTACAAACGCTTATTCTCCATATGCTTCATGTTAATGGAGATATCCAGATGTCAATCTTATTGATAATTTTCTTGTAGATGCAAGGGGAATATGGTAGGTTTTAAGCGATAGTCAAATATTTTAACGCTGGTTGCTATGTGGCGCATTCCATTCTCTTTGCATGTCCAGGACATAAAAAAAATGAATAACGAATTTGAGAAAAAGTGTAAGTATTGGAAAATTTAAGGGAATAACAAGCAATATCTCGAAAACGGTTCACTCAACAAAAGAAATGTATATGACATAAATTGTGTATTTTAACGCGATCTACATTTTTCGTGTAGTAAAATTTTGTCTATCTCTTATGGTTTACCAGTTATGAAAAAGTCGTTCATCATGAAGAATACTTTTGGAGACATTCCCAGAAAATTCGAGATATAAATTTTATTTGTCATCACAATATCTTAAACATATGATATTTTAATAAAAATCGTTAGAGCCGTTTTTGAGAAAATTAAAATTTTCGAAAAATGTTCCATGTAAAGGGTAGTCTGGGGTGGGGGATTTTCTTGAAAACGTTCGTGTCGCATCTCTGGAAGATACTGAACCTAAATACCAAGTTTGGTGTTTATCCGACTCTTCGTTTTTGAGTTATGCTGTTCACAGACACACAGACACACAGACAGACACACAGACACACAGACACACAGACAGACACACACACGGACATGTTTCCAAAAATGCTTTTTTTGGATTCAGTGAGTCTCAAAACATGTATTTCCGGTGAAATCTCGGTATCGAAATTTTGGGTGGAATACAATACTTCCCCTACTTACTATACGTAGTAGAGAAAGTAAAAATTTATTACACATTTCCTTGTAGGTACAATGGGAATAGATGGTTACGGTGCGTTTAAGCCTTAGTCAAATCATTTAAGGGCTGGTCGCTATGTGGGGGTTTTGAAATTCCATAGGAAAAAATAATAACGACTTACCATTTGAGAAATTTGAAACTAATCTCGGAAATGGTTAACACCACATAAATAAAACAAACAAAAAATGTGACAAGAATTGTGTGCTGTAATTTTTTTTGTAGTAAGATGTTATCTATCTCTTACGGTTTATCATGTATACAAGTCGTTCGAATAAAGAGGACTTCAAAAGCTATTCCCAAAACATTCAAGATATACATTTCATTTCTCATGAAAATATGTTAAACAAATGGTATTTTAGTCAAAATCATTACAGTCATTTTTTAGAAAATCCAACATTTTCATGCAAAACGTAGTTTTGGGTGGGGGGATTTTCTTGAAAATCTTCGTGACAGATTCTTGGAAGATGCTGAATCTAAATACCAAGTTTGGTATTTAACATATTTTTCGTTTTTGAATTATGCTGTTCACACACACATACACACACGCACTCACGTGTATTTCCGGTGAAATCTCGGTATAGAATTTTTTGGATGGAGTATAAGACTTCCTCTACTTACTGTAAGTACATATTAGTAGAGAAATTAAAAATATGCGTAGTTTATATCGTTTGAGTTTGATGCATCACTATCTTTATCCTGTCCCGAAGCACTTTCCAAGAAAATAAATTGTAAAATGAAAATCATGTCATTTACAAAATGCCCCATGTGATGAAAAATCGAACAGTTGAACCTTTTGATGTCTGCATGTTATTTAACGAATATAGTTCCTTAGATTTTGTGCAACACAAAACATTTCTTGGTGTAAAAAACAATCAAAGTACGTCATACTTAATGTTTTAAAAAAAATTGTGTGTTAAATTATTAAAAACCTAAATCCATAACTACAATTGTAATCAAGCAACGACTCATCTTCACAAAATCTATCTTCACAAAACATATACTGAGGATCTGAAAGAAATTCGACAAACAAGGATATCCGCTCAACCGTGACCTTCTTCCTGTGTGCGACCTTTGCAGATCCAACCTCACAGTCATCTTGTTACAGCCTGCCGTCGCTATGTACAACACAGAGAAAGATGTGACATCCCCAGAGGTCCTAAATTCAGCACAACAAAGAATTTAAACTTTATGAAAGCGACAAAATTGTATAACAATGTATACCACAACTATCTAGAGAATTCAATGTTGTATGTACCTACTATTACTGTTTAAAATATGTATTTTCACTGTAATCATGTTCTGTATTCTAAAGTAGTCCCGATATGACTTTATAGTTGAAGAGACAATAAAGAATAAAGAATAATAATAATAATAATAATAATAATAATAATAAGAAGAAGAATACTAGAAAATCGATCTTAAAACCCGCAACAGAATATTGGTTCTACGATGTTTGAGGATTTTTTCTACGAACATTAAAAAGAAACTGAACTATATATGGAATAATAGAAAATTAGGCTACATATAAATAATTATATGAAGCAGTGATGAAAGTGGTGTTCTATTTATTGCAGTAATTTACTTTTTCAATTCACTCACTCGACTCTGTCACGCTGAAGATGGGAAGGATGCTTCCCGAAAACGTTCGTGACCAACAACAAAATTGTATAACAATGTATAGCACAATTATTTAGAGAATTTAATGTTGTATGTACTATTACTGTTTAAAATATTGTATTTTCATTATAATGATGTTCTGTATTCTAAAGTAGTCTCGACATGACTTTAAAGTTGAAGCTACAATAAAGAATATATTATAATGATGATGATGATGATGATGATAATAATAATAATAATAATAATAATAATAATAATAATAATAATAATAATAATAATAATAATAATAATAATCAGAGCCGAGTGACATGATTTAAAAAATCGACCAGTAAATTACTACAAGGCGACATATACGAGAGTTTGTAGGAACTTGTGTGTGTGTGTATGTGTGTGTGTATGTGTGTGTATGTGTGTGTGTGTGTGTGTGTGTGTGTTATATCTCAGATTTTCCATTCTCTGCAAGAAAATTTGCACATCATCATTATGTTCATCTTGAAACAGTAACTTTCTTATTCTATCCACTACTGGAATATACTAAAACGGCTTAAGGTCATCGCTACTGCTTTACTTTTTCCTTTCCTTTTTTTATATTTTCGTTCTAGTTCATTCGTCATTTCGTCCATTTGTGTCGTATCTAAACGAACATAAAGTTTACCATTAGTCAGTCCTTCAAAGATAACCTAATGTGAAAGCAGTAACAATTGAAGGTCTCTGTGATAACGAAACACAGTCGCATTTATCAACTAGTAAGTATTTCAGTATCTGTATTTTTTACTCGCCTACAAATTTCATTATTCTCTGTCGACCTTCGAACAATTGCCCTTGCAAACTAGGCCAAAATTAGATACACTTGCCAGTTAGTTTTTACAGTCTACATTTGTTAAATCCACGAACGATGCATAATTGCCTTGTACGCTATAAGATTCCTTGATTTTTATTCCATTTCCATATAGGATGACTTTAACCGAGCGAGATGGCTCCGGGGTAACTTGTGGGGTTCGGATTCGGGAGGTCCCGGGTTAGATTCCCACTCTGAACTTGGGTTTTTCGTGGCTTTCCCTTGTCGTCAGGCGAATTCTGGGGTGATTTCTCGTCTACCTTGATTTCCTCTCCTCATTTCCTTCTTAACTTTCAGGTATGCTTCTAGGTTTCTTGGCGTACGACATACTGGACAGATGGCGCGGCTGCTTGCTCAAAGGAAAGAGTATTCCCCGTGGATGCTAGAGGGCTGCTTGGTCGATGGGTCGTTCATCGCCCTCTCTTGACAGTTCAAGAAGCGGGACGGGTCTTAGAGCCTGGAAGTGTTAGGGACTTCCCGCGTCTCTGTAGCTTGCCTGCCTTCGGCTGTAGCACCCTGTGATTCCTTAATTTCATCCCTTCTTCCTGGGGGGTGGTAGCCACAATAGATCTATGTAGGTCGCAGTGCGTGAGGTATCCCCCCTCCGTTGTATAACCTAACCTAACCTAGGATGACATCTTAGTTATTTATGTATAGGTACGCAAAATTTTAGCGGTCGAATCCAGTGTTCCCGGGCGAGGCATAAGTCGACTCTGTTATACAGGCTGAGCCAAAAAACTACGAACCAGCGCGGTGTTTTTCCTGTCCGCGTCCTCGGCGCTAGTTGCTGTCTGCCGCTATCGTAGAAAGGCGCGGATGAAACCATACAACATTTTTTTTAAGTTTCCCCTGAGATTGAAATCGCAGGGTTAGGTCGGGAGACCGAAGGGGCCACAAATCTCTACTAATAATTCTGTCCTCAAATACACTTTCAATTTTTCTCATCGAAATATTGGTGAATAAGCTGTTGCAGAGTCTTGTTAAAAAAAAAGGCAAAATCAAGCTCCCTGGCTGTTAATTCTCTAAAAAAAGGGGGGGGGGGGCAAAATTGTATTCACATATGTACGGGCTTCAACTGTTGACTCGAAAAGAATTGGCGAGTAATGGATAGTGTCCTAAAGAGGTGCCAAAAATGTATGGGCTACGATGGTGACCCGTTTCGGCATTTCCTTTCATAAAGTTGGTAAGTAAAACCTTTAAGAGTAGTTTTAAAAATGTTGTATGGTTTCATCCGCGCCTTTCTATAATAGGCAGACGGCAACGAGCGCCGAGGAGTGGACAGGAAAAACACCGCACAGGCGGTTCGTAGTTTTTTAGGCTCTCCCTGTAGTATATTGCGATACAAGTGTGGTAAGTGGATCATTGGAGAACGAGGAAGAAATTTCCCAACGCACTTAATGTGTGTTTATTTCATACTATTTTTCAACGATAGTGAATAATAGAAATATGCCTTACTCAAAAATAACATTAATAATTCACTAATAGCTGTTGCACATAATGGTTCTAATAGCAAGGTCACTAACATTAATCTTGGTGGCAAAGTGGCGATCGATTATTCACCCCTGATTATTGAGCTTAAAAAATTAACAACCTGCTCATACCTAGTTGCTGCTTGAAATAAAGAGTAAGTAAATATTAACAAATAAAAAGGAAGTAAAGCTCCAGGTAAGATTTGAATAGTAAAACTCAATTATCAAACATAATTATATTCTGTGTCTGCAATAATAAATACACCAAAAGTTAGGGGATTTAGTATATTTCATACACTACGTAAAGTAGAATGGACAAAACTCGCACTTAGGTTGCCAGCACTGAAAATAGGATATTCAAATTTCCACCATGATGGAATGAATGGGAAGCGCATAAAAATATTACCGTCGAAAAAAAATTGCATGCGTGATGCATATAATATTCATTCGTTCATTATCTGTTTACCCTCCTCTTATGTAGGACTTACACCCCCCAGGACTTACAGGCGGGTGCCTGGGGTCAGAGGCCCGTCGAGGAGCAGACACTCATGGATCAGACAGAACATCCAGGATGGGTGATCAGCCCGAAGCCTGGTATGGGATGAAAGAAGTAGATGAAGCGAAATGTCGGTGAAATGGATGAAAGGAAAGGTGATGATGGAGCAGTTGGTGGAATGAATGGCGGGGGAAACCGGAGAACCCGGAGAAAACCTGCCCAGACGCCGCTTCGTCCACCACAAATCCCACATGCAGGTCCCTGGGATTGATGCCGGTCCGCCTCGGTGTGTTCAATACCAAACTTAGTATTTAAGTTCAGTATCTTCTAAAAGAGTGTCACGAAGTGTTTCAAAGAAAACCCCCAAACTCCAATTTAGATGATAAATTTTTATAATTTTTTACTTTTTCAAAATGGCTCTAACGATGTTGATTAAAATATGTATTTAAGACATTTACATGACAAATAAGATGTATATCTGCAATTTTCAGGGAAAAGACTGTGTAAGCCTATTCATTCTGAATTACTTCTGTCTGGTAAACCGTAAGAGACAAAATCTTACTATACAAAAAATGCAGATCTGTTAAAGCACACTTTTTATGTGAAATAAAAATTATTGTGGTGTCGATATTGGTTTGAATTTTCAAATATACTTTTTCAGGTGGCAAGTCCACATTTTTCCCCCCGCGGTTATGCAAAGAGCAGGGAATACTAAATCTATCACATAGCGACCCACTACCCACTCTTTAAAAATCCGTCTATCGCATTAACCTAATTTATCCTTATACCTTCGATGAAATGTGTACACGTTTATCTGGATTAACAAGGAGTACTTAGAAGAATAAGCTTTGTTTGTAGACGAGTGAGTAGAGAAGGATACGTGAATGCGACAAAAGACTTTTTTATTTCTTATCGTTTAACTTCATTTATTTTATTTTCCTGGAGTAGTCACGCAGCCTCTGGGAAACTCTGGTCTACATATTACTCCTATTAGTTTGGTTCTAGGCAGAGGTATGTAGGTATTATTGAAGGAATGAGACCAGGGCAGTGACATTTGTGAACCCAACCCCAGTGTGAGAGCAGACAACACATTCCAAGACATCAGGAAGGACCTTGAAGATGTTTCCCATCATAACATCCATCACTCCTTCTTCATCCTTTGTCTATCTGGGGAACAAGAAGCTGACATTCCTGAACTGCACCTGTAGAGAGAACACAAGAGTTAACCTGAATGTCTGTCCCTCGTACTTCTCTGGAATAATCTATAAAAAGTAGGCTTACGGTAATGAACTACGAAGTATTCAAAGAAACCCAAATATAATACGATATAGGTTTACGAATAACACATATGTAGCATTAAAATGTTCTCTTGTGAACATTCAAACGTTTAGTCTTTAGCATTTACACGTGCTGTAGTCTAGATTTGACCCTCAGGTACAGTTTACTCTTCTCTTCTTTATTTGTATCAATTTATTAGCATGGCTAGCTAATGAATGAATGTCATCAAACAGTAGGTATATGGTCTTCTTGCAAAACCTTATCTTTTAGAGCATCCCTTAAGATAGAAATCTATAGGGGCAAGATCCAGAGATATTGGTGGTCATTTAGTTAATTTCTTCGTCCTGTTCATTTGTTTGGAAATTCTTCGGCTCTTGCACAATTGATGCTTAGTGAGCAGGAGCTCCATTTGGCTGAAGATAGAACTCATCATTACATTGTCCACCCGTAATACTTCTTCTTTAACATTGTAGGACTTACACCCTTAAAGACCAAGCGAGATGGCTCCACAGTGTCGTATGAGGTTCGTATTTGGGAGGTTCCGGGTTCGATTCCCGGTGATCGCCCACTCTGACCATCGGGTTTTTCATGGTTTTCCCCTGGTCGCCAAGGTGAATGCTGGGATGGTATATTCTACCACGATTTCTCCTTTTCCCCATTTCCTCTCATATCATCTCCATTTCATTTTTCAGGTGTGCTTTTAAGTCCTACGATGCTGACGGTGCCGGGCAGATGACGTGGATGAATGCGCATTGGAAATATTTCTCCCCGTAAACGCCAGAGTGAGCCTGTTTGGGTCGCTGCGTCGCCCTCTTGGGATTCCTCGCTAGTGGTGCGGGGTGTTCAAACTGGGAATGTTAGGGACTTCTGCGCGTATCTGTGGACCTGTGTGCTTGCGGACCTGGGACCTCCTACGACACCTTCACCTCATCCGTGCCTCCTGTGGCTGTAGCCACAATAGATGATGGTTGCAGTGAGCGAGGTGTTCCCCTCCGATAAACACATCCTACGTCCTATGCCCCAAGGACTTACAAGCAACTCTGGATCATAGCATATCCAGGATGGGCGATCAGTCCAATGCTTGGTATGGCAGTAAAGAAGAAAGAAATGAGATGCAGTGATGAAAGGGATTATAGGCAAATTCGCGGATAAATTTATCCAACTTAGCATTCCCTAGCGACCGAGGAAAATTGCGCAAAAATCTTCGATCAGATTGGTCGGAGGTTTAAACCCGAAACCGAATGCGGGTCTGCATAAGAGAGAAGTAATATGATATAGTCATTATTTAGCAACTGGGGAAGTAAAATACCATTCGGATCTGCTTATAACCGCACGTTAGGTATAAGCTACTTATTCCAAAACATTTTAATAAACCTTATGCAAGAATGTTCTGTTGTATTTCCTCTGTATTTTGCAATAAAGCTAATTATCACTAAATAATTGTTTCTAAAAGAGAGAAAATTGTGTCCAGTGTAGCATCATAAATTAGTCAACAGTACTTTTTAATTAACAATTGAGGGTATTTTTCTCGGATGGTTATCGACCATGCGTCATTTCCAAAATGTTTAACTTGATGTCCTGGTTGTGGGAAATCTTTAGTAATTTCGTCTCCTGTAATTATATGAAAACTCGGTAGGGTTATTAAGACAATGCATGCGTGATTTTTTTTTCAGTTTTATTATACTTAGGTATAACTTGGAATTTCACCCTACATAATTGGTGTTTTCTTCTTCTTCTTTCCGTATTTACTCCCCTCGTATGCAGACTTACACCCCGCACTTACAAGCGGGTGCCTGGGGTCAGAGGTCTGTCGAGGAGCAGACACTTTGGATCAGATAGAATATCCAGGATGGGTGATCAGCCCGAGACCTGGTATGAGAGTGAGGAAGTAGATCATATGAAGTGATGGTGAAATGGGTGAAAGGAAGGGCAACGATGGAATGAATGGCGGGGGAAACCGGAGACCCCGAAGAAAATCCACCCAGACGCCGCTTTCTCCACCACAAATTCACATGTGGGTCTCTGAGATCGTCTTGGTAAGAGGCGAGCGGTCTATCCACTCGGCCACGGATAGTTAGTGTTTTAATATAAAAAAGTTTAAAGCCATAAATGGCTATTTAATTGATTCTGCACCATTTAGGTAAAGCACCGCGTTGAACTTTAAACTACATTTTTCTCAGTTTTTTTCTCGACATTTTTCACTTTCAAAAAACATTCTTCTGGCAGATTGGATACCTGTAGAAACTATTTTGACGGTCTGTGGGTTATAACGGGCCAGAACGGAAAGAATGGAAATATTTCACGTTTTGGTGAGCAGAAGATTCGGTTAACGGTCACGTTTGTAGCTCTGAGTACAATTCAACAAAGGACGCTTCACTTCTTTACGAAGTTAGAAACTGATGCAGTGAATAAACCATACATATTCAAGTTGCTTGGCTTGTAGCATGCCCCTTTCAAGGGTTAACTTTACATGGTAAAGTAAACAAAGAGCTCCATACTATTTTGTGTACATATGTTCAAACGGCCACAAATTAAAATTTAAACATTCTTATATTTCTGTTCGTTTTGTCAAAATGTGCAACAATTGCACAATGGCTACTGTTCTCTCTCTCTCTCGCTCTCTCTTAGTCTAGAATAGACTGCAGTAGAAATTCCTTGTAATAAACGTCCTTTTCCTCTTCTGGTTTTCAAAGAAACGTTTAAAATGTGCAGTAGTTCCATTTATTTAAAATAACTTTTTTGTGGCATCAACCATTTCGAAGATAACCTTTATTATTAGTTTGAATTTTGAAATACTTTGTCAATTTTTAAAAGTGCTGTTGCTATTCAGTTTTTCTCACGATGCCCTGGAAAGACCATGAAATTTTAATGCCGACTGATCCGCTTTTAAATATTTCACTTCACTTCGGTCTCCTGTAACTAAAACGAAATGTGAAATAAAATTCATTATGAAACAGTTTTTCTCCATTAACGTAAAGTCGATAGAAAAAAAATCTGATGTGTTACACTCACATGACTTTCTCTACTCTTGTACAAACTATTTTACAAACGCTTATTCTCCATATGCTTCATGTTAATGGAGATATCGAGATGTTAATCTTATTGGTGATTTTCTTGTAGATGCAAGGGGAATATGGTAAGTTTTAAGCGATAGTCAAATATTTTAAGCGCTGGTTGCTATGTGACGCATTCCATTCTCTTTGCATGTCCAGGACATAAAAAAATGAATAACGAATTTGAGAAAAAGTGTAAGTATTGGAAAATTTAAGGGAATAACAAGCAATATCTCGCAAACGGTTCACTCAACAAAAGAAATGTATATGACATAAATTGTGTATTTTAACGCGATCTACATTTTTCGTGTAGTAAAATTTTGTCTATCTCTTATGGTTTACCAGTTATGAAAAAGTCGTTCATAATGAAGAATACTTTTGGAGACATTCCCAGAAAATTCGAGATATACATTTTATTTGTCATGACAATATCTTAAACATATGATATTTTAATCAAAATCGTTAGAGCCGTTTTTGAGAAAATTAAAATTTTCGAAAAATCTTCCATGTAAAGGGTAGTCTGGGGTGGGGGGATTTTCTTGAAAACCTTTGTGTCGCATCTCTGGTAGATACTGAACCTAAATACCAAGTTTGGTGTTTATTCGACTCTTCGTTTTTGAGTTATGCTGTTCACAGACACAGACACACAGACACACAGACAGACACACACACGGATATGTTTCCAAAAATGCTTTTTTTGGATTCAGTGAGTCTCAAAACATGTATTTCCGGTGCAATCTCGGTATCGAAATTTTGGGTGGAATACAATACTTCCCCTACTTACTATACGTAGTAGAGAAAGTAAAAATATCGAAGGTGTAACATTCACATGCCTTTCTCTACCCTCTATCGCTTATTAGTGGGTTTACGAATTATTACTACGAAAGTTTATTTTCCTTCCATTCATTTTAATTGAGATAAAATCTCCTGGAAAGAGCTGCATTACACATCTCGTTATAGATACAAAGGGAATAGTGACAGTCAAATGTTTTAGACTGGACGCTCCAGGTTAAAATTCCATACTCTCTCAATAACATCGGGAGAAACAGCTGAAAATCGATAGGACTTCAAAAGAATGGCTAAGTATTGAACAGCTTGAACCATTAATAACGGATGTCCTGGAAAAATTAATGTTGTCACAAAAAAAAGTTATTTGAAATAAATTGTATGATTTAAAAACATCTACATTTGTTTGTGGAGTACATTTTCGTGTATCGCTTAACGTTTACTAGCAATGCAAGATTATATACATTTCGTTCCGAATGAAGAGGACTTCACAAACTATTCCCCAAAAAATCAAAATACCTGTATATTTTATCATGTAAATAGCGTTTTTTTTTTGTTTGTTCCATTTATACCCCGCCATTCTTGACACAGTCTGGGTACCACTACTATATGTCGTCTTTCAAAACTTCAATAGAGTACCTATATACACATACGAATACATGGTGTTTTCAAGCAGACACGACCACTTGCAGTACTTATTATTATATTAAAAGAAAAGGAGGACAATAAATATTCTATACACTGAGACCAGATGTGATCTATTGTGCTTCCCTTCATTTAATCTCCTAAGATCTTTGCCTCCTTCGCAAGTTCTGCAGATCTCTTAGTATGCACTTCTTGAAATCCTTGCAATTGCATGATTTTTTTTAAGTTCCATTTATACCCTGTCTTTAACTGCATGTCTTATTGGCGGCCTTTGGAACTTATTGTCTGTTGTCAATGGTGTTAACTCGTGTAACTCTTGTCGTTGGGTTTTTTTTCACTTTGGTTTTTAATCATTAGATCATACACACATCCTCCCAGACTCTGGGGAGGATAAGAAATAATCTTGGCTAGAGGAAAAATTCCCATCCCCAGCCAGTAATCGAACCCAGGACCCCCAGCACAACAGGCAGGTGTTCTACCGACTGAGCTACGGAGCAGGATTTTCTGATTAAGTATTTAACTTTAAGAACCGTAAGAACTTCACAGTCACACAGCAAATGAGTTACTGTTTCACTTACCCTACTGCATCTTGTACATATGGGACATTCCATGTGAAAATGAACGGCAAAGCCATCGTATTTTTGTTTCCATTGTTAAGTTTTCCTATTAATAAGGGATGCTAAGGAAAGCATATTTATAAAATATTAGCATCTAAAACCCAAAGGTTGTCACGTTATTGGACGATAAATGTATCATATTAATTCATTTTGCCGAATTTTAAGTGCGTATAGCTCCGGAACACTTTACTTCAGAATATTGTACCAAATCTCATTTTGTAGATAAAAGTTCGTATTCCATTACAACATATACTAATTATTTTTATAATATTCACAAAATCTACTTTTTTAAGCGTCGTCGGAATTTTATAAAACTAAAACATTAGATTCAGAATGCTCCATCGTGTCATTAAAAGAAGCCGGCAATGTTGATAAAGTAGTAATGTTAGGGTGTACGTAATTATAACACAAAAAGTGAATGAACGGCGTGATTTACGTGGTTGATGCATGATGATCACCAAGCGCTCTGTGAATATGTGAGGAAATACCCAGAACCGCGCACACTTAGTAAGCGTTCTCATTGTTTAACCTTATGCACAGCAGCTTGCTTGACCTTCAGCTCAAAACAGACGCACGAGAACGACCATGAGCACGTGTTTTACTACTCCCGTGCATAAAATAATTTAATTCTTTAATTATTTTAGACGAATACTTATCTGTCACCACTACAATAAAATATATGTTTGGTTGTGTTTAAATTAAGGAATCTTGCCATATATAATGCAATTATTTTTCTTAATCCGTCACCGCATACACTTGAAATAAATAGAAATTTTTTTCGCTTAAATGAAAATAAGAATAACATGTTTACTTATCCGTGTGTAACTAAAGTTTAGGGAATCAAAATAAAGCTCGATTTAAGTAATTAGATTTAAAGGTTTCAGAGTTATAACAGATTGAAATTGGGAATTTCAGGAAGATACGACATATTTGAACAATTTTAATTGCAAAACTGTAATGCACTTGATGAATTTTAAGAGTTTTCATAAAGTATTATATCGCGCCTGTCTCCAAATACAAAAAGTTTCAAGTAAAAACTGCAAGCTCGATTTTCCTTCTATATCGGACGATTTGAAATGAAATGTCCCATACCTGATCGAACTGCTTTGCCAATTTTGTAGAGACAGCGTCCTGTTAAAAAACCAACTGCAGTTCCACCCATTTTAAGCAGTGATTGTGTCCTGCTTTGTATTATCTCTTTGATTAGAGCCCTGGAGTGCTGTGTCCTGATAAAGATTTCCAGTATACATTGTGTGTTTTCGGGGTCAGGAAAAATTCTACCCTGGACTACTCTACAGGATAAACCAAGTTTAGGTTTGGGACCTACAAAAAGATTCTCTCATTTCAAGCCAAAATTATATTGTGAATGTCTTAACGTGGACGGAAGAATCAGTTACAACAAAATAACTAAATATCTACATGGTACTTGACAGAATCTTAAAGCTGTAGTTTCTGTATTTATCAAAACTAATTTTTTCTCTTCTGTGTAAGTTGTCTGTGCCCTCTCTGGAAATTTTGACACATTCTGGTACCATCACTGTATGCCGTGACTCGAAACTTTAACATGGTACGAGGGCAGTCCCAGAAGTACCCGACCTGACGTATATATAGCGGCTGTTGTTTCAAACAAATGATTATGGTAGAAAGTACCACCCTTATAAAGCTTAAATTTGAAGTTTAATGATGCCACGTTGTTTAGTAATTGTTTGGCAGCCATTAATAGTGAACTCTCTCAACGAATTTGTAAACATGGATAAAACTGGCCATCGTTATGTGATACAATACTCTCATTTGAAAGATTTTAGTCCAACTAATATTAAAACTGAGCTAGATTCTACTCTGGGGGAGTCTGCTCCTTCGTTTACAACAGTAAAATTATGGTGGCAGAGTTTAAGCGAGGCCGCACGAGCTGCCAAGTTGAACATCGCAGTGGTCGACCAAATGAGGTGACCACGCCAGAAATTGTGAAGAAAATCCAGGAAATGGTATTGGATGACCGTCGACTGAAAGTGCGCGAGCTAGCAGACATCGTAGACATTTCAAAAAGTGCTGAATATCGCATACTAACTGAAAATTTAGACATGAGAAAGCTGTGCGCAAGATGGGTGCCGCGTTTACTCACAATGGAAGAAAAGCAGCATCGTGAGAATGTTTCAATCGAGTGTTTCGCGATGTTTCGCTGCAATAAAGCCGAGTTTTTGCGTCGATTCATACCTATGGATGAAACATGGGTCCATTACTTCACACCTGAGACTAAGGAACATTCAAAACAGCGGAGCGAAAGAGAAGAATCGGTTCCAAAGCAGGCAAAGACAGTTCCATCTACAGGCAAGGTCATGGCGTTAGTTTTCTGGGATGCGCGTGAAATAATTTTCATTGATTATCTTCAAAAAGGAAAATCAATCAATGGCGAGTATTATGCAAACTTATTGCAGCATTTGAATGATGAAATCAAGCAAAAACGGCCGCATTTAGCGAAAGAGAAGGTTCTGTTTCATCAAGACAATGCACCAGTTCACACATCCACTGTCGCTATGGCCAAAATCAATGAGTTAAAGTTCGAATTGCTTCCTCATGCACCCTATTCGCCAGACTTAGCCCCCTCTGATTATTTTCTGTTTCCAAAGTTGAAGAAATGGCTTGGTGGTAAAAGATTTGCCAACAGTGAAGAGGTGGAGTTTGCAGTTGGTGGCTATTTTCTCACTATAAACAGAGTATCGAAGCTATTGAGCATCGCTGGGAAAAGTGTATCGAATTGAAACGAAACTATGTAGAGAAATAATCATGTTTTTCCCAAAATGTTTGTTTTTTTCTTTGTTAGTTCGGGTACTTCTGGGACAGCCCTCGTATATACATATATGAAGCAGGCTGTTTTCAAGCAGACTCGACCACTTGCAGTAAAAACGTTGGTTAACCGCTGCAGGCTTCCCTTTAAGGAGCACTTGCCTATTGTGGAGCATATTAACATATGGCCGGTCTTCTCCTATTATGGTCTACTTTATTATACCAGCTTATTAAGTTCCAGCGTACACCAGAGGGTGCTCTTCACCATAATAACCCTCTCTAAGGGAAGTGGGAGTTTCTTATTTTGAATACTATATTTTATCCTTTAACTAAACGAAATTATGGACCTTTAATACTCTCTTTAAGAATGAAGTATAATATACACCATTAAGTGACCACTCTGCGGGAAAAACATTTCTTATTCATATGACTTTATCTGACTACTATCGTTTATTTTTAAATAGCTTCCACAAACTATTCTTACGAAAGCTTATTCTTCTATCACTTCAGGTTAATCCAGAGAATTTTCATTACACATTTTGTTAGAGATAGAAGGGGGATACAGGAAACACAATCGATAGACACATGTTTAAAAGCTAGTCGCTGTATGCTGGCCTTGACATTCCATTCACGTTCCATGACATTGGAGAAACTTCTGCATAGCGTCAGCACTTTTAAAAATGACAAAAACATTGAAAAATTCAAACCAATAACACATATCTCAGAAATGGCCATTGTCACAAACACAGATATTTTAGAGAGGTCTACATTTGTATGTAGTACGCTTTTGTCTATCTCATGGTTTATAAAAAATACTTTCTGAATGAAGAGGACTTCGCAGGCTATTCCCAGAAAACTCAAGATGTAAGTTTTATTTGTCAAGTAAATATCTTAAATATATGGTATTTTAATCAAAGTCGTTAACGAAAACATCTCCATGTAAAGGATAGTTTGGTTAGGGGATTTTCTGAAAATCTTCATGTCGCATCCTTGGAAGATACTGAACTTGAACACCAACTTTATGTTTTTATTTATGGACGCTCTTTAACTGCTATGGTCCTTAGTGTCCCATTGTATATTGGGCGTGAAAGACCGGTAATTTTGCTCAGATGCGTCTTTGTCAGGCTTGAGGTTCTTTTACGTGCCGTAAATCTATCACACGTGACCATCGGCTTTACTTCCCTTCCGAAAGGAGCCATGCTAAGGATTTTTACGCCCGAAAAAAATCCATCGCCCACCGCGGTTCGAACCCGCGACCTCGGAAACTAGAGGCTTGCATGGTATACACTACACCACGGAGAATACCAACTTTAGTATTTATCCAACACTTCGACTATGAGTTATGCTGTTCACACATGCACGCGCACGCACACATCTACACGCATACATATTTAAATGCCTTTTTTGGCTTCTGGGGTCCTAAAACATGTATTTGCGGTGAAATGTTAACATCCAATTTTTAGTTGGAACTCAATACTTTCTCTACTTGTAGGTGCTAGTAAAAGGTGCCCTGTCTGAAAGGAAAGAAGGATACTATTAGAAGCCCCGCGGCTTGATTTGGATAACTAGAAGATTTATAAACGACAGTTCAAGAAAGACAAGCTGGGGAATAATCATGTAACAGCTAGGTATTGGATGAATGTTATGTATCTAATTTATTCCTCCATGTACTAAACAAACGGAAGACAGCGAAACAAACGACAATCGTAGACTCGATGCGCCATATCGGGCAGCAGTACACACGTTACATATATTACTTTCTCTACTACGTATAGTAAGTAGGGGAAGTATTGCATTCAACCCAAAAATTCGATACCGAGATTTCACCGGAAATACACGTTTTGAGACCTCCTGAATAAAAAAAAAAGCATTTTTGATAACATGTCCGTGTGTGTGTCTGTGTGTGTGTGTGTCTGTGTGTGTGTGTGTCTGTGTGTGTCTGTGAACAGCATAACTCAAAAACGAACAATCGGATAAGCACTAAACTTGGTATTTAGGTTCAGTATCTTCCAGAGATGCGACACGAAGGTTTTCAAGAATATCCCCCCACCCCAGACTACCCTTTACATGGAAGATTTTTCGAAAATTTTAATTTTCTCAAAAATGGATCTAACGATTTTGATGAAAATATCATATGTTTAGGGTAATGTCATGAGAAATGAAATGTATATCTCGAATTTTCTGGGAATGTCTCCAAAAGTATTCTTCATTGTGAACGACTTTTGCATAACTGGTAAACCATAAGAGATAGACAAAATTTTACTACACAAAAAATGAAGATCGCGTTAAAATACACAACGTATGTAATATACATTTCTTTTTTTGAGTGAACCGTTTTCGAGATATTGCTTGTTATTTCCTTAAATTTTCCAATACTTATACTTTTTCTCAAATGCGTTATTCATTTTTTTTTGTCCTGGACATGCAAAGAGAATGGAATGCGTCACATAGCAACCAGCGTTAAAATATTTGACTATCGCTTAAAAGCTACCATATTTTCCTTGCATCTACAAGAAAATTACCAATAAGATTGTCATCTCGATATCTCGATTAACATGAAGTAGATGGAGAATAAGCGTTTGTAAAAATAGTTTGTACAAGGGTAGAGAAAGTCATGTGAGTGTAACACATCAGATTTTTTTGGATTTGTTTTCTTTCAAATTTCTTCTTCTTTCTTTTGCTTTGCTTGTTATATTTTCTTATTTCTCCCTTCTTTTCTGATGTTAGACAGTTAACCATCTGTTTTATAGCCCATTCTATTTGTTGCCGTAACAGCTGCTGCCACATGATTAGCTCGTTTTCCCATACCGCCTCTCAACAAAAACACCTAGTTTGCAAAGAGCTCGCATCTTCACATGAAGAACATAATAACTTGGCGCATCTTTGATGTGATACATGCGTATCGCTTTTAGCACTTAATTCTGAAGTGGAGGCTGTTTTTTGTTCCGCTGTCTGGAACAATACGCGAGAGACGCGCTTCAGCGAACATCAACTGTTTAATGTACCTTCTCGTGAACACGGTAATTATCATTCTGGCGGTGAATAATGCTGTAATGGACTCTCTTGGAAGTAACTTGTAGGGTTGAGGCGTGATATATGATCGTCTATAACCATTAAAACAACTCGTGAAGCGCTGTGTGTATAAATTATGTAATTATTACAAGTAATATCACAAGAGGTTTTAAGATTATGGAGTAAGTTCACAGTTGCGTAGAAGTAGAGAAGATATCTTCAATAATATTAGGAGTTGATAGTTTTAGGTAATTTAATTGAGGTAAACGAATGCTTGTTATCATGATAATTATTTCGAGACCGAAAGTCGAACATTAGTTTCAAAGCTCAATTAAATTACCCAAGAAAAATTGTCGGTGTGGGTGGCTCAGTTGGTTAGACGCTGGCCTTCTGATCTCAAGGTCGCGGGTTCCAACCCGGCCCAGATTTTTTGTTTTTAACTGTGCTTAAAATCGACAGCCCCATGCCAGTGGATTTACTGGTATGTAAATGAACTCCTGCTGGACGAAATTCCGGCACATCAGCAGCGCTGATATAATCCTGGCAATAGACAGAGTATTAACAAAAAAAAGCTTATTTATGTAAGAGGGAGATTCGTAAAACAATTACAATCCCAGAACATTTTTTGTGCCTTTAGCATAAAAATAGAAGTGATCTTAAAATGTATTCCATACCACCTTTTTGTTTCTTTTTGTATTATGCGGCGTTAGATCTTGTACCGCTTCATTTATACTCTGAATTCGCAGATCACCAAGGGCGGTATTCATAGTCGATCTTGCTCCGGACCAACTTGCTACTTCCGGCGGATTTACAGCGGGCCATCGATTTTCTTATTCATAGACCGGAACTTGGATTGTTCCGAGGATCAAAGGCCTTGGTCCAACTAAATTTTGGTCTACCTCAAAGGGGTAGCTTAAAGGCAGATCATCTTTACAGAAATGGATAACTATGAAATGATGGACATGGCTGCTGTGCGTAGAATTTGCGAAATGAGCTGGTGTAGTAAAACTATCTACCAAAGTTAGACATAATTGAAAAGTATGACGACCTAAACTTCAAAACAAATACAGATTTAGTAAAGCAAAAGTTAGAAGCCTGATAAAACTGGTTCATCCTAACCCACATATATGACAGAGATGATAACCGAGGCTTGAGTACCTTAACTGATACGCAAATGTTAATAGCACTTCTGTATTACGCAAGAGAAGGGTATCAAGAAAACACTACTGACCTTAGTAAGCGTCAGTATGCCGCATTATAACTAATGTCTCATGTTCATTGCTAGACTTCCCTTCGTTAAACTGGAATTACAATGAACTTTACGTAACATGACGGGACGTAACGCGAAGTTAAGAAATACTGCTAAAGTAAAGGTCTAATTAGGATGCAATCCTTATTGATTGTTCTTTTATTACTTCATACTACTGCTTCACACCGATTGGTTCTAATTACCATGCGACATTAAACTTGGCGTAACGGGAAGGAAAATTTGTTACTGCCAAATTCTTAAGTTACGTCGCGTTAAATTAAGTCACGGTAAGGCAAACCTAAATAGCTCCAATACAGAGTGTGAGGCCTTCACCTTACGTCGCATTGAGTTAAGTCACTTAGGTTAAGTTCAAAGTAATTCAGGCTTTACTTACGTTTTCCCGGCGTGGAAAGTAGGATTAAAATTTCCGGAAGGTTTATGATATATCAAGATTTCTTCTGGTTATTATTTCTGTATAATTTCTATCACACAATATTTAACTATTTGGTTAAGATCCAGGGTGAGATACATTTTAATAACAGCAAATATTACTTGCTATTTAAATTCGATTTCATTCTGTAGTTTTAAGGTTTAAAGTTAATATTCCAGGAAGTTAAATTCTTATTGAAATACTGCATTTCAGTCCGAACCATGTTTGATTCTGTTGTCGAGATGGATGACAGCTTATTAATCACTGTAAACCGGTATTATTAGGGTTCAGTAACGAGCTGGCATTTTATCCGATAAAATCGCATCCTTGCAGCATATTATAAGATAAACGGCCGCGACTGGTCGATATCCAAGGCATTGCTTAACACCACTGCTCAATATGAATGCAACATTAAAGACACGTTGCAATGCGCCCATGGACTCATTCGCTGTATATAAGTAGCATTCATTAACCATGGGTACATTCTGCAGGTATCATTTCTCTCAAGAAAAGAGTCAGTAAATTGTTCACACACTTATCAGAGTTTATAGTTATGTGAAAGATAATGGGCCCAATAATTCTGCAGCACTGGTAGCGCACCACACTCCCGTCTTTACATCACGCAGTGTTTTCTGATGTTTATGGTGTGGATTTTCACGACTCCAGCATCCATTGTTCTTGAATTCAGCTGAGTTGATAGATGCAGCCAAGCTTCGTCAGAAAAAATATTTGCAACACGCTTTGGGCGTCAATTTAAAGTAGTTCGCATTGAAGGAGTTGTATTATATTTCAACTGTTGGGGAGCCTAACTTGTGGTAGGTGGAACCGCACGTATAGTAAACAGTTTCCGGTAGCCTTCGCCCCAAATGTACTTTCAGGTGGCCTTTGCCCCAAGTTTAAAAAATATTAACTTTATAATTTGACGGTTTCTTTAAATATTATATACTTATATTTGCCTCGACTGCGTCAGTATTATTGTTAGAGACATGGATGTCTTGGCAGGGTTGTGGTGCAACAAGAATGTAGGCTTACACAGATTATAATTTTACTTCACTCTTTTTATTAATGCTTGACACGATTTAAATAACACTTCACTGATACAGAGAGAGCTGTGAGATGTTTTTATTAAATACTTGCACTTTTAACACGTAAACTATTTTTGTCTCACTCAAAATACGTATAAAATCTCTCGAGGACGCATCACGCATCCGGTTACAATCACTGTCTGCAGGCAACTGACTAGATTTCAACCGTCTAAACTTGTAAATTTCTGTATTTCAAGTCTCTGATTCGCTAATCCTACTCCAATAGAATACCTTCATTTAACTAAAACTTTTTCTGGTTGTTGATTGGCTATTTTATAAACTGTCACTAAAATTTACATTAATGTTGTTCCAATAACAACTAGTAGCATTATTAAACATTCTTACTCATTATTGCCTCAAGGTTACCTCATTGTTAGCAACTTTTAACTTATTATTCTCACAGCTTCTACATTATTAAATTACGTAATATATTCACATGACATTATTACACATGGATACAATAATATAAGCATATGCAATGACTGTTACATACATTTTACAAATTATTACGTACACATATTGTTTCAAGACTGTTAGTGAATTTACATATTATATAATTAGACTGAAATTATTTAAGTGTTAAAAATACTGCCTCAACTACAGGAGTAAATTGCAATAACGTAGTCTTGCAATATTATCCAAATTCGCCAGCCTTTGCACGGCTCTTACTTTGTATACATTTTACTTTCCAAACAGATCTATTGATAGATGAAACTGAAACGCCGGTTTGAAGTTCTAGGTGAGGCAGTTATCTTTTTGGACGTCTTTCCACGGCAGCCCCTTACAACTGTTGGCTATCTATGTTTCGTTTTGCCTAACATATACCATGTTTGTTTAAATTTTTCTAATAACCTACAAATTGTACATTGGTTAGGAACGGTAATACCAGGTAATTTCTGTATAAATTCAAGATGACTATCCACAAGTTAACTCCATTTGAAAAAAAATTATCACAATAAAGGCTGGTTTTCAATAACTAGAGAACGGAAACGAGAACGGGAAGCAAAAAAACATGCAACATTTTGGTTCACAACACCCTAGGAACGAGATCGGGAATGCATATCAATAATCATATCGATAACAAATATAAAGTCGATTTGGCACATTGGGATGTCAGTGGTATGTAGCTAACTAATGATTTTACTTTCTCTACTACGTATAGTAAGTAGGGGAAGTATTGTATTCCACCCAAAAATTCGATACCGAGATTTCACCGGAAATACATGTTTTAAGACCCGCTGAATCCAACAAAGCAGTTTTAGAAACATGTCCGTGTGTGTCTGTGTGTCTGTCTGTGTGTGTGTGTGTGTGTGTGTGTGTGTGTGTGTGTGTGTGTGTGTGTGTCGTGTGTCTGTGAACAGCATAACTCAGAAACGAACAGTCGGATAAACACCAAACTTGGTATTTAGATTCCGTATCTTCAAGAGATGCGACACGAAGGTTTTCAAGGAAATCCCCCACCCCAGATTACTCTTTACATGGAACATTTTTCGAAAATGTAAATTTTCTCAAAAATGACTAATGATTTTGATTCAAATATCATATGTTCAAGATATTTTCATGACAAATGAAATGTATATTTCGAATTTTCTGGGAATGTCTCCAAAAGTATTCTTCATTGTGAACGACTTTTGCATAACTGGTAAACCATAAGAGGTAGACAAAATTTTACTACACAAAAAATGTATATCGCGTTAAAATACACAATTTATATCATATACATTTTTTGTTGTTGAGTGAACCATTTTCGAGATATTCCTTGTTATTCCCTTAAATTTTCCAATACTAATACTTTTTCTCAAATTCGCTGTTCATTTTTTTTATGTCCTGGACATGCAAAGAGAATGGAGTGCGCCACATAGCAACCAGCGCTTAAAAGATTTGACTATCGCTTAAAACCTACCATATTCCCCTTGCATCTACAACATAATTAGCAATATGATTGACATCTCGATATCTCGATTAACATGAAGCATATGTAGAATAAGCGTTTGTAAAAATAGTCTGTACAAGAGTAGAGAAAGTCACGTGAGTGTAACACATCAAATTTTTTTACTTTCTCTACCACGTACATGAATGAATAAGTTATTGTCTACTTTATATTTATGTGCAATTTATACAATGTTTACAACACAATGGAGTTGCTTATTATTTCTCTTCCCCTTATATTTAATATTCTGTTGCATATATAATGGGGAAGTATAGTATTCGACTATTTAATTTTTCGTCTTGTTACCCTTTTTCCGTATTTTCTCTAATTTGCTTCAAATATCTTTTAACCACTTCAACCTAACTTTTCCTAAATATTTTCCTATTTTCTCTATATATTCTTTTGATCTTGTATTAAAAATCTTCCTAATTTTTAGACCTATTGGTAAAATATTTCCATTTCTCTAGTATTAAATTCTCTCTTCCTTTACTGTGTCCTCGCATTCCAGAATATAAAGTCAATTGTCATGTAATCCATTACATTTAGTACATCTCTCCCCCCTTCTTCTCCCTGTTAGACCACTTAAATCCATTAGAGGCCCAATGCTGACCTCTTTGTGGCATAGTTCGATGTATCTTTCTTTTCCCCCTTCCGATTTTAAATATCTATAATCCATTAATGAACTTTTTCCTTGAAACTACTCATAATTTCTTGCTTTTAATATCCTCCACTCTTGTTCTAATTTCTTTCCAGAAACCCTTACTTCTGCTGTTTCTTTCTGCCTGTGTTTCCCCATTCCTATTTCTTCCAATGTTGTCTATATTTTGCATCCAAGCTTCTTTTTCCCCCATTTTCTCCTGCACAATCAAGCATTGCTTTAGTATCATTTTCCTCCAGTAGCTTTATTCTGAACCAGTATACCACGTTACATAGTAGATAGAGAAGGTAGGTATTGCATTCTACCCAAAAATTCGATATCGAGATTTCACTGGAAATACATATTTTGAGGCCCTCTGAATCCAAATAAAGCATTTTTGAAATAATGTCCATGTGCGGGTGCCTATGAACAGCATAACTCAATAACGAGAAGTCAGATAAATACCAAACTTGGGATATAGGTTCAGCATCTTCCAAAGATGCGACAAGAAGATTTTCAACAAAATACCCCCACCCCAAACTACCCGTTACATGGAACATTTTTCGAAATTTATGATTTTCTCAAAAAGGCTAGAATGATTTTTATTAAAATAGCGCATCTTTAATATATTTAAATGACAAATAAAATATATATCTTGAATTTTCTGGGAAGGGCTTGTGAAATAACCTTTATGTGATTGAATTCTATATAAATTTGTATAACTAAAAAACCATAACAGTTGACAAAAATTTACTTTAGAAGAATTGTAGAGCTCCTTAAAGCAGAATTTTTGTGTTGGATTTTTTTTTGTAGCTTTAGCTGTTTTAGAAATATTCCATGTTTTAATTTTACGCTTTTTCGAATTGTGTCATCTAACGCGTATGCTTGAAGTTGTACGATACTCCTTTATTTGTTTATTTTCATTGCAAGCGTTTATTAGTACGAATGAAACATTTGAATGTTTATATTGAGAAATCAATTTACTGCTGTGATTTTGTGAACAAATATAAACACCTGTGGTAACTTTATAAAACATACATTTTGCGAATCTTCTTTCAATGACTTTTGCTTCGAAGAGGTGCTGATTGAAGCATTTTCGTAAGACTGTTTCATTTTATTAATTCATATCTTATTATTTGTTATAGTACCTCAGGCGTTCCTTAATTTAGTTTCTGTTCATTGTTTTCGTTGCTTCATTTTAAGGCTTTAATTTTGATGTTAAGAAGTGTTTTTGCGTAAAGTAGTTAAACTGATTATTGGTTCTATGAGTTAAATAATAATATATTTGGTGAGGTTAAAAACACACAGTGCATTAACTGCTTTAATAAGAATAGTTTATATACATACTAATAAACTATAGAGGGTGGAGAATGTCACGTGAATGTGTCAAATCAGATATTTTCATGTGCTTCCAGTTCAGCCAACATAATGCAGGTTAGCCAACGTCAAAATTTAATGGAGTTGGCACTCGGATGACACTCGCTAGAAGAAACAACGCTTAATGGATCTGAGGGAGCCAGGACGCAAATGCTGGAATTCCTTCCGATTTTATTTTCCCAGCTTGCGATTAGAGAGATCTGCGTCAGTTTCCGTCATATGTCGTCCCGGAGAACGAGAACGAGAAAATAAAATCTGACCAAGTCTTCATTTCTTTCCCGGAACTCGTTAATTGTGAGTGCTCACTTTAAAATATACGTATTTTAACTTTGTGCTTCTCGTTCTGGTTTCCGTTCTCGATTACTGTGAACCAGCCTTAGACGCACAAGTACTCAGTTTACACAATAAAACTACAAACAGCTTCACATTGCGTTATTCCACCATATCAAACAATATCGGAGCTACTCTGTATTCACTCTTAGATTGATCCGTGGCAAAACAAACCTAAGTGGTCAGTGCACCATGGTACAACACGGTAGCCATGCGCGCAGGAAAGTAGTCCCATACTAATAATCTGAATTTTAGAATGAATTTAGCCTTAAATAGTATAATATTCTATACAAATACCTAAGGTTTTATTTAACGCTGATTTATACCGTAAAACAGAGCTACAAGTCCCATGATGCAATTCGTCTGAGTCACCTACATCCGGGGAGGCGCAGAATATTGTTTACAGCTAGAAGCCAGCAGTTGTGTTTAGTATCATGCGGACGGTGAATTTGCTCTTGTGTTTCCGTCGAATTACGTAAAGCATTAGCCGCGCAAACCATTGACTAGTGGTGAAAAAACAATAGTGTTGAATCTTTATAAGTTAGAAATATCCAACACTTTCCGCGAAAGAAATGGTGAAATTAACTTCTGAGTTCACCGGTGTTTCGAGTACAAGTATAAACAGTGCTTGTGCAGAAAAATCTGAAACGGGAAAAGTGGTTACACCCGGAAAAAAAACAAGACAGCATATGAAATACACGATGCAAGAATGTAGTGATTGTGAGAAGAATGCAGTTGGCGTAACTGCACAATTTCTTTTTTAAAATGAGCCCCCAACAGTTAATAAAGTGCCCCTTCTAGAGAGCGTATAAATTAAGTTATTGCATACCTGTTACTTTATTTTTCGCTCATTTATTTTAGAATTAACTATTATTGTATGTGCAAACGTTTATTTTGTTGCAACTATCAATCTGATCACCTTTAACCCTTAACAGAATATGCTAGTCACCGTTTCAGTTGTCGAAATAAGGACTCTGTTCTTTTTTGCACTGCGTAGCGCTTGTACTCGCCACATGGTTTGAAAGTGTGACAGTATTTCTAGTGCGAATTGCGGAAGGATACATTATAGCGGTGCACTGGTCACCTGGGGTTTGTTTTGACGCGGATCAACCTAAGAGTGAATACAGAGTAATACCTGCTACAAATCAGACCTGGCGGCTACCAGTCGCATCAATCAAGCTGCATTACTCAGAACTACCGACAGTTTCTTTGAATTTCGAAATGTCTGGGTCAAAGCCAGACGGATGGTAACCCTAATGCAACTGCAATGATGAACAAGATACGGTGACCTGTGTATAAACGGTGAACCATTGTAATTCCTTCACTGTTCCATAATACCGTTGCCACAACGTTTTCTGTGTCTCTACACGAAATTTTTGAGCTGGGGAAGAATCTCAATGCTGTCACTCTATGTTTAGAATCTGGTACAAGGCGCTGCACCCACCATTGGTCTATTGCATCAAATGGACCTTTCAGCGAAGCCAATTGAAACTGGCTGCAGTACAAAACAGTCTTCACGCTTTTGTCCTAGAGTCAACATTCTTGGCATCCAACTAACTTCACACTGTACTGGAACTATTACATCACAGTAGGACAAGTGACACTCTGTAATTATCCATGGTACATCTGTGTCTGTGTTCTCATACAATTCTTAAAGATCGCAAGCGTTAAGAACGTCTTGATTATCAACCAATCGTGGCTTGATCACAAAGTAATAATTATCGCACCCAAAATTATCCCATAATTATATACCCCTCTTGCGTCATTTCTTTCCGACTGCGGAAGATTAAAGAACATGGGACTGAGTTTTTAGGTGAAAATGACATTTTTGAATTGCATAAATATTTTATTGACACTTATGAATCATTTTGGTAAACATTTTTCACGATCCGCCATTTTTAAAACACCAGTGGCGTGTTTAAATCACCCGTGCGCTCCCTTTTAACCCCACTGGCCCTTTCTGTATGTTATTTCGTAGTTTTACATTTTTGTGCACACCATTTATTCCCAACATTTCAATTTTGTTCTGATTGTATGACAATTTGCAAACATAATCTCAAATGTACGGCCGACTGAAGGCTGTAGCTGAAGATGGGAGAAACATATCTCCCGAAAGCGCTCCTTAGTTAACATCTAGCGCTAATGTGATGGGAATTAATAAGCAACGACTCAGTTTAAATTATCATAGAATAACATCACAATAAAAAGTACTTCTGTTCATTATAACCAAGTTTGGTGTTTATCCGACTGTTTGTTTCTGAGTTATGCTGTTCACAGACACACAGACAGACACACGGACATGTTTCCAAAAATGCTTTTTTTGGATTCAGGGGTTCCCAAAACATATATTTCCGGTGAAATCCCGGTATCGAATTTTTGGGTGGAATACAATACTTTCCCTACTTACTATACGTAGTAGAGAAAGTAAAAAAAATATATACATTAAAAACATCGCGCATCCCAGCGCGTTTCACTTGGAGCAGTGTGTGTTTTCTAGTGATTTATAAAATTATTTGGAAACCCAGTAAGAAAGGAGGAACTCTACACATTCAAGGCCGAGAAATAATTGCTAACGTTGTTAAAATCTGTGACGAGGAAAGCAAAGAAAACCAACCGGCATTCAGCATTATACTAACACAAGAGCGTATGTTTTCTAAAGTCATGTTGAAAGTAGAGCCGTAATATTTCTCAGATAGCGCTAGAATTGTTGATGTCAACACATTCCTTACAACTACATTCTCGTGAGATGAACACAGTATATTTCACGATATTTTAATAAAAATCGTTAAAGTCGATTTTGACAAAATAAAAAAATAAGAAACTACTTTACAAGTAAAGGGTAGTTTGGTTTGGCGAGATTTTCTTGAAAACCTTCGTGTCGAATCTTGGGAGCTGCTGAATTTAAATACTAAGTCCAACTTTTCGTGTTTGAGTTTTGCTGTTCACAGAAACACACACACAAACTCTCTCTCTCTCTCTCTCTCTCTCTCTCTCTCTCTCTCTCTCAAATACACACACGTGCACTTCCGGTGAAATCTCGATAGGGAATGTTTGGGTGAAATATATTAGATACTTTTATAGGCAGGTGATAGAAAAACTAGGTATAAAATCAAAGAGGTATTTATCTCCACCCCAATTCCTCTACTCTCCTTATATCCCTGATTTGATACGAATAGTAGTAGAATGCAAACTGTTTACTTTATTTCGTAAAAGTCATTTGCACAATGATGGAAAAATTGCATGTTTTCCATTTCGCAGGAGTTTTCGCGGGATGGTTTTGGAATGCAGGATATTTATGAGGTTTTAGAGTCTCTTCGCGGGCAGCAGGACAAGGTATCAAAAAAAAGGTGTATCCTGAAAAGCAGGACGTCTGGTCACCCTAGTATAACCACTGAACATCATTCCCTCAGAGGAAGATGCTTTGAGACAGGAAATGACTGGCATAATTTCTCCCTCACAACAAGATGCATGGTAAACAACAGGGTGAAGGGAGAAGATCCTTAATACTGATAATGTTAATAAGAGTAACTCTAATAACAGACCGGTCTTGTCTAGCAGTAATTGTGTAGTTAGGTTCAATTCCCGATTCACACAGGAATTTCCTGCTTCTTACACTGCCTCATTGTAGTGTATGGCTTGTTGAGCTCTGCTTCTGTTCCACTGCTATTCGAAACTGACATGAAATTGACTTTTAATTAGGGGATGGGCGGTAACATTGCTTTTCGATACTCAATACTCAATACTCCATACTGGTTTTTGATCCCGATACTCGATATTCACTTTATAAAAACGTCTGAAGGCAATAGGTTGTTAAAGTATTGGACTAGCTGCATTAACCAATGTTGCATGGGTGACCTTTTAAACCTCGAATGACGATTTACTTAATTTCACTTACCTCTTCTATATTCTTTATGAAATTAGCGTACCATAATCTAGAAGACCTTATGGTGAATCACCTCTTTACCACTTATAAATATAATTGCGTAACGTCGTCGTAAATAATCTTAACAACGAATGAAATTTCCCCTGATATTCACGGAAGTGCGTATGAAATATCATCGGAAGTTGTATTTATCATTTCCTTAAACTTCTTCCTCCGACAATCTTTTAAAGTTCTGGAAATACTACATAGCCTGTAGGTATGTACTTACATTTTAGCGGTGAAAAAATTATGTCGAGGAATTTTTATTCTATCACGTACACGGTAGGTAAAGAGGGTATTGCATTCCACGCAAAAATTCGATACCGAGCTTTCACGGGAAATACATTTATTGAGGCCCCTTGAATAAAACTCTGATGTGTTACACTCAAATGACTTTCTCTACTCTTGTACAAACTATTTTTACAAACGCTTATTCTCCATCTACTTCATGTTAATCGAGATATCGAGATATTAATCTTATTGCTAATTTTCTTGTAGATGCAAGGGGAATTGGTAGGTTTTAAGCGATAGTCAAATATTTTAAGTGCTGGTTGCTATGTGGAGTATTACATTCTCTTTGCATTACCAGGACAAAAAAAAGTGAATAACGAATTGGAGAAAAATTATAAGTATTGGAAAATTTAAAGGAATAACAAGCAATATCTCGAAAATGGTTCACTCAACAACAAAAAATATATAACATAAATTGTGTATTTTAACGCGATCTACATTTTTGTGTAGTAATATTTTGTCTATCTCTTATGGTTTACCGGTTATGCAAAAGTGGTTCACAATGAAGAATACTTTTGGAGACATTCCCAGGAAATTCGAGATATACATTTTATTTGTCATGAAAATATCTTAAACATTTGATATTTTAATCAAAATCGTTAGAGCCATTTTTGATAAAATTAAAATTTTCGAAAAATGTTCCATGAGAAGGGTAATCTGGGGTGGGGGATTTTCTTGAAAACCTTCGTGTCGCATCTCTGGAAGATACTGAACGTAAATACCAAGTTTGGTATTTATACGACTATTCGTTTCTGAGTTATGTTGTTCACAGACACACACACGGACATGTTTCCAAAAATGCTTTTTTTGGATTCAGGGGGTCTCAAAATATGTATTTCCGGTGAAATCTCGGTATCGAATTTTTGGGTGGAATATAATACTTCCCCTACTTACGTAGTAGGGAAAGTAAAAAAAAAACTTTTTAGAAAAAATCCCGTGTGTGTGTGTGTGTGTGTGTGTGTGTGTGTGTGTGTGTGTGTGTGTGTGTGTGTGTGTGTGTGTTTGTTAGCAGCATAACTCAAAAAGGGAGCAGTCGGATAAATAGCAAACTTGATATTTAAGTTTAGTATTTCTTAAAGATGCGATACGAAAATTTTCAAGAAAATTCCCCCACCCCAAACTACCCTTTACATGGAACATTTTTCGAACTTTTTATTTTCTCCAAAACGTCTCTTAAAATTTTATTGAAATACAATATATTAATAGTTATTTATGCAACGAGCCTATAATGGGAGTTATTAAGACGCGAGTGACGAGTCGAAAACTTCACGAGCGTCTTAATAACCATTATATGCATACAATAGTTTTTCTACGACATTTAGATATACAATAAATATTCCATATTTGGATGCAGGTGAAATAAACTAAAAATGTGATAAACCAATTTCTCTATACGTATTTTAGATGCGCTTCGAATAACATGTGAATATCGATTCAAGGTCGCAGGTATTGATTTTACAAGATGGAGACAGATGTTTATTAATAAATTTGAAGAGGTGGAATGCAGTTCCATATCTCCTGATATCCCGGTGGAAGCGAGGAATGTTATCAAGAATTTACTTCTTGAAAAATCAAAAAAAAAAATGTATGAAAAGTTGTATGACAAGCTTATGGATTGGTGAGCCAAAAAAAAATGTAAGTTCATTGTTCAGAAAATGTGCTCATAGCTTACTTTGAAGAAATGTCAAAAACAATGAAATCCCCCCAGCCTTGTGCACAAATTATTCTGTATTGAAGACTATCTGAATGTAAAACATGGAACTGATATATCCAAGTATAACCTGTTAAAACAGAAATCGGTAGGGTATAGAAGGAAAAAAGCAAAAACATTTTCGACAATGTTTTTTTATAAAGTCTTTGCTACTAAACGTTTGTAAAATGTGAACAGAGATTTACCAGAATTCCATTGTAAAGAATGAAAAGAGTGAAATAAAGTTAATATAAATTCATATTATCGAATAAATTGTTTTTCACTGGCTCTGAGTGGGACAACGCGTAAGCGCGGAAATGTTTATCGAAATGAAGTCCAATTCGATACAGATTTCTAACAGCAAATGAACAATTTTAATAACAGAGTCGAAAAATATATTTATATGACAAATAAAATGTAAATCTTGAATTTTATGGGAATAGCCTGTGTAGAACTTCGGAAGGAATTTCGCACAATCCTGTATGACTGGTAAATGTTAAATGATAGACAAAATGTACTATACAAAAATGTAGATCTCTTTAAAACACACAATTTATTTCAATAAACTTTTTTGTGGCATAAGCTATTTCCGATATATCCGTTATTAATGGTTCGAATTGGTCAATACTTAGCCATTCTTTTAAAGTCCTATTAATTTTCGGTTGTTTCTCGCGATGTCATGGATAGAATATGGAATTTTAAGGCCAGCATATTGTGTCCAGTTCTTAAACATTTGAACTATCTGTATTCTCTGTATATTTATAACGAAATGTGCAATATAGGTATTTTGCAAGGGTTTATCTTGAAGAAGGTAGTTTCTGCCTCACGTATGGTACAATGTTTCCGGTTGCCTTCGCCTCAATTGTACTTTCCGGTGGCCTTTGCCCCAAGTTTAAAAAATATTAACTTTGTAATTTTTTTACTCTTTTAAATATTATAAATATTATATATTTATGTTTGCCTCGGCTGCGCCAGTATTTATTTTTAGAGACATGAATGTCTTAGCAGGGAGTGGTGCGACTGAAGAATGTAGGCTTTTATTAATGCTTGACACGATTTAAATAACATGTCATTGATATTGATATATACATATATATATATATATATACAGAGAGAGAGAGAGTGAGAGTGAGCTGTGAGATTTTTCATTAATTACTTGCACTTTTTAACACGTAAATTATTTTTGTCTCACACAAAATACCTATTAAACTTCTCGAGGACACATCTCGCGTCCGGTTAGGAACACTGTCTACAAGCAACTGAGTTCTGAATTTGTAAATTTTGCTCCATTTTAGTTTCTGATTGGCTAATCTTAGTCCAATAGAATACCTTCATTTAACTAAAGCTTTTTCTGGTTGTTGATTGGCTATTTTATGAACTGTCACAAAAATTACATTATTGCTTCCAAGAATTACCAGTAGCATTTAAACTTTCTAATTCATTGTTGCCTCAAGGTTACCTCATTGTTACCTCATAGTTAGCAACTTTTAATCTATTATTCTCACAGCTCCTACATTATTAAATTACTTAATACATTCATATAACATTATTAAACATGTATACAATAACATAAACATATACAATGACTGTTACATACCCTTTTTATATATTATTTTATACACATATGGCTTTAAGGCGGGCTGTTATTGAATTATATATATTACATAATTAGACTGAAATCATTTAAGTGTTAAAAATACTGCCTCAATCTCGATCATAATGAAGTAGATAGAAAAATAAGCTTCCATAAGAATAGTTTGTATACCCGTTAATAAGCGATAGGGGATAGAGAAAGTCATGTAAATGTAACACAACTTAATTTTAGATAATCGAAGTAGATGTAATTTTAAACCTTGTAGTTTCTCCGTGGTCTCATATAATACAATGGCTACACAGTTTTCACATAATGCACTAATCTCTAACAACAATACACGAAGAAATAGCAGCGAAACTGTTAAATATGACGATTCTCATCCTGAGACTACCAAGTTCAACATTTTGAAAATGTAACAGAAAAATAACCTTCTAAGATGTTAATTATAAAATATTAATCTTCTTGTTCTCTGAGTTACTCTGGACACAATTTTCTCTTTATGCACTTATTTATTATAGCTCATAATCTGTGCTACAACATACACCGAAATTACAGCAACAGTTTCTTACATAAACGTTATTAAAAGGTTTTGACATAAGTATCACTTACATATCGCACAGTTAAAACCAGATCCGATTGTATTTTGTTGTGTTGTGTCTCCAGTACTGCTAAATCGTGACCACCTATGTTGAGGCAGTATTTCATATCACAACACTGTAAATGCCAGAGTGATTGTAGTGTAAATTAGCATTATTGTATGACAATAATGATTTGAGATGTTTGTTAATTATAAACATTGTTAGGAAATAAGTTACACGGCCTCACTGAAACTGACAATAGGAGCGGGTAACAATGAAACGAGGGGGTGAATTGTTTATCAATTAGAAGAGACAAACAAATGACGTCAGAGTAGCGTGCTTTTCTTTAGAAATGGAGGGAATATCTTCCCTAGAGCATATGTGTTCGAAATTTTGATTGGATATAAAAATAGACGCTAATGTTGGCGCGCTTTATTAACCAATAGCAGCTCTGTTATAATGTTTAGGCATATCGGCGTGAGGGAGTATAAATTATGAAGCCAAAGACAGGTATCGCACAGTTCAACAGAATCATCCACGGGTTACACGTCGCGCAATTCTACAGAATCTCTCGCGTCGTAAAGCTAGTTACAAAAATGTGAAATACTCGAATTAATAATGTGCGGCAAATAAGTGATTATAGTTACATTCGAAAATATAACATTTTCAGTCGGGCGTGTATCAAGAGTAATTATGTGAAATGAATAAAGTATGACTACAATAAAACTGTAAAATCAAATTCTTTTATCAGTGTTATCTTTTAGTAACAACTCCTTTCCGTTTACACACCCTGTTCAAGAGATTTGCTCGACTGAGTACTAATAGCTAGCCGGAGGACAAAGAACCCAAAATTCAAAATAGTAAAACAATAACAGGCGCTCAGCAAATAAGATAACACGAACGATACCGCGACAATGTATAATGCTTGGAATAAAATATCCGCCACTTTTGTCTTATTTTTACACTCATTTTCTGTGGAATAGCAGTTCATTGTATTGCCATTTCGCAAGTATGATCTTTATGACTCAAAAATGTTCGTATTATAACCTTGTATAACCTTCTTAGTCTTTTAGGAATTTAAATTACATGGTATTTTATAACCAGGTAGAGGGGTTTTAGTAAGTATACAGAGCAATCGTGTTACCACACGGAGTATAGGTGACATCAGGTACTGTGACGGGCGCTCTCCTCCCCTTCCTTTCACAACACCCGGTTTCGTTGCGACTGTTCCATTTATTATTCTATTCGCTGCATACAAATCTGGGGAGGATTGTGGCAGTATGCCTAAAGAAGAATCACACCCCAAATCCATCATCACAATTAGCATCGTTTGTGGCGGAATTTGTCAGAGAAAACTTCAGCACAAATGGCAAAACCATCAGATGTAACGTATGTCACATAGAGCTCAAAGAGCGTTTAAAATGGCATGTTAAACATTGTGCCACATTAATACATTAAATGTGTCTAGCACATGGTCGTTACCGGGTGTTGATACTTTTATAGCCAATGTGAAAAAGATATTTCGCAAGACACCCTCAAGAATCAAAATATTTAAGAGGACGAAACCAAGAATTCCATTGGCTCCACAACTAATAATGTGTAGCTCGGTGGGGGACGTGGCTACAGGCTGTAATATACTAAGCTCAATATTACGACAAAGCTGTTAATGTAATTAATGTCTTGCACGAGAGAAAAATGCCGCTATACATTCAGTGTAGGAAATAATTTCATCAGCTTTGTTTATATATTTGCAAGCATAAACACTAAAAATACCAGAAGCTCTTAAAGCAACAGAATAGGTTTCAGGAACACTGAGTAAGGTATAAAGCTGGAACTTTAAAGAAAGAGTGATAAAGAAAATTAAAAGGTATTCCAGAGAAGAATTCAGGGTACGCAGAAATGTGTAAAACAAGGGAAGCTTTACTCAGGCAGAGAATCTCAAGCAAGTTTGGTATTTCGTTTTTTATTTGCTTCGGGTGATATGGAACGTAGTTTTTCGAAATATGACTGTCTTTGCTAACTGCATACGATTTATATTCAATGTATTTTGAAAATGCATTATTGTACACTGTAAAACACACGATGTAACAGAAAAGCCATGTAATTCAGATTTCTGTACATTAGTAACTTAATTAAATAATGAAGTAAATTTATTGCACACTTCCAATAGCTAGACATATCTATATTGTTTTCTTCCGATACTGCGTAATACTGATCAACCTGCTTTCGAAGCAAGGTGTAGTGCCTTCAACCGTTCATATTTGTTTACAGAGAGCACTGCAAAGTCGCATTCGCTTCTATCTTCCCTCGTTACCCTTCCAACTTGATGCTTTACTTACTAAGACCCCTCTGCCTGTTTATAACTTAAGTTCGCCGGGAAGAAACACACACATACACAGATTTTCTGAGTTTATATTAGTATAGATAAAACCTTTTACATACTTACCCCATACAAAGTTGTTTTATTGCAGTTTAAAAAAAATCATATAACATAGAAAGAGGGAGTGGAGGTATTAGAGACAATAGAAGGGGGAAAAGTGGAAAGTGAAAGACAGGGAGAAAGCAGGAATACATAGGTGAGAGGGAGGTAGAGAAAGACTAGGATGGAGAAAGGGAGGGAGACACAATAAAAACATTCTGATGTGTTATATTCATATGACTTTCTCTACACACTATAATATGTTTTTATAAACTTCTACAGACTGTTCTTATGGAAGCTTATTTTTCTATCCGCTTCATGTTAATCGAGATAAACATTTGCAGAATTAGTTTCATGCACATTCCGTTGCAGGTACAAGGGAAGTAGAAAAAACCTAATAGATAGTGAGATGTTTAAAAGCGGGCTGCTATATGCTAGTGTTGAAATTACGTACTGTTTCTAAGATTCACAGAAACAACTAAATAGCTATAGAACTTCAAGAAAATGACAAAGTATTTAAAAATTCAAACCAATAATAACGGATAACTCGGAAATGGCTGATGCTATAAAAATTATTTTAAAATAAATTGCGCGTTTTAAAGATTCCTTCAGTTTTCGTTTATTCATTTTTTATCTCTATCTAAATGTTTACCATGTTTCCATGTAAACGGCAGTTTGAGGTAGGGGGATTTTCTTAAAAATCTTCGTGTATATATCTTTGGAAGATCCTGAGCTTAAACAGCAAGTTTGGTATTTATCCGACATTTCGTTTTTGAGCTTTATGTTTACAGACATACACGCGCCCGCGGACCTTTTTCTAAAAGTACATTTTTGGATTCAAGATGCCCCAAAATATGTACTTCCGGTGATATCTCGGTATCGAATTTCTGGGTGGATAACAATACTTCCTGAACCTACTAGGTACGTGGCAGGGAAAGTAAAAATATGAGAGGAAGAGAAGAATCTGCAAATTCAACTGTGGGTGAATGTGAAGATTCACAGTATTTTATATGGCGGAGGGCGATGGAATTTTTTCGGGCGTAATAATCCTTAGCATGGCTTCCTTCGGAAGGGAAGTAAAGTCGGTGGTCCCGTGTCGTAGATTTACGCCACGTAAAAGAACCTCAAGCCTGATAAAGAGGCCTCTGAGCAAAATTACCGGTCTTTCACGCCCAATATAGAATGGGACGTTAAGGACCATAGTAGTTAAAGAGCGTCCATAAATAAAAACTCAATTTAACAGTATTTTATAAATGGTTGGATATAGAACACTACAATTTTGCGCGTTTCCTTTATAATATATTTTAATTGTGTGATAAAGATTTCATGTTTATATAATGAAGATTGTGTTCATATAAATATCCCGTGACGTGAAGACAAAGAACGGTCGTGTCCCCCTGCACATAATCCCGCTGGCAAGTACGACTCGGAATGTAGTGTCGTTGGATTTAAATTCAAACAACCACAAGCGTGGGTTGTGAACATATAAAACCGACTGACTGAGGACTGGCAATGAAACTCAATGAAGTAACATGCACTATCCCTTTTGTTTCAGACACTCCCAGCTGAAAATACGTTCTGAGTTTTAACAAGCAAACTGCACTTACGTCACACCCCTCCAGCATAACCCTTTCTTACATTTTCACCTATTTGGCATATGCTGCTTTTTTATTTATTTGTATTCACGTCGTTCAACACCTAACAGAGCGCAATTCCGAAATAATACGTAATGCTTTTAAGCGTTGAATGTAACAGATAATCGCACTACTAGTCCCTAGGGTGAGTTGGGAAATAATATCCTCTAATATTATAAACAGATACAGTTTGTATTTGTTTATGTGATGTGTATGTATGCGTGTGTGTCGTCTCTACGAATATAGTCTATAAGGCAGTCTTTAATTTAAATTTTTAAATAACTAAAAGATTAAAAAATATTTACAATGCTTGGGTATTACAGAGAGCCAAAAACTACGAACCGGCTGCGCGGTGGTTTCCTGTCCGCGTCCTCGGCGCTCGTTGCCCTCTGCCGCAATCATAGCAATGCGCGGATGAAACCATACAACATTTTTAAAACTACTTTTAAAGGCTTTGCCTACCAACTTTATGAAAGGAGATGCTGAAACTGGCCATCGTCGTTGTCCATACATTTTTGACACAAATTTTTTTGACTCAATAGTTGAAGCCCGTGCGTACGTGAATACAATTTTGGCCCGTGTTTTTAGAGAATTAACAGACAGGGAGCATGATTTTGCCTTTTTTGAGCAAGACTCTGCAACAGCTCATACGGCCAATATTTCGATGAGAACAATTGAAAGTGCGTTTGAGGACAGAATTATTAGTAGAGATTTATGGCCGCCTGGGTCTCCAGAGTTAAACCCCTGCGTATTTTATCTCTGGGATAACTTAAAACAAAGTGTACAAGACAAACTTACACACCCTGGAAGAATTAAAACAAAATATCCGGCAGGAAATTGCCAGCATTTATCAACGTGAACTACGGGGAGTGATGAATAGTTTCATAAAAAGGTGCCAAAAGTGTATGGACAACCACGGTGGCCAGTTTCAGCATCTCCTTTCATAAAGTGGGTAGGTAAAGCCTTTAAAAGTAGTTTTAAAAATGTTGTATGATTTCATCCGCGCCTTTCTATGATAGCGGCAGACGGCAACGAGCACCGAGGAGCGGACAGGAAAAATACCGCGCTGCCGGTTCGTAGTTTTTTAGCTCTCCCTGTAGAATATGAGAATGGAGTCGTTATGCGTGCAACTTTGCAGAAACTCGGAAGTGACTCGTCTCGTATTTTCACTTCCGAGTTTTTACAATGCACTTAATGCGTATGTATTGCGTACTATTTTTGTACGATAGTGAATAATAGAAATAGTTACGTGAAAATAAAATTAACTACTGCCAGCTCTAGCCTTTGCGATAGTGTAGCGCAAGAAAGTGAACAACTGAAGGCGACATGGCTGCCTGCACCGAAAGAGTTTAGTATTTCGTTGTACCAGGGAGTTCTCTTTGTGAAAACCCTGAGGCTGAGGCTTTACGGGATCAAAGAGGAGATACAAAAAATTAAAATTTTATTTAGAACATTACTGAACCATTCCGATAATTGTTTAATCTTAATAGTAGATTATGATACAAGGTGCAAAATAAAACCACTTTTAACACGTATGACATACACATTTTTTTAGACAGCGCTCGGATTTGTAAAATGTCAATAATAATAATAATAATAATAATAATAATAATAATAATAATAATAATAATAATAATAATAATAATAATAATAATAATAATCATAATCATAATAATATTACTATTATTGTTATTATTATATTGATTCCCGAAACTAAGAGAAATCAGCTTAGAACGCGGTTCAAGAAACAAAAGAAATGGCGTTAAAAACAGAGATGTCAGATGCTTGTTGTTTTGTTGATTCGCCAGCAGCCATTTTCAGTAAAATCATTTTCAACAGAATTTGTCTTACACCAGGCAATGAAGGGATTAAATGTTATATCATATTGCTTTCTGGATTTTTTGGTCAATTACTTCTAGTAGTTTTCTTTCTTTTGCTTCTGTAATTTCACTTTCATTTTAGTTTCTTCTGAATTCATAATTTCCGCCATTGAATCTTTATGTAGGTTATCGTGGATAAAAGAATGACGTTCTATATCAAAGAAAGCAGAAGGTTGTCATTATAATGTATAGGTTAACTCTACAGTGAATTGCGATAAATTGAAGTACGACAATTTATGCTGCGAGCAGATAATGCGAGCGCCATGAGAAATTAATCATGTAGAAGGACAATGAAAAGGAACCTAATCAGGCCAAGTCGAGTTATTAAACATGTACGATAATCTAAAGCATTTAGCTCGCGTGTGCTGTGTTAGAAGTTCTACTTTTAGGCCTTACTGTCTAAAATAGTTATTTACGCAACTTGTTGCAGAAGTGGGATTCTTTCCCCTGTTTCGCAAATTGTGTACATGATTTTATTAACAAACCATAACACAAATTTACAGCGGACAATTTTGCGAAATCAGAATGAAAATATATTGTGAGAATTAAGTTTAGGGCCCAGATGAATAGCATACACAGCGTGTCTTAAAGAGGAAGATCCTGTTTAAGACATTGAATTTGAAAACTCTCGCAATTGCAACCGCTTATACGAGGGCTGTTCCAGAAGTACTCGCCCTAACAAAGAAAACACAAACATTTTGGGAAAAAACATATTTATTTCTCTACATAGTTTCCTTTCAACTCGATACACTTTTCCCAGCAATGTTCAATAGCTTCGATACCCTGTTTATATTGAGAACCATCGACTGCAAACTCCACCTCTTCATTGTTGGCAAATCTTTTACCACCAAGCCATTTCTTCAACTTTGGAAACAGAAAATTATCAGAGGGGGCTAATTCTGGCGAATAGGGTACATGATGAAGCAATTCGAACTTTAACTAATTGATTTTGGTCATGATGATAATGGGTGTGTGAACTGGTGCATTATCTTGATGAAAAAAGTTTCTTTTCCAATAAATGCGGCCGTTTTTGCTTGATTTCATTATTCCAACGCTGCAATAAGTTTGCATAATACTCGCCATTGATTGCTTTTCCTTTTTGAAGATAATCAATGAAAATTATTCCACACACATTCCAAAAACTGACGCCATGACCTTACCTGCAAATGAAACTGTCTCACCTTCTTTGGAGCCGATTCTCCCCTTTCAATCCACTATTTTGACTGTTCCTTCAACTCAGGTGTGAAGTGATGGACCCATGGTTATGAATCTACACAAAAACTCGGTTTTATTGCAGCAAAACTTCGCCAAACACTCGACTGAAACATCTTCAGGATGCTGCTTTTGTTCCATTGTGAGTAAACGCGACACCCATCTTGCGCACAGCTTTCTCATGTCTAAATTTTCAGTCAGTATGCGATGTACAGCACTTTTTGAAATGTCTAAGATATCTGATAGCTCGCACACTTTCAGTCTACGGTCATCCAATACCATTTTGTGGATTTTCCTTACAATTTCTGGCGTGGTTCACCTCATTTGGTCGACCACTGCGATGTTGTCGTACGGCCTCGCTTGAATTCTGCCACCCAAAATTTTACTGTTGTAATGAAGGAGCAGACTCCCCAGAGTAGAATCTAGCTCAGCTTTAATATTAGTTGGACTAAGATCTTTCAAATGAAAGTATTGTATCACATAACGATGGCCAGTTTTATCCATTTTTACGAATTCGCTGATAGAGTTCAGGTCGGGTACTTCTGGGACTGCCCTCATATATGTGGTGGTTTTGTTACGGTGTTTTTTGTTACAATATTTGTAGAATTTGGAAGACTTTCGTGGAGAAGTTAAGGAAATCGGAAATACATCCATCGATATTTCATACGGATTTCGATGAATTTCAGAAAATTGTTCTTCTATTATTAGGAGTCCTATGGTGTGTACTTGTAAAGGGAAGGCTAGCATGGTAACCACTACACCACGGAGGACATCACTCCTCAATGATTTCATACAGATTGCGGGGAATAAAGGATATGGACGTACGGTGGAGCCCCCGAAACCGGAGCAGAGCACAGCAAGTAGGCTACAAGGGCCCTTTTTGTTCTACCGTGGTCCCTGGGAGGGAGGGAGAGACCCGAAGGGCGACCAGATCCGGATAACAACGGGAGAAGCATGGACGGGATTCCCAACGTTTCCAGATTTTCCAGATCGAATGCACCCGTCGCCGCCCAGGCTCACCCTCAAGTCTCTAACTCCCGGAGGTCCCCAGAAGGGACGGCTCCCTTGAGCACCCGGAGGCGGGTCCTAAGTGAACAGTCCTGCAACGCCAGAGAAGAAATCTCTACAAAGCGCACAGCCACCGTCCAGCTGCAACCCACAGAACGTGGTCGCCTGATAAGGAAGATGATGGGTACAGGAAATGAGGGGCAGGAAAATCTTTTGGTAGAAGTTGAACCAGCCTAGCATTCGCCTGCCGACCCGCGGAAACCACGAAAAACCCATGCATCAGAGTGGGAGGTCGGGGATCATCATTAAATCATCATTCGTGGTTAAAAAAAATCAGCGTACAAGGCTAGGAAAGAGAGCTGGTCCTAAACAAAACCAAACTCTCGCTTCAAATCTGGTTTCAACGTCCAAGAAAATTAAAGGTTAGCACGTTAACCGCCGGTTCTACATTAATTTCATTGCAAGTATTAGGTAAACAGATGCGAGAGGTACTGAAAATACAAACCATATCGGAACCCTTTGGAGTTACCAGGTGAATCTTTTTAGTAATGTAAGCGTTATGCAATTAAAAGTGACTGTCTTCAATGTCACGTGCTACTTAAACCGCTCTCGATGTTTGCAACTAACTGCTACTTACGTAAGAGGATAACGAAGTGAAACAATAACAGGTCAAGGAAGGAACTAATAGACAAGTTCCAAGCTCGAGGGTTTGTAAGTATCTGTACTGCTTGTGATTTGGTAATTGCAACACAGTTTTTGTTCGTGCGCCAAGCTCATGAAGGACTTGTCCTACAGAGATAATACATTCTTTTGGAATGTAACTTCTGTACTAGAATTTACTTCATGGACTCTCATCTGTATTAAGTTCATATTTGATAATCTAGAGTGTATTTCAGTTGAGACCATACCGGTCCTCGCGAGGCAGTGTGACTCGCAGGCGCCACTGCTTTTCTAGCTATCTATTCATTTATTTTCCATATGCTGCCTAGTGGAGTAGTGCGTGTTGCATATTTGATGACTCGATGGAGAAAGGCATTTTCGCCACCCTTGTGTACAGTATCTCCAAAACTAAGCGTCGTAAAAAGAAATGTCCTTAATAAAAATTGCTTGATATTATGGGGGAAACTAAATACCATTAGTCGTGTTTTATTTGGATGACGTCATTATGGTCATTTTAGGGTCAATTTACTTTTTACTTTCTCTTCTGTTTATAGTAAGTAGGAGAAGTATTGCATTACACTCAAAAATTCGATACCGAGATTTCACCGGAAATACATATTTTGAGGCCTCCTGAATCCAGAAAAAAGTATTTTTGGAAACATGTCTGTGTGTGTGTGTCAGTCTGTGAACAGCATAACTCAGAAACGAACAGTCGGATTAACACCAAACTTGGTATTTAGGTTCAGTATCTTCCAGAGATGCGACACGAAGGTTATCAAGAAAATCTCTAATACCATAAGTTTAAGACATTTTAACGACAAATGAATTGTATATCTCGAATTTTCTGGGAATGTCTCCAAAAGTATTCTTCATTATGAACGATTTTTGCATAACTGGTAAACCATAAGAGGTAGACAAAGTTTTACTACACAAAAAATGTAGATGGCGTTAAAATACACAATTTATGTCATATAGATTGTTTTTGTTGGGTGGACCATTTTCGAGATATTACTTGTTATTCCCTTAAATTTTCCTATTATTATACTTTTTCTCAAATGGGAATTCTTTATTCTTTTTTTTTTGTCCTGGTAATGCAAAGAGAATGGAATACTAGACATAGCAACCAGCTCTTAAAATATTTTACTATCGCTTAAGGCCTACCAATTCCCCTTGCATCTACAAGAAAACTAGCAATAAGATTGACATGTCGATATCTCGATTAACATGAAGCATATGGAGAATAAGCGTTTGTAAAAATAGTTTGTACAAGAGTAGAGAAAGTCATGTGAGTGTAACACATCAGATTTTTTAAAATAGGAATGTAGATTATGTCCCGATTGTATGTTTCGTTCTCATTAGAAAATGGTTTATAAAAACTGTTTATTTTGTGATGAATAAGGAAACAAAACAATTACGAACGAAACTTGACCCTCAAATGACTATCCACGTATGGTCCGACCATTCATTGCGCTCTTCGCATACAGCCATTCAGAATTTTCGTTATTATTTTCCTTGGTGTAAGAACAATTGCAAAGTGCTTTTTACAAATGTTGTTTAACTTTATATGGAAAGTGAGAAAACAACATAAAAAGGTAGGGTCCTATTTAAAAAAAATAAATTGACCCTAAAATGAACCTCACGTCGTCCAAATAAAACACGACTAATGGAATTCACTTTTGCCTTTAATATCAAGCAATTTTTATTCAAGACATTCATTTCTACAGCGCTTTCTTAGTTTTGGAAATATTGTACTGTCTCAACTTAAATGGTCCACTTTATATATTCAGAGTTAAAATATGACATCAAATAAACCCGTCGGTCGTTCTTTTACTGTCGAGGTCGATCTCCAAGAAGAGATATTTTTTCAGCCTTAGATATATGATACGCATAAAAATTCATTTAAAAGTTTTTGGTATTATAAATATTATAACTTTTGTTAACTTTGCGGCACCTATTGGTGTTATATAGCTGTCCTGATTGTAGATAATGTTGGCACAAGAGCTCAGTTGTGTGCCTAGCGATTACCTGAAAGCTTCTTTATTGACGAATTGGTCATTAACACACCGGTATCTGGACATACCAATAAACCTTGCTCAAAGAAAACATTTCCCAAGTCCAGCCGGGAATCGAATCCGGTAGCCTCGCACAGCAGGCAGGTACCCTACATACTGAGCTAGGACCAATCAATTATAATATTTAACACTGGAAAATAAAACAAATATGTCATTCTTTTGCGAAAACAACGAGGTATAGTTTTTAAAAGTCTGATGTGTTGCATTCGCATGACTTTCTCTACTCACTCTTCTAAAAACTATTCTTACCAAAGCTTCTACCTCTTATTAATCGAGTTAAACTTTCACTACAGATCTGCGCATTCGTTGCAGGTGTAAGAAAAATAGTAAGTGGCCTCGTTGCTCAGTCGGTAGAGCACCTGCCTGCTGTACAAGGGGTCTCGGGTTCGATTCCCGGCTGGGGCTAGGAATTTTTCTCTAACCAAGATTATTCTCCATCCAAGTATGAATTAGAGTGTGAATGTGTAAGTAATCTAATATACAAAACCTAAAGTTTACCAGAAACCCAACGACAAGCGAATATGAGTAAACGCCATTGTTCCTGGCAATATTTTTCCAAAGCAATGGCCGCCGATAAGACCGTTGCAGTTAAAGGGATCTAAATGGAACTAAAAAAGGGGGGTATAGAGTAGACTAAAGCGATAGCCAGATTTTTAAAACGTGGATCGCTATGTGATGGCTTTGAAGTTCCATGCTCTTTGAATGACCTCGAGAAAAACGATTAACAATGCATCGCTTGAAAAAAAGGCTAGCATTTGAAAATTCAAACGAATGCGTAACAAAGAATATCTCGGAAATGATTAACGCCATAATAATTCTGATTTGACATAACTGTGTCCTTTAACGGGATCTGCAATTTTTTTGAAGTAAGATTTTTTCTATCTCTTACTATTGCCAATTCTACAAAGATATTCAGAAGAAGACTTCACAGGCTATTCGTAGAAAATTCAACATATACAGGATGGTCCATTTAAGTTGAGATTGTAGAATATCTCCAAAACTAGGCGTTGTAGAAAGAAATGTTGGTTGAATATTACGGGGAAAGTAAATGCCATTAGTCGTGTTTTGTTTGGAGGATGCTATGATAGTCATTTTAGAGTCAATTTAATTTTTTAAAATGGGAACCTACAATTAGGGTAAAATTAAATTGACCCTAATATGACCATCACAACGTCCTCCACATAAAACACGTGGCATGTACTTTCCCCCATAATATCAAGCGACTTATATTTAAGACATTTCTTCCTACAACGCTTAGTTTTGGAGATATTGTACTGTCTCAACTTAAATGGTCTACCCTGTATACTTTATTTGCCAAGGAAGTATCTTTAGCATATGGCATTTTAATGAAAATCGTTATACTCATTTTTTAAAAAATAAAAAATAACAAAACATTTTCCACGTAAAGTATACTTTGGAGGAGGGGAATTTTCTTGAAAATCTTCGTATCGCATCCATAGAGTGTATTGAGCTTAAATACCATTTTTTTATTTAGCCAACTCGTTTTTGAGTTATGCTGTTTACAGACAACACACTCACACACACTCACACAGACATTTATCTAAAAATGATTTTGTTTTATTCAGGGAGCCTCAAAACGTGTATTTCTGCTGAAATCTCGATATCGATTTTTTGGCAAAATGCAGTACTTCTTCTATACGTACTATAGGTAAGTAGTGGACAATGTAATAAGCTTTTCTAAGAATTGTTTATAGAATACATAAAAACAAACGATAATGGGTAGAGAGTGTTATGTGAACATTTAAAAGTATATTTTTTTAAAATGACAATCATATATGCTTTGTTCAGCGGAAAACCACAATATTTGCACAAAGAATGTCTCTAATGTTTGGGAGCTCCTGCTTGCATCCGGGATGACGTCGCAGGAATGGCACAAGCCTTGTGACCTCGGGTGTGATAAGGTTAATCTGGATATTTTTACCACACTTCTTGTCTCCCCTCCCTCCTTGCAGCCTGTGCGTGTGACTCTTGCACAGTGCAACATGTGCACAAACTTCCTCTTCGCAGCTTGGGGTTCCCATCTCATGTTGAAACGGGCGTCGTTAAAATATCAGGGTGTCCAACCTTTGGCCAACACATCCTCATGGAGAACGACGTCTAAAATATCCTACGAACCACAGCGTATATGGAGCATCTTGAAAAAGTCTGATTACATTCACATGCCTTTCCCTACATTCTATCGTTTATTACTTGGTATACCTACAATCAATTCTTACGAAAGCTTATTTTTCTATATAATTCATTTCACTCGAGATAAACCTTTGCAGAAATAGCTGCATTACACGTTTAGTTACAGATACAAAAGGAACAGCTTTTGTAAATGTTTTAGAACTGGACGCTGTTTTTGGCCTTAAAATTTCACACTCTTCCCATTATATCGCGAGAAACAACTGAATAACGACAGGACTAAAAAAATGACAAAGTTTTGACTTATGCCACAAAAAGGTTACTTAAAATAAATTGTGTGCTTTAAAGGGATCTACAGTTCTTCCGTAGTACGTTTTCGTCTATCGCTTAACGTTTATCAGTTATCAAGATTATACAAAATTTCTTCCGAATGAAGAGGACTTCACAGACTATTCCTAAAAAAAATTCAAGATATAGGTAATTTTATTTTCCGTATACGTCTTTAAAATATGGTATTTTAATTAAAATCGTTAAGCCATTTTTAAGAAAATAAAAGATTCTGAAAAGTGATCCATGTAAAGGGTAGTTTAGTGTGAGGCAGGGCCTATTTAGAGGGGTTTGTTTTAGGGTTCAACTCCCCCCCCCGAAATTTCTGACAGTTTTATTTATTTAAATTCATAGCAAACCATTATGGAAAATGTCGTTAGATAACAGTAAGTCTATTGCTAGAAGCACATTTACAAGAAAAAGGGAAACTTAATATCGTCGCCTTGCATAGGTAAGGTGACATTACTTTCCGGTTTTCGAAGCAGTCTCCAAGTTTTATGCTGTAAGGCGCAATATTCTCATTCTGGCGAGCTTTTCTTGTCTATATAATGTCTCCAAGCAATTTTCACGTAACAACTGTATACTATGGAGTAGGTACATGGTAACTGTGTGGGGTACTGTTAAGTTTAGATCTACTTGTGGAAAACCCTACCCGAAATTTTTTTCTGGGTACGGGCATGGTGTGAGGATATTTTCTTGAAAATCTTCGTGCCGCATCTTTGGAGGATACTGAACTTAAATACCAAGCTTGTTATTATTCAAATTTTGTTGTTGAGTTTTGCTGTTCACAGATACAGACAGTGCGCGCGAACACACACGCATGCACACAACCTTTTTCTAAATGCATTTTTTGGATTTAGGGGGCCTCAAAACACGTATTTCCGGTGAAATATCGATATCGAATTTTTGGATGGAATGCAATACCTTTTCTACCTACTGGGTATGCGGCAGAGAAATTAATATTTGTTTACTTTTCAGATTTGGTTGAAATAGTAGAAACGTTGCATTAAAAACTTTTACAATTTTTGGCAATTATTTCAAGAAATATGTAATAAATGTCGGATTAATATATCAGTCTATATTTACTAAAAACATTTTATGATTGGGGAGAGCCTGGACGCCTTAGAGAGGGCCAAGGATCAGGAAAACTACTAATGATCGGCGGCGTCGTGAAACCGCCATCACCTTCCCCTCGCTTCAAGTTGAACACCGTGGCTGGAAACGGCGAAGATGATCTGGTAGACATGACGTCTCACTATCGCCAGGCCCAATGTACTGCGGGGACTACCAAAAAGGACGCCGATCAGATGCTTTAAACTATGAACTGCCTGTGGTGAAACCCTGCCCATGAGAGAGGAAGCTGCCTGGAGTTAACCGTTGGCAGGAGCAGGCTCAGTGGGTTTTCGTTGATGCAATTACCGAGGAAGTCATCCTGGCGCCCCTCGGTTCTTCGATGCCAAGGTAGACGTCGGACGTTTCATTAGGGTGCCACGACGAGATCCTGCTGAACTATCCGGAGGAGAGGTTGCAATCAGTGAGGCTCTTACTTGCAGAGCAAGAGGTGACTCCAGCGTGGAGCAAAAGAATGGGTGGGGAAACCCTAACCAGGAAAGATGAATGGATTAAAGGTTCGGGCAGAAGTTACCATAGATAATATTAAGATAAGTGATTTATAATCAGAGACGAAGAGAAAAGCGAGAAGCTGGGAGAACGGAGGAGGCTGGGTTTGCAGCGAAGGATCGGACTTTGTAGAGAAAACTGCAATTATGTTTGGTTGTTTGATATCCAGCTGCAGTGAGCTAGACAGTGACTAGTGACAGTGAACTAGAAGATCCAGTTTGGACACCACTGGAAGAGACTTGCTAATGAACTTTTAACTCCAGAGAATGAAGCGGTTTTTGCTAAAGATCATCCCGAAGGTCTTGAACTCGCGTGCAGTTGCCATTGACCATTACAAGTCTAAAAGTGGAAGCGGCTCCGGAATAAAAATAAAACTGCTGTAACATTATGCTAATTGAATCCAGACAAGTTGGAACTGTTACATCATTGGAGCAGACTAGTTCGTACACACATACACACACACGCCCTCTCCGCAACAACTGCAGAGGTCGCGAACCTCCCCAAGGTCTTTTTCTGCTTCTTCATGTAAATAACAGACTCCTCACCAAATGGAACTTAAACTCCCTCACTTTCACAAAAGTAACAATATACACGTGGTTTAATCAATGAAATCAGCCTTTATAACTAATCAAAATCTCTTTAAGCCATTCCAAATTACATAAGGAAAATCACACTCAGTTTTCAGAGGTTACCAAGTACAAAATTCTGGTTGGTTACATTTACATTACTTTCTTCTCTCTATCGTTTATTAGTGGGTATGCAAATTATTTATTTCACCTTCTCTACATAGTAGGCAGAGAAGGTATTGCATTCGACCAGAAATTCGATATCGATATTTCATCGCAAATACATGTTTTGATATCCCCTGAATCCAAATAAAACATTTTTAGAAAAGTCGGATAAATATCAAACTTGGTTCAGTATCTTCCAAATTTGCGACACGACGAATTTCAAGAAAATCCCCTCATCCAAAGCTACCCTTTACGTGGAACATTTTTCGAAATTTTTAATTTTCTTAAAATGGCTCTAATGATTTTGATTACAATGCCATAAATTAAAGATATTTACATGAAAAATAAAATATATATCTTGACTTTTCTCGGAATAATCTATGAAATAATCTATGAAGTCTTCTTCATTCGGAAGCAATTTTATATAATCTTGTATAATTGGTAAACGTCAGGCGATAGACGAAAACTTACTACAGAAGAAATTTAGATCTCTTAAATAAATAAATAAATAAATAAATTGAGATATATTGAAGGTTCGAATTGTTCCTTTTTTTTACTTTCTCTACTACGTATAGTAAGTAGGGGAAGTATTGCATTCCACCCAAAAATTCGATACCGAGATTTCACCGGAAATACATGTTTTGAGACCTCCTGAATCCAAAAAAAGCATTTTTGGAAACATGTCCGTGTGTGTGTCTGTGTGTCTGTGTGTGTGTGTCTGTGTGTGTGTCTGTGTGTGTGTCTGTGTGTGTGAACAGCATAACTCAAAAACGAACAGTCGGATAAACACCAAACTTGGTATTTAGGTTCAGTATCTTCCAGAGATGCGACACGAAGGTTTTCAAGAAAATCCCCCCACCCCAGACTACCCTTTACATGGAACATTTTTCGAAAATTTTAATTTTCTCAAAAATGGCTCTAACGATTTTGTTTAAAATATCATATGTTTAAGATAATGCCATGAGAAATGAAATGTATATCTCGAATTTTCTGGGAATGTCTCCAAAAGTATTCTTCATTGTGAACGACTTTTGCATAACTGGTAAACCATAAGAGATAGACAAAATTTTACTACACAAAAAATGTTGATCTCGTTAAAATACACAACTTATGTTATATACATTTCTTTTGTTGAGTGAACCGTTTTCGAGATATTGCTTGTTATTCCCTTAAATTTTCCAATACTTATACTTTTTCTCAAATTCGTTATTCATTTTTTTATGTCCTGGACTTGCAAAGAGAATGGAATTCGACACATAGCAACCAGCGTTAAAATATTTGACCATCGCTTAAAAGCTACCATATTCCCCTTGCATCTACAAGAAAATTAGCAATAAGATTGACATCTCGATATCTCGATTAACATAAAGCATATGGAGAATAGGCGTTTGTAAAAATAGATTGTACAAGAGTAGAGAAAGTCATGTGAGTGTAACACATCAGATTTTTTTTTTGTCATTCTCTTAACGTCCTCTTAATATTCAGTTGTTTCTGACGATTGCCTGCAAACAGTATGGAAGATTTTAAGGTCAGCATATAGCGTCCTGTTCTTAAACATTTGACTATCACTGTTCCCTTTATATTAGCGAAGTGTGTAATGTAGCTATTTCTGCAAAGGTTTATTTGGATTAAAATGCAGTAGATAGAAAGTTTTAGTGAGAATAGCTTGCATACCCACTAATAAATGATAGAGAAAGTCACGTGAATGTATCACATCAGATTTTTTCTTCCTCTACCATGTACCTAGTAGATAGAGAAGTAACTGCATTCCATGCAAAAATTCAATTCGAGATTCCACCGGCAGTACATGTTTTGAAGCCCATTGACTCCAAAAAAAAGTATTTTTAGAAAAAGCTCCGTGTGTATCTCTCTGTGTGTGAGTCTGTGTGTGCCTGTGAACAGTGTAACTCAAAAATGAATAGTCGGATAAATACCAAACTTGGTATTTAAGTTCAGTACCTTTCAAAGATGCGACACGAAGATTATTAAGAAAATCCCCCCCAATTACCCTTTACATGGAACATTTTTCGAAACTTTTTGTTTTCTAAAAAACAGCTCTAACGATTTTGATTAAAATACCATATATTAAAGATATTTACATGGCAATAGAATGCATATCTTGAATTTTCTAGGAATAGCTTGTGAAGTCCTCTTCATTCGGAGGGAATTTTATATAATCTTGTATACTGGTAAACATTAAACGATAGGCGAAAACGTACTGTACAAAAAATATAGATCTCTTTAAAACCACAATTTACTTCAAATAGCCTTTGTTGTGACACAAGCCATTTCCGGGATATCCGTTATTATGAAGTAGGTTGTATTGAAGGAGTTGTATTATATTTCAACTGTTGGGAGCCGAACTTGAAGTATTAGCAACCGCACGAATGGTAAAAAGTTTCCGGTAGCCTTCGCCCCAAATGTACTTTCCGGTGGCCTTTGCCCCCCAAAAATGTTTAAAAACATTAACTTTGTAATTTGACTGTTTCTTTAAATATTATATATTTATGTTTGCCTCGGCTGCGTCAGTATTATTGTTAGAGACATGTTTCTCTTTGCAGGGTTGTGGTGCGACTGAAGAATGTAGGCTTACACAGATTATAATTTTACTTCACTCCTTTTATTAATGCTTGACACGATTTAAATAAAACTTCACTGATATAGAGAGAGCTGTGAGATTTTTTTTAAATTAATTACTTGCAGTTTTTAACACGTAAACTATTTTTTCTCACACTGGATACGTATTAAACTTCTCGAGGACGTGTCTCGCGTCCGGTTAGGAACGCCGTCTGCTAGCAACTGAATTCTGAATTTGTACAATTTGCCCTATTTCAGTTTCTGATTGGCTATTCCTACTCCAATAGTATACTTTTATTTAACTTGTACTTTATTCTGGTTGTTGATTGGCTATTTATAAACTGTCACAAAAATTACATTATGTTGCTCCAAGAAGGACTAATAGCATTATAACACTTTCTTACTCATTATTGCCTCAAGGTTACCTCATTGTTAGCAACTTTTAACCTATTATTCTCACAGCTCCTACATTATTAGACTACGTAATACATTCACATAACGTTATTACAGATGTATACAATAATATAAACATTTACAATGACTGTAATATATACTTTTTATATATTGTTTAATACACATATTGCTTTAAGGCGGGCTGTTATTGAATTTATATATTATATAATTCCACTGATATTATTTAAGTGTTGAAAATACTGCCTCAATTAATGGTTTGAATTGTTCAATGCTTGTGTAATTATTTTCAAGTCCTATGATTTTCAGCTGTTTCTTGGGATTGAATAGAAAGACCATGTAGAATTTTAAGGACAGCTAAAAGCGTCCAGTTCTAAAGCATTTGACTATCGTTATTCCCTTTATATAACGAAATGTGAAATGCAGCTATTTCCGGAAAGGTTTATCTCGATTAAAAAAGTAGATAGTAAAATAAACTTTCGTAAGAATAATTTAATTAGTATACAGGATGGACCATTTAAGTTGAGAGTGTGCAATATCTCCAAAACTAAGCGTTGTAGAAAGAAATGTCTTTAATAAAAATTGCTTAATATTATAGGGAAAGTAAATGCCATTCGTCGTGTTTTATTTAGAGGACGTTGTGATGGACATTTTAGGGTGAATTTAATTTTTTAAATGGAACCTACCTTTAATATGTTGTTTTCTTATTCCTCATAAAAAACTAAACAACATATGTATAAAACACTTTGCAATTGTTCTTACACCAACGTAAATAACCACGAAAATTCTGAATGTTGGTTCTCAATTACGAAACGTTATTTGATCCTCAAATGACCATCCACGGGTCCAACCATTCATTACGCTCTTCGTACTCAGACATTCAGAATTTGGGTTGTTAATTACGTTTGCAAGAGTTTGCAAACGTCGATTTTCCATCTATTTCGGACGATTTTAAATGGAATGTTGTCGTTTTGAATTTTCTTTTAGGTAATAGAATATTTTTGTAAACCGATAACCTATGTCGCTCACAAAGGTTTAAGCTATCAGTCATTGAAGAAATGAGTAACGTCGGAGATACCTTCGAAAAAAATTGGTATTGCGTTTGGTTTTTTGACGTTACTGTTGCGGGCCGGGCTTCGCTCTTCATGGCTAGGGCTAATTGGCTTAAGAGATAAAGAGGGAGGCGCTCTCGTCCGATGTTAAAGCTATCGAGATCCAGAGCGCTATCGAGACCCAAGGAGATATCTGGATAATTACTCCTCACCTTCCAAGAGTTGGCTCCACGGTAACATGTGAGGCTCGCATTTGGGAGGTCACGGGTTCGATTCCCGTCGACAACCCACTCTGATCTTGGGTTTTTCGTGGTTTTCCCTGGTCGATAGGCGATTATTGGGATGTTGCACATCTACCACGATTTCCTTCCCTCATTTCCCTTTCATTCCGTCTCCTCAACTTTCAGATATGCTTCTAGGTTTCGTGACGTGGCTGTGCTGGACAGATGGCTTGGATGCTTCCTCCAAAGAAAGAGTATTCCCCGTGGACAGCAGAGGGCTGCTTCTTGAACGGCCAGCCGCAGTTGCGGAAAGGATCTTCGAGCCAAGAGCTGTTAAGGACTTTCGCACTACTCTGTGGCCTGTTTACCTAGAGTCTGTAGACTGCTATGGTTCCTTCACTTCGTTCCTTCCTCCTGGGGTGACGGGGTTAGCCTGTTCGCAATAGATGTGCCGTAGGTCGTAGTGCGTGAGGTGTCGTAATACGTTGTATAACCTGTAGCTCACTTCCCGCGAACTGTCTCGAAGCTCCTTCGATCATATATCGGCGAGCGTGCTCGCGACAGTCAGTGAATGAATGAGGTTGTGACGTGAGAGTTAGTAGCATCAGCGATAGAGAGGGGTCCTGTGTTCGACAGTTAGCGAGCATCTGGAAGAGAGAAGACGAGCCGTGTGTTCCACACTCCAGTGACTACAGCGGAAGGAAGAAGAGGATGGATGCTTCGTGCGCCATTCATTAAACCGCTACGCGCAAAAGACAAGTGAAGTGACAGGGAAAACCGAAATAATTCACAATATTATTTATTCAGGCCATTTTCTGCGGAAAATAATCTCTAACTTGAAAAATTTATATAATTTGATAATGATTAGAGAAAGACATGTTTTTACATGCGCTATATGCTACGTTTAAATTAAACAGTAATTTTGCAGCCCTGTATACCTTTATGGGACTTTTTTGGGTGAGTAAACAGCATGAAATGAAGAATGGCACGTCTACAAGGAAGATATTACTGTCAACCAGATACCGATTAATCTCTTGTGGAATCATTGATGCGTAGAAATTACAAAAAATATGTTCTTCACTTATATGCCTGTGTCTGTATCGAGAAGAATGACAGCTGCGATTAATTCTTCGAGGTCATTGTTCTTCCAGAGTTTGCGGGCAGCGGTTTAACAACACTTGAATAGCGTGAACGGAATATTTAAAGCATCTGGTTGTTGAGAAAATCCCTTTATAATGTAAGTACTTGATCATTTCTTACTTTCTCTACTACCCTTTAGTAAGTATTTATTGCATTCCAACAACAAATTCGATATCGAGATTTCACCGGAAATACATGTTTTGAAGACCCCTGAAACAAATAAAAGCCTTTTTAAAAATCTGATGTGTTACACTCATATGACTTTCTCTACTCTTGTACAAACTATTTTTACAAACGCTTATTCTCCATATGCTTCATGTGAATCGAGATATCGAGATGTTAATCTTATTGCTAATTTTCTTGTAGATGCAAGGGGAATTGGTAGGCTTTAAACTATAGTCAAATATTTTAAGAGCTGGTTGCTATGTGGAGCGCTCCATTCTCTTTGCATGTCCAGGACAAAAAAAATAAATAACGAATTTGAGAAAAAGTATAAGTATTGGAAACTTTATGGGAATAACTAGGAATATTTCGGAAATGATTCACTCCACATTAAAAAAGAAATAAGTAAAAAATGCACATATAACATCAATTGCGTACTTTGAGGAACTCTACATTTTTTGTGTAGAAAAATTTTGTCTATCCCTTACGGTTTACCAGTTATGCAAAAGCCATTCAGAAAGAAGAGGACTTATGGGTACATTCCCAGAAAATTCAAGATATACATTTCATTTGTAATGAAAATATCTTAAATACATGATATTTCAATCAAAATCGCTAGATCATTTTGAGTAAATAAAAATTTTCGAAAAATGTTCCGTATAAAGAGTAGTCTGCAGTAGGGGGATTTTCTTTAAAACTTTTGTGTCGCATCTTAGAAAGATACTGAACCTAAATACTAAGTTTGGTATTTAGGTTCACGACACACACACGGACCTTTTTCTAAAAGCGTGTTTTCTGGATTCAGAGTGCCTCAAAACAGTATTTCCAGTGAAATCTCGGTATCGAATTTTTGTGTGGAATGCAATAGTTCCCCTACTTACTACACGCGGTAGAAAAAGTAAGACTGCTTACGGAATATACTAAATAACCTTACTTGTATTTATATCGAGCAAGACCCTCTGAAGTTTACCGGATTATTATAAATAGCATGGCTCTATTTAACTTACTGTTAAATGCCTTTGGAAATTGAGGCAGTATTTTTAACACTTAAATAATTTCAGTCTAATTGTATAATATATATAATTCAATAACAGTCCGCCTTAAAACAATATGCGTATGTAATAACTTATAAAAAGTGTATACGTAACAGTCATTGTATATGTTTATATTATTGTATAAATGTTCAATAATGTTATGTGAATGTATTATGTAATTTAATAATGTAGGAGCTGTGAGAATAATAGGTTAAAAGTTGCTAACACTGAGGTAACCTTGAGGCAATAATGAGTAACAACGTTTAATAAGGCTACTAGTCATTATTGGAGCAACAATAATGTAAATTTTGAGACAGTTTAGAAATAGCCAATCAACAACCAGAAAAAGCTTTAGTTAAATGAAGGTATTCTATTGGACTAGAGTTAGCCAATCAGAAATTGAAATAAAGCAAAATTTACAAATTTAGGCGGTAGAAATCAAGTCATTTGATTGTAGACAACGCTCATAACTGGGCGTGTTGCTTGTAGACAGTGTTCCTAACAGGACGCTAGATGCGTCCTCGAGAAATTTAATATGTATTTTGTGTGAGACAAAAATAGTTTACGTGTTAAAAAGTGCAAGTATTTAATTAATAAAAGAATCTCACAGCTCTCTATATCAGTGAAGTGTTATTTAAATTGTGTCAAGGATTAATAAATGTAGTGAAGTAAAATTTATAATTTGTGTAAGCCTACATTCTCAGTCGCACCACTCCCTGCTAAGACATTCATGTCTCTAAAAAATATATAAATACTGACGCAGCCGAGGCAAACATAAATATATAATATTTAAAGAAACAGCCAGAATTACAAAGTTAATATTTTTTTAAACATTTGGAGCGAAGGTTACCGGAAACGTGCGGTTGCAACTACTTCAATTCGGCTTCCCAATAGTTGAAATACAATACAACTCCTCCTAAAATATTAACGTTCTCAAAATATACAGAATGAAATCCTGTTTTTAATAGTTACATGGTAATAAACAACTAAGGTTATGTAATATAACCCGTAATTAATTACTTTTTAGATTTATTTTCAGCTTCTGCTCTCGTATTATTCACTAAAATAATGAGAGTGCAGCTTCAAAAAACATTTAATGGGGAACTTTGAAACATACAATTATTAAAATTAAAATTCAATGGCATTTGTTTCTCGTTGCAAACAACATTGTTATTAGAGATGGAAGTGAAAGATGTTGATGCACATTCTCTTGTAGTTGGATTCCACAATTTGTTGATTATTCTCGAATGATGCTGTTCATTAATTTGTTACTGCAACGATAGTTTAGTCAAAGAAGTTATGTGCGGACGTATGTTTCATTGCGAATTTTAACATTGAAACCGGCAACTGAATTTGAGTTGGTGACATTGACCTGAAGCCTTAGATTACCAGCAGGAAACCGTAAATTATCAGGAAGCCTTGTTTATCGGGACCATGAGCTAAATAGTTAAAATAAACTAAATGAATTATTTCTGGTGCATGCAGCAGATTTCGTGCGAAATCTATTTTACGCACAAGGAAATGCTAACTCTTCCAATGATAAAAACTATTAGTGTTGGCTGTTATATACATAGTAATAAAAAAACTTATTGTTACACTCACATGGCCTTTTTTTTAGCCAGAATTGTTCATTTTAATTGTGCTTATACAAATTATTAGTGTAAAAGTTTCTGTCTTCTTCATGTTAATCGAAATGAACGTTTGCTTAAATGGCTTCATTATACAATTCATTGCAGGTACAGAGGAGATACAGGAAGCTGAAGCAATAGTCAAATATTTAAAGCGTGGGTCGCTATATATTACCTTTGAAATTTCGCATTTTTTTTCTATGACATCGCGAGGAACAACTGAATGGTAACAGCACTTTAAAAAATGACAAAGGTATGAAAAACTCAAACAAATAACAAAGAATATCTCGGAAGTGGCTGATGCCACAAAAAATTGAAATAAATTGTGTTTTAAAGAGATCGCATTTTTAATATGTTTTCTATTACTTTGTCTATCTCTTATGGTTTAGAAGTTATACAAAATTACACAGAATTCATTCAGAATTAAAGAGGGCTCACAAGCCGTTCGGAGAAAATTCAGGATATAAGTCACTATTTAGTGTGAGTTAGTGAAAATCGTTGGAGCCATCTTTAAGAAAATAAAAAATAACCAATTTTTCTATGTAAAGGAGGGTATACAAATAAATAAATAAAATCTGAATATTTATTTTATATTATTATTTTGCAGACATTGTGTAGTTTGTAGTTATTTTATCTGAAAAAATTTGATGTAATTTAAAATGTAAATGTGTTTGTGAGAATAAATGTAAAGTTTGAATGTATCTCCCGTGTAGTAAACAAAGTGTCGGGATAGTATATTCAGATTTTATAAAGGAGGGTATACAGGTGAAACAATTAAAAAAAACACGAATATTTTGTCGAAAGCCAAAATAAATTTCAGTATTTGGTTAGTGTACTTATCTTCCGCTGCCGAACAGTTTTTTTTTGGGGGGGGGGAGAATTTTAACAAAGGATATTAGCTTTTAATTATTTATAATTATATTAAAATGTCACATATACCTATTTCTTCATGCTGTAAGTTTGGCTTCCCTAAACAGGCGAGCCAGAAATGTATTACGGCTAGGAGAAATTTGCTAACGATAGATAGCCTTAGGGTATAAAAACGGCATCGTTACCACATATGTCATATTGATGTGTTGTCTGTATTCGCTCATATACGCTTGTGTGAAAGTAATTAGGAAAGTATAGTTTGGGTTTGTTACTGGACCAAAACGTTACCTGCTCCAGTTCAAAGTGAATGTTACATAACCTTCTTTCAACAGTTATTGCGTAAAGTTATAATTACACTAGTACCAGCATAACAAGCGGTTTTTGTCATACTGACCTCCTTGTTCCATTTCAGTGTCAGAGGTCAGGGAATGTGGTTATTGACAGTGTTTGGTTTTGCGTGCGATGTAGCACTAACGCTGTTTTCAGCTTGAATCATTAAGTATGTATGTGCAATAATGACCTCCATAGTCAGTCACGCTGTCACGTCTTTAGTAACATTGGTAAACTCAACGAGGTTATGGTATGCAAATAAGAAACGGTAGTAAAAGGTATGCAAATATCTGATGTGTTGCATTCACATGACCACTCTACCCACTGTCTTTTATTTTTACATCTTTAAATTATTTTACAAAGCTTATTACTTTCTCTACTACGTATAGTAAGTAGCGGAAGTATTGTATTCCACCCAAAAATTCGATACCGAGATTTCACCGGAAATATATGTTTTGAGACCCCCTGAATCCAAAAAAAGCATTTTTGGAAACATGTCCGTGTGTGTGTATGTGTGTGCCTATGTGTCTGTGAACAGCATAGCTCAGAAACGAAGAGTCGGATAAACACCAAACTTGGTGTTTAGGTTCAGTATCTTCCAGAGATGCGACACGAAGGTTTTCAAGAAAATTCCCCCACCCCAGATTACCCTTTACATGGAACATTTTTCGAAAATTTTAATTTTCTCAAAAATAGCTCTAACGATTTTGATTAAAATATCATATGTTTAAGATATTTTCATGACAAATAAAATGTATATCTTGAATTTTCTGGGAATGTCACCAAAAGTATTCTTCATTGTGAACGACGTTTGCATAACTGGTAAACCATAAGAGATAGACAAAATTTTACTACACAAAAAATGTAGATCGCGTTAAAATACACAATTTATGTCATATACATTTTTTTGTTGTTGAGTGAACCATTTTCGAATATTGCTTGTTATTCCCTTAAATTTGTCAATACTTATTTTCTCAAATAGGAATTTGTTATTCACTTTTTTGTCTTGGATATGCAAAGAATATTAATTTGTCGTAAAGAGAATGGTGCTGCACCTAGCAACCAGCTATTAAGAGATATGTCTATGTTTAAAGGGAAACATAGGGGAACAAAACAAGGGGAACATAGTAGGCCTTAAGCGATAGTCAAATATTTTTAGAACTGGTCACTACGTGTAAAATGTAATTCTCTTTGCATGTCAAAAGATCGTTTCTGCAAATGTTTATCTCGATTAATATGAAATAGATGGAGAATAACAGTTTGTAAAAATAGTTTGTACAAGAGTTGGGAAAGTCATGTGAGTGTAACACATCAGAATTTTTTTCTATATATTTCATGTTAATCGAGATAAGCTTTTGAATAAATGCTTCATTACACATTTCGTTTTAAGAACAAGAGGGTAAGGAGACATGAGCGATAGTCAAATGTTCAAAAAGTGGCTCGCTTTAAAGGATACTAAAAAACGACGTGCAGAAAATTGTAGAGTAGAAAGACAGTACCAAACTATGCATTTTGAAATTAGCAGCATGTGTCGCAGGTGCAGTATAATAACCGGAACTCTGCATAACATAACTGAAATCTATCAATATCTTGATTTGGTAGTCAAAATGAAATATAACTCACACCACAATGAGAAACTAACCATTACATGCGCGTACTGTACTGAACAAGACCATCCAGTATGCTTCTCCTCAGACACACCTAGGGACAGTGATAGTACTGTGCAAGAGTGCGTTTTGTTTACATCTGACGCGCCACAAAATGGTTTCACAATCGGAGACTCTAACATGACGGATTTAATGTTTGAAGTAGATGTTTTGTTTAGCTCCATGTATGGGAGCCAACTTGAAGATGTTATTTAGCTCCACGTATGGGAGCCAACTTGAGAAGGTGTTTTGTTTACGTAATTTATTTACGTAAGTTATTAGTCTCATGCTTGGGAAGCCAACTTGAAGTAGTTATTGTCTTGGGGTTTATTTATTTAATCAGCTCCATGTATGAACGTCAATTTTGAAGAAGATTGTTTTTGTTGTTTACGTAGGAGTTACTGTTGTTGGAGGTTTTGCACCACGCTTTGGGCGTTAATTTGAAGTGAATTATTTGTTACGTAATATGCTACTATGTATGAGATGCTGATTTTTGAAGATGTATTTTTGTTGTTACTCTCCAAGTTTTAAAATATTATATTACCTTTGTTATTAAACTGCTTCTATAGGTAGTATTTATGTTTATGTTTGCCTCGGCTGCGTCAGTATTGTTTTAGAGTCACGTGTTTCTTAGGCAGGGTGTGGTACGACAAGAATGTAGGCTTACGCAGATTTTAAGTTTTAAATTCACTTCTTTTTATTAATCCTTGGCACAAATTAAATAGCACTAACTGATATTAAGAGCTATGAGATTCTTTTATTTAATACTTGCACTTTGTTATCACGTATACTTAATTTTCGTTACACACGAATACATAATATTTCTTTAGAGAACACATCTTCCATCTGGTCACTACCAAGGGCTGCCAGCAACTGAAACATTTCACCCGTCCAAAACCCGTAAGCTTCTATATTTCAAGTCTCTGATTGGCTAATCCTACTCCAATAGAATACCTGCATTTAATTAAATCTTTTTCTGGCTGTTGATTGGCTAATTTTAAACTGTCACAAGATTTACATTATTGCTGCCCTATCATGACTAGTAACATTCAAACTCTCAAACTCATTATTGCCTCAAGGTTACCTCATTGTTAGCAACTTTAAACTTATTATTCTCACAGCTCTTACATTATTAAATCACACAATGCATTCACATGACATTTTTAAACATGTTTACAATAATATAAGCATATGCAATGACTGTTATATACATTTTAAAAATTATTACATACATATTGCTTCAAGGCGGGCTGTTATTGAATTTATATATTATATAATTTAATTTAAATAATTCAAGTGTTAAAAATACTGCCTCATGTTTACGCATGTAGTGCAGTAAAAACGCTTCTGTGTCTCATTCCTAGCCTTAATATGCTTATTTTTGTAGTGCCTTTCTACTCTACAATTGAAATTCCATGCTGTTTGCATAACATCATGACAAACAGCACTTAAAAATTCTGATGTGTTACACTCACATCACTTTCTCTACTCTTGTACAAACCATTTTTACGAACGCTTATTCTCCATCTACTTCATGTTAATGGAAATATCGAGATATTAAACTTGTTAATTTTCTTGTAGATGTAAGGGGAATATGGTAGGATTTAAGCGATAGTCAAATATTTTAAGAGCTGGTTGCTATGTGGAACATTTCCTTCTCTTTGTATGTCAGGACATAAAAACGAATAACCAATTCCCATTTAGAAACAGTATAAGTGTTAGAAAATACAAACAAATAACAAGGAATATCTCGGAAACGGTTCACTCGACAAAACAATATATAGGATATAAATTATGTGTTTTAATGAGATCTACATTTTTTGTGTAGTAAAATTTTGACTATCTCTTAGGTTTACCAGTTATTCAAAATCCATTCAGAATAAACAGAACTTTTGAGGATACTCCCAGAAAACTCAAGATATACATTTCATTTGCCAAGAAAGTATCTTAAACATATATTTTCATAAAAATCGTTAGAACCATTTTTGATAAAATCAAAATTTTCGAAAAATGTTCAATGTAAAGGGTAGTCTGATGCGGGGGGTGGGTGGTTTTCTTGAAAATTTTCGTGTCGCATCTTTGAAAGATACTGAACCTAAATACCAAGTGTGATATTTATCCGACTTTTCGTTCTTGAGTCATGCTATTCACAACTTTATTTTATTCAGGGGGCTTCAAAACACGTATTTCCGGTGAAATCTCGATATGGAATTTTTGGGTGGAATGCAATACTTTCCCTACATATTAAATGTAGTAGAGAAAGTAAAAATATATGTTAAAGCACTGAAAAATTCAAACCAAATAGCAATGAATTTCTCAGAAATGGGTGATGTCACAAAAGAAAAACATATTTTATATTAAATGTGTTTATTGAACATCAACATTTTTCATTTGGTAAGTTTTTGCCTATCTCTCGTACGGTACAGAGGTATACAAAATTTATTCAGAATGAAGAGGACTTCACAAGCTATTCGCAATAAATTCCAGATATACATATTATTACACTTGCAAATACCTTAAACATGCCGTATTTTGATTTCTTTTAATAGTGTTCAACGATCTTCCTTACTTCATACGGGACCATAGACGGCGACACATTGGTAATAAATGAAATGAAATGATAACTGGGAAAGTAAACTTGGGAAGGAATCATTCTAGGCCTAAGTTTAGGGTACTTTCCTGGCATTTGGCGGTTATGAGGACTGAGGAAAACCTGGAAACCCCCTCAGTCAGTGAGCACCGTTCTGGCGGGATTCAAACTGCAGACCTGCCGTTTATGAGTCAGTGCCTTAACGTGTCGGTGTGGTATTTTGCTAAAAATCGTTAAAGCCACTTTGAAAAAAAAAAAAAAAAAAATAACGAAAATGTTTCAATGAAAGTGGTAATTTATGGTGGGGAAATTTTCTTGAAAATCTTATGCGCGGCCACGATATGAGCGTGTTCGGTGGAAAGAGGAACTAAAAAGTTACCGAGCAAGTGGGCGTGACATCGGAAGAACAGTCAGGTAAAGAGACTCCGCAGTTCCGAGTTGTATTTACTAGCAAGGTTAAGGTGTGCATGGTAGAGTACTGTTTTCATTGTGCAATTGTACATTCCCCTATCGCCTTGTCCCTCACGCCCCTCTGGTCTCTAGTCTTGATGACGTTACACACCGTCAACAAAAACAGTGGCGCTCTCCTCCAAGAGTAATCAAGTCGTGGCCGGCTAGCGCTTATAAGATGCTGCTCATAAATACCAAATTTGGTATTTAGCAGACTTCAGTTTTGCTGCAGACAATATACACACAAACCATTTTCTAAAAATCTATTTTTGTGCTCATGAGATCTCAAAGCAAGCATTTCCGCTAAAGTCTCGATTGAAGTGGAATATTACCACAGTTAAATGGTAGATATATAAAGAAATACAATGGTGAAAACTTGGCTTGCATCCTCAAAGGGTACTCGACAAATGTTGTACTGGCCATCACTGCATTCATTGATACAGATCTACAGTAAGGTGCGATCAGAGAAGGCATAGGCCCAAATCAGGCGTTAAAGAGATCCCAATCTGCAGGGAAACTTTCCACTTCTGGCACAACACAAATTAACATCCAAGTGCAAACACGACCCAATTAGGAAACAAGTGTATCTGTGTTACGTCATACGTGATGTCATCACGCCTTGAAACGAGCGTTCATTCAAATCGGTTTAAATGTGAAGACTCAGTGGCGTTACTACTGCAGCATTTCAAAATATATTGGGGAAAAATCTGTGTTAATACTCATACGAGGACTTTATCTTTTATAACCTCTCATAATCGCTTATATATTATAGTATTCATATAAAAGTGATTCTTTTAAACATCTTACGTTACTGAGATACCAATTTTTTACTAAAATAAGCTCAAATTAAGCAATATGGACTTGGTAGCATACACAATATAAAAAATAAAACACAACTCTTCGCATATCCTCAATGAGCTCTTTGTCATTAGTGAACCCATGTGGAGAAAAAACAAGAATCGCTTAAGATACTTTAAAGATGCTGCACAAATCATGTGAGTTCAGTCTGCGAATACCTGAAGACGAAACAACGAATATTTCGAAAAGAGAAAAAGTTGTTTGACATAAGTTGCATATTTTAATGATCTCTACATTTTTTTGCGGTAAGTGCTTATCTATCTATGGTTTACCAGTTATAAAAAAAGTATATGCAATTCATTCAAAATGAAGAGAACTTTGCTAGCTATTACAGTCATGCAAATTTAATCAAAATCTATAGAGCTATTTTTGAGAAATTTAAAAAAATGAACGTTTTGGGGGGGGGATGTATGTGTGTATGTATGTGTGTGTGTGTGTGTGTGTGTGTGTGTGTGTGTGAAGGCTAATTTGGGGTGGAGGATTTCCTTGGATAATGAATGTTTAAACAGTGTCTGATTCAAGTGTGAAATTTAGTATTCACAAGGGATTTACAGATACGCTCTAAATTTTTTGTTGCACCTCAAGAACCTTGTATTCCGGTGAAATGTTAATATGCAATTTTTAGTGTAATGCAATGCTGTATTTACTTGCTAAGTGGCAAAGAGTAAAAAAGTTTCTGAAGTTTAGAGAATACAATTATTATTAAAAATGTTATGTTGTTTATTTTGTGATGCATCAGTTTAAAAATACATAAAATGAGCAAATGGAGCAAGCATTCGCGCCATCTGTTCGGCACACCTCACGCCGCGACCTGGAAGCACCTGAAACATGAAAAGCAAATTGAATTAAAGGGAAATTAAATGGTGGTAGAAGAGAAACCACCCCAGCATTTGCCTTCCGACCAGAAAAAACCAAAGCGGGAATCGAACCCGAGACTTCCCGAATACGAGCCGCAAACTAACTCGCTAGGTTATAGCCTGTTACTAGTTGAGGTCCATCAGTGACAACATAAGAATCGTTTGGCATCCCCTGCATGGCGGGTATCTCAAAGGTTTATTTGCTTACATGTGCGCATTCTCTCCCATTTCACCTCTCACAATATTCTGAGCCTACTGAATGAAGGAATTCATTTCATTAAAGTCGGTACTTCAAATCTTAACTCTTCATGCCTTAAAATCATTCTGCAATGACTGAGAATGCCCCTTGCTATGTTTCGTTCTGCTCTCAACACAAGGAAACAAGACTAGATATTTATAAGTACGATAAAAAGACAATTCGTGCTATAAGTTGATCCACTGAAGTTGATATGCAGATGTAAACTGTAAACGTGAGTGGTGACTAGCTAAGCATAGAACTTGAAGCAGAAACTAATTTGAGAAGGCTCACAATCACTCTAAACACCAGAATAAAGATACTAAATAACTATTTTATTATTGTTAAATTAAATTTAATTAACACTAATTAGAGTAATAAATATTTCCTGAGAAAAGGAAAATCTTATAATAGATATGGATTGACAACAAGCTTTAATTTTATAATACTATGTTCATAGTAATCCGTCCATCAACAGAGAAATTGTATATAATTTTACAATAATGTTACATAATTTTTGTAGCTAACAAGCATGCATTAGGTATAGTTCCAGAAGCTTGTAAAAAGGCGTGTATGTCACGACAGCGCTTGCGAGAGAGAGAGAGATATTGAGGCAATATTGCTCCAAAATAATAAATATAATATGATAGCAATTACATATGTGAGCATTAGTACATAATTAAATTATAAAAAAACCTGATGTGTTATATTCACATGACTTTCTCTACCTCTATCACTTATTAGTGGTATACAAATTATTCTTACGAAAGCTAATTTTCCTATCTACTTCATTATAATCGAAATAAACCTTTCCGGAAATAGATGCATTACACATTTCGTTATAGATACAAAAAGAATTAACGATAATCAAATGTTTTAGAATAGGACGTTTTACGCTGGCCTTAAAACTCCATACTCTTTCCATGTCATCGCGAGAAATAGCTGAATGTAAAAGAATGGCCAAGTATTGAACAATTCGATCCATTAATAATGGGTATCTCGGAAACGGCTTATACCACAAAAAAGTTATTTGAAATAAATTGTGTGTTTTAAAGACGTTTTCATCTATCGTTTAACGTTTACCAGTTATCTATATAAGATTATTACTTAAAAGAGCTAAGAAATTAAAAGGAACAGATGGTTAGAAAAAGTATACAATATGGTGGTTGAGGCAAAAATGCTATATGGGATAGAAGTATAGGGATTAGAAGGAGGATGGGAAGTCATAGATGAGGTGCATAGGACATTTTGCAAAGAAATACTTGGACTACCAAATGCAACCGCTAGACAGGTAGCACAAATAGAGCTGGGTAGAGTGCCAAACAAGGGAAAGATCATGGAAAGGGCATTGAAATTTTGGTATAGAATATTGAAATTGGAAGAAAGGAATTTGTTAAGCTTGTGTTTAGTATATCAAGAGAAAAGTTTAAAGAATAAGGGATGGGTAGTCTGTCTCAGAAATAACTTGGAAAGCAGTGGGTTAGGGGAAATGTGGAAAGAAGAGAAAATAATGTGAATAATTTGGAAGTTGACAAGAAAAAGATTTGAGAACATAGAAATACAAAAAATATTCAGTGAGATACCTGGCATGAGATCTTTAGTCTTCTATATACCAATGAAAGACTCATGGGGAAGGGAAAAGTATATAGATGTGACAAATAAAGAGGAGCGGGAAGGTATTGCATGGTTGAAAGCAAGTGTATGGAGATTAAAAGGCTTAAGGAAAGGTATTTCACAAAACCAATGTCCTATATGTGGCGGAAAGGAGGATGTGGAACACATTTTATTTGAATGTAGGGGGACTGAAGTGTGGAGAAAGGAGTATATCAGTAAGAAATGGTTTAAAATACATAGAAATGTAGCGGTAGTTGACATGTTTAAAAAAGACAATAAGAAGATGGGACAATTTTTATACAAAGTGAGAAATAAATGGATATGGACAGTAAATAGACAAATGGAGTAATAAATTATAATTAATAAACTATTGTAAAACATGAGTATGACCGGTAAAGATCCAGGGCTGAACACCGGACATATTCACTTGTATATAGCTTAGCATAAATAAATAAATAAATAAATAAAATAAAATATAAGATAATATAAAATCCCTCCGAATGAAGAAGGCTTCGTAGGCTATTCCCAAAAAATTCAAGATATACATTGTATTTGTAATATAAATATTTTAAATGCATGGTATTTTAAACTAAATTTATGGAGTAGAGAAAGTGAACATGAACATGTCGAGGTATGAGCAGCGAGCTAGAAACGTGCAGAATTCTTCTCCGAGAGAAAATCCGAGTAAGGAAGTCTTTGTATGGAAAGATTAGGGGAGGTTCTCTTTGTAGTGTTGTTTCAGAAAATTGTACGTGGGCGTGACGGAGGGAGATTTCAAAAACAGTATAACTCGGGGAGTACCCTCTAAAATTACATGATTTAGCACATGATGCATCTTATAGACCAATGAAAAATTAAAAGCAAGCGTAGCAGTCTTATTTTCATTTTGGGACAGCCTATTCGTGTGAGTCATTTATTCAACGTTTATATTCATTAAATCTAAGCATCGAGCTGTTTTAAGAGAACTTGTTTGAACTGCCTTAGCTAGTCACCAACCAGATTTCAGTTGACAGCTCAAACAGGCATCCAAAAAGTGCAATGTTTTAAAAAAACGTGTTCTAAACATGTTCAATGATGTATCTATTCAACAAATCATGGTCTGCGACCTAACTGTTTTGCAATCAAAAGTACTATTATGGTCTGCTATGAGTTTTATTTTAATTTGCAACAAATTAAGTGCGAATCTCTTCAAAATGTGTCCCTTAGAGTGCGGCTCACAAATGTCAGGTAATTGGCCATCCCTGCACGAAATATCTTGGTTCGTAAATAGTTTTATTCCTTTGCATTATTATTGAAATAAATATGCAAAGGTTTAACGTCACTGCTAGTTTTGTTATGCACTAAACTTCCGTATCAAGAAAGTTGTGTACACGTCAGCTACCTTCCTCGAGGCCTTGGCATGGTTTAACACGAGGAAAACTTCTACATAAAGAGTTTCCTGCATGGTCATCTGTACTACCCGTTCGTCCTTACGATGGTCTTGCTCCAGTAGTCACTTGCTAAATGAGGCGTTACTTAGCAACATAGCAATAAAACAAAACACAGTCGTGAGCCTTAACATTTAGTTGATTCATTAAACCTAATGTGTCCTTCGAAGAGGCTGCTATTGACAGAGATTTAAGATCTAAGCACAGTTTCAAAAAATCTGATGTGTTGCATACACATGACTTTCTCTATTCACTCTTCTACGAACTATTCTTACGAAAGTTTATTATCCATCTACTTCATGTTAATCGAGATAAACATTTACGGAAATACATTATGGCATTAGACACTTCGTTGTAGGTAAAAGGGGAAACGAGACCGAAACGACTGTCAAACGTTTAAAATTATGATGTATTACATTCACATTACTTTCTCTATCCAATATAGTTTATTTTTATGTAGCCTCTACTAACTATTCTTACAAAACCTCTTCTCTCACTTCTTCTTCTTTCTTCTTTTTCTTCTTCTTCTTGTTCTTCTTCTTCTGCTTCTCTATCTAATACGTGTTACCGACATAAACATTTGCCAAATAGTTTCATTACACCTTTCGTTGTAGGTACAAAGGGGATGCAGGAGGCTGAAGCAGTAGTCAGATGTTTAAAATCTGGCCGCTCTTGTATAACATCGCGAGAAACAGCTAAATAGTGACAGCACGAACATTGAAAGATTCAAATGAGTAACAACGAATACCTCGGAAATGGCTGATGCCACAATAAAAGTTATATGCAATAAATTGCGTTTTAAAGAAATTAAATTTTTTCGTAGTAAGTATTTATCTGTTTCTCACGGTTTACCAGTTGTACCAAATTAAACAAAACTCTTTCAGAATAAACAGAACTTCACAGACTATTCTCAGAAAATTCAAGATATAATTTTATTAGTCATGTATTAGTATCGTAAGCATATGGTGTTTTAATGAAACTCGTTAGAGCCACGTTTGAGAAAATGAAAAATAACGCAAAATATTCCATATAAAGCGTAGTTTGGTGCCGCTTTCTTGGAAGTTGGTATTTATCCGACTCAATTATGTGATTGAGTTATGTTGTTCACACACACAGTTGGCCTTTTTCCAAAATTTTGTGTTTGAGGGGCCACAAAGATTTATTTTTGGTATTTATTTGCTTCTCGATACCGTATTTTTATTTGTAACACAATACTTCCTCTATCTACTACAAGTAAACAACCAAGAAAGTAAAAACAGAGAAATTACCCAAAAAAAAAGTTTCAGAAGGCAGTGATGAAAGTCGAGCTAGATCTCAACATGCCATGCACTACTATTATAGCGTGGCTAAAACATGCGTGAAGCAAGGTATTCAATTTCATGCTTTCCTACATTAAGATTTGCTAGTAAACATTAATTTAGAAGGAAGATATGGTCAGGAGCTGGAAGATTATTCCGAGCGGAATTAATACTATTATCTGATGAAAATGTAATTGCTTGAAAAGGGAATTTGCTTCACTATGTTTCAAACTTGCATGAAATTACGACTCCATGGGAAGTGTTTGACAAAACGGCAAAGAAAACAGCACGTATAGTATTTTTTGTTCGATGGTGTGTTTTCCCAATGATATTTACACAGAAGGAAGTTAGGAATTCCAACACAGGTGTTCATTTCCAAGGAAACCCTTGTCTACCAACATAAATTTAGTACCTGTAATAGTATACTCTAGGGTAGGAAGCAAAATACGAGTACAACCCAATTTTCTATGCCTCTTTAATATCTGCATCTTCATAATTCACGTCTTTAACATACAAGCATACACAGGATATATGAATTTATAATCGGTAGGGAAAGTATGCGAGTGTTATACATAAAATTTTCTTTCTTTCTTTTTTTACCCAAAGATAATTTTGCTCTATAAGGGCAGCATGACTGTTCAAGTGGTGTTCCGCTTCACCATCATAAATCCGAACTCTGCAGAATAGATTTCTCCGATTTATAACTTGATGCACCTTTCTTCATAGTGATCTAGAGATTCCGGAGGTTTTCACAATCCTCCGAGATGGCTACATTACCTATGCTAATAGAAGACTAAAGAAAGAAAGAAAGAAAGAAAGAAAGAAAGAAAGAAAGAAAGAAAGAAAGAAAGAAAGAAAAACAAAAGACCAATAAACCTATTGTCATAACCAGAAATTTTCTAAGCATTAAGGCCAGAAGGGAAATAAAGTTGAACTGTTACTGGACTATAGGCAAGGACATCATAGGTAACAAATCTACCCCATCCCTCGTACAGTCTTTTGCTGTTTGCAGACCGGTATTCACCTGCCTGTCAGTGAAACTGGGTGCTGTTGTTTACGTTCTTTGTAGTGATAATGGTTTGAGTGTAGATAATTTGAAGCAAACTACTTAAGAATTCCTATGCCTGGTCATAACATTACATATGCATTGAGATTACCAGTGGGTAACAAGTGGGTAACAACCCAAACGCATCTTCATGTTAATTTTATTTTACAGTAAATGTGTACAACTATACTGTACACCAACGTATCCTTTATGGTATATGTGACGCAGCGGCTATGGTCCAAGGTTATCGGGAGGTCGGCGCCGGGCAGTCGGGGATAAACAAAGATAAGTCGCGCTCTCGTCCAGAAGCGCTGTCGGCAGATGACCAGAATCCTCTGGAAGTTTCTTCCCCTACCTCCAGAACGTGTGTCCAGATAGTTCTAGAATGTTATGTGGAAGATTCCACTGGCTATGTAAGCGAGCGTTCTCGCGAGACGAGTCATTCAGTTAAGTCGGTCAGTGATTGAGTAAGCTAGTTGGTAAGCGCGTTTCTTCTGCGACAAGAAAGGCTGTTCCCCATGCGAGTTGTTGACGTCTGCCGTGACGTGCAACGAGTGCTACTGCGGAGCGAGAGATTGCAGAAGTCTTGTGTTTGACTCCCCAACAAGTGAATCGTCTGGAAGAAGAGGCTACGTCATGAAGAAAGTGAAGTGATGGGGAACCTGAACTAGTTCACATTAGTGAAGTGACAGTGTGAACTAAGCGTGAAGTCCTAGCGAAAGCTGAACCAGATCAAAACAGTGACAGTGAGTACCGAGAGAAGTGACAATTTAAAAACTTGACAAAGTCACTATATATAAAATGTTATCCGCTAGGTCATATAAACTATCTTTCTTTCTTTCGTCGTTACTAGCAACCTAAATACTAGTTTTAATCCTACTAGTGAATTAAAACTTTTAAACTATTGCTTCAATCTTATTTATTTAATTAACAGAAATAAATAATGACTTTTACTCTTTATCATACATAAAAAAACAGACTTTTTAGGGATCAATGAATACATTGCATTCTGAGCGTCCGTTAGAACTTCTTCAGGAATACATGTTTCTTTCTTTTCCGTACACATTTCAATTCACACATACCATCTGCCATCAATTTCAGTTTATTTATATAATTATCTCCAAGAGAACCAGCATTGGTGACACCACGTTGCCATCATCATAGATAAATCTACATAGTTAATTAAAATAATTGTTCTGATTTAGTTTTAGTAGTGAATAAAATATTGTTTGGCACACGAGAGTAAACTATATTTACAACTTCGTGAAAATTATTACCCTAGCAAAGTCGTTACACATTTCACCCAATATTAAAATGTTATTCTATTGTATTATACTATAAATTATTATTATTATTATTATTATTATTATGTTGTTGTTGTTGTTGTGGGAAATAGAGTTTGAATTTGATGGTAAAATATCTATATTCCAGGTGCAAATTAAAATAAATGTACAAGTTCTTGAATACTCTAAATAGTGTATTAAAATTACCAATCACATAATTGAAATAAACCATGATTTTAGAAGTTTCACAGTTCAGCAGTCCTGAACTTTATATATTTTACTTTCTCTACTACGTATAATAAGTAGGGGAAGTATTGTATTCCACCCAAAAATTCGATACCGAGATTTCACCGGAAATACATGTTTTGAGACCCCCTGAATCCAAAAAACGCATTTTTGGAAACATGTCGGTGTGTGTGTGTGTGTCTGTGAACAGCATAACTCAGAAACGAACAGTCGGATAAACACCAAACTTAATATTTAGGTTCAGTATCTTCCAGAGATGCGACACGAAGGTTTTCAAGAAAATCCACCCACTCTAGATTACCCTTTACATGGAACATTTTTCGAAAATTTTAATTTTCTCAAAAATGGTTAACGATTTTTATTAAAATATCATATGTTTAAGATATTTTCATGACAAATGAAATGTATATCTCGAATTTTCTGGGAATGTCTCCAAAAGTATTCTTCATTGTGCACGACTTTTGCATAACTGGTAAACCATAAGAGATAGACAAAATGTTACTACACAAAAAATGTAGATCGCGTTAAAATACACAATTTATGTCATACATTTTTTGTTGTTGAGTGAACCATTTTCGAGATATTGCTTGTTATTCCCTTAAATTTCCCAATACACCTTTTCTCAAATTCGTTATTCATTTTTTTTGTCCTGGTAATGCAAAGAGAATGGAATACTCCACATAGCAACCACCTCTTAAAATATTTGACTATCGCTTTAAGCCTACCCATTCCCCTTGCATCTACAAGAAAATTAGCAATAAGATTAACATCTAGATATTTCGATTAACATGAAGCATATGGAGAATAAGGGTTTGTAAAAATAGTTTGTACAAGAGTAGAGAAAATCATGTGAGTGTAGCACATCAGATTTTTTTTCTTGTAAATGTGGTGGCAATATCGTTATGACATGGTCAGCGTTTCACACTCACGTAGCAGACGTGGTTTGTTGACAGCTTTATCAACCTGTGCAACAAAAACTGAACAGTCACTGCACAAGAATGCAAGGATGTTTGAAGAAACATCTGATCCAAAAACTCATGTCCCCGTGAAGAAGAAGATTCCGCATTCCCTGCGCTTACAGACCACAGAGAATATCCAGTGTTATGTAACACGTACTGACATTGTTTCCTACAAAATATCTCTTATGGGTTTTTGTTTCAGTGAAACGAGGTGAAACTACTCAACTGTGGTAATATAGCCGTACCAAGGGCATTAGTTTGTTTTTGTGGTTACTTCGTGAGGTAGAAACCAACTATTATGGGTTTAGCAGAATGTGGATGAAGTTTCAACATTCGTGAACAAAAAGCACTTGAAATATCTCAGATCTGTAATATTTGTTTATGCTTCCCAAGAAGTTGGTATTACAACTCAACCCAAAATGACAAAACACGCAATAATATCAATTATAACAAATAGACGGTTTGAAAAAAGTCTAATCTGATACATCCGCACGACTTTCTCTACCCTCTATCTTTTTAGTCGGTATACAAACTATTCTTACTAAAGGTTATTTTTCTATCTACTACATTTAATCCAAATAATCCTTTTTAAAAATAGCTACATTACACATTCGTTATAAATACTAAAAGAACAGCGATAGTCAAATGTTTAAGAATTGGAAACTACACTACGTCATCAAAAGTATCCGGACACATGGCTGAAAATGACGCACAAGTTCGTGGCTCCCTCCATTGGTAATGCTGGAAGTCAGCGTTCACTCTCGCAGGCATACTTTCAATCAGGTGCTGGAAGGTTTCTTGGGGAATGGCAGCCCATTCTTCACGGAGTGCGGAACTCAGGAGAGGTATCGATGTAGGTCGAAGAGGCCTGGCACGAAGTCGGCGTTCCAAAACATCCCAAAGGTGTTCTATAGTATTCAAGTCAGGACTCTGTGCAGGTCAGTCCATTACAGGGATGTTATTGTCCTGTAACCACTCCGCCACAGCCCATGCAGTATGAAAAGGTGCTCGATCGTGTTGAAAGGCGCAATCGCCATACCCGAATTGCTCTTCAACAGTGGGAAGCAAGAAGGTGCTTAAAGTATCAATGTAGGTCTGCGCTGTGATCGTGCCACGCAAAACAACAAGGGGTGCAAGCCCCCTCCAGGAAAAACACGACCACACCATAACACCACCACCTCTGAATTTTGTCGTCCTCCGTGGACGTACTAGTTCCCAAGGTCGCGGGTTCAAACCCAGCGGAGGGCAATAGATTTTTTCGGGTGTAAAAATCGTTAGCACGGCTTCCTTCGGAAGGGAAGTAAAGCCGGTGGTCCCGTGTCGTAGATTTACGGCACGTAAAAGAACCTCAAGCCTGATAAAGAGGCCTCTGAGCTAAATTACCGGTGTTTCACGCCCAATATAGAATGGGACGCTAAGAACCATAGTAGTTAAAGAGCGTCCATAAATAAAACTCAATTTATTTATTTACCTCCGAATTTCACACGTTCACCGGGCATTCGCCATACCCACACCCTGCCATCGGATCGCTACATTGTGACGTCCCATTCTGCTGTTTCACGATGTCTAATGACTACTGAGGTCGCGGAATACTGAATACCAGGCAGTAGGTGGCAGCACAATGCACCTAAGACGAAAAACGTATGTTTGTGGGGGTGTCCGGTTACTTTTGATCACATAGTGTATATGCTGACCTTAAAATGCCATACTATTTCCATGCAATCGCGAGAAAGAACTGAAAATGGATGGGACTTTAAAAGGATGACAAGTATTCAATAATTCGAACTAGCTGGCAACATAGCTCATTTGTAGCGTACCTGCATGTGTACGAAGGGTCCCGGGTTCGATTCCCGGTTGGGAGAGTGGAAATTTTTTTCTACCCAAGATTATTCCCTATCCTCCCCAGAGTCTGGAAGTATGAATGAGAGTGTGAATGTGTGTATGATTTAATGATTAAAAAACAAAACAATGGTGCAAGAAACCCATCGACAAGAGTACACGAGTTAAAACACCATTGACAATAGGCAATAAGTTCAAAGGAAAAAGCCGCCGATAAGAACAATGTAGTTAAATGGAATAAACAAAATTCGAACCTTTACTAATGAATACCTAACAAACGGCTTATGCTACAAAATACTTATTTTAAGTAAATTGTGTGTTTTAAAAGGATCTACATTTTTATGTGGTATGTTTTCGTCTAAAGGCGGCGCCGTGGCCGAGTGGTTAGACCGCTCGCCTCCCACCGAGGCGGACCGAGTTCAATCCCAGGGACCTGCATGTGGGATTTGTGGTGGACGAAGCGGCGTCTGGGCGGGTTTTCTCCGGGTTCTCCGGTTTCCCCCGCCATTCATTCCACCAACTGCTCCATCATCACCTTTCCTTTCATCCATTTCACCAACATTTCGTTTCATCTACTTCCTTCATCACATACCAGGCATCGGGCTGATCACCCATCCTGGATGCTCTGTCTGATCCATGAATGTCTGCTCCTCGACGGGCCTCTGACCCCAGGCACCCGCTTGTAAGTCCTGGGGGTGTAAGTCCTACATAAGAGGAGGGTAAACAGATAATGAATGAATGTTTTCGTCTATCGCTTAACGTTTACAAGTTATACAGGATTATACAAAGCTCCTTCCGTATCAAGAGGACTTCCTAAGCTATTCCCAGAAAATTCAAGATATACATTTTATTTGTCACGTAAATATATTTCATATAATTATTTTAATCGAAATCGTTAGAGCCATTTTTTAGAAAATCAAAATTTTCGAAAATGTTCTATGTAAAGGGTAGTTGGGATGGGGGATTTTCTTGAAAATCTTCGTGTCGCATTCTCAGAAGATACTAAGCTCAAATATCAAGTTTGGTATTTATCCGACTTTTCGTTTTTGAGCTATGCTGTTCACAGACACAGACGGATGTCATCCTCCGTGGTGTAGTGGTTACTATGCTAGCCTCTAGTTCCCTAAATCGCGGGTTCAAACCTGGCGGAGGGCGATGGATTTTTTTCGGGTGTAAAAATCCTTAGCATGACTTCCTTCAGAAGGTAAGTAAAGTTGGTGGTCCCGTGTCGTAGATTTACGGCACATTAAAGAACCTCAAGTCTGATAAAGAGACCTCTGAGCAAAATTACCGATCTTTCACGCCCAATATAGAATGGGACGCTAAGGATCACAGCTGTTAAAGATCGTCCATAAATAAAAGTCAATTTAGTTTAATTTCACAGACGGACGTTTTTCAAAATTGGATTCAGAGCGCCTCAAAACATGTATTTCCAATAAATTTCAGTATCGAATTTTTGGGTGGAATGCAATACTTCCCCCACTTATCATACATAGCAGACAAAGCAAACAGATACGGTTTAAATGAACACATAACTTTCAGAGAATTACAAATCCAAAGAGGTTACAATAAGGAAAAACAGTTATAACTGACTGCCTCTGCGATCGAGAGGTCAGCTTCTGGCTTCTTAATCCAGAGCTCTCGGATTCGATTTCTGACTGGGGCGGTGAATTTTACTTTAACCAGAATCATTCCCTTTTCCCCCAAAGTCTAAAGGTATGACAGTGGGAGTATGTGTGTGTGTGTTTAATATAAAAAAATCTTATACACTCCATTCGCATGACATTCACTACACATTCTTCAACAAACTATTATTAAGAAAGCCTGTTCTTCTATCTACCTCAAGTTAATCCAGATTAACATTTGCAGAAATGGTTTTATACTTCCCTGTAGATACGAGGGGATCAGAGAAATACACTTCAGCGATAGTCGCTATGTGATGGCTTTGAAATTCCGTTCTCTTTGCATGACCAAGAGAGAGAGAGAGAGAGAGAGAGAGAGAGAGAGAGAGAGAGGTTTTAAGTACATATTTGAAAATTCAGACTAATAGCAAGGAAATGATGAACACCACAAAATTTTATTGGCATAAGTTGTAAGCTTTAACGAGATCCACATTTTTGTGTAATACGGTTTTGTCTATCTCTTATGGTTTATCAGTTATGCAAAACCATTCAGAATAGGAGTACCAAACGGGCTATTCCCAGAAAATTCAAGATATACGTGTTATATGTTATGAAAATATCTTAAATATACGGCATTTTAATCAAAATCGTTAGTCATTTTTCAGAAAATCAAAGGTATCGAAAAATTGTCCATGTAAAGGGCAGTTTGGTTTGAGGGGATTTTCTAGAAAACCTTCGTGTCGCATCCTTAAAAGCAATAGAATTTAAATTCCAGCGGACTCTTCGTTTTTGAGTTATGTTGTTCATAGATACACGCGCGCGCGTGTACCCTTTTCTAAAAATACACTTTTGGGTTCAGGAGTCTCAAAACGTGTATTTCCATTGAAACCTTGGTATCGAATTTTTATATGGAATGCCGTACTTCCTCTACTTACTGTTATGTACATAGTAGAGAAAGTAAAAACAGACAAGAACCACCGTTAAGAAGCCCTACAGTTCAACGAGCAATAACACCATCAATTGTTTTGCAAGTGAAAGCTCCCGATCTGACCAAAGAAGTTAATGGGGGCTATACAGATTAAATAAAAAAAAGTTAATTGTATTGATTAAACAATGTGTATGTAAACACAGTGGAAAATGTGCATAAGCTTAACTAGTTTACCTTACAAAAAATAAATATCCTTTTTACTCTCTCCACCACTTGCCTAAGCCGGAAACATGTTTTGAGATTCCTGAAACTTAAAAAAAGGCATCTTTCGAAAAAGCTGCACGTGTTTGTGCCTCAGATAAATGCCATATTTGGCATTTAATTTCGGCAACTTCCAAGGATGCGATACGAAGACCTTCAATAAACTCTCCCCAGCCTAGATTACCCTTTAAATTGAACAAATTTTCCTAATTTTTTATTTTCTCGTTTATCTTCCCTCTTGGCAGTACTCGTTACGGAACGAAGAATCACGAATTGGTGCGAAAGAGGACGAGTTAGTCTAGTAACAGTGCACCATTGCTTACGGTTATGCGTAAATACTCGTGAAGGTACTGTAATTTTGAAATAGAGCATTTTTTATGCAACTGGAACTGAAAAATAACCGTTTTCCCCACCTCTAATATATTTCTACGGAAATTAGTGTTATGATACAGTCCATCTCTCCAGTAGTATCACTATGCCTATTACAGAGCATTCCTCCCCACCAGTTTAAAAGTACTGACGCCACAACAGTGTATCATCTATGTCATTTATACTTCTTTTATTCTATGGGTGACCTATGGATCGTTATGTTGAATATCAATTGCAGTATTTATCTGTTGATTGAGGAAAACTACGAAAAACTCCAGTCATATTCGTCAGTATATTATACGATTTGAATCCGAATGCGAGTCACATCACATACGTCACCACGTTAGTCTTTTCATCTATTACGCGGTCCAAATCTCTTGACGTTTGAGGCGTGTCCACTAATACGGCACTAGCAAATAGCAGCAGCGCGTCGTTGCCTCATACGGACAGTACACCTCGCCGCTGGTAAAACACTAATTGCAATATCATGTGCGCGCATGGTATTTCATATTTCAGAAAAGTATAGGATAAAAGGCGACGTTTTCCTGAACAACTACAAAAAAGAAACATTTTTACACCCAATGGTTCGCCATTAATTTATAGTTATCTTTTGTGATGTTTAAACGCAGACTTTTAGTTATAGTTGTGCTTGTAATAGTAATAAATCTACTGCTGTCGTAGTTATTGTATATATTGTTATGTCAATGACATAATTATCACTTACTAATGTGCAATCTAGAAATAGTTATCTTACGAAGTTTTCTAATACAGCCACAAACTCGTAGTATATTAGTATAGTATTCTTATTGCAGTACCTAAGGTAGAGATGATTCAACGGAGGGGGATCACCTCGCGCACTGCGACCTGCAGATCCTTGCAGCCTACCACCCCCAGGAGGTAGGGATGAGGTGAAGGAACCGCAGAAGGCTCTAGTATGCAGACAGGAGCAGAGAGCACGGAAGTCTCTAACATTTCCAAGCTCGCAGACCCGTCCCACTGCTGGAGTTGCCGAGAAGGGCGAAGAGACCCACCAATCAAGCAACCCTCTTTCCATTGAGCATGTATCCGCGCCATCTGTCCGGCAACGCCATACGCCACGAAACCTAGAAACACAACAAATAAAAAATAAAATAAAATTTGCAATACGCCATTCTTGGTTCCTTGTTTCCTACACCAGGATGTGTAATATATTTAATACTTCTTTCATTTTATACATAATTATTGTGCAGATTTTTATTTATAATCTCGTAAATAAAAATAAATTAGATAAAAATTAAAAAAATAAAAAATAAAAATAAAGTAAAAATCCGAAATGTAATAATTGTAATTGAGATTTAAATAAAAAAATCTGATGTGTTACACTCACATGACTTTCTCTACTCTTGTACAAACTATTTTTCCAAACCTTATTTTCCATCTACTTCATGTTAATCAAGATAAACATTTGCAAACTCTATCTTATTGCTAATTTTCTTGTAGATGTAAGGGAAATATATATTTACAAGGGCAATATAGAAATACAGTAGCCTTTAAGCACATACTTATCTCTTAATAGCTGGTTGCTAGGTGCAGCACCATTCCCTTTGCCACAGATTAATACTCTTTGCATATACAAGACAAAAAATGAATAACGATTTCACATTTGAGAAAATAAGTATTGAAAAATTTAAGGGAATAACAAGCAATATCTCGAAAATGGTTCACTCAACAAAAAAAAATGTATATGATATAAACTGTGTATTTTAACGCGATCTACATTTTTTGTGTAGTAAAATTTTGTCTATCTCTTATGGTTTACCAGTTATGCAAAAGTCGTTCAAATGAAGAATACTTTTGGAGACATTCCCAGGAAATTCAAGATATACATTTTATTTGTCATAAAGATATCTTAAACATATGATATTTTAATTAAAATCGCTAGCCATTTTTGAGAAAATTAAAATGTTCGAAAAATCTTCCATGTAAAGGTTAATCTGGGGTGGGGGATTTTCTTGAAAACCTTCGTGTCACATCCCTGGAAGATACTGAACCTAAATACCAAGTTTGGTGATTATCCGACTGTTCGTTTCTGAGTTATGCTGTTCACAGACACACACACACAGACAGACACACAGACACACACATGGACATGTTTCCAAAAATGCTTTTTTTTGGATTCAGGGGGCCTGAAAACATGTATTTCCGGTGAAATCTCGGTATCGAAATTTTGGGTGGAATACAATACTTCCCCTACTTACTATACGTAGTAGAGAAAGTAAAAATGTGTTCAACTACTGTTACTGGAAGCCGGTAAAATAAAATAACTGGTATTCAGCTATTCCTAATTTCCACTATTAGTAAATTAAACAAGATAAATGTAACAAAATATTTTATACTAATCTAAACTACGTTCTAACCACTCGTTTGCAGTGGTAAAGGTACTAGTATCCAGTACTCAAACTAAACTTAATGTAATTCATTTTCGAATAGTTCATTTTCAACTAATCATAGAATATTTTATAATAAAATAGTTTTGTTTATAGTTTCATAAGAAAAAACAAAATTCCAACTGCTATATTTATTTTATTTATCCTTTCTACATTACTTCAGTGCACTGTCCTTAGAAATGTATACTTAAACATTCATTTTTACTTTCTCTACTACGTATAGTAAGTAGGGGAAGTATTGTATTCCACCCAAAAATTCGATACCGAGATTTCACCGGAAATATATGTTTTGAGAACCCTTGAATAAAAAAAGCCTTTTTGTAAACATGTCCGTGTGTGTGTGTGTGTGTGTGTGTGTGTGTGTGTGTGTGTGTGTCTGTGAACAGCATAACTCAGAAACGAACAGTCGGATAAACACCAGACTTGGTATTTTGGTTCAGTACCTTCCAGAGATGCGACACGAATGTTTTCAAGAAAATCCCCCCACCCTAGATTACCCTTTACATGGAACATTTTCGAAAATTTTAATTTTCTCAAAAATGGCTCTAACGATTTTGAATAATTTATCATATGTTTAAGATATTTTCATGACAAATGAAATATATATCTAGAATTTTCTGGGAATGTCTCCAAAAGTATTCTTCATTTGAACGACTTTTGCATAACTGGTAAACCATAAGAGATAGATAAAATTTTACTACACAAAAAATGTAGATCGCGTTAAAATACACAATTTATGTCATATACAGTTTTTTTGTTGAGTGAACCATTTTCCAAATATTACTTGTTAGTCCCTTAAATTTTCCAATGCTTTTTCTCAAATGGGAATTCGTTATTCATTTTTTTTACGTACTGGACATACAAGGAGAATGGAATGCGACACATAGCAACCAGCTCTTAAAAGATTTGACAATCGCTTAAATACTATCATATTCCCCTTGCACCTACAAGAAAATTAGCAATAAGATTAACATATCAATTAACATGAAGCATATGGAGAATAAGCAAATAGTTTGTACAAGAGTAGAGAAAGTCATGTGAGTGTAACACATCAGATTTTTCTTAATATACTTTAAATAACTTACAATACTTAATGATTTTATTAAACTTATCACTCACTCTAAATGAAAATAATCTTTGCTTATTCTTTAAGGGATATTTATCACTGTTCTATGAAACTATTACTTCACTTTCTCTTAAAATAAAGAGAATCTAGGAGCACACCTGAAAGATGAGAAGGGAACGGAATGAAAGGAAAACGAGGGAAAGGAAATGATGGTAGAGGAGAAACTACCTCAACATTCGCCTGCCGACTCCGGGAAAACCAAGAACAACCCATGTGTCAGAGTGGGCGCTCGCCGGGAATGAACCTAGGGCTCCCGAATGCAAGTTGCACACGCTACTGCGGCGCCACCTCTCTCGGTTTACAGTACTTAGACTGCACACTCCGTATGTATGTGCATGTGAGTAATTGCCTTCACTTACAAGGGAAGTGTGAGGGCTCTGTTCAGGAAGTCTGTCCACACAGACTGGGGAGTGTTCTCTTGTTCTAGGAAGTGCATTAGCACGCCTCAGCACGTCGACCCCTCACGATGCTGCTGGACACTCCATGACATGATTTCTCAACCGAGACTTCAACATATCATGGAATTAGTCATCTCATATAACTACGCTCTAGAGCGTGAAACTTACGATTTTTATGCCAAATCGTTGACCTGGATAAGGATACGTGTTAGTTCTGGTGCTCAGGATTCAAAGTTTATGGACACTTTCGTCTTAAAATCACAAATCATAAGATGTATTATATGAATAATTATGTCCTTTAGACGACGGGGTTACAAACCCGAGGACATCTATCCCCATTGTGTAGGTATAAACATTAATAGTGGCTGGCCCCGTAGCTCAGTCAGTAATGTACCTGCCTGCTGTGCGAGGGGTCCCGGATTCGATTCCCGGCTGAGGGATGGGAATTTTTCTCTAAGTTTATTCCCTATCCTCCCCAGAGTCTGGAGGTGTGAATATGTGTGTGATCTAATTATTAAAACCCAAAAATTGCAGGAAACCCAACGACAAGAGAATAAGAGTTCACACCATAATTCACACTTATTCACGGCAATAAGTTCCAAAGAAAAGGCCGCCGATAAACCAATGTAGTTAAAGCCGGGGTATAAATGAAACTAAAAAAAATCATTAGTAATTGCTGTAGTACATTCAATAAGCTAGAGTGCACTAGCCTGTTATTGAATATTGTTTGCTATAAATTACGTATTTATTCGTAAGTTACAGAAACTATGTAAATTAAAAATTCGATTCGTGAGTTTAATTTTATATAACAAACGGCATATAGAGACTCTGTATTTAGTAACCAAAATGCATACATTTCAAACCACATGGAAGAATCTGGTGAAATTTTAATTCAGGCTAAAGAAGTTGCAGATAACCTACTCCCAGTAACAGATGTATAATAAGGAATATACAAATTTTGAAATCTGGTTTAAATGAAATTCAGTGGACATTGTTAATGAAACAGTACTTCTGGTTTACTTCGGGGATTTGGCTAAAACATTTTCGCCTAACTTACTGTGGGCCAAGTATTCGATGCTGGTGGTTAACAGAAATGTAAGCATTGGAAACTACAGTAGGTTGTGTGGCTCTTTGAAGCCAGGTTCAAAGGATAACACTTGAAAGTTTCAGCCGACTGTCTCTGTACTCTGGTGGTTAGTATGCTAGCTTCCAGATCTAGAGGTCTCGGGTTCAATTCCCGGCTGGAGGATGGGAAATTTTCTTCAACCAGAATTATTTCCCATCTTCCCTAGAGTCTGGAAATTTGATTGAGAGAGTAAACGTGTGCGTGAGTTTAATACAAACATGACGTCCTGGTAGCTAAATGATCCTTGACGACCAAATACCCCCTCAAAAGAAGGTTATGGTCAAAGAGAAGGTGGTAAATTTCCTCGGTTAAGCTACGAGTGAAAAAAAATGTTTCATCCTCAAGCTTACCCTACTATCTGGTATTTTTTATGGATCCGACGGTAAAAACTTCTGAGTATGCTATTTAGTCATGTAGAAGATAGAAGTTCGGTTATTGCTTTGTATGTACCTGAAACTAAGACTGATAAGAAGCTAGGTTTATACGAACAAAAAGTTAAACATCGAAAGTATTGATCAGAGAGGAGGCACAGCTCCGAATGAAACATTTTTGTTGATGAGGTTTGCTCTACTGTACGATAGTTTTTATGGATGCTGACGTCAAGAACTTCTGTATATGCTAAGATTAAAGATTTGTTTATTGTTTTTTATTTACCTGAAACCAAGACGTGAGCTTTTATTATTATAATAAAAGAGATAGAAATGAATAGTTTGCACTTTGCACGGATGCGCTCTCAGGGAAAATTCTTGGCGAATTCCAAGCATAATAGCAAAGTATTTGGGCTTGACTATGCAGACAAATATTCCTATACTACGACGAACTTCAGCAACTCCGCTAGCAGACGCTGGAGCAAGTATTGTAGTTTGAAAGCTCATGAAAGGTAGAAAAGAACCTGTATTGCTAAAGGTATTTGGAAGAACAGAATGATATTTCCATGATGTTAGCTGGATTTCTTCCAGCATCTACTTATTTAATGCGAACATATATCAGTGTAAATGAAGCGCGTAAATCAGAATATATTACAGGCAACATCACCATCATGGTTCATTTAATCATTGCAATTTCTGTCTCAGCTATAACTAATTGTATTTGTTTTGTCAAGTGCTTAATGAAAATGTTTATATTGAGGGCGATGGTCTTAACTAATGTTTGGGACTAGTTTAGTCTTTTAGTTTTTGTATGATGATGTTTTAGCAAAATTGTATAAATCGAATAGATATAGGTTATACAACGTAGGGAAGACACCTGCGCACTGAGAAAACTACAAAAATCTATTGTGGCTAATATCCCCAGAAGAAAGAGATGAAGTGAAGAAACCACAGGAGGTGAAAGGCGGCAGCAGACAGGCCACGAGACACGTGGAAGTCCTTAACAGTTCCAAGCTCTTAAAACTCCGTCCCACTGCTGGAGTTGCCTAGAGAGAACGCTGACCGACCCGTCTACCAAGCAGCGCTCTAGTGACCACGGAGGTACTCTTTCATTTGAGGAAGCATCCGCGCCATCTGTCCGGCACCGCCATACACCACGAACCTAGAAGCACACCTGAATGATGAGAAGGGAAATAATGGAAAGGAAATCGTGGTAGATGAGAAACCACCACAGCATTCGCCTACCGACTAGGCAAAACCCAAGGTTAGAATGGACAGTCGACGGGAATTGAGCACGGAACCTTCCGAATGCAAGCCTCACATGTTACCGCGGAGCCATCTCAGAGTAAAGTTTTTTTTTTTTTTTTTTTTTTTTTTTTGCTACTATGGTAAAACCGAAAATTGAACATATGTATCGTTTTTGTCACGCAAATATCTAAAATATATAGCATTGCAATCAAAACGGTTAGAACCTTTTTTGAGAAATTAAAAATTAACAGATTCTTTTCTCGTTTAAAGAATAGTTATGGGTTAGATGAATTTGGTATTCTCTCCTTGCTGAAGTAGTTAACATGCCTAAAACTTCAGTTTCTTGGAACCAATTAAACTAATCAGGCGCTTCAGTGAAAAGTTGCCGTACCACAAGGAAAATGAAATAGAAATGAGTGATAAAGAATGTCAGAAAGCCCGAAGCTATATACTACACACAAGATGCTGGCACAGTAAAGTACAGTAAAGAACCTGTTTATCTTGTAGGGATTCCCGTGCATAATGTCGCAATGCACCATGTGTTGTGTTGAAGAAGTTTGTATTCAGAGTAGAACTAGCCGATTTATCCGGGTTCAAAATTACTTCATGGGATCATACATTTCCTTTTAAATATCTAATGTGTTACATTCACACGACTTTCTCCATTCACTATCATTTATTACTTTCTCTGCTACGTATAGTAAGTAGGGGAAGTATTGTATTCCACCCAAAAATTGATACCAAGATTTCACCGGAAATATATGTTTTGAGACCCCCTGAATCCAAAAAAGCATTTTTGGAAACATGTCTGTGTGTGTGTGTCTGTCTGTCTGTGTGTGTGTGTGTGTGTGTGTGTGAACAGCATCTCAGAAACGAACAATCGGATAAACACCAACTTGGTATTTAGGTTCAGTATCTTCCAGAGATGCGACACGAAGTTTTCAAGAAAATCCCCCATCCCAGACTACCCTTTACATGGAACATTTTTCGAAAATTTTAATTTTCTCAAAAATAGCTCTAACGATTTTGATTAAAATATCATATGTTTAAGATACTTTCATGACAAATAAAATGTATATCTTGAATTTTCTGGGAATGTCTCCAAAAGTATTCTTCATTGTGAACGACTTTTGCATAACTGGTAAACCATGAGAGATAGACAAACTTTTACTATACAGAAAATGTAGATCGCATTAAAATACACAATTTATGTCATATACATTTTTGTTGTTGAGTGAACCAATTTCAAGATATTGCTTGTTATTCCCTTAAATTTTTCAATACCTATTTTCTGAAATGGGAATTCGTTATTCATTTTTTTATCATGGATATGCAAAGAGTATTAATCTGTGGCAAAGGGAATGGTGCTGCACCTAGCAACCAGCTATTAAGAGATATGTCGATGCTTAAAGGCTACTGTATTTCTGTATTGCCCTTGCAAATACAAAACAAGGGGAACATAGTAGGCCTTAAGTCATAGTCAAATATTCTTAGAACTTGTCACCATGTTTAAAATGTAATTTTCTTTACATGTCAAAAAATCGTTTCTGCAAATATTTATCTCGATTAATATGAAATAGATGGAGAATAAGAGTTTGTAAAAATAGTTTGTACAAGAGTAGAGAAAGTCATGAGTTTAACACATCAGATTGTTTTTATATGTCTTCTGCAAACTATTCTTAAGCCACTTGTACACGATCCAATTTTTGTCAAATTCAATACTTTACAAGAGTTTTCAAGAGTTGTCACAACTTCACAACTTTTCTTGTCAAATTGCTTCCAATACTTTTAAAGTCTTTGAAAGTATTGAAAGCAAATAAGGACATGCTCTAAACGGAGCGGTTAAAGATTTCAGAATGATTTGATGGCTTTGGCCAATGAAATGCGACTATTCACAGTGCGTCACGAAATCTGCAACATGATCGTATGCGAAATGATTAGGTTATACATAAACTGGCCATCTCTGTACGTCGAGAGCTCCGTGGATGGAGCAGATGAAGGCGATTATGAAGATGTAATTGCCAGACAGTTTTCCGAACTAAGTATACATTAATGCAATGTTATATAGCGTGGTTAACCTATCGGTTGGTGTTATTTTCATTGTATTCACACTCCTAATGTGATTTCATTGGATATAATATGTGAAAGTGCTACATAATATTAGTAAAGAACAATATTTCATTGCGAATTGTTATACTGTGACGCAAATACTAAATTGCTTTGATAATTTATCAATGTGTTCTGATTTACAGCAGGAAAAAGAATCTCAAGGCTGACAGAGGCCTCTGAGCAAAATATCGAGTCTTTCACGCCCAATATAGAATGGGACGCTAAGGACCATAGTACTTAAAGAGCGCCCATATATAAAGCTCAATTTCAATTTCATATTGTAGTTTACGCTCACTTGTTTACTTCACTCGCAAGCGTTCAAAATGTTTAATTCAAGCACTAGCAAAATGTAAATTGTATAACTAATACATATTTGTTGTTTTGTTTGCAAACACAGCTGCACAGTGGCTTGAATTTAAACAAAAATTGGGCAGACCCACGCAGATTATAGACATAAAACATATTGAGTATTAATTATGGATTATATACGTTTAAAAATTGTTAGCAACTTTATGAAATTGTGTGTGCGTGTGTGTATGAACGTCATAATTAAAAAAAGATCGGATAAATATCAAATTTAATATTTAAATTCAACATTTTCAAAGGATGTGAAGCGAATATTTTTCAAGGAAATCTCCCCACTCCAAATTATCCTTTGCATGGGAATTTTTTTTCCATTTTTTTATTTTCTCTGATAAAAATTACCTTACGTTTAAAATGCTGACTAATAAAATGTAGGAATATCTTGAATTTTCTGCGAATAACTTGTTATCTCTTAAGTTCTCTGTATTCTGAAAAAAATTGTATCATTTTAATAGCTCAGAAACTACAAGAGATAAGACAAATGCTTACTGTATGAAAAATTTAGGTTACTTGTTATTTGTGGAATTTACCATTTTCGAGATATTGTTTTGAATTTTCGGATTCTTTATACTTTTTTTGAGATACTAAGATGCCATTCGTTTCTTTTTTCGTGGTTAGGACTAAGACTAGGAGTAGGAGCAGAGGGGGTGTAATACCTCGACATACGAAAATCTTTAGTGTCTAAACCATTGATGGGGAGGGGTGAGGTGAGAGGAGACAGAGGACGGCCGGACCAGGAGGCACGATAGAGCAGAGAGCAGGGTCCCTACCTTTTTACTTTCTCTACTACGTATAGTAAGTAGGGGAAGTATTGTATTCCGCCCAAAAATTCGATACAGAGATTTCACCAGAAATACATGTTTTGAGACCCCCTGAATCCAAAAAAGCATTTCTGGAAACATGTCCGTGTGTGTGTCTGTGAACAGCATAACTCAGAAACGAACAGTCGGATAAACACCAAACTTGGTATTTAGGTTCAGTATCTTCCAGAGATGCGACACGAAGGTTTTCAAGAAAATCCCCTCACCCCAGAATACCCTTTACATGGAACATTCTTCGAAAATTTTAATTTTCTCAAAAATGGCTCTAACGATTTTGATTAAAATATCATATGTTTAAGATATTTTCATGACAAATAAAATGTATATCTTCAATTTTCTGGGAATGTCTCCAAAAGTGTTCTTCATTGTGAACGACTTTTGCATAACTGGTAAACCATAAGAGATAGACCAAATTTTATTGCACTTTAAATGTAGATCGCGTTAAAATACACAATTTATGTCATATACATTTTTTTTGTTGGGTGAACCATTTTCGAGATATTGCTTGTTATTACCCTTAAATTTTTCAATACTTATTTTCTCAAATGGGAATTCGTTATTCATTTTTTTGTCTTGGATATGCAAAGAGTATTAATCTGTGGCAAAGAGAATGGTGCTGCACCTAGCAACCAGCTATTAAGAGATATGTATGTGCTTAAAGGCTACTGTATTTCTATATTGCCCTTGTAAATATATATTCCCCTTACATCTACAAGAAAATTAGGAATAAGATAGAGTCTGCAAATGTTTATCTCGATTAACTTGAAGTAGATGGAGAATAAGCGTTTGTAAAAATAGTTTGTACAAGAGTAGAGTGAGTGTAACATCAGATTTTTTCAGATATAAACTCCCGGATGGCAGCTGGTACAACCGGTCCCCCCTCACCCCTGTAGGCTTGCACAGCCCACTGGGGGCCCGGGACTCAAAGACCGTCCCCATTCTGGGGGACGAAGTGTAACATAGAGCATCATTTTCCCCTGTCATACAGCGCCGAGACCATCACCGACACTTGCAACCCGGAAACAGCCAAGCACATGAAAGGTGATGTGAAATGAGAATGGAGGTGAAATGGAGGGATAAGATATTCGGGGGATGTAATGAATCTTCCCAGCATTCACCTAGCGACCCGGGGAAACCCCGAAAAAATCCGTGGTTCAGGAAGTTCGGCCGCGGGAATCGAACCCACAAACTCCCGAATGCGGGCCACAGACGTTGCCGCCTGAGCCATCCCGCTCGGTTTCTCGTGGTTATAAAAGTGTATGGAATTTCAAAGCCATCACATAGCGACCTGCGTTTAAAATATGTGACTATCGTTACAGCTTCCGTATCCCCCTTGTACCTACAACGAAATGTGTAATGGAATTTTTTCTGCAAACGTTGATCTCGATTAACATGAAATATAGGATAATAAACTTTCGTAAGAATAATTCGTAGAGCAGTGAATAGAGAAAGTCATGAGTATGCAGCACATCAGATTTTTTTTTTAAATCTGCGCTTCGATCTTAAATCTCCGTCAATGTGAATGCAACACATAAAATTTTTACTTTACCACGTACATAGGAGGCAGAGAAGGTATTGCTGCATTCCACCTAAAAATTCGATACCGAAACTTTATGGAAATACATGTTTTGAGGCCTCCTGAATCCAAAAAAAGCATTTTTAGAAAAGGATCCATGTTTGTATGTGTCTGTGTGTGTATGAACAGCATAACTCAAAAACGAAAAGTCGGATAAATACCAAAATTGGTATTTAAGTGAGTATCTTTCAAGGATGCGACACGAAGTATTTCAAGAAAAATCCTCCATCCCAGCTACCCTTAAATGGAACATTTTTTTCGAAAATTTTGGTTTTCCAAAAAATGGCTCTAACGATTTTTATTAAAATGCCATATAATAGTATATGATATTTACATCACCAATGAAATGCATACCTTGAATTTTCCGGGAATATCTTATGAAGTCTTCATTCGAAAGGAATTTTGAATAATCTTGTATAACTGGTAAACGTTAAGCCATAGACGAAAACGTAGTATGTACACAAGAAATGGAAATCTCTTTAAAACACACAATTTACTTCAAATAAGATTTTTTGTGGCATAAGCCATTTCTGAGATATTCGCTATTAATGGTTCGAATTGTTCATTACTTGGGCATTCTCTTAAAGTCCTATCAACATAGTTTTTCTCGCATGGAAACAGTATGCGCCCACTTATTAAACATTTGACTGTCGCTGTTGTCTTTGTGTCTATAACGAAAATGTACTGTAGCTATTTCTACAAGGGTTTATCTCGTTTAAAATGTAGTAGACAGAAAAATAAGCTTTAGAAAGAATAATTTGTATACCCACTAATAAATGATAGAGGGTAGAGAAAGTCATGTGAATGTATCACATCAGCTTTTAAGGATTTCACTGTAAATTATCTCCATTAGTAAGCCTTGTGTAATGGGGAGAGTGTTTTCGGTTCACTTTTCTTTTTCAAACCCCCATGTGGCTTCAGATACAGGCATCATGTGGGTTCTAATCGAATGTTGGAATTAGCATAACAGTGAAAGTGAAAAGGCACGTGCGGGATATAAAGAGATTGTGCTTTTTAAAACTTACGCAACAAATCAAACGAAAATGTTTAGATATTCATTATAAGCGTGTTAATTCTTATTAAAATGATAGTAACTGTATAACGAAATTTGCCTTGTACACTACTTCTCATTTTTAGTAACTTACCCATTAGGTGTTTGTGTAAGTTATAATGCTTTTAATTAATACTGCTGTGGTAATTCAAGAACTCTAGCTTATTTTTTTTTAAGTTTAATTAATAATTGCTGATTTAGGCAACTTTTACACAATATAATTTAACTGGTCCCTTAGCTCAGTCGGTAAAGTGCCTGCCTACTGTGCGAGGGTTGTCTTTTCTGGCTGAGCTCGAGAAATTGTTAAGCTTTTAGAAGGAAAAAAAAATTCAGCCCAGAAAAGTTTCGAGATATGTGGTCTAAAATGTTGCAAGCTTGTTTTGACGTATAAAATAAACGAGACTGAACTTGAATGCTGCTCTTACCTTGGCAAATAGAAGGTTCTTCATCAATACCACACGTACTGCATTTAATTGAGGTTAACAATGGTTGTTATCATGATAATTATTTCGAGATCGTTTGAAAGTTCATTTAAATTACCTAAGAAAAATTATAAGCAAGAGGGGGATTCGTTAAGATAATTACAATGCCAGAACGATTCCATGTTTTGTACATTTAGCATAATCACTGAAGTGGTTTACTTGTTTTATCTTTCTGAAAACTTACACTAATTCTATTAGCTTTTATCCCAAGCAAATCAGCACGTTAAAATAAATAAATTTGCAGTGAACTGTTGTTATAACCTCAAATGTTCACTGTTTTAATAATAAAATGCACAAGAATAGCTTCCTAGAAACATATTCGAACCGAAGCGGAGATTATAGGAATAAAATGAATGTAAGAGAAAAATTAAATTAAGTTGAATTTTGTTTATGGACGCTCTTTAACTACTGTGGCTCTTAGCGCCCCATTCTATATTGGGCTGAAAGAACAATAATTTTGCTCAGAGGCCTCTTTATCAGGCTTGAGGTTCTTTCAGGTGCCGTAAATCTACGACACGGGACCACCGGCTTTACTTCCCTTCCGGAGGAAGCCATGCTAAGGATTTTTACGCCCGAAAAAATCCATCGCCCTCCGCCGGGTTTGAACCTCGGGAACTAGAGGCTAGCAGAATGTAAGAGAAGAAGAGCCATCAGTTATTAGTTTTTGAACACAATACTTCAAAAATTCTGTTTGGTTAAATAAGGCATAAATGAGAACCTACATTGGTTGAAAGGTATTCGTGTGTAATATCAAAATAGTCTCACCTTAATAACTATATGCGAATTAGTGAGTCGTACACAAAGTGTGTGTAATATTCCGAAATGCAACAGATATTTGGTGGCAGGCTAACCCAAAAAAGTAAATTTTTGTAAGGCTCTGCTTGTAAACTGCTCTTAACATGTTAGTGATTCAATCAAAGTTTAAATAGGTCGACATATTTTCGAAAAGAACTCGAAATGTTCAAGGGAAATTGCAATAAACTATTGTATCTATGGCCCTGGTAGTATGGTCGTCCTCCGGATCTAGGGGTACCATGTTAGTCTCTGAGTCCCAAGGTCCGGAGTTCAAACCCGGCGGAGGGCGATGAACTTTTTCAGGCGTAAAAATCCTTAGCATGGCTTCCTTAGGAAGGGGAGCAAAGCGTGGTTTCGTGTCGTAGATTTACGGCACATAAAAGAACCTCAAGCCTGATAAAGAGGCCTCTGAGCAACATTTTCGGTCTTTCACGTCCAATATGGTAGTTAAAGAGCGTCCTAAATAAAACTCAATTTAATTTCCCTGGTAGTTCTTACGGAGTTTCCCGACAGGTGCCACTTCTTCCGTCTTGCTGAGCTTGCTTCATGTTGTCTTCAGAACTGCAGAGCTGCCAACATATGGCTAACCAACAGAGCCACCCTTTCCGAATAACGAATACTCTGACGCAGCCACGCTACGTCCCCCTACAATGAAGCATTACTTTTGCCTCTCGATTGCTGCTTTTCTCCTCCTAGCTTTTTTTTTTATACTTTGCCACGGCTGCTCGAGCATGAGATCTTAATCACTGGGTATGCGTGAGTGTATGTACATAGAAACACGAACGCTTTCTTGGAACACTTTTATTCACCATTAAAATAAGACTTAAGATTTGCCGATCACTTTTAAATTCTTACGATGTTACTGTGTCTTTTCCAAGACCGAAGATTATCAATTGCAGCTGAACGTTCGATCCTCTTGCATGTTCACACCCAGGAAATATTGTTCCGCACCCCAAAAGGGCCCCAACGAGAGTGTGTCCTCACCACATGAGAGTCCCCGCGAGAATGTTCTCGCCACACGCGCGATACAAGGAAAAACCTCCTAGCTTCCCCTCTCTCCCCTTAAACATTTCGCACCAAAACTGAGCGTCATGAAGCTTCTAGTGACCTTCACATCCTGGCCAGTGCAACTATACCCATTAATTCCAAGAGAAACTGGCTTCAGCGGATTTACCCTTTATACCTGGGGCTGGTCCCTAATTAGCTAAGCTGTGTCTGTCTGGCCTTTCTGTCGCTTTTAACAGCCAGCAATTTTCCCAATGCTTCTGCTTTTAATACATGCACTGATTTTAAATATTTTATTATTTATTTTACTTGCTATCCTTCCCAGATTATTATGATAATTATTGAATTTATAATTTCCGCTTCAACTCCTTGCACCTTATTCGCAGTACGGGTCTTAATATTACTACTCCTTGCTTAGGTTAATTAGCAAGCAGTGGTTACACCAAAGCATGCGAGCGAAGCGAGCGTTGTTTACCTTAACTCCACAAGCTATCTTCTTTGGTGTAATGCATTACCAACAATACATTCCTTAGCACTTACGTTTATATGAACGGGAAACGAACAATAAGAAGAACGATAAAATAAAAACTTCGGCAATCTAGCGGGTTTGTCTAACTACGATAGGTTGGCAATTCCCTACCCGCATATGCACTATCGACAAAATGGCGAAGTTTGTTGTGATTAACCAAGAATTTTACTATAGAATAAAGGATCCTTTAAAAGATGGGTGAATCACAGGCTCTGGAAGTGCCAACATCTACTTAAAACACAATCCTAAGATAATCTTACCAATTATTTTACGTTTTTTAACATTATTTTACGAGGCCAAAGATAGAATAGTTTTACCGCGAATACAAGAGAACGTGATGGAAAAATTCCACTCCTCTGCCTGAAATACGATAAGGGGACCACCCAACTTGACAATGATGAGCTTCTCCAGACATCTTCCAAGAACAAGGTGCATGCGACCAACTCTATTTCACCTGCCACAGTGTTTTGTAATAGAAGGATTACATAAACACTGCTGACCTCTCTTTCAGTTGCGACCTATCACACCATGTGACTGATTGCCTTCTGTGAGTTGTTCAGTTGTGAAACAACAGGGCGTAGTCTTCTTTGTTTCCAATATGACATGAAACATGCCATCATATGATGCGTATGCTACTTATATCTTATAATATTCTCGGTCCGATGTCTTTCCTCGTCTTTTTACTTTCTCTACTACGTATAGTAAGTAGGGGAAGTATTGCATTCCACCCAAAAATTCGATACCGAGATTTCACCGGAAATATATGTTTTGAGACCTCCTGAATAAAAAAAATCCGATGTGTTACACTCACATGACTTTCTCTACTCTTGTACAGACTATTTTTACAAATTCTTATTCTCCATCTATTGCATATTAATCGAGATAAACATTTTCAGAAACGATCTTTTGACATGCAAAGAGAATTACATTTTACACATAGCGACCAGTTCTAAAAATATTTGACTCGCTTAAGGCGTACTATGTTCCTCTTGTTTTGTATTTGCAAGGGCAATATAGAAATACAGTAGCCTTTAAGCATCCACATATATCTTAATAGCTGGTTGCTATGTGCAGCACCATTCTCTTTGCCACAGATTAATACTCTTTGCATATCCAAGACAAAAAAATGAATAAGATAAGGATTTTAGTCCGCCTCTGCTGTTGTAATTTCCCCGGCGACTGCCGGCTGTCTCGCGCGGTAGAGGGAGGCCGCGAGTAGGTTAGAATATAGTTTAACTACCCTATATTTACTCTATCGAATTTTGACGTTGGTTAACCCACATTATATTGGCTGAATTGGAAGCAGGTGAAGGATTCATCATTGGTCAGTTAAAAACAAATGAAACCCCTATGCGCAAAATCGACTTTCCACTTTGTGATCGATATGATCATCGATATGCATTCCCGTTCTCGTTACAGGGCTATTGTGAGCCAAAATCCTGTATGCTGCATTGCTTTCTGTTCTCAGGCTATTGTGAACCAGCTTTATCCCTAAAAGAATCATGCATTAGCCTCAATAGAATAAGCCCTTGTAAGAGTATTTTGAAGAGATGTAAAAATAAATGATAGGTACAGAAAGTGATGTAAATGTAATTCTCTCCTCTTCATTACCCTGATATTTCACCAATTCAAGACACCACTGCACACAGAGAGTCCATACTGCAGTCAGCCAGACGGACGGTCGGAAGATTTGAATGAAGGATCGGAGCCTGTCGCCCGGGGCAACATGAGGGAGAACATTTAATCACTTTCTGAGAATTCCTCAACTTTGTGGAAGCGAGAGCAGGACGTGGCTGGCGGCTCCCCAGGAATTTTAAATTACTTTTAATAATTGAGGTCATCGTCAACATATCATTACTCCTCTATCTTTCAATTTTACCACTTGAAGTGGAAACTAAAACTTCTTCGGAAACAAAAAACAAAATGAAAGCGGCAGTTGCGTTCGCCTCCACAGAAATCAAGGACACTTTCATAACAATCTGATTATTACACTCACATGACTTTCCCTACTCTTGTACACACTATTTTTACAAACGATTATTCTCCATATGCTTCATATTAATCGAGATATCGATTTTCTTGTGCTAATTTTCTTGTAGATGCAAGGGGAATTGGTAGGCTTTAAGCGATAGTCAAATATTTTAAGAGCTGGTTGCTCTTTTCCATTCTTTTTGCATTACCAGGACAAAAAAAATGAATAACGAATTCCCATTTGTGAAAAAGTATAAGTATTGGAAAATTTAAGGGAAAACAAGCAATATCTCGAAAATGGTTCACTCAACAACAAAAATGTATATGACATAAATTGTGTATTTTAACGCGATCTACATTTTTGTGTAAACTTTTGTCTGTCTCTTATGGTTTACCAGTTATGCAAACGTCGTTCACAATGAAGAATACTTTTGGAGACATTCCCAGAAAATTCGAGATATACATTTCATTTGTCATGAAAATATCTTTAACATATGATATTTTAATCAAAATCGTTAGAGCCATTTTTAAGAAAATTAAAATTTTCGAAAATTGTTCCATGTAAAGGGTAATATGGGGTGGGGGATTTTCTTGAAAATCTTGATGTCGCATCTTTGGAAGATTGTGAACCTAAATACCAAGTTTAGTATTTATTCGACTGTTCGTTTCTGAGTTATGCTGTTCAAAGACACACACACGGACATGTTTCCAAAAATGCTTTTTTTTGGATTCAGGGGGTCTCAAAACATATATTTTCGGTGAAATCTCGGTATCGAATTTTTGGGTAGAATACAATACTTCCCCTACTTACTATACGTAGTATAGAAAGTAAAAATCTGTTGTGTTGTATTCACATGACATTCTCCACTCTACAAACTATTCCTACAAAAGTTTTTTATTCTGCGTACATCTTGTTAATCCAGATACGCCTTCAATTCACGTTTATACATTTCATCGTACAATACACTAGGTAAGACGACAGTCGGAGTTTTAAAGAGCGTGTTCCTAAATGACGACTTTGAAATTCCATACTCTTTGCATAATCCTACTGTTATATGGATGTGAGATTTGAAAGGGATCTACTAGTATACATAAGTACGAGGGTGGATAGAAAAGTAACGTACAGTAATTTTTTTCTGCCTTGGTATTGCAGCTGGAATGTTGCAATTTCACACAGATATAGTTTGAAGTTTTCACTACAGAGGGTATTTTTTGTTTCATGTGCAGCTCTAGCGAGGAAAGCGTGAACTACGCAACAAGGATGGCGCGCATGTTACTGCCGTCCACTTGTGAAGAGCAGAGAGGTGTGGTGGGCCTTTGTAGGCCAAAGGACATAAACAGAGTGATATTCATAGGAACATGCGTGGCGTGTATGGGGATGATTGTATGGGCCGTAGCAATGTCTCCAGGTGTGTGCATTCTTCCTGGAGGGCCGTGTGAACCTTATTGATTTGCACGTTCCGGGAGGCCGGTAACAGTTGTAATCCCGCAGAAGTCAGAGGCATTGAGGTGACAATTTTGAATGACCGGCGTGTGCAACTGCGAACCTTGTCGCAACAGTTCAACATTCCCTATGGTGCAGTGTACGATATTGTTCATGACACGTTGAAATTTCGTAAGGTTAGTGCTCGCTGGGTGCCTAAGAACCTGACAGACAACCACAAGGGCTAACGAATGATGACGAACTTGGATCACCCAACGTGGCACACCACAGAAGTACATGACTTTCTGAAAGAAATCGTCACTGGTGATGAATCGTGGGCATACCACTACACGCCCGAAATCAAGCAGGCAAGTATGGAGTGGAAACATGCTGGTTCCCGTAAAGAAAAAATTCAAAGTGACTCAGTCTACTAGGAAAGTGCTTGTGACCGTGTTCTGGGATATGCATGGTGTTGTATTTGTAGACTTTGCTGAACAACGGACCACTGTGAATGCTGCAGCCTACGTGAAAACGCCCCCTCGTGACAAACGCCACAACATGAATGCTGAAGATGTCAACATTCTTCATGACAATGCTCGCCCCAGTGTTGCTGCTGCTGTTCGACAGAAAATCACCAAATTTGGTTGGGAGGTACTCCAGCATCCACCTACAATCCGGAACCCGCACCGTTAGACTACAATCTGTTTGATCTCATGAAGAAATTCCTGCCGGTCAACGCTTTGCGACAGATGCGGAAGTGAAATCAGCAATCCGCAGATGGCTATACTCCAAGGAAACGGACTTCTACGAATAGGGCATATTTAAACTGGTATCATGATGGAGAAATGTGTTGAGAAACTTGGTGACTATGTCGAAAAGTAGGTAAAAGGTGTAAGTTCATTTGTGATTTTTTTTGTTGTTTTAATTATTTAACTTTTTTGTAAAAAGTTATTGTGCGTAACTTTTCGATCCACCCTCGTGTATATATAAACTGCAGGTACATATAAATAGATGCTTGAGATTTATTCTGTGAATCTGGTGTCCAGTGACCATATCTAATAAAGAATAATTAGGGAAGAAAACATTTCAACATGACATTTGGCAGGAGATCAAATATTGGAAGTGGCTAAGACATATTCCCATAAGAGAGCATCAATATGTTAAAAAAGAGCCCTGAACTGGAATCCTCATTGACTACCAAGAAAAAGAAGAAGACCAAGGATTACATGGCGAAACACGGTGAGGAATGAAATTGAACAAGAAGGGAAGAGTTGGAACATTGGAGCTGGTCGTCACTTTTTACGTCGTCTCCAATGTCTGCTGTAGATTCTGCTGCCGGCTGCTACAGTGGTTAGCTATGAGATCTTTCTCTCAGGGTATGCGTCGGCGGTTGTGAAAGAATAACACCAGTTTAAATCGACTGAGACATTTAATGTGATCTAATAATTGAACTATTGAAGCGAGATACTGACCGTTTGAAGACTAAGAATGTAACTGATTATAATTCGCGGCACTCTAAATTGTAACAATTGAATTATTATACTTGCTAATATGAACAATATCAGTTTTACGGTTTGAAATAACTGTTTCCGCAATAAAATAAACTAGAAGCGTAAATTGCCGTCAATCGCTAAAATGCTTAACGGCAAAACCCTTTGCGGCTACCGCTACGTAACTGATAACCCAGCGTGTTTTTGGGCGCTATGAACTGCCGATTACGGTAAACGACTGTAAGTTCCTCAGGCTATACGCGAATAAAAGAAAGCCATCCTCCGTGGTCATGGGGTACTTCTAGTTCCCGAGTTCGCGGGTTCAAACCTGGCGCAGGGCGGTAGATTTTTTCGGGCGAAAAATCCCTAGCATGGCTTCCTTCCTATTAATAAAATTCCACTAAAAAATTATTTGAAACATTTGGTCCTCTCGTATTAAAATATTTAATACAATTAAAGATAGAAACCGAAGGGAAGTAAAGCCGGTGGTCCCGTGTCGTAGATTTACGGCACGTAAAAGAACCCCGAGCCCGATAAAGAGGCCTCTGAGCAGAATTTTGGTCTTTCACACCCAATATAGAATAGGACGCTAAGTCCATAATAGTTAAAAGAGTGAGGCAATATTTTATATCATAACATGCTGTGAATGCCAGAGTGATTGTAGTGTAAATTAATATTATTGTATGTACGTGATTTTGGATGTTTGTTAGCCATAAGCATTGTTAGGAAATAAGCTTACACGGCCTCACTGAAGCTGACAATGGAAGTGGGTAACAATAAAACGAGGGGGTGAGTTGTTTGTCACTAAGAAGAGACAAACAAATGACGTCAGGGTAGCGTGCCTTTCTTTAGAAATGGAGGGAATATCTTCCCTAGAGTATATATGTCAGTAGTAGTGATTGGCTGACAAAACAGATGCTAATGTTGGCGCGATTTGGTAACCAATAGCAGTTCTATTATAATGTTTAGGCATTTCGAGGTGAAGGAGTATATATTCTCGAGCCATAAGCATGTTTCACGCAGTTCTAAGGAATCTCTCGTGAGGTGCATGTCATACAGTTTGGAAGAATCTCTCGTCGCAGTATTAGTTACAAAATGTAAAGTACGCGCAACTAATACGACAGTAAGTACAATCAGAAATATAACAGTTTCAGTCAGGCGTGTATAAAGATTAAATGTGTGAATTATTAATTAAGTGTGACGGCAATAAAAGTGTAGAAACAAATTATTTTATCAGTGGAATTAATTGTTCTTTCACACAAGCCGTGTGTTGGACAGGCTTGGAAAGGTAGAATCAGATGACTAAAAAATTCAATGCCATAGCCGGGATTTGAACCACGGATCTGCCGGTCTCCGTCCGGTTGCTCCAACCTCTGAGCTACCATGGCAACATGTCGGCACGTCATTAAATTCTCCAGCTGACTCGCATTTTTTCCCGGTAAACCACAAGAAGATCTCAAATTGTATTGAGATGTCATACTCCAATGGCGACATACATTCTTTGTAAGTACTTAAGTCCCGGGTTTTTAGTTTCAACCACTATTAGGTCAATTAATAGAATTAATTGTTCTTTCACACAAGCCGTTTGTTGGACAGGGTTGGAAAGGTAGAATCAGATGACTGAAAAATTCAATGCCATAGCCGGGATTTGAACCACGGATCTCCCGGTCTCCGTCCGGTTGCTCTAACAATTCCATTAATTGACCTAATAGTGGTTGAAACTAAAAGCCCGGGACTTACGTACTTACAAAGAATGTAAGTCGCCATTGGGGTATGACATCTCAATACAATTTGAGATCTTCTTGTGGTTTACCGGGAAAAAATGCGAGTCAGCTGGAGAATTTAATGACGTGCCGGCATGTTGCTATTTTATCAGTGTTATCTTTTAGCAACAACTCTTTCCGTCTACACGCCTTGCTCAGAGATACTTGCTCGACTGAGTAATAATAGCTAGCCGGAGAACAAAGAACCCAAAATTTAATATAATTAAATAATAACAGGCGCCCAACAAGATAACAGAACACGAGCCGATTACTGCGACAAGAGCGCTCATAAATAATACTTACTTTAATTTAAGAAAAGAAAGAAAGACAAGACACTAATTTTAGCGATACACGTTGTTTTATTACTTAAGCTCCGTCTATTTTACAACTATCCCACCAAGGTTCCTTCATAGGGGCTCCAGTACTTAAACTACGCATGCACATGTTATCTTGTTACTATAGGTTACCTTTCAGAATTTCATTCCCTTTCTCTTTTACAGAATATCTGTCTACGTGAATCTGCAAACGTACTGAACTTATAACTTTAACTGCATTCCAGGAATTTTCATAGGCGTTCTCTACTCAGCTATTGCTAATGATGCTCGCTAATTACCTGTTTCTCCGGACAAATCTTTTCAACTCAAGCTTATTGGTTTAATACACGGAAACCAATTATTGAAATTATATTTCTATCTTACTATTATTTCTTTATTTAACTATTTATATCCTCCTATAAATAATTACAGTATCAACATCAAAAGCTTGGCAAAAAATTGAGTCCGATGGTGTGCTTTCATTAAGGCTCTATGCTTACAAGAGGAGTAATAGGAACTGCTATTACCTACTTGTATAACCACGAAAAACAAACTAATAGCGACTTCCCATTTGAAGAAAATATTAAGTATTTGAAAATTCAGACCAATAACAAGGAATATATCGGAAATGGTCAACTCCAGGAAAAAAACATAAATTGTGTGCTTTAATGAGATCTACATTTTTTTTGTATGGTAAGATTTTGTCTACCTCTTACGGTTGCCAGTTATACAAAAGTCATTCAGAATGAAGAGGACTTCAGTGGCTATTCCCAGTAAATTCAAGATATACATTTCATTTGTCATGAAAATGTCTCTGCCAGTTTAAATCATATGTTTGTGACAATGTAAGGTGTTGTATCCTAAAATTACACTATTAAATACAAATAAAACGTTTTAACCATGACAAGGTTGAAAAATCGATGCAAGCTTCAAAAAATAAAGAGAGAGAAAAAACTTATAATATGAAAAATCTTGAAAATCACAGAACACCTAGGCTAGTTTATTCTTTGTACATATTAACAATGAGCATTCCTCTCCGTTAATGCGATTGATGAAGTTTTTAAAGGGGGGGGGAAATATTTCTTGGAATCAGTGTATGTTATACACCAATTTCATGAAACTCCATTTTTCCATTCTTTCGTGAAAATATAACTTATAGGCAAATGTTTAAAGATCTATTATACACCTTATTAAAATTGCAAGTCAAAAATCGAAAATTACCAGTAAGATTTCGACTACAGTCTTACTACAGCTATAGATTCTGAACAATGTTTAAGAATTCTCAGCCTACCAAAGTGTAAATATCGATCTTTTGGCTGTCTTGACCTCATTAGTGTATATGAAACTAATCAGCTACCGCGAAGAAAGGGTAAGTGTGGGTTGCCAAGCAACATGAGAAAATAGTAGAACCAGATAAGGGCAGGTTAGAGGTGTGTTTATTACTTTCTCTATTACGTATAGTAAGTAGGGGAAGTATTGTATTTCATCAAAAAATTCGATACTGAGATTTCACCGGAAATATATGTTTTGAGACCCCCTGAATCCAAAAAAAGCATTTTTGGAAACATGTCCGTGTGTGTGTCTGCCTGTGAACAGCATAACTCAGAAACGAACAATCGGATAAACACCAAATTTGGTATTTAGGTTCAGTATCTTCCAGAAATGCGACATCAAGGTTTTCAAGAAAATCCCCCACCCCAGATTACCCTTTACATTGAACATTTTTCGAAAATTATAATTTTCTCAAAAATGGCTCCAACAATTTTGATTAAAATATCATGTGTTTACGATATTTTCATGACAAATAAAATGTATATCTTGAATTTTCTGGGAATGTCCCCAAAAGTATTCTTCATTGTGAACGACTGTTGCATAACTGGTAAACCATAAGAGATATACAAAATTTTACTACACAAAAAATGTAGATGGTGTTGAAATACGCAATTGTCATATACATTTTTGTTGTTGAGTGAACCATTTTGGAGATATTGCTTGTTATTCCCTTAAATTTTCCAATAACACTTTTTCTCAAATGGAAATTCGTTATTAATTTTTTTTATGTACTGGACATGCAAAGAGAATGGAATGCGCCACATAACAACCAGCTCTTAAAAGATTTGACTATCGCTTAAAGCCTACCATATTTCCCTAGTACCTACAAGAAAATTAGCAATAAGATTAACATCTCGATTAACATGAAGCATATGGAGTATAAGCGTTTGTAAAAATAGTTTGTGCAAGAGCAGAGAAATTCATGTGAGTGTAACACATCAGAATTTATTACATTCCTAACATAAACCTTTATTTATTTATCTGCATGTTTCCGCGCGCTCCAGTGTATTAGTACAGTCTCTTTTCGTCCGTCAGATGTCTTTAGACGGTTGCCATAGCAATAGCGTATTGAACTTCACCTTATTTGAAAAGGAACCTAATTACGGAATACAAAGCCGACACTTAATCCGGTTTTATTGAGAAAGTACAAACACTGGGTGTGAGTCGCCGAAGTCACACTCGATGACCAAACACCAGAACTAAACAAGTGGATAAGAATGCGAGGCTGGGGACGTGGGAATGCTCTTAAAGGTATGTTGTTCGCTAGAAGGGAGGAAGGAAATGTGTCGGTCTGAACCAGTGGGCGGAACACAATATACGTCACACCTAGTGTGCCTAATCTCCACTCGAAGCTACATTTACAACAGAAAATATCAAACAGTAAGTCGAAATTACATAACTAATTTCTCTACCACATTAAGTACCAAATTTCGTTCTTAAGTGTTTCCTTCTAACGATGCAAGACTTTACACTCAAGAATTTTCATTGCTTTTCTTTGGTTTCCTCAAAAATCGCTCTAAGGACTTTGATTAATGCAGCATAAGTTTGGGATACCGGCATGATTAATATATCATTAGAATTTTCTTCATTCTCCCTGAATTTTATACTGCTTGCAAACGTAAGAGTTAGACAAAAGCAGCGGGAAAACTGAGACTATTAAAATGTACCACCATTTATTTGTGTTCAAAGACCTGCGAGTTACTAAAGCTAATTTTATAAACAATTGTCAACAATATTTCATCTATCTCATGAAATTTATGAGTAATAGGATTTATTTAAATTATTTCGTATCATTTATTCAGCCTGTTGCTTTTCAACAATCTATCGTTTTTTTCTTTTAATAAAAATCTGATGTGTTACACTCACATGACTTTCTCTACTCCTGTACAAACTATTTTTACAAACGCTTATTCTCCATATACTTATGTTAATCGAGATTTTAATCTTATTGCTAATTTTCTTGTAGGTGCAAGGGGAAGTGCTAGGCTTTAAGCGATAGTCAAATCTTTTAAGAGCTGGTTGCTATGTGGCGCATTCCATTCTCTTTGTATGTCCAGGACATAAAAAAAATCTGATGTGTTACATTCACAAACTATTGTGAAACTCTGGTACTCTTGTACACACTATTTTTACAAACTTTTATTCTCCATCTATTTCATATTAATCGAGATAAACATTTGCAGAAACGATCTTTTGACATGCAAAGAGAATTACATTTTACACATAGCGACCAGTTCTAAAAATATTTGACTATCGCTTAAGGCTTACTATGTTCCCGTTGTTTTGTAATTGCAAGGGAATATAGAAATACAGTAGCTTTTAAGTATCGACACATATCTTAATAGCTGGTTGCTAGGTGCAGCACCATTCTCTTTGGCACAGATTAATACTCTTTGCATATCCAAGACAAAAAATGAATAACGAATTCCCATTTTAGAAAATAAGTATTGAAAAAATTAAGAGAATAACAAGCAATATCTCGAAAATGGTTCAGTCAACAACAAAAAAATGTATATGGCATAAATTGTGTATTTTAACGCGATCTACATTTTTTGGGTAGTAAAATTTTGTCTATCTCTTATGGTTTACCAGTTATGCAAAAGTCGTTCACATTGAATAATACTTTTGGAGACATTCCCAGAAAATTCAAGATATACATTTTATTTTTCATGAAAATATCTTAAACATATGACATTTTAATTAAAATCGATAGCGCCATTTTTGAGAAAGTTAAAAATTTTCGAGAAATGTTCCATGTAAAGGGTAATCTGGGGTGGGGAATTTTCTTGAAAACCTTCGTGTTGCATCTCTGGAAGATACTGAACCTTAATACCAAGTTTGGTGTTTATCCGACTGATCGTTTCTGAATTATGCTGTTTACAGACACACACACGGACATGTTTCCGAAAATGCTTTTTTTTTTTGGATTCAGGTGTTCTCAAAACATGTATTTCCGGTGAAATCTCGGTATCGAATTTTTGGGTGGAATACAATACTTCCCCTACTTATTATACGTAGTAGAGAAAGTAAAAATATATAGCCGTTTTAAAGAAGGTCATACATCTTTAGAAACAAGATTCTAGTCTGGTGGTTAGCAGTAGCTTTCAAATCCAGAGGTCCTGGGTTCGATTCCCGGCTGGAGGATTGGAAATTTTCTTAGCCAGTAGTATTCCCCATCCTCCTTAGAGTCTGGAAGTATGAGTGTAAATGTGTGTGTGAAATTAATGTTTAAATAGAAAGCTCAAAGTAAACAAACCTAAAGATTAACACGAAAGTAAACGAGTAAACAGCATTGCCAATGAACAATTGTTCTAAAAGTAAAGCCGCCGATAAGATGTTAAGGAGACATATAAATGGAGTGGGGGGTATTGTGTACGTGAGGACTAAGAGTGAATGAAATCAACGTACAAGCTTATTTTTATGAAGAGCACAAAACTATCTAGTAATTAACGTGTGACTGTTGTTTTGGTGAGTTTTTTGTTTCACGTGCATATAAAGATTCGCTCTTATTACTGGAAACAGAGAACTAATTGTCCAGTTTTGCAACCATATTAGATAATAGTAGATTATGGTACAAGTGCTAAAAGTAGGGTTTTATTTTACGAGTGGGAATGTTGAGGAAACGAAAGCCTCTTCGCAATCCTACGAGCAAACATAAAATCACTTTTAACACGTTTGGCATATACTATTTTTTAGACAGCGCCCAATTTGTAATATATCAGTCAAATAATATTAAATTGATTCGTGAAACTAAGGTAAATCACGTTTAGAACGAGATCAACTCTCGTGTGTAGCGAGATGTCAGATGTTTTGATGTTTTGTTGATTCGCTAGCAGTCATTTTCGGTGAAATTATTTTAAACATGTTTTGCCTTTCACCAGGCAATGAAGCGATTAAATGCTATATAATATTGCTTTCTGGATTTTTTGGGTAAGTAGTTCTAGTGTTATTCTTTCTGCTGCTTCTGTAATTTCATCTGGCTCTTCCATTTCAGTTTCTTCTGAATTCATAATTGCCGCCATTTAATCTTTATGTAGGCTTTACTAGAAAAAGAATAACGTTTTAGATCAAAGGAAGCACAAGGCTGCCATGTAAGGTATAGGTTAACTCTACAACGAATTGCAATAAATTGAAGTATAACGATTTGTATTGTGAACAATTAATGCCACCGTCATGAGAAATTAATAATGTAAAAGAAATAATGGAAAGTACAAGCCAAATTGAATTATGTAATATGTGCAAACAAAAAGGGTAATTGCCATGTGATTGTACTTGAAACCAAAGTTGGTCCAATGAAGTGGTATAAAACATTTATCGCACTAGTGTGATAATGTAAATTTTTTAATTCGTATGCACTATGTTAAAAGTTATACATTAACTCATGCTGTCTAAATAGTATATTATGCAACGAGACTATAATGGTAGTAATTAAAACGTGAGTAGTATTATTAACCGAGCGAGCTAGCGTTTTAATCACCATTATAGCCAAGTTTCCTACGACTGTTTATGCTCGACCATGTATCTAAATTAAAGGTTTCATAAGTATTCGTTTCTGGATTGAGTGATGTGTTACAATCGTTATTCCTTTATCTATGGTTACAATACAATGACCATGTAGCACCTGTGTCAAACAAAGTTGCTAGCGTTGTGAGATGTACTACGCAGAATAATCGATACTTGTGCTTTCACAATGTTACGCGGTCACTTCTGATTGGTCGAATACCAATACTTTAATGTACAGGTGTACTTTAATGAGGCCCATTTAAGTACTGCTACCAGTCGTATAAATACTACATTTTCACATGGTCGAGCATAAAGGATTTTTATTCACTATTGCTATATAAACTGTCATTTGTTTCGTAGTTTCTAGCAACCTAATACTAGTTTTAATCACAGTAGTGAATTAAAACAATGGCTATAATTTTTTATTTCACTTCTGAAACTAGACTTCAAGTAAAACTAATTAACAGAACAAATTCCAACAATTACATAACTAATTCATATTCCATAATGTCCTCTTTAACATAGAATGATATCGCCACAACGACGATGTTTTGCATTTACTTATCTTTTCTGAAAGATAGACTAGAACAACATCCTCGTTAATTACCTTCAGACTCCTTCATTTTCTCCACTCACAAAATGACTCGTACTCTTTCATCATAGAAAAACAGACCTTTTAGGGACCAATAAATTCACTGCAATCCGAGCATCCATTAGAACTTCTTCAGGAATAAATATTTCTCCCTTTTCCTTGCGTATTTCAATGCACATTATACTAACTTCCATACGAGGGTGTATGCCACACGAGAATACAATGTATTTAAATTTTCATGAAATTTATCATTCGGTGTTAAACTTTTTACTCAATAATAAAACGTTATTTTAATCCTTTATACCATGAATTACTGTGATGGTATAAGGAATGTGAAGGACAGCCAGTCCTATAGAAATAAAAATAATCTTTAAATAAATATGGTTATAACCAAGTGTTTACTGATTACCTTAAACATGGAGGAAGTCAAGAGCTTTCGAATCAATTCTAAGCTTTGTACTTCGAGTTTGCAGTTTTTCCACTGGTTTTCATTGATTTAAGGAAAAACGAAATGTTTGTTTAAGAGAAAACTATAAATAACCTTGTTAAAAGCCTGGATGAATGTTAAATTTATAGTAACTCATGTTGGCATATCGATTAGTGAAGATTTCGATTGTTATTTTATATGCCATGGCCTTCAGCTTCAATAGTAAGGCAATTTGTTTGGTCTTTAACACAAAACGTAATCATTTCCATTGCCAACTCAAATAATAAAAGAGTTAAACGATATTTCAGTAGGCATTAGAATGTTGCGGGTTAAGAGGGAATTAGAATGGAATCTATTATAAATGTATACTTTTTGGCGGATTTGTTACGTCACTGTTGCTAAGGAACCATTATGGTACCCGTGATACAATAATTATGCACAATTTTGACCATCGTAACAACGTGTTTATAATGCTAGTGGTTCTCCTGAGTGGTGGAACAAGTTTGGACTGTATTAGGCAGTGTGAGTGAGGTTTACTTACCTGCCCTCTTAGCAGAAAGGAATAAATGTGCACGCACGTCCACATGGGCGCCCATGACCCTCGCAGTTGAACTGGCAGTACACACACAGAACCTGTCACTTGCATATTTGGTGTCAAGGTTATTTACTCCAATTTCAGACATCACCCATATCCATTTGAGAACTTCCTTCTGCAGAAACATGATATCTCTCCCGGTTTATCAAGAGCATTGAACTTTTTTAGGCTTCTCTAAGCGAAAGAACTTGTTTTCTTGTTTACTTTCATTCTAGGTAACGGTGTTAAAAGCGAAGCAGCAAACAGTATCTCAAATGGCACAAAACAACTAAAGTATTTTTTGTCAATTTTGTTGGCATTAAAATTAACGCATTGTGATTCATTTCATGTGGAGTTATTTCATGCAAAGTCTAAACATATAGTAAAGCTGTATTTGAATGAATAATTAACACTAAAGTATATAATGCACTATCGAAGTAAAAAATTCATGTTTAAAATGTTTCTTGTTCCATGGGTTTCATTTATAGCCGGTCATAGATCGCGTGTATGCGTAGTTTGCTTATTCTACAGTGACCTCGGTATGTCGCAAGTATCTCACTATCACGAATGTTGCATTCAACACGACTGGGGTGATCGTCTGTGAATGTTAAATGTCAGTTGCTGCCTTCTTTTTGTACTGGAGACTGATGTTATTCTTTGAACATCTTTTCGTGCTGTAAAGACTAGAGTTTGTTCATTGCACACTTCAAAAGTGAAGGTTTAAGTTTTTTTAAACGGCTGAGATGAGTGTTTCCAGCAGTGCCCCAGACCTGGGAAGCATATGTAAGGACGGGTCAAGCAAGAGATTTGCAAAGTAGAAGAGAGCATTCACCATCAAGAAGTGTGTGTTTATGAAACAATGGATAGAGTTTAGAAAGTCTTCCGGATACTAATGAAATGAGGCGATCTATATGAGCACGCCAAGTGAGTTTAGTATCCAGCATTACTCCAAGATACTTGACAGGAGTTTAGAAGGTAGCCAGAAGATTATTTATTATGAATATGCGGGGCAGAGGGGTCAGTGGTACGTTGTAAGGAAAAAATGTTAGTTTCAGTTTTTTTCGATGTTAAGAAGTATTGTCCAAGCGTGAAACCACTCCGCGAGACGATTAAGAGAAGCTTGAACTGTGTGAATAGAATAAAACAGTATCGTCGGCGTATAAAGCTATGGAAATGGGGGCCAAATCAGGAAGATCGTAGGTATAGATGCTGAACAAGATCGTAGTGAGTATCGACCCCTGTAGAACTCCTGCTTTAACAGAGCGCAGAGACGACTGAATAACACCAATACGAGCTACAAAGGTGCGTTCTGATAGAAAACTGCAGATAGTAGTGAGTAGATATCGAGGAAGGCCGATACGATCGAGTTTGACGATTAAGTCACCTTGCCATACTTTATCGAAGGCCTGTGCTACGTCTAGGAACAGGGTCGTTGTGTGTTGACGATTTTCAAAACCATGAACAATTGTTTGAGTTAAACTTAACAGCTGATGCAACGTAGAGTGTTTAGAATGGAACCCGAATTGGAAGTCTGGAATTATGTTGTTCTGAGAGACGTGTTTAAGGAGTCGTCGAAGCATTGCCTTTTCAAGGAGTTTGGATAACGTCAGTAATGAACTAATTGGACGATAGCTGCCAGGAAGATTTTTAGGCTTTTTGGTTTATGGAATGCTATGACGTGAGCAAACTTCCAATTGTGTGGAAAGTAACCACGTCGGAGACGGCATTCAAGATGGATGATAAGTAAGCTAGTGCTTTACTCGTCAGGTTTTTTAGGACTACATTAGGTAGCGACCGTGTACTGGAGATTATTTCTACTATGCGTAGAAAAGAAAGTAAAAATCGGAACATCATACTTATTACTTTCTCTACCACGTACCTTGTAAGTAGAAAAAGTGTTGCATTCCACCCAAAAATTCTATGTGGAGATTTCACCGCAAATACATGTCTTGAGGCCCCCTGAATCCAAATAAAGCAGTAAATAAAAAAAACGAATAACGAATTCCCATTTGAGAAAAAGCACAATATTGGAAAACTCAAACAAATAACAAGGAATATCTCGGAAATGGTTCACTCCACAAAAAGATGTATATGACATAAATTGTGTGTTTTAAGGAGTTCTGCATTTTTGTGTAGAAAACTTTTGTCTATCTCTTAAGGTTTACCAGTTATGCAAAAGCCATTCAGAAAGACGAGGGTTTTCGGGAAAGAAAATTCAAGATATACATTTTTACTTTCTCTACTACGTATAGTAAGTAGGGGAAGTATTGTATTCCACCCAAAAATTGGATACCGAGATTTCACCAGAAATATATGTTTTGAGACCCCCTGAATCCAAAAAAAGCATTTTTGGAAACATGTCCGTGTGTGTGTCTGTGTGTGTGTGTGTGTGTGTGTGTGTGTGTGTGTGTGTGTGTGTGTGTGTGTGTGTGTGTGTCTGTCTGTGAACAGCATAACTCAGAAACGAACAGTCGGATAAACGCCAAACTTGGTATTTAGGTTCAGTATCTTCCAGAGATGCGACACGAAGGTTTTCAAGAAAATCCCCCCATCCCAGATTACCTTTACATGGTACATTTTTCGAAAATTTTAATTTTCTCAAAAATGGCTCTAACGATTTTGATTAAAATATCATATGCTTAAGGTATTTTCATGACAAATAAAATGTATATCTTGAATTTTCTGGGAATGTCTCCAAAAGAATTCTTCATTGTGAACGACTTTTGCATAACTGGTAAACCATAAGAGATAGACAAAATTTTACTACACAAAAAATGTAGATGGCGTTAAAATACACAATTTGTCATATACATTTTTGTTGTTGAGTGAACCATTTTCGAGATATTGCTTGTTATTCCCTTAAATTTTTCAATACTTATTTTCTCAGATGGGAATTCGTTATTCATTTTTTTGTCTTGTATATGCAAAGAGTATTAATCTGTGGCAAAGAGAATTGTGCTGCACCTAGCAACCAGCCATTAAGATATACGTCGATGCTTAAAGGCTACTGCAATTCTATATTGCCCTTGCAATTACAAAACAAGGGGGACCATAGTACGCCTTAAGCGATAGTCAAATATTTTTAGAACTGGTCCCTATGTGTAAAATGTAATTCTCTTTGCATGTCAAAAGATCGTTTCTGCAAATGTTTATCTCCATTAATATAAAATGGATGGAGAATAAGAGTTTGTAAAAATAGTTTGCACAAGAGTAGAGAAAGTCATGTGAGTGTAACACATCAGATTTTTTTTGTCGTGAAAATATTTTAAATACCAGGTGTTTCAGAAATACTTTTACAAACTTCGGTTATGGGTTCCTCACACTAAAAGAAGGAAATTATCTCCCATAATCCTGGGTTTTCGCGTTATTCCTGTCACAATGAAAGTGTGAGTTCAACGGCCTTCGGGGGTCCAACCTCAAAACGTCATTTCTCTATGCATTCATAGAAGGCGTTGACCCATTGTAGTACATACGGTAGATGGCGAAGTGTTGCCATGGAGACTTGTTTACGTTTGTCATTAGTCTGTCTTCAACTTTCAATTGTGTACATGTAGTGAGTTAACTGCACGTGTTTCGTTCCACCATGGCTTGATATTCATTTCGTGAACAGGCAGACATGATTTTTATGTATGGTCGCGCGAATGGTAATGGACGCGAGGCTGCACGGCTCTATCAGATGGAGTTTCCAGACCGAAGACAACCGAGTCATCCAACCTTTGTCGCTGTTTATCGTCGCCTTGCTGAGACAGGAACCGTTGCACCACGGACTATTGATCGAGGAAGACCAAGAGTTGTTCGTACGCCGGAACGCGAAGAATAGATGTTAAAGTGTGTCGAAGACGATCCAGGTATCAGTACAAGACAATTGACTATGGCATCTGGTACATCACACGTGACAGCATGGAGGGTACTTCACGAGCAGCTTCAACCTGTGCATGGCCTTTCGCCTGCCGATTATCCACCACGGGATAACTTTTTCCAAGCAGCCAATCCATTGTTTGTCTCGTCAGTTTTGTTTACAAACGAGGCAACGTTTGGGAGAGATGGAGTTACCAATTTCCACAACGTACACGTATGGGCAGATCGTAATCCTCATGCTGTACTTCAGGCTAGATATCAGCAACAGTTTTGTCTGAATGTGTGGGCTGGCATTGTAGGTGACTGTCTGGTAGGTCCATACGTTTTACCAGCACGTCTTACTGATGCTGTCTACAGGGACTTTATCCAGTACACTCTTCCTGACTTACTTCACTAAGATGTGCCCCTGCAAATAAGAAAAAACATGTGGTTTATGCATGATAGGACTCCGGAACATTTTAGTCGCATTGTTCGAGATGCACTGATTGGTATCTACCATAACGATGGATAGGCAGAGGAGGACCAGTTCCATGGCCTGCACGTTCTCCCGACCTCAATCCTGTGGAGTTTTACCTCTGGGGGCAGCTTAAATCATTGGTTTATGGAGCAGCCATCCCGGATGCAGAAACGCTTCATCGACGTGTCATGGAAGCTTGCGAAACCATTCGACACCATCCCGGAGGTTTTGACAGGGTGCGACATTCCATGATTCGACGAGTACAGGCATGCATAGAAGCAAGAGGAGGACATTTTGAGCATTTATTATGAGTTTTGTGTGTTATAAGTGTACCACTGTGTTGAACACCTTCTAACGAGAAAACAAAGGATTATGGGACATATGTTCATGTGAACTTTTTTCCTTCTTGTAGTGTAAGGAACCCGAAGTTTGTAAAATGATTTCTGAAACATCCTGTATATAATATTTTAATCAAAATCGTTAGAGCCTTTTTTGAAAAAATCAAAATTTTCGAAAAATATTCCAGGTAAAGGGTAGTCTGGGGTGGGGGGATTTTCTTGAAAATCTTTGTGTCACATTTTTGTAAGATACTGAACCTAAATACCAAGTGTGGTATTTATCTGACTTTTCGTTTTTGAGTTATGTTGTTCACAGAGACACAACGGACGTTTTTCTAAAGTGCTTTTTTTGGATCCAGGGAGCATCAAAACAGTATTTCCGGTGAAATCTCGGTATCGAATTTTGGGTGGAAGCAATACTTTCTTACTTACTCTACGTAGTAGAGAAAGTAATAAGGATTTGTAAGAATAGTTTGTGAAATATATATTAAACTAT